>OZ014523.1:298216498-298910764 GCA_963966055.1 Lathyrus aphaca | reverse complement strand
CGATATCTTTCTCATTTAAATGCAATTCTATCTCCGAGTATCTCTCAGTCTGAGTTGTGTAGTAAGTTTGCCGTTGAAGTTGCATATTTGGAGCATAGCCATGATTCTAGAAGGATCATCTTGTTGCGGTTGAGATGGAGGAGGAGATGGAGGAGCAAAGTGAGTAGTAGTGTTTTTCCACCCGGTGTGTTACCATTCACCCCATCCTTGATTTGCAGAGGAATCATTTGATGGGATGCCATGCCACTCTTCGTTGTCAGCGGGCAAGTCTTCATTTGGAACCACATTTGGTTCATTTTGGTCCTCAAGATCATCTCCATCAGAATTGTCTTCTTACGGTTGTTGTTGATCACTTCTTACCACATACCGATAGCGTCTTTCTTGAGAGTCCCATATGTGACCCATAAGACTTAGGGTCTTTTGTTGAAACCAATTGGTGTTAGGCACGGATACCATGGGTAAGTCACCACTAATAAGTTCCGCTTTGTCGATGATCTTCTGAATGATTGAAGGATATGCAAGAGTAACTCCTTTCTTTTCCTTGAGGGCAAAAATACGACTCGCAAAATAATAGGTACAATCAACTGAATCTGATTGAAGAGAATAGATTGGCTGCAATTTGTCATGGGCAGTTATATCAGAAAAGAATGAAGAAAGCCTTCGATCAGAAAGTCAGGCTTCGGGAATACCATGTAGGAGATCTTGTGCTGAAAAGACTCCTCCCTCCTCATACAGACCACAGGGGAAAACGAACTCCGAATTACGATGGTCCGTTCATAGTAAAGAAATGTTTCTCTGGCGGAGCACTGATGCTCAGTACTATGGATGGTGAAGACTTCCTGTCCCCTGTGAATTCGGATGCAGTTAAAAAATACTTCGCATAAAAAGACCCGCTGGACATAAAAACAGAATGGAAATTCAGGCAGAAATGGGGCATCCCGGCGAGTCAAAAACAGAATAAAAGACTCGGGCAAAAATAAGGGAAAATAATAAAAAATGTACACCTGCTGAGTTGAAAAGCTGCATTGGACAGCTCAAACAAAAATGGGTATCCCGGTGGATTGAAAACCCGAAAGGGCGATCCACGCAAAATAAGGGAATAAGCGAACAACTGCATTCTGAATTCGTCTGTATCACTTACAACATGGCAAGTTTCGGAAAGATAAAACATCAGTCAGAATCAGTTTTCTTCAGAAAGTAAGATGAGAAGAACGTCAATGTCATACGAGTCATAGAAAAAGGGAAGTACACTGAAGCGCCATCAACATTGCCAACACCTTTTTGTTTCTCATTTTGTAGCAATCTCCTCATTTCAGGGGATCTGTTTCTTTGACTGTATTTGCCAATTCAGGGCACCCAAATTAATAAAATCAGATTTTCAGTCACATTTTGTCTCGTACATTTTATTTTCATTTGCAAAAATGTCCGATATCCTTAAAACATTGATCGCGTAAATACAGATGCGTCTTTTCTAAATTACATGCTTATAGGAAATATATTTGCTCCCGGGAGTGTCTAAAATCCTAAGATGGAATCCAATAAGGGATACCTCGGGGTACTTGTATGTTCTTTGTCATAACAGGATTGCAGGTATTCCAAGCGCAACATGGGGCGTGAAGGCTTTTCCCTAGCAAGCTGCCAAATCATTAATTCCTCAGCACTTTCTCCAGGACAGCATCAAGAGGGACTCATTTCCCCAACGGAGTCATCATCCTCAGCAGGATCCCCACAGAAGTCACTAGGAAGGTCGTTCAGTGATCATTCCTCCATAGTTAAGTGGTAGACGGGTAACCATCTCCCCACAGAGCTCCAGCCTCTATCCAGAAGAGCAATGTCTGAAAATCGCGCAACAAAGTGACGAAAGCTTCCACAGACCCCAGCTGGGCTACTCATCACCAAGGATAGGTCTATCAATGACTTATTTCCCCAAACATAATCATATATGTTAGATCTACCAATGATTTCATCCCCAGCTGGGATATTCTTTCAAGCAGATCAGTCGGAGATCTTCACCGCAACGGGATCCGGATCCCGGATCGGTATCTTTGCATAATCATAGCATTCGCATCATATTTTCCCCCAGAGCGTAGCATTCCGTTTAAAACGGAGCATTACGGAAAAAATCAAACATATTGCATAATCACAAGTCATGTTTTGAATCAGCCACCTGTAAATATCAACATTCCATCAACAATATACAAGATACCTCTCAAATTCCCCGGCAGAAAGCCAAAGTGTCCCCTTTGCACTCTCAAAATACAGATACATGCTCCTTTTGGCACTCGTCCGTGTCATCATTCCCCAGTAAAGTCGCCCGAACTTTCTCTACAGACAACAAAATTTCTTTTCTATCTGACATTCGTCCTATGTCATGATACTTTCGGCAGCCGTACCCTGCCAGGTGATCGTCCTTCACCTTTTAGATGACCGTCCCTCATCTTTTCCCCCAGCGGAGTCTCCGTTATTGGAACCCTTCCCTATCCGGCATTCGTCCTATGTCGTGATATTTTAGCAGCCGTCCCCTGCTAGGTGATCGCCCTTCACCTTTCAGATGATCGTCCTTCATCATTTTATCTGATGGCCATCCCCATCGTTGATTTTGTTATCTGACATTCATCCTATGTCATGATAAACCCCAAGAGCAGCCATACCCTGCTAGGTGATCGTCCTTCACCTCTTGATGATCGTCCTTCATCATGCTTATCCGATGGCCGTCCCCATCGTCGACTCTTTCTACCCGACATTCGTCCCATGTCGTGGTGTTTTCGGCAACCGTACCTTGCCAGGTGATCGTCCTTCACCTTGGATGACCGTCCCTCATCCTTATCCCCAACAGAGCAGCCGTCCCCTGCTAGGTGATCGTCCTTCACCTTTGATGATCGTACCTCACCATTTATTTCATTTATTTTATTAACCCGATGGTCGTCCCCATCATTGACTTTACCATTAATCCCCATAGAATCTTGTTTCTTTATCTGATGGTCGTCCCCATCATGATACCTCTTTATTTCCCCGGGATGTCAGCCGTCCCCGTCATTGCTTTATCCCTAGCGGTTGTCCTCTGCTCGACGGTCGTTCTCCATCGCCCGCACTTTATAATCATATTTTACTTCCTTTTACAATCTATATCCCTTTTCTTCTTCATTCAGTGAGTGCAAATTTTGGACTGTCTTTGGTATTCAACCACAAGCTATCTTGTTTGCCTGTCAAGCTGTCGCTTACATCCTGCACAGCTAACTCATGCTTGAATAGGGGCAGCTGTAAACACCCCAAATTTTCCCTCACTAAGTTCACACCATGGCTTGTGATCTTTTCATTTGCATAAGTTCAATCATAGCATCTCACATTGCATTTTTACTGCACTGCATTGGTTCAAGTTCATCTGCATCTAGGGTTTGTGATCTGAGCAATCCATGAGCCATCTGAGCCACTCCAAAGGTCTTCAATCATCTCAAGAGGGTCTATGTATGTTCAATCATCATATTATATCCTCCCAAGATCAAGGAAGTCAAAGAATCACAAGAACTTGCAAGGCATGGAAGCAGAGCCGAGCTTAACTACAGATGACCTAAAATTAGGGTTTTGGTTTCAGAGGCCATAACTCCCAATTTTTTGGTCATTCTTGTTTCTATTGGTCTCTATATGTCATAAGGATCCTACACACCAATTTTCATGAAGAAATTCAATGGGGAAGGCATCTGATCAATAAATGACTTCTTGAGCAAGTCAGTGCAAAATCAGGGCATTTGAGGCCCCCAATCATCCAACCAAAGGGTATTCTCCATCATTTTGGGTGTATATGATCTTTATTTGGTCTTAAAAGAGGTTATAAGTTCACAAATTGAAGAATTTCAAGCCATTTGCAAAGTTGTCATTTTGGGAAAGTGACTTGTAATGCAAAATTGCCATTTTGGGAAAGTTTTTCAACCTCTTCTTTTGGATTAAAAAATGCTTCAAATGAAAAATTCTTGGTCATGAAAGTTGTAGATTGAATCATTCCCTTTTCAAAAAGTACAAGAACTTGATCTAATTCATCATAGAACTCAAGTTATGGCCTTGCAAAGTTGGGAAAATCACTAATTTTCACTTATGCACCAAAGAGGGAAACTTGCAAAAACGCATGCCAAGGAAAAATGTGACCTCTAATTGACTTCTGACCATTACACAAACATGATACATGACCTATAATTCATAATTTCCCAAAGAATCACTCATTTTCATGCCTTGATCATCGAGTATTTCAAAGGGGGCCAAAATCTTCACAAATTGCAAAATGCCCCAAATCTTGACATCCACTTATGCCAGCTCTTCAAATCAGTTTCCATGGACCTCCCTAAAGCCAGCTGACTTGAGCCATGCCTCACAACCAGCCTGCCATGAGCCCATACCTCAAAGGACAACTTTGTTGACTTTATGCAAAAGGGACCATACCAATCAACATAGGCCACCAACAACTCTCTGACCTATCAAGACTTGATACATGGACCAAAAGCAACTCAACACATACAACAAGCAAGGATGAATCCTCCCACAACTCAGCAACCACCAAAACTCCCTCTTATGCATTTCTCTTCGAAACTGATCCCACAAGCCACAAACATCAAAACAAATTCCATAGAACAACTTACCATCAACCTCTGATCATTTCCCAACCATCACCTTGCCCTGAAACCCCCCATATCAAAAACACGATTTCCCTCCACCTTTGAACTGAACTTCATCAATCTTCAAGAGGAGCCCACAAAAGCTTCAACCAAGCATTCCAGAAGCAAGAGGGAGTCAAAAGAAGGGGAAAAGCACCAAAGAAAGGACCAGACAGTGCCATTTTCGAAATATCCATCTCAGGTAGCTTCAAGAACAAATTTTCTAGAAATGTATTTTCTTGTTATAGAAATTTTCTGTATGCTTTGCTGATCATCATGATCTATTTAGTTTTGAAACTGAGCCAGAAACAAGCATGTATGAAGCTTTTGAAATTTTTGCGTGTTTTCCGTTTGTCTTTGATTCTTGATCTTGAGTGAAAATAAATGATTTTGGTTGCTGGATTCTTGTTTAGAGTTGTCTAATGATTGATTCTGGATAGTTTAGTGAGGTTTCATGGCATAATGAGAGAGATTGAATGAGAGAGCAGCCGGAGAAGATGACCGAAACACTGTTCCGGTCACCTGAAAGTCATTAGGGTTTAGATTAGGGTTTAATTGTGTAATTAGTGAGATTTGAATGTGAGTCGTCCAAATGCGCGCGTGGTCTTTCCCTCCCTTTCCAGATTCAAATCCCAACCCTTGGATCAGCATACTTTCCATTTAATTAAGTTTTTATTTCATTTTTTCTCATTTAATTTGCACGAATTTTAAAAAATAGTAAAATACATCAAAAAATTCTGGAAATTTTTATTAAATCTTTTATTAATTTTCAGAACCCAAAAATATTTTTATTTTTATTTTTTTGCATTAAAAAATATTTTTAAATCATTTAAATGATCATTTTTAATTAGTTAATGCGAATTAATTAATTAAAAATACATTTAGGTATTTAAAAATCACCAAAAAATTCAGAGAACATTTCCAAACATTTAGAAACATTTACAAACTCACAACACAAATTTCTTTTTGGTATTGATCATACTTTGGCAATTTTCATTTGAATTAGGGTTCTTTAATTTGAATATTTTTAACCCTAACTTCAAAAATTCATAACTTTTGATCCAAGTTGAGTTTGTGAATGGTTCTTTTTGCATTGTGTTATGCATACTGTCAAGCATCCCAAAAAAATTTTGTTTCATTTTTATAATGCATTTTAAATTTGTTTGGTATTTTCCATTTAGGATCACCCCTAAAACCCTTGAAACTTAGAAAAATCATAAGTCCTTTAGGGTTTAACTTCTGACCTTCCCCTTTGGGCAGTGAACTTGTATAGGTTTAGGGTCCCTTTGGTTCCATTTTCAATTTTTTATCTCATGCTTTGCTTCTGATTTTGAATTTTGCATCTCATGTTGTACATAAACCCTAATTTGCATCTTCATTTGCATCCATCTTACATAAGCTTGCATACATGAACTTGCCATGACATTTTATGCATCCACATGACTCATAAGACACCCTAGGACACATTAGAATCATGTTTGATCATTGCATCATTAATTTGTCATGTTTTTGTTATCATTTAATGTCATATGCATTCATGAACTTTCATGCCTCTTATTTGCTTCATTTGCATTCTCATCCTTTGTATGATCATCTCCATCTCATGACATACATTTGCATCATCTTTTTGCATCATTAGCATCATAAATATGCTTCTGACTTTGGTTTCCATCTTTGCATTCCATCTCATTTTCATTTCATTTCATTTCTTTCTGTTAACTTTTCAGGTGGTAAGTGTTTGAGAAGTGAATTTGCCTTCACTTCTCAAAGTCTCTTCTCATCTCTTTTATGCATCCTTGCTGCATTTTATACTTGTGAATTAGAGTGAGCTTGCTCATTCATGCTCCTTACTCACCTTCTTTCTTCAAGGAACTTATCTTCTTAAGTGAAGTAAGTTGTCTTGCTTCTTCTTGCTTCTCTTCCTTCATCCTGCTTCTTCCTTGGTGGATTTTCCCTTGAAGATCTTCTTGCATGCTTCATAAACCTTAGGAACACCCAAGAATGATCATAATTAGGGTTTGATTAGTCCCCCATTAGTTTTACCTTTGTGTCATCTTTGAGTCTTCTCTTCTCATCTCTTAATCAAGGACTAAACCTAAAAGGTTTTAAGGCTTTGTGATTAGGGTTATGCCTGTATCCTTCTATTAGGATGTAGTGTATAACTTTAATCCTAAGTGTTAAACCCTTAATGTGTTTAAATCCTTTAATTAATTCATCTAATAATCACTAAGACATTAAGCTTATAACTTGGGCCTTGCATTAGGGTTCTAATTCTTCCTTAATTGGTTAAGAAGGACTAGCCCTAGTGTTAATGGACAAGTCCCCCTCAAGTTGTCTTACAAACCATAAAATTCATTTCTTAATCTCACCATTAACTAAAATCCACTTCAATAAAGTTTTGTTTTGTCATAAGGTTAATCCCTAATCATGGATTAGGTTGAGGAGCCTTCCTCAGCTTAAATGTTCTCATCTATTATCCTTCTATTAGGATGGTGTAATGGGTCCATTAAATCCTTGATTATGGCTTAAGCTCATTACTTAACACTAAACAAAAACTCCAAAAACATCTAAATAATTAAAAGTAGGTTAATGATCTTAATCCTACATCATGGTGATTAAGTGTGAGGTGCTTACTTCATACTTAAGGTATTCTCATTACCCCTAATCAGAGGGAGGATGTGATGAGTTTACTAACCCTTGGCTTAGGCTTAAGCTCACTTTCTTATGACAAATTCCAGAAGCAATAAAAGATTGAAAATACCAAAAACAAACAATAATCGTATCCTTCGGGATTCTTTTCTCATTATCTTCATTCACAAACGAGAACTCGCTTCTTCCGTCTAATGTAAGACAGTTAGCACCTGAGCCAGACAGGTCATACACTTGAGCATAGACAAGCAGGCAGTTCACAAGTAAATTTATCTTTCAGTCTCTTTGAGTCGAACTACGGCGTTCTGACTTCCTCATTGCACGAGAGGATACGTAGGCATAACTTAACCGTTATCGAACAAATGTCTCTGTCTCTCCCCCCTCTTCCAGCATTATTCTTTTAAGCCTCAATCTTGAGCATTGCACTTCACATTTTTTTTGCACTGACCCTTGTACAATCTTTTCTAGCTTTTGCACACGGATAGCACTGACACTACCCCCTTAAACACAAACTTTCAAGCGTGGATCCTGTCGAGTACGACGGACAATCTGGGTGCTAATACCTTCCCAGGTTGTAACCAACCCCCTTTCTCAGTTTCTCTGGTTCGCAACCGTCTTATCCATCTTTTTTCCAAGTTTATGCAGCATTACCTTTCCTTCGGGATAAAAATGCCTAGCTGGCGACTCTTTTCAGTTCACCTTCATGTTCTCTCTTTCGCTGACCGTTCGTGCTTGTACCGGGATGCAAATCTTTGGGAGCGACATCAAGGACACATATTTGACTTTTTGGCAAAAACTCCCATACTCTTGGAATAGTGTTTTGCAGCCATTCAGAACCTACTCCATATTATATTCAAACAATATGGGAGAGATAAGAGGAAGGATTGGAACCTGAAACAAACAACAACATCAGATTCACAAAAACATACACAATACTTGTTCTCTTCGAAACACCCTTAAAACTTAACAAAATCCAAAAATTATTTCACTAACAAATCACTTTTCATCCATAGAACTAAACCCAACCCTTGGAATGGCCTGAATCACTACATACACAAACCTCCATTTCTGCTAAACCAGAACCACACAACACAAACCAGCCACTCTCAAAGCTTTTCAAGCATTCCACTAGCCTTAGGAGGATCAGAGGAAGCTTTTTGCACAAAGGAGAGGCCCTGAAAGCTAAGAACCTCAAAGCTTCAACTTAGGTAGCCATCTCAAACGTTTTTTTCCAGAAACTCCATTTTATGTTCTTGAACGATTCTATGTGCTCCCCTGATCATGGGGATGTGATTATTTTTTAAAATGGTTGAGAAAACAGGATGTGTGCTTGCTCTGAAATTTTTGACCTAAAAACATTTTTCTTCGATTCACCAATTTGATGCAATATAAATGATTTTCATGGATTGATTCTTGTTTAGAATGGTTTGGGGGATGTTTCTGGAGAATTTGGGGGTCTGGGGTAGCCTAAGGAAGATTTTGTTCTTGAGAGCTCGCCGAAGTAGATGATCGGAACACTGTTCCGGTCCCCTGAAGAAGATTAGGGTTTAATCCTGTAATTAGTGAACTTTGAATAATGGCCCTTAGATCTTAAGTTTACCGCGCGTACGAATGGCTCAAATTTGTCCATTAACCCTAATCCAATTTTAATTAATTTAATTAGTATTAATTAGTTTAATTTGATCAGAAGCAATCCAGGCCATTAGACCACGCGCCAAGTCTTCCCTCCATCCCCAGATTTGAATTTGATCCCTTGGATCAGTTGACCAGCCCATAAATTCATTTTTATTTCATATTTTTATCATTTGTTTTGCATAATTAATTTAAAATACCTAGAAAATTCAAAAAATATTTTCTTCTGCATTTTCAATTCAAATATTTTCCTTCACCCAAAAAATATTTTATTTTTATTTTTTGCATTAAAAAACCATTTTTAAAACATTTAAATGTTTATTTTAATTAATTATTGGAAATTAATTAATTAAAATATCATTTAGGTTTCTAAAAATTCCAAAAAAATTCACATTGCATCTTAGGACATTTAGAAACATTGTCAAACCATTCATACAAATTTCTTTTTGGTTTTGAATCAATCTTGACATTTTTCTTTGAATTTAGGGTTCATAAAATCCCATTTTTGAACCCTAACTTCAAGAATTCTTTTCTGCCTAACCATGAATGGTTTGACAATGATTCTTTTTGCATTGATCTTCATATAGCATGTAGTGTCTAGCATATTTTTGACACAAATTTATCTTGCATTTTCTATTTGATTTTCATTTTTCCTTTTGAGACGCCTTAAAAACCCTAGATAACTTAGAAAAATCACAACATTCTTTAGGATAAGAGTTAGACTTCCTCCTTTGGGGTGTGATATAATATGGGGTTAGGGTTACTTTGAATGCATTTTCAATTTTTATCATGTCATTTGCTTCTTTCTTTGCCTTTTGCATCTCATCCTTTCATATAACCCTAATTTCTAATATTCATTTGCATTCATCTTGCATATACATCCATTCATGAACTTTCCATGACATTTTTTGCATTCACATAACATCTAAGACATCATAGGACACATTAGAATGATGTTTGATCATTTCTTCATCCATTTGCCATGATATGCATTCATTTCATTCCATGAACTTTCATGTGCTTACATGCTTCATTTGCATTCTCATCTCTTGTATGAACATTCATAATACTTGGCATGTCTTTGCATCATCTCTTAGCATAATTTGCATCATGTTTATGCTTCTGGTTTTGGTTTGCATCTTTGCATACATTTCATTTTCATTCCATTCCTTTCTTTATGCTAACCATTTCAGGTGGTAAGTACTTTGAGAAGTGAATTTGCCTTCACTTCTCATTTCTCTTCTCATTCTCTCTTATGCATCATTGTTGCATTTTCTTTTGCTTTAGAGTGAGCTTGCTCATTCATGTTCATCATTCACTTTCTTTCTTCAAGTAACTTATCTTCTTCAGTGAAGTAAGTTAACTTGTTTCTTCTGCTTCCGTTCCTTCCATCTGCTTCTTCCATTGGTGGCTTCTCTGAAGATCTCTTGCAAGCCTTACAAACCATAGGAACATCCAAGCATGACAATAATTAGGGTTTGATTAGTCCCCCTTTATCTTTTACCTTTGTGTCTTCTTTGTGTCTCTTTTCTCATCTCATAATCAGAGACTAAAACTTTAAGGTTTTAAGACTTTGTGATTAGGGTTATGCCTGCATCCTTCTCTTAGGATGGAGTGTATAACTTTAATCCTAAGTGTTAAACCCTTAATTTTTTTAAACCTCTTAATCAATACATCTTAATAATCACTAAGACAATAGCTTGTAACTTGGGCCTTGCATTAGGGTTCTAATTCTTCCTCTATTGGTTAAGAAGGACTAACCCTAGTGTTAATGGACAAGTCCCCCTCAAGTTGTCTTACAAACCATAAAATTCACTTCTTAATCTCATCATCATCTAAAATCCACTTTAATAAAGGTTTTTTTTTTCATGAGGTTAATCCCTAATCATGGATTAAGTTGAGGTATCTTCCTCAGCTTAAGTGTTCTCATCTATTATCCTTCTATTAGGATGGTGTAATGAGTTCACTAAATCCCTGATTATGGCTTAAACTCATTACTTAACACTAAACAAAAACACAAAAACATCTAAATAATCACAAGTAGGTTAATGATCTTAATCCTACATCATGGTAATTAAGTTTGAGATGTTTGTCTCCTACTTAAGGTATTCTCATTATCCCTAATCAAAGGGAGGATATGATGAGCTTACTAACCCTTGGTTTAGGCTTAAGCTCATTAACTTATGACAAACAAAAAAAAAAGCAATAAAAGATTGAAAACATCAAAAACAAACAATAATCGTCTCCTTCGGGATTCTTTTCTCATCATCTTCACTCACATACGGGAACTTGCTTCTTCCATCTAATGCAAGACAGTTAGCACCTGAGCCAGACAGGTCATACACTTGAGCATAGACAAGTAAGCAGTTCATCAGTCAATTTATCTTTCAGTCTCTTTTAGTCGAACTACGATGTTTCTGACTTCCTCATTGCACGGGAGGATACATAGGCATAACTTAACTATTATCGAACAAAAGTCTCTGTGTCTTCCCCCTCTTCCAACATTATTCTTTCAAGCCTCATTCCTGAGCACCTCACTTCATTTTCTTGCACTGACACTGGTACATTCTTTTCCAGCTTTTGCACACTGATAGCACAAACACTACCCCTTTTAAACACAAACTTTCAAACGTGGATTCCGTTGAGTACGAAGGACAATCTGGGTGCTAATACCTTCCCAGGTTGTAACCAACCCCCTTTCTCAGTTTCTCTGGTTCGCAACCGTCTTATCCATCTATTCTTAGGTTTATGCAGCATTACCTTTCCTTCGGAATAAAAATTCCTAGCTGGCGACTCTTTTCACTCTATTCATTTTCTCTTTCGCCGACTGTTCGCGCTTGTACCGGGATGCAAATCTTTGGGAGCGACAGCTTGGCGACTCTGCTGGGGACCCTTATACTGCAACCAAGGCTTCTGGTTCTTTTTGTGGGTTCATCCTAGCGCTTTTTTGATTTGTGTTGATGGGGGTGTTATGTGCTACTTGTGCTTATGTATTTTCTTTATTTATTGCTTTATGTACAACTTTATTTATTGCTTTCATTTACAGCTTTATTTATGCTGGATCTCTTGTCTGTCTTGGTGGGTGGGGTTCATTGAGTGATTAAGGTCCTATACCTGGGACCTGAGTGACACATAGGCTAGAGTGGCTTCATATTATTTCCCATTCCATTTCGGTCTGGTGCGGGAATATGAAACACGGTTCAGACATGGGTTTCTTCATGAGAACTATGTGCTACAGATTTCCTGTAGTACTAGGGCTATCTGGGAAGCCTGCTAAGTTTGGATGACCATTTTATGACCTTCGGCATCTGAGGTGAATTAGAGGAGGATCTTTTATGGTTATTGTAAACACTGTACCTCCGGGTTAGAAGTGTTTACACTTCTCATAACTGATCCAAGTCTGAGGATCCTTGTTCTAGAACATTACATGTGAGGGGGTTGGGATGTTTGCAGGTTTGCAGGAACCCTTGGCCACATCATACCCTGTTACGAGTTTTGTTTTAAGAATGCATCACTTTAGATAGTTCTTGTGATGACCCCGGACTTGTGACTCTTTATTTGGGTCCCCCACCTTGGTACTGGATTTCTAAGCCTCCATCCGGACTTATGAACATACATGGACTTCTACCAAGGTAGATAAACAGATCCAGCTCTTGATCACAAACCCCTGCATATTATTTGCATACATCATTTTCGCATCATTTAACATTTGCTTATTTGTTTTACAGGGTATCCATCATATTATCTTTAGTTTGGTCTTGACCCCTTCTGCTGCTCAGACTGCTTCAGCTATCTTCTCCAGCACCTTCATCAGTTTGTCAGTGATTCTCCTCCAACTACCTTCATCAGAGACCCACCTCCAGCATCTCATTCAGTGACCTTCATCAACAGTTGCTCTCAGCTTCTTCACCATCACCCATTATCAGTATGGACACTTCAAGAAAGAGCAACATCACATACCACTTCTTTGAGCCCACCCTGACTGGCATCAGGCAGATCCAGTCCCTCATCACACCTGACCATATCCCGCTATTCAGAGAGCATTATGGGAGCATATTGGACATGTTCATGGATCTAGATACATCTCAGAGGAGCATGATCCATACTTGCTTGCAGTTTTATGATCCTCCACTCAGATGCTTCACATTCCCTGATTTCCAGTTGTGACCTTTGCTAGAAGAGTTTTCCTTGCTTATTGGAGTTCCTATCAGGAGAGGGATCCCTTTCAACCCTGAGATGACTGCTCCCAGAAATGAAGACATAGCCATGGCATTGCATTTGGAGCCTGCCCTCATTGATCAGAACATGACAACCAAGGCTGGAATTCCAGGCCTCCACCTAGACTTCTTGATCTCCCAGGCTACCCTGAAGGCTGCAGTAGGGGAATGGAAGGTTGTCTGTGCACTTCTAGCCCTCAGTATATATGGGGTTATGTTGTTTGCAGATGAGCCAAAGTTTGTGAGCAAGAATTCCATTTACTTGTTCTTATTGAGGAACCCAGTGCCTACCTTGCTAGGAGACTTCTACTACTCAGTACATCAGAGGAATGAAAAGCAAAGAGGGCTGGTCAGATGTTGTGCTCCTCTTTATTACTCTTGGCTACTAAGAAACTTGCCAAAATCAGATACTTTCCTGAACCCCCGTCAGTAGAAGAACTGGGCTAAGAGATTTATTGCCTTGACATCAGATGACATCAGGTGGTGCACTCAGAGCACCAAAGGCAAGGACATCATTACTAGTTGTGGGCAGTATCCTAATGTGCCCTTGATAGGAGTGAAAGGTTGCATCAACTACATCCCTTTACTGTTTAAGAGACAATTGGGATATGCTTTGGTTCATCCTCCTAGAGGACAAGATTTGGCTGAGACTCTTTACTGTGAGATCCAACCTAACTCTACTGTTGTCAGACAAGCTGCCTAGGCTTGGGATAACATTCAGACCAAGGGAACAACCATCCTTGGCAAGTGCAACAACATTGCTTCAGCATAGTATTCTGATTGGTCCCGTACTAGAGCTCAGATCACCCGGATGCCATTCACTTTGGAAGATGTGCCTGGACCTTTTATAGTACAACCTGCAGCTACTGTCAGTTTGGAAGAGTTTGAAAAGCTGAAAGAGAGGAATACTCAGCTGTCTGAAGCCTTGAAGAAGACTCTTTGGGAGAGAAATGACAGTCGTCTAGATAATGAGAGATTGGAAAGGCTCAGGATTGAGCATTTGGCCAAGATTGAGAAGACAGATGACTATATCAAGAAGGTAAGGGCAGGGGAGTTAGTACTGAAGAATGCTTCAAAGGAAGCAAAGACACAGAAGGCTAGGACAGAGCATTATCTGGAGGAGAGCCAGGCTAGGTGGATCAGGATCACTGAAGCCCGTGCACAAGAAGACCAGAGAACTCAGGCTAAGATAGAGTAGTGGGAGGCTATTGAGAAGAAGCATCAGGGGGTTTTGCTAGCAGCTCAGAGAGAGATATCTGAATTGAAACTCCGGGCGGGGTTGAAGAGGTCAAAAGATCAGGATAAGCATAAGAAGCTAACCAGTGCCATTGCTACCAGGAACCTCCTCATCAGGACTATTACAGAGCGCCCAGTGGGTCCGGTGACTGAGGCCCTCCTAAAGGAGGTCAGGGAGGATGATTTTGGATTGGATGTGTGATCTCTTTTGCTTGTACTTTTCCTTTTATTGTACTTTTCTTTTGTTGTTGTATTTTGACCCACCATGGGTATGTATTGTAATCAAACTATGTATTTTCACTCTTTGTAATATATTGGTTTGTATTATTTTGGTAGGCTTTATCTATCTCTCAACATCATCAGCATTTCCTCGAGGTCTGGAAAGGTTAAAACCAAAGAACCAAACCGGATACCCTTGGAAGAAAAATAAGCATATTACATTGCATACTAACATTCTCTTTGTTTTGTAGGTTCTTATTTAGTTGTTGTTTCTCACTTTGTTGTGGTTTCAGGAAACATTGCTCGCAGAAGAGTGTTCCCTGTCAACAGAATACACCGGTACCCAACGCGAAACAACCTTCCAGGACTCCAGATGGATCAAGTTCAGCAAGACTTGAATGAAGTAAGGACCCAAATGGCAAATGAGAGGGTTGAGATGAGGAATCAGATGACCCAATTCATGACTGTGATGACTGGCTTAGCTCAAAGCCAGGAAAGACTAAGGGAACTGGTTGAAAGGTAGACCCCTGAAGAACACCATCCAGGTACAGGAGGTACCAGTAACAATGATCACGTTCAACCTCGCACTGATCCACCAGAGTTTGGGCCTCATCTAAACCCATACGTTAATGCCATAGGAATACTCAGGGTAACACTGCTGGGGGTAGGATCTTGCAAGAGGATCCTCAAGAAGAGCAGTTCACAGTTGTTGGGGTTGGGGATGAAGTTTACGACCGTAGGATGGATGAAATTTCAGAGAAGCTGAGGTCTCTTGAATCCCAGAATTCCCTAGGATTTGATGTAATGGAAATGGGACTAGTGGAAGGGGTGATAATTCCTCACAAGTTCAAACCCCCGTGTTTTGAAAGGTATAATGGCACATCCTGCCCACGCACCCACCTTCAATCATTCTTGGGAAGATTAAAAGAATACACCATGGACGAGAAGTTGTGGATGTTTTACTTCGAGGATAGTCTAACCGGGGCATCCCAAGAATGGTATTCCCACTTGACTAGAGCCATAGTGAGAAACTGGAAAGACTTGGCTGAAGCTTTTATCCGTCATTATCAGTACAACTTGGACATGGCTCCAAACTGGACTCTTTTGATGGGGATGTCTCAATCTTCCCGTGAAAGCTTCAGGGAATATGCCCAAAGGTGGAGGCAGCTAGCTGCTGCTGTTCAACCCCTTATGTCTGAAAGGGAAATGGCAGACATGTTCATGAATACTCTTCAAGGAACCTACATTGACAGGCTAGCTGCATTCTCTTCCACCAGCTTTGCAGATGTGGTGATAGCTGGGGAAAGAATAGAGAGCCTATTGAATATGGGAAAGATCTCCGATAACGGTGCCAGTTCCAGCAGTACAAGAAAGCCTTTTGTTGGGGCCCGTAGATCTGGTGAGACAAACTATGTGCACATGGGAAGAGGGAGACCCCAATACTTGCCCAGAACAGTTGCTGCTATTACTATCCCTACTCCACCTCCTCAGTATGTTAAACAACCACAACACTTTCCGCAACAACAACAATTTCCTCAATAGAGATCTTACAAAAATAACAACAACAATCAACAACAACGCCCGTTTCAACAACGGCCCTCTCAGGTCAACCGGGTCATTGACCCCATTCCTATGCCATATGCAACACTATTGCCACAACTCCTAAAGCTCAATCTGGTTGAGTTGAGGACATTGGCTCCACCTGATCCTCAAAACCTTCCAAGGAACTATGATGTCAATGCTAGGTGTGTTTTTCATTCCAACGCACCTGGTCACTCTACGGAAAAATGCAGAGCCCTGCAAATGAAGGTTTAGGATCTGGTAGATTCAAAAGCCCTGAACTTTGCACCTCCCCCAAATGTGATGAAAAATCCTATGCCAAGCCACAATGGGCCAAGGATTAATGCTGTAGAGGATCGATCACCCCTGAGTTTAATAGAAGACATTGCATGTATTCAAACACCTCTGGCATAGGTTAAAGCCCAGCTTTTAAAGTGCCAAGTGTTTCCAGGTTGCGAGGCCTGCTGCGAATCATGCAAACTTTCTGAGAATGGGTGTGCCAGCTTGAGGAAAGGCATCAGTGATTTGATCAGAGAAGGCATCCTGCAAATTACAACCACAACTTCTACAACACCAACAACCCTTTTGTCAAGTAAATCTTCTATAACACCAACAACACTTTTTGAATCTTCTACAAATGCAACAACCATTTTTCCAACTGTTTCTTCTACAAATGCAACAACCTTTGTTCCAACCGATTCACCTACAACTTCAGCAATCATTCCATCTGTCACTTCAACACACAACAATTCATTTGCACCGGCTACTACAACTCCAACAACCAACAATGATGTTTCCACTGTCACGATTTACTATAACCCGACAACGGTCCCGAACTCCAGTAACTTTCAACAGTCTCAACAACAGTCTCAACAAAGCTTCAATTCACCTTCACCAACATCCACCAGAGGTCCTGTAACAATCTTCTATGATCCACAGACTATTGTAGTCCCAACAACTGCATCAATAAGCCCAGTCACCATTACGGTGCCCGGGCCGATTCCATATGAAAAAGACAGTGCTATACCATGGCATTATTGTGCTGATCTATACTGCAATGGAGAGAAAGTCCTTCTTGATTCTCCAGTTCTCACTCCCCAAGTGGACAATGTTGGGGGAGGCGGAGGCTTCACCCAAAGCGGACGTCTCTTCGCTTCACAGGTCCTTAGAACCAACACTGAGGCAGAGGCTGCTGCCAGAGCAAGGGGAAGAGTGTGATACCGGAAGAATCTGCACCCAAGGAAACTCATAAGTCATTCTTCAACCAATATGTGGATGAGTTTATGAGAATCTTTCAGAGAAGTGACTATAAAGTTGTGGACCAGCTCCACCAGACTCCTTCAAATATCTCAATCTTATCACTGCTGTTGTGTTCCGAAGCCAATCGGGATGCGTTACTCAAAGTTCTGCACGCTGCCTATGTGCCAGAAGAGATCACTGTGAATCAGCTGGAAACAGTAGTGTCAAATGTCAATACTAGCCATGGGCTAGGGTTCACTAATGATGATTTAACTTCAGAAGGACGTCTCCACAACAAAGCTTTGCATATAACCTTGGAGTGCAAAGGTGTTGTCTTATCTCATGTGCTTGTAGACACTGGGTCCTCACTCAATGTGTTACCCAAGAAAGCCCTTGTCAAGCTAGAATATGATGGGATAGCTCTCCGCCCAAGTAACCTTGTGGTCCGGGATTTTGATGGCTCTAAAAGATTTGTTCTGGGAGAGGTGGAGTTGCCAGTGGTAATCGGTCCACAAGTCTTCAAGACCATTTTCTATGTGATGGACATACAGTCGGCATACAGCTGTCTGCTAGGTCGACCATGGATTCACGCTGCAGCCGCAGTAAGGTCGACCCTTCACCAGAAGCTGAAGGACGAATGGGAAGGACAGATTATCACCATCTGTGGTGAGGAAGACATATTTGTTAGCCAGCTGGCTACTTACAAGTATATTGAGATGGATGGTGAAATCCATGAGACAATGAGCCAAGGGTTTGAGGCCCTAAATGTCAATGAGGCTACTGGAGTATTGGATGCATCTCAGGAAGACAAGATGGGTACTTCAATCATCTCTTATTAGCAATCCCAGAAGGTTGTTGAAGAAGGTACTGCTCAAGGCTGGGGCAAGCTGCTGCCAGTGGAAAAGAAGGAAGATAGATTCAGATTGGGTTACAGACCAATCCGACAAGATCAATCAGAGGCTGCCAAGAAGCCCAAATTTGTCAGTGGGGGATGCCCACCCCGGATTCTGTGAACAATCTGGAAGACGAGGACGAAAGCGACCGCAACCTGGAGAGCTGGATACGTCCAAGGATCCCGGGGAACCAAGTCCTTAAGTGGTCTTCCCAGGAAATTATAAGGGTTATTCCTGCAGAGTAATTATTATTTCCTGTCTTTTTAGCATGCATCAAGTCCTGCCTCTTACCCAAGATGTCAGGACTCATTTTGTAAACAAGTCTCTTTTTCGCTCCCTGTCTTTTCATTTTTTCACTTTTGTACAAAACAATAAAATAGCAATGTTTTCAAAATAAATAACTTCATTTTCACTTTTTTCTAAAAAAGATTAAAAATGATCACTAAAACGAACCAATCTCAACCCTTGCAGAGTTTATCCTCCAGATTGCACCGACGACAACACTGCTATGACCTCATATGACTTCGACAATCCGATTAATCAAGCTGATGAAGGGGTTGAAGAAGACTATGAGTTACCTGAAGAGTTAGCCAGGTTGTTGAGGCAGGAAGAGAAAGTGATCACTCCTCATCAGGAGGAGATTGAAACAGTTAATCTTGGTACCGAAGAAGACTTGAAAGAAGTGAAGATCGGGGCCAGTCTGCAAGATTCAGTGAAGGAACAACTTATTGATATGCTTCGAGAATACGTTGATGTCTTTGCTTGGTCCTATCAAGACATGTCGGGTCTGGATACTGACATTGTTATGCACAAGCTGCCTTTGAAAGAAGATTGTCCTCCAGTGAAGCAGAAGCTACGCCGTACTCGTCCAGATATGGCCATGAAGATTAAAGAGGAGGTACAAAAACAGTGGGACACCGGTTTCCTTGCTGTAACTAGTTACCCGCCGTGGGTCGCTAACATTGTACCTGTGCCTAAGAAAGATGGCAAAGTAAGGATGTGTGTGGATTATCGAGATCTGAACAGAGCTAGCCCAAAGGATGACTTCCCATTACCTCACATTGATGTATTGGTCGACAACACAGCTCAATTCTCGGTATTTTCCTTCATTGATGGATTTTCAGGATATAATCAGATTAGGATGTCACCCGAAGATATGGAGAAGACTACCTTCATCACACCTTGGGGCACTTTCTGTTACAAGGTAATGCCTTTTGGACTGAAGAATGCCGGTGCTACTTATCAACGGGCTATGGTGGCATTATTTTACGACATGATCCACAAAGAAATTGAATGCTACGTGGATGACATAATTGCCAAGTCCCTCACTGAAGAAGATCATCTGGTAAATCTGCTGAAGTTGTTCAAGTGTCTGAGAAAGTATCAGTTGAAGCTAAACCCTAACAAATGCACATTCGGGGTACGTTCCGGTAAACTACTGGGATTCATTGTAAGTGAAAAATGAATTGAAGTTGATCCTGACAAAGTCAAAGCCATTCAAGAGAT
This sequence comes from Lathyrus aphaca, assembly GCA_963966055.1. NCBI lineage: Eukaryota > Viridiplantae > Streptophyta > Magnoliopsida > Fabales > Fabaceae > Lathyrus > Lathyrus aphaca. The sequence goes on along the minus strand of OZ014523.1, from coordinate 298,890,970 downwards.
GCCTGCACCTAGGACTGAAAAGGAAGTTCGGGGGTTCTTAGGTAGATTGAACTACATTTCAAGGATCATATATCATCTAATAGCAACCTGTGAGCCCCTGTTCAAATTGTTAAGAAAGGAACAAACGGTCAGGTGGAACGAAGATTGTCATAAGGCTTTTGACAAAATCAAGGAGTACCTACAAGAACCTCCAATTCTTATGCCTCAAGTTGAAGGAAGACCTCTAATAATGTACCTGACAATATTAGAAGGATCAATGGGGTGTGTGTTGGGCCAACATGACGAGTATGGTCGAAAAGAGTATGCAATTTACTACCTAAGCAAAAAGTTTATCGACAGTGAACAACGTTATTCACTGCTCGAGAAAACTTGTTGTGCTTTAGCGTGGGCTGCTCGCCGACTAAGACAATATATGTTGACTCACACAACTTTTATGATTTCAAAGATGGATCCAGTCAAGTACATATTTGAGAAGCCAACACTTACCGGAAGGGTTGCAAGATGGAAAATGATTCTGAAAGAGTATGACATTCAGTACACTTCTCAAAAGGCCATCAAAGGCATTGTACTGTCTGATTATCTGGCTGAGCAACCCATTGATGATTACCATCCAATGAGATTTGACTTCCCTGATGAAGAAATCATGTTCCTAAAAGCAAAGGATCATGAAGAGCCTGTTCACACTGAAGGTCCTGACCCAGAAGAAGAATGGACAATGATGTTTGATGGGGCTGTCAATATGAATGGGTGTGGAGTTGGTGCAGTGCTCATTACACCAAAAGGAGTTCATATGCCTTTCTCGACAAAACTCACCTTTGCATGCACTAACAACGAAGCTGAATACGAAGCCTGTATCATGGGTCTTGAGGAAGCCATTGACCTCAGGATCAAGACATTAACTGTATTCGGGGATTCAGCTTTGGTAATCAATTAGACCAACGACAAATGGTACACTCACCAAGAGCATATGAGCCCATACCGTGACTACATGAGGAGATTATTGAATTTCTTCACAATAGTCAAACTTGAGTATATCCCTCGAGACGAAAATCAGTTCGCAGATGCTTTGGCTACCATTTCCTCCATGATCAAGGTTCAGACTGCCAACTATGTGCTTCGGATTTCAGTATCCAGATTAGACCGACCGGCGTACGTATTCTTCGTGGACATAACTAAAGATGACAAGCCTTGGTTCCATGACATCAAATGCTTCTTAGAGGATCAAACATACCCACCTGGGGCATCGTCCAATGATAAGAAGACATTGAGAAGGCTTGCCGGTAGTTTCTTCCTTAATTCTGATGGTTCATTATACAAGAGAAACTTTGACATGGTGCTTCTCAGATGTGTTGATAAGAAAGAAGCAGAGTTGCTGATGCACGAGGTGCATGAAGGATCTTTCGGTACCCATGCTGGAGGACATGCAATGGCTAAGAAATTGTTAAGATCAGGTTACTACTCGATCACAATGGATGCAGACTGTTGTGCCTATGCCAGAAGGTGTCATAAATGCCAGATTTATGCAGACAAAGTGCGTGTGCCTCCAAATCCTTTGAATGTGATGTATTCACCTTGGCCCTTTGCCATGTGGGGCATTGACATGATTGGAAAGATTGAACCGACTGCTTCAAATGGCCACAGATTCATCCTGGTAGCCATTGATTACTTCACAGAAAGGGTTGAAGCAGCTTCGTATGCAAACGTCACCAGACAAGTGGTAGCCAGATTCTTGAAAAGAGACATCATTTGTCGATATGGAGTACCCGAGCGAATCATTACTGATAATGGTTCCAATTTGAACAACACGATGATGTCAGAACTGTGCCGGGACTTCAAAATCCAACATCACAACTCTTCTCCTTACAGACCAAAGATGAATGGCACTGTTGAGGCAGCTAACAAAAACATCAAGAAGATTGTGCAAAAGATGGTGGTCACTTACAAAGACTGGCATTAAATGCTACCATTTGCCTTGCATGGGTATCGAACCTCGATCAGAACGTCCACTGGGGCAACACCGTATCAGCTTGTATATGGTATGGAGGCAGTCCTACTTGTGGAAGTTGAATTACCCTCCTTATGGGTATTGATGGACGTAAAGCTGAATGAAGCAGAATGGGTCCGTTCTCGGTATAATCAATTGAATCTGATCGAAGAGAAGAGATTAACTGCAATCTGTTATGAGCAGTTATATCAGAAAAGAATGAAGAAAGCCTTCGATCAGAAAGTCAGGCTTCGGGAATACCAAGTAGGAGATCTTGTGCTGAAAAGACTCCTTCCTCCTCATACAGACCACATGGGCAAGTGGACTCCAAACTACGATGGCCCATTCATAGTAAAGAAAGTTTTCTCTGGTGGAGCACTGATGCTCACTACTATGGATGGTGAATATTTCTTATCCCCTGTGAATTCAGATGCAGTTAAAAAATACTTCGCATAAAATGACCCGCTGGACACAAAAATAGAATGTACGTACAGGCAAAAATAGGGCATCTCGGCGAGTCAAAAACAGAATAAAAGACTCGGGCAAAAATAAGGGAAAAATTGAAAAAAAAAAGTACACCCGCTGAGTTGAAAAGCCGCACCGGACAACTTAGGCAAAAATGGGTATCCCGGTGGATTGAAAACCCGAAAGGGAGATCCACGCCAAATCAGGGAATAAGCGAACAACTGCATTCTGAATTCGTCTGTATCACTCACAACATGGCAAGCTTCGAAAGGATAAAGCATCGGTCAGAATAAACCTTCGTCAGAAAGCAAGATGAGAAGAATGTTAAGGTCATACGGGTCATAGCAAGGGAAGCTCACCGAAGCGTCATCAACATTGCCAGCACTTTTGTTTTTCAATTTGTAACAATCTCCTCATTCCAGGGGATTTGATTCTTTGACTGTATTTACCAATTCAGGGCACCCAGACTAATAAAATCAGAGTTTTTAGTCACACTTTGTCTTGTACATTTTTGTTTCGTTTGCAAAATGTCCAATATCCATGATACAATATTTGCATAAAACAGATGTGCCTTTCTAATTAAATGCTTGCAGGAAATGTATCTACTCTCAGGAATATCTAACTCCAATGACGGAATCTGATAAGGGATACCTCGGGATACTTGTACGTTTCTTTGTCTTAACAGGGTTGCAGGTATTCAAATACGTAACATGGGGCAGGTCAAACACCAATTCCCCAAACATCACCTACTCTCCAAGCAGCATTTGGAATGCTTTTCCCCAGCGGAGTTGCCAAAGCATCCTCATCCTCAGCCGGGATCCCCACAGATATCTTTAGGAAAATCGTTCGGTGATCTTTCCTCCCCCAAACAGAGTACCAGGTTTCCCAAAGACAGGGGAACTATCTCCCCACAGAGTTCCAGACTCTATCCAGAAGAGTAATGCCTGAAGTTCTTACACAACAAAGTGACGGAAGCTCCTTCATCCCCAGTTGGATACCTCCTTACCGGATAAATCTATCAGTGATCTAGTTCCCCTAAGCAGAACCATAGGTTTTATCAGATCTACCAATGATCTCATCCCTAGCTGGGATATCCTTCCAAGTAGATCAGCCCGAGATTTTCACAACAGCAGGATCCGAATCCCGGTTTGGTTTCTCTTTTGCATAATCATAGCATTCGCATCAAATTTCCCCATAAAGCATAGCATTCCGTCTAATATGGAGCATTACGGTAAAAATCAAACATATTGCATGATCACAAGTCAGGTTCGAGCCAGTAACCTGTAAATACCAACAATACCTCATCAGCAATATACAAAATACATTTCCCCAATAGAAAGCCAAAGCGTCCCCTTTGCACTCTCCAACACAAATACATGTTCATATATACCTCTTTTGACACTCGTCCGTGTCATTTTTATCCCCCGCAGATAAGCTAGAACATCCTTTTGGATACAAATACCTAAACACTCTTTTGACACTCGTCCGTGTCACCCATCCCCAGCATGGTTGCCCAAACACTTGTTGCAAACCAAACACTTATTTATAATACATTCCTTTTCGACACCCGTTCGTGTCATCCTATCCCCACAAGTTGCCAGAACACATTTTACGCTTATAACTTATACAATTTCTCTTCTGACACCCGTTCGTGTCACTCTTCCCCAGCAAGTTGAACACTCGTCCGTGTCTTGCTCATACTTCACAATACTTGTTTTTACTTATACAGATACTCGTCTGTATCTTTTATACACTTATTCCCCATAGATTCGACACTCGTCTGTGTTCTTTGTTAACCAGTTGGTACTCGTCTGTATCATCATCTCTGAACACGCGTCAGCGTTTGTTTCTACCGATACTCGTCCGTATCATAGTCTTAATGATGCTCGTCCGCATCTTTAATCTATACATATTGTCAAAACACTTATACCTTTTATTTCTTGGATGTAAACACTCGGCCGTGTTTACCATTCCCCAGCAAATCGCCAACAAAGCAACTTTTCTCTTATCCAACATTCCTCCTATGTCGTGATACTTTCAGCAGTCGTACCCTTCCAGGTGATCGTCCTTCAGCTTTGGATGACCGTCCCTCATCCTTTCCCCAGCGGAGTCTCCATTATTGGAACCCTTTTCTATCTGGCATTCGTCCTATGTCGTGATATCTTTCGGCAGCCGTCCCCTGCCAGGTGATCGTCCTTCACCTCGGATGACCGTCCCTCATCCTTATCCCCAACAGAGCAGCTGTACCCTGCTAGGTGATCATCCTTCACCTCCTGATGATCGTCCTTCATCATTTTATCTGATGGCCGTCCCCGTCGTTGACCTTGTTATCCGACATTTTTCCTATGTCATGATAAACCCTAAGAGCAGCCGTACCCTGCTAGGTGATCGTCCTTCACCTCTTGATGACCGTCCTTCATCATGCTTATCCGATGGCCGTCCCCATCGTCGACTTTTTTTATCCGACATTCGTCCTATGTCGCGATAAAGAGCAGTTGTCCCCTGCTAGGTGATCGTCCTTCCCCTTTGATGACCGTCACTCATCATTTATTTCATTTATTCTTTAAACCGATGGTCGTCCCCATCGTTGTTTACCTTGCTACTTTAACTTGGTGGCCTTCCCTATAATTACCTTTGCTTTAATCCCCAGAGAATCTTGTTTCTTTACCTGATGGCCGTCCCCATCATGGTATCTGTATTTCCCCAGATTGGTGGTCGTCCCCATCATGATCTCTTTATTTTCCCAGCATGTCAGCCGTCCCCGTCATTGCTTTATCCCCCAGCAGTCGTCCTCTGCTCGATGGTCGTCCTCCATCGCCCGCATTTTATAATCATACTATACTTTCTTTTACAATTTACATCCCTTTTCTTCTTCTCCCCAGTGAGTGCAAATTTTGGACTGTCTTTGGTATTCAACCACAAGTTATCTTATTTGTCTGTTAAGCCAGGCGTTTACATCCTGCACATCTAACTCATGTTTGAATAGGGGCAGCTGTAAACACCCCAAATTTTCCCTCACTAAGTTCACACCTTGGCTCGTGATCTTTCATATTTGCATTAGTTTAAGCATACCATCTCATATTGCATTTTTGTTTCATCTGCATTAGTTCAAGTTCATCTACATCTAGGGTTTGTGATCTGAGCAATCCAAGGATTCATCTGAGCCACTCCAAAGGTCTCCAATCATTCCAAGAGGGTCCATGTATGTTCTACTATCATTTTATATCCCTCAAAGATCAAGGAAGTCAAAAAATCACAAGAACATGGAAAGCATGGAGGCAGAGCTAGAATTTCACTACACAGATGACCTAAAATTAGGGTTTTGGTTTCAGAGGCCATAACTCCAAATTTTTTTGTCATTCATGTGTCTAATGGTCTCAATATGTTATAAGGATCTTGTGTACCAAGTTTTATGAAGAAATTCATTGTAGAAGTCATTTGTTCACTAGGTAACTTCTTGAGCAAGTCAGAGCAAAATCAGGGCATCTGAGGCCCCCAACAATGGAACCAGAGTGGATTTTTCATCAAATTGAAGCTATATGATCTTTATTTGATCATTGAAGAAAAGTTCATATAATTGAAGTTCACAAAATTGAAGAAAAGTGAGCTAAACCAAAAGTTGCCAAAAATGGAAATGACTTGTAATGTAAACTTTCCATTTTGGGAAAGTTCTTCATCCTCCTCTTTCTCAACCAAAAATGCTTCAAATGAAAAATTGTTGGTCATGAAAGTTGTATATTGGATCATTCCCTTTTCAAAAAGTACAAGAACAAGTTCTAATTCATTGTGGAACTCAAGTTATGGCCTTTCAAAGTTGGCAAAAATCCTATAATTTTCAAGAATACACCAAAGAGGATTTTTTGCAAAACCACTTGCCAAGCCATTTTGTGACTTCTAATACACTTCTAAGCATCATACCAACATAGCACATTGCCTAAAAATTAGAATTGCACAAGAATTCACAAGGTTTCATGCCTTGGTTCACAAGAAACTTCAAAGAGGGCAAAATGCAAAATCTATGCCATGTTGCTATCCAAGACATCCAGCTGCATTCTTTTGATCCTAGGGCTCACCATAAACCATGCTGAAGCAAGACACCCCATTGTACCACTTATGTTCCAGCCCATACTCTCAAGGACACATATTTGACTTTTTGGCAAAAACTCCCATACTCTTGGAATAGTGTTTTGCAGCCATTCAGAACCTACTCCATATTATATTCAAACAATATGGGAGAGATAAGAGGAAAGATTGGAGCCTGAAACAAACAACAACATCAGATTCACAAAAACATACACAAGACTTGTTCTCTTCGAAACACCCTCAAAACTTTACAAAATCCAGAAATTCTTTCACTAACAAATCACTCTTCATCCATAGAACAAAACCCAACCCTTGGAATGGCCTCAATCACTACATACACAAACCTCCATTTCTGCTAAACCAGAACCACACAACACAAACCAACCACTCTCAAAGCTTTTCAAGCATTCCACTAGCCTCATGAGGATCAAAGGAAGCTTTTTACACAAAGGAGAGGCCCTGAAAACTCAGAACCTCAAAGCTTCAACTCAGGTAGCCATGTCAAACGTTTTTTCCAGAAACTCCATTTTAAGTTCTTGAACGATTTTATGTGCTCCCCTGATCATGGGGATGTGATTATTTTTGAAAATGGTTGAGAAACCAGGATGTATGCTTGCTCTGAAATTTTTGACCTAAAAACAGTTTTCTTCGATTCACCACTTTGATGCAATATAAATGATTTTCATGGACTGATTCTTGTTTAGAATGGTTTAGGGGATGTTTCTGGAGAATTTGGGGGTCTGGGGTAGCCTAAGGAAGATTTTGTTCTTGAGTTCTCGCCGGAGAAGATGACCGAAACACTGTTCTGGTCACCTGAAGAAGATTAAGGTTTAATCCTGTAATTAGTGAACTTTGAATAATGGCCCTTAGATCTTAGGTTTACCGCGCGTACGAATGGCTCAGATTTGTCCATTAACCCTAATCCAATTTTAATTAATTTAATTAGGAATAATTAGTTTAATTTGATTAGAAGCAATCCAGGCCATTAGATCACGCGCCAAGTCTTCCCTCCATCCCCAGATTTGAATTTGATCCCTTGGATCAGTTGACCAGCCCATAAATTCATTTTTATTTCATACTTTTATCATTTGTTTTGCATAATTAATTTAAAATACCTAGAAAATTCCAAAAAATATTTTCTTCTGCATTTTCAATTCAAATATTTTCCTTCACCCAAAAACATTTTTATTTTTATTTTTGCATTAAAAAACAATTTTTAAAACATTTAAATGTTTATTTTAATTAATTATTGGAAATTAATTAATTAAAATATCATTTAGGTTTCTAAAAATTCCAAAAAAAATTCACATTGCATCTTAGGACATTTAGAAACAACGTCAAACCATTCATACAAATTTCTTTTTGGTTTTGAATCAATCTTGACATTTTTCTTTGAATTTAGGGTTCATAAAATCCCATTTTTGAACCCTAACTTCAAGAATTCTTTTGTGCCTAACCATGAATGGTTACACATTAGTTCTTTTGGCATTGATCTTCATATAGCATGTAGTGTCTAGAATATTTTTTTCACAAATTTATCTTGCATTTTCCATTTGATTTGCATTTTTCCTTTTGAGATGCCTTAAAACCCTAGATAACTTAGAAAACTCACAACTTTCTTTAGGATTAGAGTTAGACTTCCTCCTTTGGGGTGTGATATCATATGGGGTTAGGGTTACTTTGAATGCATTTTCAGTTTTTTATCATGTCATTTGCTTCTGGCTTTGCCTTTTGCATCTCATCCTTTCATATAACCCTAATTTCTCATATTCATTTGCATTCATCTTGCATATGCATCCATTCATGAACTTGCCATGACATTTCTTGCATTCACATAACATCTAAGACATCATAGGACACATTAGAATGATGTTTGATCATTTCTTCATCCATTTGCCATGATATGCATTCATTTCATTCCATGAACTTTCATGTGCTTACATGCTTCATTTGCATTCTCATCTCTTGTATGAACATTCATAATACTTGGCATGTCTTTGCATCATCTCTTAGCATCATTTGCATCATGTTTATGCTTCTAGTTTTGGTTTGCATCTTTGCATACATTTCATTTTCATTCCATTCCTTTCTTTATGCTAACCATTTCAGGTGGTAAGTACTTTGAGAAGTGAATTTGCCTTCACTTCTCATTTCTCTTATAATTCTCTCTTATGCATCATTGTTGAATTTTCTTTTGCTTTAGAGTGAGCTTGCTCATTCATGTTCATCATTCACTTTCTTTCTTCAAGTAACTTATCTTCTTCAGTGAAGTAAGTTAACTTGTTTCTTCTGCTTCCTTTCCTTCCATTTGCTTCTTCCATTGGTGGCTTCTCTGAAGATCTCTTGCAAGCCTTACAAACCATAGGAACATCCAAGCATGAAAATAATTAGGGTTTGATTAGTCCCCCTTTAGCTTTTACCTTTGTGTCTTCTTTGTGTCTCTTTTCTCATCTCATAATCAGAGACTAAAACTTTAAGGTTTTAAGACTTTGTGATTAGGGTTATGCTTGCATCCTTCTCTTAGGATGGAGTGTATAACTTTAATCATAAGTGTTAAACCCTTAATTTGTTTAAACCTCTTAATCAATCCATCTTAATAATCACTAAGACAATAGCTTGTAACTTGGGCCTTGCATTAGGGTTCTAATTCTTCCTTTATTGGTTAAGAAGGACTAACCCTAGTGTTAATGGACAAGTCCCCCTCAAGTTGTCTTACAAACCATAAAATTCACTTCTTAATCTCATCATCAACTAAAATCCACTTTAATAAAGGTTTGTTTTGTCATGAGGTTAATCCTTAATCATGGATTAAGTTGAGGTATCTTCCTCAGCTTAAGTGTTCTCATCTATTATCCTTCTATTAGGATGGTGTAATGAGTTCACAAAATCCCTTATTATGGCTTAAACTCATTACTTAACACTATACAAAACCACAAAAACATCTAAATAATCACAAGTAGGTTAATGATCTTAATCCTACATCATGGTAATTAAGTTTGAGATGTTTATCTCCTACTTAAGGTATTCTCATTATCCCTAATCAAAGGGAGGATGTGATGAGATTACTAACCCTTGGTTTAGGCTTAAGCTCATTAACTTATGACAAACAAAAAAAGCAATAAAAGATTGAAAACATCAAAAACAAACAATAATCGTCTCCTTCGGGATTCTTTTCTCATCATCTTTACTCACAAACGGGAACTTGCTTCTTCCATCTAATGCAAGACAGTTAGCACCTAAGCCAGACAGGTCATACACTTGAGCATAGACAAGTAAGCAGTTCATCAGTCAATTTATCTTTCAGTCTCTTTTAGTCGAACTACGGTGTTCTGACTTCCTCATTGCACGGGAGGATACGTAGGCATAACTTAACTGTTATCGAACAAAAGTCTATGTGTCTTCCCCTCTTCCAACATTATTCTTTCAAGCCTCATTCCTGAGCACCTCACTTCATTTTCTTGCACTGACACTTGTACATTCTTTTCCAGCTTTTGCACACAGATAACACAAACACTACCCCTTTTAAACACAAACTTTCAAGCGTGGATCCCGTCGAGTACGACGGACAATCTGGGTGCTAATACCTTCCTAAGTTGTAACCAACCCCCTTTCTCAGTTTCTCTGGTTCGCAGCCATCTTATCCATCTTTTCTTAGGTTTATGCAGCATTACCTTTCCTTCGGGATAAAAATGCCTAGCTGGCGTCTCTTTTCACTCTATTCATTTTCTCTTTTGCCGACCATTCGCGCTTGTATCGGGATGCAAATCTTTGGGAGCGACACATTGGACGGAAGAAGCAAGTTCTCTTTTATAGAATGAGTGTGATGAGAAAAGAATCTCGTAGGAGACGATTATTGTTTGTTTTTGTGTTTTCAGTTTTTTATTTTTTTTGGTGTTTTGCATAAGTTAATGAGCTTAAGCCTAAATCAAGGGCTTGTAAACTCATTATATCCTCCCTGATTAGGGATAATGAGCCTACTTAAGTATGAGATAAGCTTCTCAACTTAATTGCCATGATGATGTAGGATTAAGATCATTAACCTACTTGTGATTATTTAGGTGTTTTTGGGTTTTTTGTTTAGTTTTAAGTAATGAGTTTAATCTCTAATCACAGATTAATGGGCTCATTACACCATCCTAATAGAAGGATAATATATGAGAACACTTAAGCCGAGGAAGATACCTCAACTTAATCCATGGTTAGGGATTAAATTCATTATATAAAAAAGCCTTGATTAAGTGGATTTTAATTAAAGGATGAGATTAAGAAGTGGATTTTATGTTTGTAAGACAACTTGAGGGGGATTTGTCCATTAAACACTAGGGTTAGTCCCTCTTAACCATAAGGAAGAGTTAGAACCCTAATGTAAGGCCCAAGTTACAAGATAAAGTCTTGATGATTATTAAGGTTATTTGATTAAGAGGTTTAAACAAATTAAAGGCTTAACACTTAGGATTAAAGTTATACACTCCATCCTAAGAGAAGGATGCAGGCATAACCCTAATTCCAAAGGTCTAAAACTTTAAGAGTTTAGTCTCTGATTATTGAGATGAGAAGAGAGACTCAAGGAGACTCAAAGGTAAAAGCTAAGGGGAACTAATCACAACCCTAATTATTATCATGCTTGGATATCCTATAGTTTGTGAGGCTTAAGAAATATCTTCAAGGAAGCCACCAATGGAAGAAGCAGATGAAAATAGGAGGAAGCAGAAGAATAAGTTACTTACTTCAGTGAAGAAGATAAGTAACCTGAAGGAAGAAAGTGAGAGAAGGGAACACAAGTGAATCAAATTCACTTCAAAGAAAAGTTAAAAGGCATATGAAAGAGATAAGGAGAAGTTAGAGGTGAAGGAAAATCCACCTCCCAAAATAACTTACCAAACCTGAAAGTGTTAGCATGAATGCATAAAGTATAAATCATAAAGAAATGAAGTTAAATGAGATGCAAAGACCAAAGTAATAAGTGTTTATGCTATGCAAGTGTCATGTAATATGATGCAATGCCATAAAAAATGCATATGTGTGATCATACAAAGATGGGATGCAAAGGAAGCATGCTTTGAAGTTTGAAAACACATGAAAGTTTATGAAATGAAATGAATGCTAAACATGGAAAATGGATGAAGAAATGATCAAGCAAGGTTCCATCATGTCTTAAGATATCTAAGATGACATATGAATGCATGAAATGTCATGGAAAGTTCATGTAATGATACATATGCAAGGTGAATGCAAATGAACGTGAGAAATTAGGGTTACATGGACCTGTGTGATGCAAATGGATAAAACAGAAGCAAATGACATGATAAAAATTTTAAATTAAGCTCAAACAAACCTTAATCCCATATTAGGTCACACCCCAAAGGAGAAGGTCAGAAGCATAACCTATCAAAAGTTATGATTTTCCTAAGTTTTCTAGGGTTTTTGGATGGTTCAAAGAGAAAAATGCAAATCAATTTGAAAATGCAAGATAAATATTTGTGGAAAAAGACCTATAAAGTACATGCAATATGTAATACAATGCAAAAAGAATCAAGTTCAAACTCTTCTTGGTTAGGCAGAAATGATTTTTCAACGCTAGGGTTAAAAATATGATTTTAATGACCCTTAATTCAAAGAAAATTGGCAAACTATGATTAAACCTAAAAAGAAATTTGTGTGAATAGTTTGGAATGGTTCATAAATTTTTTGGTGATTTTTAAAAATCTAAATGTATTTTGAATTAATTAAAATACTTTAATTAATTCAAAATAATATTTAAATGTTTTAAAAATACTTTTTAAATGCAAAAAATAAAATAAAAATTATTTTTGGATTGAGAAAAATATTTAAACTCAGAATGCAAAGTTTCATATTTTTTGAATGAATTTTGATATTTTAAAATAAATATGCAAAAGAAAGGAAAATAAAATGAATTAATATGAATAAAAATGAAAAGTATGCGTATCCAAAGGCTGAGATTCAAACCTAGGGGGATATGGTTGACTGCGCGCGTGAATCAATGGCTGGGATTGTTTTTGGGCTAAATGACCTAATTAAATTAATTAATTCAGATTTTATTTAATTAATTAAGTTAGGGTTTTAATGACAAGATCTGGGCCATCTATACGCAAAATTAAAACAGATCCAAGTGTCCACGTTTAATCTAGAAAACTAACCCTAATTAGCCCTAATTAATCTCAGGTGACCGGAGCTTAGCTCCGGTCATCTTCTCTGGCCAACCCAAAACCTCAACTTCTTCTCTAAGCCACCCCAAGCCCTAAAAACTGCCCAGAATCAATCCCCAAACACCATGGAACATGAAACAACAAACAAATAACATTTATTTTACATGAATCATGTGATACGAATCAAAACGGAAAACACGCAAAAATTTCAGAAGTCAAATACATCCTACAAACTCAACCATTTTCAATGATTCAAAGCTCAAAATGATCAGCACATCACATAGAATCAATTTATAACTTAAAACGCAAGTTCTGGAAAAAATGTTCTTGGATGATACCTGAAATGGAGCTTTGTGTTCTTGAGCTTTCAGATCCTTTCTTTGATGCAAATCCACCCCCTTTGATCTCTTGAAGCTATTGGCAAGCTTAAATGAAGCTTAGAGTGGCTATTTTGAGTGTTTTGTTTCTGAAGTTGCAGAAATCGTGTTTGTGTTTGAGAGTGTTTCAGGCTATGGTGATGGGTGCTTTGTGATTCTTATGTTATGTGGAGATGATTGGTGAAAAAAGATTGAAGTTTCAGTGGTTGTGTGATGAATTTCGAAGAGATGAAGATTTCTTGAGGTTTTTGGAAATCTGAGTCTATGGGAGCTTTCAGGCTTGTGTGTTATGTTGTTTGTGATCCATGATGTTTACATAAACTAATGGAATTGCTCAGAAAGTGGGTGGTGGAACAGGCTGATTGGTATGAGAGTTTTTGCAAAAAGTCAAGATTGTGTACTATGAGGTATGGGCACGGGTCAGAGGTGATTTCATGGGATGTCTGGCCTCAGCCTGGTTCAAGGATGGCCATGGGATTTGTAACGCCCCGAAAATCTAAATTTTATTAAATTACATATTTTTTTAATTGATTTAGAAAGGATCGGAGGTTTTGGGCGAATTTGGAGGATTTTAGGAGGAAAAGAATATTTTTATAATATAAATAAGTAGTATTTTATTATGCTCTTATTATTATTATTATGAAATATTAAGAAAGGGTAAGGTAGTAATAAGAGGAAAAATTAAGGATATGTTGGGAAACTCATAAACTGGGGTAATGTATCCAAAGAGGGAATACGATTAGTTTTCTAACATTATCGTGTTTTTGGGAGAAGAAGTGCTCTGAAGAAAAAGAGGAGAGAAAGCTCAGAGTCAGGAAGTTACAAAGAATCTTGGAGAAAGTATCGATCTTTGGATTTCTCTAAGGTATGGGGAGTTTTTATAATCTATTATAAATGTGTAGGAATTGGATTATGAATGGATTAGGATTGTTTGAGCTTTATGAGTTTTTGGGGTTTTGAGTTAGGTTAAGTTTATGAGAAAATCTTGATGAATTAGAGTGGTAAAAGTGAATTGAATCACACAATTGATTGTATAATTGTTATCATGATGTTGTTGGTGTTTTGGTTGATCTTTTGAATGATTTTTGGGTGTTTTGATGTGAAACCCGTGAGATTTTGGGATTTTGGTGTAAAAACGCAGTCTGCATTTGAGTAGCAGAAAACTGCTGTAAAATGTGCGTTAACCGGTTAACGCTATGGGTTAACCGGTTAACCATTGAAATTTTGATATTTTTCTAAAGTTTCGCAGGCGTTAACCGGTTAACGCTATGGGTTAACCGGTTAACACTGTTTGGGAGACAAATTTTAATTCTTTAAAAATCCATAACTTTCAAACCGTAAGTCCGATTCGCATTCCGTTTGAAGCGTCGAAAAGAGCATAAACTGAACTTCATTTTGCTGAATAAAAATGAGAAAAATGAAATAGTTTTTTATAAATGAATTTATGAAATAACCTTGTAATTGCCTCATAATTTACCGGGTACGGGTCAATTCTTAATGTGTCAGAGTGGTTATAGAACCATTATTCTGGGTGTAATGTCATGATGATATATAGGATTATTTGATGATTGGTTTGCTGATGGGAAATGAATGATGCGAATTATTTTGATGAATTTTACGATGTAGCGCATCATTGCATTTCATAACATTCACGATGGGGCTTCAGCCTATTTAATTGCTTCAATCTCATTGTGTGGATTGAAGTGTCTCGATGATTTATGATGTGCTCCTTTGTGGAGGGTTGATGGTCATGTATCCATCTCATGATGAAATTGGTACCACATGCATATTGCATATCAGGATGGTTAGAATTGCATATTCTGGATGAATTTCATGACTGTGTTGGTGTTGCTTAATTTCATGATCGTGTTGTTGTTGTTGCTGAATTTTATAGTTGATGTTGTCATGATATGTTGTACTAATTTATTTATGTTCTATATTCTTGTATGTTTATGATATATTATGATTACTCACCCTGCTTGCTTGGAAATGTTGTCTCTTTCGTGGGTAACTTGCAGATGATCAAGAATAGGCTTGCAGTGCAAGAGGAGTTTTCATGAGTCTCGGAGCTTGATTTAGTGTTCCTTAGAAGTGGTTTTGGTATATGTGTCCTGCTCTGTGTCATGTAACACTGGGACGGGGTTTATTTGTTAAACTGTTTTCAGTTATGTTATTACTTTGATAAATGTTTTCTCATTATATGATGTTGAAATTTCGGATGGAGAAAATTATGTTTATGAAGAAAAAATATTATGATTTTGAAATATGAAGTTTAAATTCCGCTGCGAAATGCTATATGTTATTCTTGATGTTGATTAACCCGTGTTACGGGACAGGACACTGTCCGATTGAATTTTGATGAAATGTGATACCCTTCTCGATGATTACTCTGATATTATTTAAATATTTTGTTTTGGGGTAGAAGGGTGTTACATTAGTGGTATCAGAGCAGGTCGGTTTCCGGCCAAGTCTTGTTGTTGTCAGTCTGTTGTCAAGTCGTTATTTAATTAACGATTATTCTCTTCTGATGTAGTAAATGTTGTGCAGAATGGCTGGAAACAACACGCGTGCTCTCGCGGATGCTATTGCAGCTCTTGCTTAGACTACTGCTCGTAACAATGCGCATGATGAGTTTCATGCCTTGGAGAAATTCCAGAGGAATAATCCACCTGTGTTTGAAGGAACTCATGACCCGGCGAGCGCACAAAAGTGGCTCAAGGAAATTGAGAAGATTTTCAGAGTGATGGCATGTGCTGACGCGCAGAAAGTTCAATTTGGGACTCATATGTTGTCTGAGGAAGTTGAAGACTGGTGGGATAATACTCGTCAGCGTCTAGAGGATGAGGTTGTTGTGGTGACTTAGACTGTGTTTAAGGCGGAGTTCCTTAAGAAGTATTTTCCTGAAGATGCTCGTGGTAAGTTGGAGGTAGAATTCCTTGAACTGAAGCAAGGAAACATGACAGTGGCAGAGTATGCTGCCAAATTTGAAAGGCTAGTGAAGTTTTGTCCTCACTACAACAGGGCAGATGCTGAACTTTCCAAGTGCCTTAAGTTTGAGAATGGGCTGAGACCTGAAATTAAGCAGGGAATTGGATGCCAACAAATTCGCAAGTATGCAGAGTTGGTCGATAAGAGCCGTATTTATGACGAGGACAACCAAGCTCGGTCAGCTCACTATAAATAACTGAGCAAGAAGAAAGACAAGAGTCAGTATAGAGGGAAACCTTATGTGACTACTGGTGATAAAGGGAAGCAGAAGGCATCTGATGAGAAGAAGCAAAGTAGGGGAGCCGCTAATGTACCAATTAAGTGTTACAAGTGTGGAGAGGCAGGTCATAAGGCCGATGTGTGTACCGCCAGAGTTATGAAATGTTACCGTTGTGGCAAGCTTGGGCATAAGATGAGTGATTGTCCTAATGAGGGTCCAACCTGTTACAATTGTGGTGAGCAGGGGCATATCCACGCCCAATGCCAGAAACCAAAGAAGAATGCTGCTACTACTCAGAATGCTGGGAGAGTTTTTGCGTTAGCTGGTTCAGAAGCTCCAAAGAAGGACAACTTTATCAGAGGTACCTGTTTTATTAATAATACTGAGTTGATTGCTATTATTGACACTGGAGCTACACATTCATTTATTTCTCTTGAGTGTGTTAATAGATTGGGCTTAAAGTTGTCTAATATGAACGGTAATATGATAATAGAGACTCCTGCTAATGGTTATGTGACTATCATGCTTGTTTGTTTGAAGTGTCTTTTGACAATTGTTGAGAAGAATTTTGTGATGGATTTGGTGTGCCTACCATTACACCAAATCGATGTTATCCTTGGTATGAACTGGTTGGAATTCAATTATGTTCATATTAACTGTTATAGTAAGACAATGAAGTTCCCTTAATTGAGCGAGAATGGTGAGTTGATGTTTTTATCTGCTAAGCAAGTGGATGAACTTGTATTGGATGAAGCTTTGATGTTTGCAGTGTCTGCATCATTGCAAGTTGATGATAAGACTGTCAGTGCAGAGTTGCCTGTGGTTTGTGAATTTCAAGATGTGTTTCCTGGTGATATAAGTGATTTACCACCAGAACGTGAAATTGATTTTTCTATGAACTTAGTGTCGGGTACGAGTCCTGTCTCGATGGCTCCTTATAGAATGTCGGCTTCAGAGTTGAATGAGTTGAAGAAACAGTTAGAAGAATTGTTAGAAAAGAGGTTCATTAGACCCAGTGCCTTGGGGTGCTCCGGTGTTGCTCATTAAGAAGAAGGATGGTAGTATGATATTGTGAATCAAGTGACTATCAAGAATAAGTACCCACTTCCGTCATTTAATTATAAACAGATTTGAATATTCGAGTTTGGAAAGGTTTGATGGCGAGGCATGATGCGCTCGACTTACATGTTTCGTGAAAAAATTAAAGCGATAAAATGCGGAAAAATAAATTACATAGGATTGCGAGAAATAAAGAGGTCTCGTTGTAATTTTCCCACGAGAAAGCGTGTTCCTAACTATTCGGAGGCGTTGGACCTTTTAAAAATCGGAGGCAACTATTAGGAGGCGTTGGACCTTTTTATTCGGACGCGTCTAAATATAGTTCGTTAACTTCTTTAGAGCCGATTTAAAGTTAAAATCTTTCTATGAGGAGTCGAGCGGTTTTGTTGGAATGCGATAAATAAATTAAACTAAATTGGTTGAATTAAATTGCGGAAATTAAATCGGAATAGAATAATAAACAAAAAAAAAATAAATTGAATCAAATTCGATAACATGACAAATATTCGAAATAATACAATAAATAAAAATAAACTGAACCAAATGGCCTCATATTGATTAAATTTTCCGACTTAATGAAATCAGAAATAATTTAACCGTTTAATATATCATCGGCCCTAGATAAAAACTAATAAAAAAACTAGAAATCATTTTTAATTGATTTAAAAAACACAAATAGTAAAAGAAAAAAATAAATAATAATAAGAGAATTAAATAAGATGTATGGTTCATCTGGTTTGTTAATGGTGCATCAACAAAAACAAAATTTCTTGGGCTTGAGAGCCCAATGAGCACACAAAACACAAGACAATAGTGGGTGCAGCGAAATATAGGTGTGTACATTTAGAAACCAGATGTGGACTCACTAGACCATGGCCCATGAACACCAAGAGACAACCATAAGTAAATATTTACCATAAAAAATGAAATAAATAAAAACAAAATTAGATCAACAGACCTCACGTTGTAAATAACACGCTCTCAAAAAGAAAAAAATTGAACAGACCACCTATTCTCAAAACGAATCGCGGAGATATCTCACTTACACTCTCTCGGTGTCACTCTTGTTTCACTCACAATAGTATTACGGAGCTCACGAATCTCATCTCTCTCACTCGTTGGTTCGATGTTTTGAAGGTTTGTGGTGATAGAGGCGTTTCGATTTCAAGCTTTTTCTGGTTTTTTTTTTCGATTTTCGGAGTTGGTTTATGGAAGGGTAGCTTTCGCGGTTTGGCGTGGGTTGGATCAGTCTCGAACGACACTCAGTTATCGATCTCTGTTTGCTTTCAGTTTTATCTCATATCTCGCAGCAACGTTCTTCTTTTCGCGGTTTTCACTGTCTCGTGGTGTTTCTAGGTCTACTCATGGTTTCACTCACGGCGTTGTTTGTTTGAAGGGTGGCTCTGATTTGAATGTTGAAGGATGTTTTGGTCTCTGTTTCAAAATTTTCTCTTCATCTCAGTATCTGTTTTTTTCATTTGATTTAAGTTGTGGAGGTGAGGTTTTTTAGCGATAAAGAGTATAGGTGCAGAAAGCTTTTTTTTGGAATTTTGGTTTATTGAAGGGAGTGTGATAAGGTTATTGTTGGGTTTTATTTATGAGTTAGTGAAGGTTATTATTAGTTTTGAAGATTTGGTTATTGCAGAATTTATTTATGAGTTTTTGAAGCTTGGGTTATTGATTTTGCAGGGTTTTGAGGTGTTATCCAAGCTTGGTTTGAAGAGAATGAATGTGTTGTTATATAGGAGAGATTGAAAGGGTAATTTGGTGAAACTTGGGAGCAAAGTAAAGAGGAATCTTTTTGGATAAGAACAACGAAATGAGCTGTTAAAATTGGCGTTGAGAGTTTGTTATTGATTGTGCTTTGCTGTAGAATTGTGGTAGTGGAATTGGAATTGAGGTAGCTTGTATGTGCTGTGAAAAAGTAAGAAAACACGTGGTGGTGTAGATTGTTGGCATAGAAACTGAAAAAATAAAATAAAGTTAATAAACAATAATAAAATAAAATAATAATAATAATAGTAGTAATAATAGAAAATAATAATAATAATAATAAGCAAGGCTAATAATTTCTAATAATAATAATGGAAATAGGAAAAACTAAATTCTTCATAATACTAATAATGAATAATGAAAATATATTTTTTTGGCATTTTTTAATAATGGGCCTAAAAGAAAAACTAATGGGTTTAGAAAAAATGGTTTAGTAATAATAAAAATGGTTATAATAATAATGATAGATTTTAATAATAAAAAAGAAAATGAAACATACTAATAATAATATAAGTAATAATAATAGAAATAATAGAAAATGAAAATACTAATAAATAATAATAGAACTAATAATAACAATAATAGTAATAAAAGTATTAATAATATAAGTCATAATAAAAGATGATAAGAAATAGATTTATTTTTTGTAATTTTGATAATGAACTAAACGAAAATAAAACTTATAATAATATGAAAAGAGAATAAAATGCATTTTTTTATGAAAAATGATAGATAGAAAAATGAAAGTGAGAATTGGACAAATAACCTCCACACAACACCACACACGCAAACACCGACAAACTCAAACTGACTCGATTTTTTTTCGCACAAAAGAAAATGACATATTTTTGGATTTTTTTTAATATGCGGTTAGACAGAAAATAAAATTGTACATATATTTGGTTTTTTGAAATAATGGTTATACAGTAAAATAAAACGGTGCGGGTAGGAAATATTTGGGGTATGACACCTATGCCTTCTCCTTTAACCATGCCTCATATTCTGGAAGCATCTGATTACTGCTTTTACCCAAACATGTCACACCTTTTCTTCAGATGAGTTTCTGTCGCTCCCCGGATTTTCATCCTGGTGCAAACGCGGACCGTCGGCGAAAGAGAAAGAGGTTGAATTGAATAGAGTTGCCAGCTAGGCATTTTTATCCCGAAGGAAAGGTAATGCTGCATAAACCTGGGAATAGATGGATAAGACGATTGCGAACCAGAGAAACTGAGAAAGGGGGTTGGTTACGACCTGGGAAGATATTAGCACCCAGATCTTCCGTCGTACTCGACAGGATCCACGCTTACGAGAGTGTGTTTAAAAGTGGTAAGTGTATGTGCTATCTGTGTGCAAAAGCTAAGGAGAAAATACAGGTGTCAGTGCAAAAGGTGAATTGCTCAGGAACTGAGGCTTAAAAAAGGAAGGCTGAAAGAGGGGGAAGACATAAAGACTTTTGTTCGATAACCGTTAAGTTATGCCTACGTATCCTCTCGTGCAATGAGGAAGTCAGAACACCGTAGTTCGACTCAAAGAGACTGAAAAATAAATTGACTGTGAACTACTTGCTTGCCTATGCTCAAGTGTATGACTCGTCTGGTTCGAGTGCTAACTGTCTTGCATTAGACGGAAGAAGCGAGTTCTCGTTTATGAATGAGTGTGATGAGAAAAGAATCCCGGAGGAGACAATTATTGTTTATTTTTGTGTTTTCAGTTTTTTATTGTTTTTGGTGTTTTTGCATAAGTTAATGAGTTTAAGCCTAAATCAAGGGCTTATAAACTCATTATATCCTCCCTGATTAGGGATAATGAGCATACTTAAGTATGAGATAAGCATCTCAACTTAATTACCATGATGATGTAGGATTAAGATCATTAACCTACTTACGATTATTTAGATGTTTTTGGGTTTTTGTTTAGTGTTAAGTAATGAGTTTAATCTCTAATCACATATTAGTGAACTCATTACACCATCCTAATAGAAGGATAATAGATGAGAACACTTAAGCTGAGGAAGATACCTCAACTTAATCAATGGTTAGGGACTAAATTCATTATATAACAAAGCATTTCTTAAATGGATTTTTATTAAAGGAGAGATTAAGAAGTGGATTTTATGGTTTGTAAGACAACTTGAGGGGGACTTGTCCATTAAACATTAGGGTTAGTCCCTCTTAACCATAAGGAAGAGATAGAACCCTAATGTAAGGCCCAAGTTACAAGATAAAGTTTTAGTGATTATTAATGTGTTTTGATTAAGAGGTGTAAGAAAATTAAGGGTTTAACACTAAGGATTAAAGTTATACATTCCATCCTAAGATAAGGATGCAGACATAACCCTAATTCAAAGTCCTAAAGCTTTAAGAGTTTAGCCTCTGATTAAGAGATGAGAAAAGAGACTCAAGGAGAGTCAAAGGTAAAAATATAGAGGGGACTATACACAACCCTAAATGTTATCATGCTTAGATATCCTATGGTTTGTGAGGCTTAAGAGAAAGGATCTTCTAGAAGGTCTCCATGGAAGAAGCAAATGAAAAGAGAAGGAGGAAGAAGAATAAGTTACTTACTTCCTGAAGAAGATAAGTAACTTCAAAGAAGGAAAGTAAGAAGGAGGGAGCATAAGTGAAGCAAGTTCACTTTAAAGACAAGTAAATATGCATATGAAGAGATGAGAAGAGGTGGGAGGTGAAGGCAAATCCACCTCCTAGATAACTTACCAAAAGTTCCTGAAATGTTAGTATGAATGCATAAGACATAAAGCAAAAGGAAATGAGATGAAATGAGATGTAAAGACCAAAGTCAGAAGTGATTATGCAATGTAAATGGCATATGAGATGATGTAAAATCATACTAGATGCATATGAATGATCATACAAGAATGAGATGTAATGGAAGCATGTTCAGAAGCATGAAAACACATGGATGTTCATGAAATGTAATGGATGCAAATAATAGAAAATGAATGAAGAAATGATCAAGAAATGTTTCAAACATGTCCTAAGATGTCTAAGATGACAACAAAAGAATGGAATGGCATGGCAAGTTTACAAGTTCATGAAATGCAAAGGAGAATGCAAATGAAGATGCAAAATTAGGGTTTTAAGACAACATGAGATGCATATGACCAAAAAAGAAGCAATCACCATGAGAAAAAATTGAAATTGAACTCAAAAAAGCCTAAGCCTATACAAGATCACATCCCAAAGGAGATGGTCAGAAGCCAATCCTAGTGAAAGTTATGAAATTCCTAAGTTAACTAGGGTTTTTGGGTGCTTCTAAATGGAAAATACAAAATCAAATTGAAAATGAAAGATGAAATCATGAGATAAATAACCTAGAAACTACATTCAATATTTAAAACAATGCGAGAAGAACCAAGTTCAAACTCATCATGGCTAGGCAGAAATAAAATTTTCAATTTAGGGTTAAATAATGTGATTTTTAAGAACTCTAATTCAAAGAAAATTATGAAAATGTGATCAAACCTAAAAAAAATTTATATGGTGAGTTTGTATATGTTTCTAAATGTTTAAGGATGCTTCATGAATTTTTTGGTGATTTTTAGAAACCTAAATGCATATTTAATTAATTAAAATCAATTAATTAATTAAATTAAATATTTAAATATTTTAAAAATATTTTTTTAATGCAAAAAATAAAAAAAAAATGTTTTTAGGTTACGAAAAATATTTAAAACAGAAATGCAAAGTTTGAGAATTTTTTGATGAATTTTGCTATTTTAAATAAAATGAACAAAAGAAATGAAAAGAAAATGAATTAAAATGGATTAAATGAGAAGTCAAAGGATCCAGGGGTCAGGATTTAAACTGGGAAAGTGAGGATTGACTGTGCGCGTGATCCTAAGGCTGAGATTCAATCTGGCATTTTAAATTAATTAATCCTAATTAATCTAATTAATTAAAATTAGGTTTTAAGTGAAATGATCTGAACCACTCAAAAACGCGCTAAGTAAGATCCAAGGGCCGGAATTCAAACTAGGGAGATTAACCCTAATCAGAACCCTAATTATTTTCAGGTGACCGGAGCAAGCTCCGTTCATCTTCTCCGGCCACACCTTCATGATATCTTCTTCCCTAGGCTAGCCCAAACCCCCAAACTCTCCAGAATCAATCCCCAAACCATCCTAAACAAGAATCAGGCCCCAAACAACATTTATTTTGCCTCAAACTCATGAATCGAACAAAAACATTTTCAGATCAAAAAGTTCCAGAACATCAATACATCCTGGTTTCTCAACCATTTTCAAAACAAATCATATCAGTGTGACCAGGGAGACAGATAGAATCATTTAAGAACTTAAAATGAGAGTTCTGGAAAAAAAGTTTGAGATGACTATCTGAGTTGAAGCTTTGAGATTCTGAGCTTTCTGAACCCCTTCTTTGTGCAAAACCACTCCACTTGGTCCCTTAAAGCTTCTGAATGGCTTGAAACAAGTTTGTGGTGGCTGGTTTATGAGTTTCAGTTCTGAATATGCAGAAATCATGTTTTTGTTTTGGAAGCTTTTAGGGCAAAATGAAGGGTGGTTTGTGTTCCTTATATCATATGGAGATGATTGGTGAAATTTGTTATGAGGTTTATAGCTTGGGTGATCAGATTCGAAGAGATGAAAGTTTTTGGTATTTTTGTGGAACTCAACTTATGTGAAGTTTCAAGCTCCAAGCTTATGTGAAATGAGCTCCCTGATGTCCACATAAGTCATGCTGATTGGCCAGAGAGTGGTTGTGGCACAGGCTGATTGGTATGGCTTGTTTTGCAAAAAGTAAAAAAGTTGTGGTACTTGAGGTATGGGTATGGTGCAGAGCTGGCTTTAGGGGTGTCTTGGCCTCAACTTGATTCATGGATGGCCCTAGGATCATTTTTATGCAGCTGGAACACTTGGATGAAGAGATACCATAGGTTTTGAAAAAATCCAACTTTTAAGATTTTGTGAAAATGGCTTAATGAAACTTGTAATCCAAGGCACAATTCTGGTCCAAATGCATTGCACTATATTTGTATGATGTTTAGAAGTCAATTTGAGGTCATGAAATGGCTTGAAACTTGAATTTGCAAAAATCCCTCTTTGGTGCACACTTGAAAATTATAGGATTTTTGCCAACTTTGAAAGGCCATATCTTGAGTTCTTGGATGAATCAAGACATGTTCTTGTACTTTTTGAAAATGGGAAGACATAATCTACAACTTTTATGCCCAAGAATTTTTCATTTGAATCATTTTTGGTCATGAAAGAATAGGTTGAATATCTTTCCCAAAATGGAAAGTTTCCATTACAAGTCCTTTCCAAAAATAGCAAGTTTGTATTTGGCTCAAAATTCTTCAACTTTGTGAACTTCAAACCACTTCTAAGATCAAATAAAGATCATAGAACCTCAAAATGATGAATGTGACCCTTTGGTACCCTTGATAGAGGCCTCAGATGCCCTGATTTTGACTTTACTTGCTCAAGAAGTTACCCAATGATCAGATAACTTCCACAGTGAATTTCTTCATCAAATTTGGTACACATGATCCTTATAACATATTAAGACCATTAGAAACAAGAATGACCAAAAAATTTGGGATTAAGGCCTCTGAAACCAAAACCCTAATTTTAGGTCATCTGTGTAGGAAATCTTTAGTCTGCCTCTATGCCTTTGCCATTCTTTATGATCCCTTGACTTTTATGAACTTTGGGAAGCATATTATGATCATGGAACACACATGGACCCTCTTGGCATGCTTCAAGACCTTTGGGATGGCTCATATCACTTATTGGATTGCCCAAATGACAAACCCTAGATGCAGATGAAATGAACTATGCAGTGGGATATGATATGCTTATGCTAATGCAAAAAAGAAAGATCACAAGCCATTGTGTGAGAAAAAGTGAGGGAAAATTTGGGGTGTTTACAGTTGCCCCTATTCAAGCATGATTTAGCTGTGCAGGATGTAAGCGCCTGGCTTAACAGACAAACAACAAAACTTGTGGTTGAATACCAAAGACAGTCCGAAATTTGCACTCGCTGGGGAGAAGAAGAAAAGGGATATAAATTGTAAAAGATAGTATAGTTTGAGTATCAAATGAAAGCGATGGAGGAAGACCATCGAGCAGAGGACGACTGCTGGGGGTAAAAAGGTAAGCAAGGCAATGACGGGGACGACCATCAAGTTGAATGGTAAAGATCAATGATGGGGACGGCCATCGGGTAAAACTGATGAAGGACGATCATCAGGAAAAGGGAAAAGGGACCACGACGGGGACGACCATCTGGTTAAAGAATAAATAAAATATTTGATGAGGTACGGTCATCAAAGGTGAAGGACGATCACCTAGCAGGGGAAGGCCTGTTCTTTATCTCGACATAGGACGAATGCCGGATAGAAAAGTTCAACGATGGAGACGGCCATCAGATAAGCATGATGAAGGAAGATCCTCAAGAGGGGAAGGATGATCACCTAGCAAGGTACGGCTGCCCTTGGGGATTATCGCGACATAGGACAAATGCCGGATAAAAAGATCAACAATGGGGATGACCATCGGATAAATGATGAGGGACGATCATCAAAGGTGAAGGATGATCACAAAGCAGGGGACGACCTGCTCTTTATCTCGACATAGGACGAGTGTCGGATAGAAGGTTCCAACAATGGGGATTCCACTGGGGAAAGGATGAAGGACGGTCATCCAAAGGTGAAGGACGATCACCTGGAAGGGGACGGCTGCCGAAAATATCACGACATTGGACGAATGTCGGATAGAAAAATTTGTCTTTGTTTTTGTGAGGATGTAAACACAGACGAGTGCTTACGCTTAAAAATAGAAGTTATAAGTGTTTGACAGTGTGTATAGATCAAAGATGCGGACAAGCATCCTTAGTACCATGATACGGACAAGTATCGGTAGAAACAAACGTTGACACGTGTTTAAGGGTGATGATACGAATGAGTATCAATCAGTTTAAGCAAGGAACACAGACGAGTGTTGAATCTGCTGAGGAGGTGATATATAGAAGATACAAACGAGTATCGGAGGATTGTGTATAAGTATGTACAAGTACGATCTACTGGTGAAGTATGTGCAAGACACAGACGAGGGTCAAAAAGGGATTGAGCAAGGGACACAGACGAGTGTTTTGACTTGCCGGGGAAGTATGACATAGGCGAGTGCTGAAAAGAATATGTATAAGGTATGAACAAATGTTTGAGAATTCTGAAGGTTTTATAGCAACTTTACTAGGGAAATATGACACGGATGGGTGTCAAAAAGAGCATGTATAAATATAGACAAGCATCTGTGTTTGAGAGTGCAAAGGGGATGCTTTGGCTTTTATCTGCAGGGGATATGTATTGTTGGTGAAGTGACGATGGTGTTTGCAGGTGACTGGCTCGAACCTGTCTTATGATCATGCAAATGTTTGATTTTTTCCGTAATGCTCCGTATTAGACAGAATGATACGCTTATTTGGTTAATATGATGCGAATGCTATGATTATGCAAATGAGAAACCGGATCCTGCGGGGAGAGAGATTTCTGGTTTATCTGTCTGGAGGGAGAACTCAGTTGGGGAATGAGATCATTGGCTGATCTGTCCGGAGGGAGAACTCCATTGGGGATGAGGAAGTTTCAGCAACTCCGCTGGGGCAGTATTTCATGCATTGCTCTACTGGGGATAGAATGGCAATCCTGTGGGGAAGCAATTCCACCGACTCTACTGAGGATGAGAGAATCCTGGAAACTCTGTTGGGGAATAGAAAGTTCTTGACCACTTTGCTGGGGAAAAAACGTCAAGCATTGCTCGGAAGATCCTGCTTGGGGAGGAGATAACTTCTGGGAAGAAATACGCTGGGGATTGATGAATTCCTCAAGGGGAAATACTTCTCGTCAAGGAGTCCTGCTGATGATGTGATTGTTGGTTTGGCTGGGGATATAATGCTTGATATGCCCCATGTTGTGAAAGATTGTCTGCCTTGAGTACCTGCAACCTGTTAAGACAAAGGAAAGCGCACAAGTTCCTCGAGGTATCCTCAACCAGATTCCGTCGTGGGAGTTAGATTTGTCTGAGAGCAACATATATCCTGCAAGCATTTGAAAAAAATAGCTCATATGTTTTATGCAAGTGTTGTATTATGAACTTTGGACATTTTGCAAACGAAACAAAAATATAAACAACAAAGTGTGACTGAATATCTGATTTTATTGATTTGTGTGCCCTGAATAGGAAAGTACAGTCAAAGAAGCGAATCCCCTGAAAGGAGGAAATTGCTGTAAATTGAGAAAATAAAAGTATTGGAAATGTTGAATTTGACGCTCCAGTGAGCTCCCTTTGCTATGACCCGTATGACCTTTGACGTTCTTCTTATCTTGCTTTCTGAAGAAGGCTGATTCTGACCGACGCTTTATCCTTTCGAAGCTTGCCACGTTGTGAGTGATACAGACAGATTCAGAATGCAGTTGTTCGCTTTTTCCCTGATTTTGCATGGATCGCTCTTTTGGGTTTTCAATCCACCGGGATACCCATTTTTGCCTGAGTTGTCCAATGTGGATTTTCAACTCAGCGAGTGTACATTTTTTTTGAATTTTTCCCTTATTTTTGCCCGAGTCTTTTATTCTATTTTTGACTCGCCGGGATGTCCTAGTTTTTCCTGGACTTACATTCTGTTTTTGTGTCCAGCGGGTCTTTTTATGCGAAGTATTTTTTAACTGCATCTGAATTCACAGGAGACGGGAATCTTCACTATCCATGGTTGCGAGCATCAGTGCTCCCCCCGATAAGACTTTAGTTATCACATAGGGACCTTCATAGTTTGGTGTCCACTTGCCCATGTGGTATGTATGAGGAGGAAGGATCCTTTTCAGTACAAGCTCCCCCACTTGGTACTCCCGAGGTCTGACTTTCTGATCGAAGGCTTTCTTCATTCATTTCTGATACAACTGCCCATGAAAGATAGTTGTTGATCTTTTCTCTTCAATCAGATTCAGTTGATTGTATCAAGACCGGACCCATTCTGCTTCATCCAGTTTCACATCCATCATTACCCGTAAGGAGGGTAGTTCAACTTCAATAGGTAGGACTGCTTCCATACCATACACAAGCTGATAAGGTGTTTCCCTAGTAGATGTTCTGATAGAGGTTCAGTACCCATGCAAGGCAAATGGTAGCATTTCGTTCTAGTCTTTGTAGGTGACTACCATCTTCTACACAATCTTCTTGATATTCTTGTTAGCTGCCTCAACATCACCATTCATCTTCGGCCTGTAAGGAGAAGAGTTGTGATGTTGAATTTTGAAGTCCCTACAAAGTTCTTCCATCATCTTGTTATTCAAATTGGAACCATTATCAATAATGATTCTCTCGGGAACTCCATACCGATAGATGATATCCCTTTTCAGAAATCTAGATACCACTTGCCTGGTAACATTTGCATATGAAGCGGCTTCAACCCATTTGGTGAAGTAATCAATGGCTACCAGGATGAATCTATGATCATTTGAAGCAATCGGTTCAATCTTTCCAATCATATCAATGCCCCACATGGCGAAGGGCCAAGGTGAAGACATTACATTCAAAGGATTCGGAGGCACATGCACTTTATCTGCGTAGATCTGGCATTTGTGGCATTTTCTGGCATAGGCACAACAGTCTGCATCCATTGTGATCAAGTAGTAACCTGATCTTAACAACTTCTTTGCCATTGTATGTCCTCCGGCATAGGTACTGAAAGAACCTTCATGTACTTCGTGCATCAGTAGGTCTGCTTCCTTCTTGTCAACGCATCTGAGCAAGACCATGTCAAAGTTTCGCTTGTACAAAGAACCATCAGTATTGAGGAAGAAACTGCCGGCTAGCCTTCTTAATGTCTTCTTATCATTTGATGATGCCCTAGGTGGGTATGTCTGAGTTTCCAAGAAGCATTTGATGTCATGGAACCAAGGCTTGTTATCAGTGACAATGTCCACAGAGAATACATATACCTGTCTGTCTAGTCTGGATACCAAAATCCGAGGTACATAATTAGCAGTTTGTACTTTAATCATGGATGAAATGGTAGCCAAATAGTCTGCAAACTGATTCTCATCTCGAGGGATGTATTCAAGCCTGACTATTGTGAAGAAGGTTAACAATCTCCTCGTATAGTCACGGTAGGGAATCAAATTCTCCTGATGAGTGTACCACTTGTCGTTGGTCTGGTTGATTACCAAAGCTGAATCTCCGAATACATTCAAGGTTTTGATCCTGAGATCAATGGCTTCCTCAAGACCCATGATACAAGCTTCGTATTTTGCTTCATTGTTAGTGCAGGAAAATGTGAGTTTTGGTGAGAAAGGCATGTGAACTCCCTTGGGTGTGATAAGGACTGCACCAACCCCACGACCGTTGCAATTAACTTCCCCGTCAAACATCATAATCCATGCTTCTTCTGGGTCAGACCCTTCAGTATGAACAGGCTCTTCATAATATTTTGCTTTTAAGAACATGATATCTTCATCAGGGAAGTCAAATCTCATAGGCTTGTAATCATCAATGGGTTGCTCAGCCAGATAGTCAGACAATACACTGTCTTTGATGGCTTTCTGAGAGGTATACTGAATGCCATATTCTGTCAGGATCATTTGCCATCTTGTAACCCTTCAGGTAAGTGTTGGCTTCTCGAATATGTACTTGACTGGATCCATCTTCGAGATCAACAAGGTAGTATGAGTCAACATATATTGTCTTAGTCGGCGAGCAGACCACGTTGAAGCACATCAATTTTTATCGAGCAGTGAATAACGTTGTTCACAGTCGGTAAAGGAAATTTTTATCGAGCATAAGTGAAGCAAGTTCAATTCAAAGACAATTAAATATGCATATGAAGACATGAGAAGAGATGGGAGGTGAAGGCAAATCCATCTCCCAGATAACTTACCAAAAGTTCCTGAAATATTAATATGAATGCATAAGACATAAAGCAAAAGGAAATGAGATGAAATGAGATGAAAATACCAAAGTCAAAAGTGATTATGAAATGTAAATGGCATATGAGATGATGCAAAATCATACAAGATGCATATGAATGATCATACAAGAATGAGATGCAATGGAAGCATGTTTAGAAGCATGAACACACATGGATGTTCATGAAATGTAATGGATGCAAAGCATAGCAAATGAATGAAGAAATGATCAAGCAATGTTTCAAACATGTCCTAAGATGTCTAAGATGACATACAAAATAATGGAATGGCATGGAAAGTTTACAAGTTCATGAAATGCAAAGGAGAATGCAAATGAAGATGCAAAATTAGGGTTTTAAGACAACATGAGATGCATATGACCAAAACAGAAGCAATCACCATGATAAAAAATTGAAATTGAGCTCAAACAAACCCTAAACCTATACAAGATCACATCCCAAAGGAGAAGGTCAGAAGCCAATACTAGTGAAAGTTATGAAATTCCTAAGTTAACTAGGGTTTTTGGGTGCTTCTAAAGGGAAAATGCAAATCAAATTGAAAATGCAAGATAAAATCATGATATAAATAACCTAGAAACTACATGCAATATGTGAAACAATTCAAGAAGAACCAAGTTCAAACTCATCATGGCTAGGTAGAAATGAATATTTCAAGTTAAGGTTAAAAAATGTGATTTTTAAGAACCCTAATTCAAAGAAAATTGTGAAAATGTGATCAAACCTAAAAAGAAATTTGTATGGTGAGTTTGAAAATGTTTCTAAATGTTTAAGGATGCCTCATGAATTTTTTGGTGAGTTTTAGAAACCTAAATGCATATTTAATTAATTAAAATCAATTAATTAATTAAATAAAACATTTAAATATTTTAAAAATAATTTTTTAATGCAAAAGATAAAATAAAAAATGTTTTTAGGTTAAGAAAAACATTTAAAATAGAAATGCAAAGTTTGAGATTTTTTTGACGATTTTTGTTATTTTAAATAAAATGAACAAAAGAAATGAAAAGAAAATGAATTAAAATGGATTAAAATGGATTAAATGAGAAGTCAAAGGATCCAGGGGTCATGATTTAAACTAGGAAAGGGAGGGTTGACTGCGCGCGTAATCCTAAGACTGAGATTCAATCTGGAATTTTAAATTAATTAATCCTAATTAATCTAATTAATTAAAATTAGGTTTTAAGTGAAATGATATGAACCACTCAAAAACGCGTTAAGCAAGATCCAGGGGCCAGAATTCAAACTAGGGAGATTAACCCTAATCAGAACCCTAATTATTTTCAGGTGATCGGAGCAAGCTCGGGTCATCTTCTCCGGCCACACCTTCATGCTATCTTCTTCCCGAGGCTACCCCAAACCCCCAAACTCTCCAGAATCAATCCCCAAACCATCCTAAACAAGAATCAGGCCCCAAACAACATTTATTTTGCATCAAACTCATGAATCGAACAAAAACATTTCAGATCAAAAAGTTTCAGAACATCAATACATCCTGGTTTCTCAACCATTTTCAAAACAAATCATATCAGTGTGATCAGGGAGACACATAAAATCATTAAGAACGTAAAATGAGAGTTCTGAAAAAAAAGTTTCAGATGGCTACCTGAGTTGAAGCTTTGAGAATCTGAGCTTTCTGACCCCCTCCTTTGTGCAAAACCACTCCACTTGGTCCCTTGAAGCCTCTGAAAGGCTTGAAACAAGTTTGTGGTGGCTGGTTTATGAGTTTCAGTTCCGAATATGCAGAAATCGTGTTTTTGTTTTGGAAGCTTTTAGGGCAAAATGAAGGGTGGTTTGTGTTCCTTATGTCATTTGGAGATGATTGGTGAAATTTGTTTTGAGGTTTGTGGCTTGGGTGATAAGATTCGAAGAGATGAAAGTTTTTGGGATTTTTGTGGAACTCAGCTTGTGTGAAGTTTCAGGCTCCAAGCTTATGTGAAATGAGCTCCTTGATGTCCATATAAGTCATGCTGATTGGCCAGAGAGTGGTTGTGGCACAGGCTGATTGGTATGGCTTGTTTTGCAAAAAGTCAAAAGTTGTGGTACTTGAGGTATGGGCATCGTGTAGAGCTGGCTTTAGGGGTGTCTTGGCCTCAGCTTGATTCATGGATGGCCCTAGGATCATTTTTATGCAGCTGGAACACTTGGATGAAGAGATACCATAGGTTTTGAAAATTTCCAACTTTGAAGATTTTGTGAAAATGGCTTAATGAAACTTGCAATACAAGGCACAATTCTGGTCCAAATGCATTTCACTATGTTTGTATGATGTTTAGAAGTCAATTTGAGGTCATGAAATGGCCTGAAACTTGAATTTGCAAAAATCCCTCTTTGGTGCACACTTGAAAATTATAGGATTTTTGCCAACTTTGAAAGGCCATATCTTGAGTTCTAGGATGAATCAAGACATGTTCTTGTACTTTTTAAAAATGGGAAGACATAATCTACAACTTTTATTCCCAAGAATTTTTCATTTGAAGCATTTTTGGTCATGAAAGAATAGGTTGAATATCTTTCCCAAAATGGAAAGTTTCCATTACAAGTCCTTTCCAAAAATAGCAAGTTTTTATTTGGCTCAAAATTCTTCAACTTTGTGAACTTCCAACCCTTCTAAGATCAAATAAAGATAATAGGACCTCAAAATGATGAATGTGACCCTTTGGTACCCTTGATAGAGGCCTCAGATGCCCTGATTTTGACTTTATTTGCTCAAGAAGTTACCCAATGATTTGATGACTTCCACAATGAATGTCTTCATCAAATTTGGTACACATGATCCTTATAACATATTAAGACCATCAGAAACAAGAATGACCAAAAAATTTGGGATTAAGGCCTCTGAAACCAAAACACTAATTTTAGGTCATCTTTGTAGGAAATCTTCAGTCTGCCTCTATGCCTTTGCCATTATTTGTGATCCCTTGACTTTTATGAACTTTGGGGAGCATATTATGATCATGTAACACACATGGACCCTCTTGGCATGATTCAAGACCTTTGGGATGACTCTGATCACTTCTTGGATTGCCCAGATCACAAACCCTAGATGCAGATGAAATGAACTATGCAGTGGGATATGATATGCTTATGCTAATGAAAAAAAGAAAGATCACAAGCCATGGTGTGAGAAAACGTGAGGGCAAATTTTGGGTGTTTACAGTTTCCAAAAACCCGCAGATTTTGGAACCAAAGGAAGATTATCTTTTATAGGGAAGTAAAAAGTCTGAATCAACCCTGACTCCTCAGGAACGTCTTTAAGTGCATATCTCAATTGCCTTTTCAAGAGAATGGGGTTATAACTGATGCCCTATGTTACTCCTAAACGTGTCACATTGGGATAACTCCCATAGCTGAAGATGAAGTCTTTCCACTTCAGCTTCATGGTACACCATTTGATGTCCTTGGCAGATAACATGCTCAACTTTTGGGCCCAAATCAGGCTAGGATCTTTGAAAGCTTCAGTATTGGGCATGTGCCTCATAAACCATTTGTAAAATAAAGGAGTGCAGCACCACACTAGGTCTCCCTGTTTCTTTTCATTCTTATAATATATTGAATAATAAAGGTCTCCCAAGAGAGTGGGTACCAGATTCTTCTACACAAAAATATGGATGGCATTTATGTCAACAAATTTATCCATATCTATAAACAAAATGATCCCATAGATTGATAAGGCTAGGATAACACAAACAAAATCCCATCGGGCAACAACAACAAGTTCTTCATCCCTTTTAACCAGAAAATCCAAAGAAAAACCAAGTACTCCTGCTTCGGTGGTACTCAGGTTTGCAATCAATTCTGATGAGCTCAAATAATAATCTTTGGCAATGTCAGCATGAGTAGGCCTTGTCATTTCTGGATTGAACGGAACCTGATCTTGAAGTGGTACCTCCAAAATCAAAGCATACTCCTCAAGCAAAGGACCCAACCAGAAATCATGGAATGTAAAGCATCAGAGTCGAGGATCATAATACTGTAGTTAGGTGTGAATGGCACTCCTATCAGAACTATCCAAGTTTACCACCATGTCCAAAATATCTTTGTGACTATCTCTGAAGTATCCTACATGTTTCAGAGTAACGAGGGACACCATCTTGTTTATCATGTTCACCTTAGTGTCGAAGAATTTGTAGTGAATGTTCTTTTTTCTGAAGTCTTCCATCTCTTAATCAGAAGTCCGACTAGAATGAAAAAACACAAACGATTAATGATACGATGATGTTATAAAAGGTAATGCATGTGATCAATGACGTGCATCACATAACTCAGGACCAAAGGACCATATAGAACCAGATCATATCACAAAATAACACTGGCAAAGCGGGTATGTTAAAAGTTTAGGGTTCCTTCAAATCTGTAAATATCCCTCCCATCTCACTGGTATGCTCCAGGTCAACATCACAGACTCTCAAAGCTGAATAGCAATAATACATTCACCATTTCCGAGAAATGGCTCATGACCAAATCAGTGAATCGGTTTAGCATTATATACTACTTAGGGAGGTCTCAGCTGAGTCCGGGAAAAACAAGCATCCCTCAAAAGTTCCCAAAATCAAGCACTGAATCGAGAAACAATAGTACGTTCAACCCTTGGGATACAATACTATCGTCATACGAATAATTCGATTTAACTGGGTTCTTATGAGAGAACCAGGCCATCCAATGTGAGTTCCCAATGGGCCCTCGGATGCGAGTGGGTTTGCCAACAAATATGGTCTACCACTGTTATCACTTGAGAGGGTTGTTTCAACTAAGGTCCTCAATGATCGGTCCTTAGATGCAGATAACTATCAAGGTCCTATCCCAAAGTGGAGGAAATCTCCACACAAGATATTTCCAAAACGATCGCAGTCTGGGTGTTGAACACACCGCCACTCATCATGATACCATGCGAGTACAATGTTTTTACAAAATAAGTCCTCTGGTGCACTCAAGCTCCGGTTAAGAGCTCATTTCACAGTAACCCCATCCCACAGAAAAAAGCCAAACCAGACAGTCCAATATATATGATGCATGTAAAATAAATACTGAAAGCGGTAAATAAAGATGTAAAGTAAAAGCTGTAAATAAAGAAGTAAAGCTAAACTAAACCACACAGCAGCAAACAGCTAAACAGCCAAAGAAATAAAAAACAATGTTTCTAGGTTCGATCCCCAGCAGAGTCTCTAGCTGTCTCTCCCAAGATTTTCATCCTAGTACAAACACGAAAGTGGCACGGAAAAGGTAGAGTCACCAACCAGGCATTTTTATCCTGAATGAATGGGAAAGGTAATGTTGCACAAACCGAAGGAAAAGGGAAAGGACAAGATCCTGCGAACCAAAGATCTGGGTTCAGGAGTCAGTTACGACCTGGGAAGGTATTAACACCCTAGATCGTCCGCCGTACCCGATGATATCCACGCTTGTTAGTCTGTTTCAAAGGGTAAGGAATAAAACTGTTGCTAAATAAAAGAACTGCTATTGGAACTGGAATGAGAGAGGGAACTGGAAAAAAGAGAACGAAAAGATATGGGAGAAATATAGGGAAAATAAAGAGTGTGCTCGAACGGGCCCTAACCCGCTGCCTATGTACCTCATTGGGAAAATGAGGATCAGAGTCGACGTACTTCGCCTAACTAAGGCGGAAATTTGTTTGTATTTTATACAAATTGAACAACTCATGCCTATGCTCAGGTGTTGCAGGCTCGTCTGGTACGAGTGTGTCTATCGTCTTACAAAGAGACAAGTATGAGCAAGTTCATTCGTTATGAGTGAATGAGATGAGAAAAGAATTCCCGCGGGAAAGACGTGTGTTATTTATTTACTGTCTTTTAGAAGAAGTGTTTTGCTTTTGTTGTTTATGAAACATCATCATGATAAGACTTGTTCATCGTGGTATGTGCCTTACACCTCGCCCCAAAATAGGACGTGTTCAAGTAACCCACAATAAAGTCTCCTGGCGTACGATTAAGTTCAACCTTTATTAGGTGTTTTTCTTTTTCTTTGAGATGAGAAAGAGAGACTCAAGTCGAGAAAGGAAAAAAAACTAGGGGAAATAAGACTCACCCAAAGTTGTTTATTGCATAGGAGACCCTATGGTTTGTTTGGTCTTCTAATCCTAATGAGAAAAAGAAAATAAGAAGAAACTAGAAAGCAACTTGCTTCTCTAATGAATTTGAGTTGTTTCTAAGGAGGGGAAGAACCTATACAAGCAAAGCACAAAGTGCAAAGGCAAACAAAATTAGAAAGCATAAGAAGATGAGGAAGAATTTATATAAACAAGGCTTACCTCAGACTCCCTACAAAACAAAGGTTAGCTTTACAATGAATATTGAAAACATAAACACAAGTAAAGCTCAAACTAGCTAAGGGAAAAACACTAAAGGCCTCCTTGAGTTAAGACCTAAAAGACAAGGATCTTAAATGAAAAAAAGCTTCTATAGTCAGTAGCTAAACCTTATTAAAGTGTTCTAAGGTTAAAAGACCAAACACTAACAAACTATGCCCTAGTAAGGTGCTAAACCCTAAAGAAGGTCAAAGTGAAACTAGATGAAGAAAGTTGAATGGAAGTGCAAGGTAAACATGTATTAACCCATGGTTGAATGTTGAAGTCAGAATATATAAAATCACTTGTAAGTGTTTCAAAACGTAAACAAAAGTGTGGGCAAAGAGATTCAAGTATAAGATATTGAATGGAGAAGGAATAAGAAGAAATGAACACATGGTGTCAAAAGAAGTCAAGTGACTTAGAATAAAATTCAAACATGAACAAGAAAATGTGAACTTCCCATACAAAAACTAGAGGCTATGTGATATGGTAAGATAAATATTAGAATAAAAAATCAACCGTAAATGACCAATCATGAATTGTTTTAGGGTTATGAGACAAAGGAGTTTAAATTAGAAGTTCTTATTTACAAAAAGTCAACAAAAGAAGTGAATGGACTTATGAATTAAAGTAATGATATGACAATGGATGTGGAGACAATATGAGATGTATAAGGAGTGTATAACATGGATACAAGACTGACAAAGTGGGTTTGGAAGTATTAAAGTGGAGGAAGAATGAGAATTAGGTCTAATGAGGTACATAAGAACATAAATGAAACTTAAGAAACAAATAACCCCAAAATCTCAACCCAAGGACCCATAAATGGATACAAGTGAATTGTAGACAACAAAAGGAACCCTAAGAACTCAAGTGAATGACCTCTAATGAATGACATAAATTCCTTACTCAAACTGAGATTAGAAGGATGAGAAAAGAAGGCAAAAGTAGTGACTTGAGAAGGAAGGTACCAAATATATGCTTATGGACTTGAAAAATTGTGAAAATCGGTATTAAAAGTCACAAACCAGAGACAAACAAACCTCTAAAAAATATCTCAAAAAATCACAATTACACTCAATCAAAATGGTATCAAATATGACTTAAAAATCATGAGAAAAATATTTTTGGGAACCTCCATGTGTCCTCTAGATAGGGAAAAAAGAATCAGATTAAGACAATTTTTGGTTTGGAAGAAATAAAATGGAGAGGTCAATGTGGTCAAAATTGAGAGAATTCCAAAAGAAATTAAAAGAAATATTGATTTCTGGACCAAAAAATAAAAGAAAATAAAAATAAAAATGTGGAAAATTTGATAAAATGATGAAAATAAAGTATGAATTATTTGTGAATTTTTGGAGGTCAATTGGTATTTTTAGAAATTAAAAATTGAAAGTGAAATAAAATGAAAATAAAAATAAAGAGAGAAATATGAAAGGGTGCATTCAGAAAGGATTTCCAGTTGAAAATCAATGGGCTTGCGCAGGGAGGGGTGGAAATAGAAATGAGAGCCCAAGTCGAAGGATGCACTAAATACACAATTTATGATGGGAACTCAGTCAAAGGATTCACTTCAATCAAACCGCATGATACATCTAATGCTCACACATTCATCTAGGAAGTGAAATCAAGTGGACCAGATTTGATGACACATGGAAATAGGATGGAAAACACGCAAGAGAACACTCAGCTCTATTATATTGGCATGTGAAGGTCACGTGGTTAATTTATTTACTGGAAAAATAAGGAATGTTGGATGAACAAGATCAGACGGTTGGGAATTAATATTATGACACAAATTAGGACATTGTTCCGTCACCGGAGAAGACCTCCGGTCATCTTCTCCAGTGAGATTATGTTAGGGAAAACCCCCAAGCTTCACTAAAATGAAAACTTAAGCCATGGAAATGTTCAGGATTCTGAGTACGATATGAATCCAGGCTCAAATCTCACTAATCACACACAAATTGATCAAATCGAAGAAAATAAGATTCAACCTAAAAATTGTATCTAAGCACTTAGTGTTCATATCATCTACCCAAATTCATCAATGTTTCTATTAAGATCCAAATAACATAAAACAAGCAAAAAGAAGTGAAATCGTGCAATTAAAATTCAATATCAAACCTGAGATTGCAGATCTTCAAGTGTTAAAGAATACCAGAGAGGAGATTCCAAAGCTTGATGATATTGATCTTGATCTTCAAGGAATAAAATGAACACTCTGAAAGCTTTGAATTCTTGGAAAAAATGTGAAAAATGAAGCGATTCTATAGAAGCTTGTTCTTGAATAATCAGATGAATTGAGCCATAGAGAATGATCAGTACTTGAGTATGATGATGGATTGATGAAGATTGCAATGTGTTTGATTAAGATTAATACAAACTGAAGCACAATGTAGTGAAGCTCTCTCCAAAATCAGAGGGAATGTTTCAGAGCAAAATGAGTGTTTTGTGTGTGATTTTCGAAAAAATGAATCTGGTGCAGTGAAATTTAGTTATGCTGAGCTTTTATATCCATGGTTAACCGCTAACTAACTCAGTTAACATTTATAATTGTGGTTGAGTTCGTTAGAGGTGTGTGAAGCAACATGAAGGTGTATGAATCAATGACAATGCAACCTGAGTTTGTTAGCTTCGAGTGTGATCAAGTATGGTGAAGAGCATGTTCCTTATGGTGAGCTTGATGTGATGTGATGAAGTTGATCAATGCAACATGAATTCAATGCTTGAAGTTTCTCACTTGCTTGACTTTCCATTAAGGTGCATAGTAATTAGCATGTATGGACATGTGTGAAATCATTTGAACTCTCTAAATGTAATGCAAAGTGATCAAAACATGTTGGGTGATGTTTATAACTTGACTGAATTGAACCAAACATATGATGCAATTCCTTAACATGCAAGAAATCAGAATTCATATTGTGATCTTCAATGGCATGAATCTTCAAGCTCAAGTCACCAATGCATTGACTTCTTGTGCTCAATTTTAAGATGAAGCTTCATACAACAATTTTGGAGTTCACATCAAGAAGAAATATGGCCTCTAAGTCAATCAAATGGTCATTGAATTTCATGTCAAGAGACTGCATACTTTTCTTTCATAGGATGAACTTGCCTAGGGAAAAATTCCTATGACTCGATCAATGTTGGAACCCCTATTTGAGCCACCATAACTCCATAACCATTGATCATATGCAAAATCTTCAAACATGAAAGTTGTAGATGAGACAACAATGAACAACTTTGATGTTTGGAAAAAATTAATTTGAGGCCTTCTTGATGGAGTAAATTGGCCATACATGTTGCAGACGACATGCTTGACAAAATTCCCTGCCTGACGCGTGCATGAGGCTTGTCATGACCTAGTTTTTGCCCTAATTTGATCAAACTTTGATTGAACATAACTTTCTCAATTTTAATCCCATGAACATGATCCACCTATGGATTTGAAGTTTAGGATGCCCTCTTTCAAAAAGTCCAAGTTGGATGTTTGTTTGACTCTTAAATTCGGAGGAGGCCTCTCTTGAACATGGATGCGAAATGGCCAAAACTTGCTATTTTAAGAAACCCTAATTTCCCAAAAATGGAAACTTTTGATTTTTTTGATTCTTGATGATTCATCCATCATTTCTTGATCAAATTTTTTCCAATGACCCCTTGTAACATTAATTTAATGATTTTGACCCCAAAAAGTTTGGAGTTGACTTTTTCCTCTGCACAATTGACTTTCCCCCAATTTCTTGATTTTCAAGTAATTGACAAATTGAAGACCCTCTGAAATAATTTAATGGATGATTTTTTAACACCGTGTACTTGACATCATATGGAAAACATTGAGATCAAGTTTGAACCAAAATTTCCTTGAGAGGACCCATTAATCAGAAACCCTAATTTCAGGCCTTTTTGATAGGAGGTGTTGCACTGCTTGAATTCTTTGATCAATTCACCTCTTTCTAAGACTT
This sequence comes from Lathyrus aphaca, assembly GCA_963966055.1. Lineage (NCBI taxonomy): Eukaryota > Viridiplantae > Streptophyta > Magnoliopsida > Fabales > Fabaceae > Lathyrus > Lathyrus aphaca. The sequence goes on along the minus strand of OZ014523.1, from coordinate 298,850,633 downwards.
GGGAAATAATTTAAGATATTGTGGGATTTTGTGAACCCTTTTAACATTTTTGTGAAGCCATGTGACCCTTCTGTTTCTTTTGGATGATCATCAATTTCACCAGTCATTGATCACATGCATTGAGCCTCTAGCTATGGGTGTTGTGATTCAACCTTTTTCATGCAAGTATATGGAAGTATGAATGCAATATGATATGCTAAATGGCATGAAATGGGTGGGAAAAGTTTGGGGTGTTACACTCATCTCTTTTTGTTGTCACTTTGATTAACTTATCATCCATCATCTTTTGAATATCTCTCTTAAGAATCACATAACCACAAGGGTTCACCGAACAAATGAAAGAACCATCATAATCGTGATCAATATTCTGATATTCACTTAATAAAGCATGCATCTCAACCAAAGACCTTCGAATCCAACGAATGTCATAAATCTTGAACAAACCAGGACAACCAACAACAATGTTCACATACATATTACCATGTTTCAGAAGAGGATTTATCTTCACATTCAGATTAACATAATTGAAAGACAAAACATTGCTCCTTATCAATTTCTTCACTTCAATCTTCAATGGAAAGCAATTCTCAATATCGTGCCCCGGGGCACCTTGATGAAAAGCATAGTTAGCATCTGGCTTATACCACCATGGAATAATCTCTCGAACTGGAGGTGTAGAACGTGTTTCAACAAGATTCTTCTCAATTAGTGAAGGAAGCAAATCTGCATACCACATTGGAATGGGATCAATTTTTGGCTTTGAACGACCCTGTTGATTACCACTCTGTTGCACATAAGGTTGTTGATAACGAGGCTGATACTTTGGAGCTACAGGTATAGTTGTTGTAGCATTAATCATCGGATTTACAGATACTACATGTTGCTGATGAAAATTTTCCCGACCACGGGTCTTATGTAACTTTCATGAGACAAAACATTAGTCTCACCTTCTTTCTTCTTACCAAAGTTGAACCTCTTAGAACTCGAGCAATTACTACTCTCTTTGCTTAACCGTCCCTCATGGGAACCTTCTTCTAGTTGCATCCCCATATTTCCAATCTCAGTGAAATTACATGGAGCACTTTCAATCATATTCTCATAGTAGAAAGAACCTAAAGTCTTCAAAAAGATCTTAGTCATATCTTTCTATTCCAAAGGAGGAACAATCTGAGCTGCAAGCTTGCGCCATCTCTGTGCATACTCCTTAAAAGTTTCTTTGTCCTTCAGGGACATAGCACAAAGTTGATCTCTGTCCAGTGCCATATCAACATTATACTTGTATTTCCAAACAAAAGCCTCTACCAAATCATTAAAAGTCTTGATTTGGCTGATGTCCAAACCCATATACCATCTCATAGCTGCACCAGTCAGACCGCTCTAGAAATAATGAATCAGGAAATGATCATTCTCTATCTGAGCAGACATCTTTCTGGCATACATAGTCAGGTGACTCAGAGGTCAAGTATTTCCCTTATACTTCTCAAACTCAGGAAGCTTCAACTTGTGCAGAATCTTGACATTAGGAACCAAACAGAGATAATAAGCATATTTACCAAACAAATTCTTATGCCTCAAAGCCTTAATCTCTTTCTGCATTTCAGCAAAACAACCCTGAAATTCATCAAGCCTTTCAATCACACCAGCGCCTTCACTGGGCTCAGTATGGTAAATCACTTCATCAAGGTGCAAAGTAGTATGCATCACAGGTGGTGCAATAGTCATCACCAGCTGAAGAAGAGCAAATGAAAAAGTCTCAAGAGGAGGAGGATGATACTCAGCAGGAACAAAATCAACTGGCATACCCCACGGTGTGCTAGTAAGCATGCGATAGTGAGGAGAAATGACAATTTTAGCAGGAATCGATATAGTGACAATCTCTGAGATGATTGTGCGATGTATCAGAGAATTAGGAGTAGAGGGTGGCTGATTCTGAGTAGCCACCAAGCTTTTATTCATGGAAGTGATCCTTTCCAAGTTATCCTTCAGGGATGAGACTTGCTTGCGCAACTCACGATTCTCTTTTTGCAACGCTTTCAACATCATTCTTCGATTAGTTCGAGAACCGTAGTAATGAGTCAGCTTGAAAAGATAACTGGATGAAGACCAAGAAACAAAATATTATCCTTGTAAAATTCTCAAGAAGCAAGACTAATTCTAGCATGATGCATGGTATGCGTATGCAAATGCAAAGATTTCAAGGGATTATAAGATAAATTGCAATATTTATAAGAGAAACATTTTTTAAGTATTAATAATTCATTCTCATTAATATCAAAGTGAGGATTACAAGTGAAGTACAAGTCTCAATAACCTTAATACACGAGAGAAAATTAAACTAGGCCTATGGGATCATATCTGAAGAAGCTCCAAATCCCGGCTGGTACTTCATGTGAATCCTATTAATTTCTTTCTTGTACTTGTCCATAATGGCCTTCCAAGCGGTGAATATTGGAGGGATGGTAGATGGAGTTCTAGAGGAAAATAAATCCTCTCTTGGCCTCTTTGTAACTCGTCGCTCAAGTAACTCAATGAGATCATCTTTCTCCTTCAGTTGCTCTTGCATAGTCATCTTCTCAAGCAACCATGCTTCTTTCTATTTCTTCATCTTGTACAACTCTTCTTGAAGAGAAACCTTTTCATCAATGGGAGGAAGAATAACAGATAATGGAAATATCGGAAACAAAGGCTCCTCAGGTGGATAAGGCATCTTGAGCTTGGACGCCCTAGATCGGACCCACTAGATGTAACACTTGGAAGGAGCAAGGTGTTATCTTCCCAATTGACCCTTCTCTTTCTGATGAACCATATGCCAAGAATGAGCAATCCTTTTCTTCATTCTACATGATCTACATAATTAAGAAAAAATAAACCAGATAATGAAAGGTTGTTTGGTATGTTCTTTAAGGAATGTCCCAATTGCCGTCTAGCAAGAATAGGGTTGTAACTAATTCCTCCATGTGTACCAAGAAGAGGTATGTTGGGAAACCCTCCACAACATTCAATAAGCACTCCAGTATCATAATAGGAACAACACAAAGTCATATCCTTAAGAGTAAGAGACATAATCCTTTGACACCATCCTTGCTTCTCTCTATTATTCGTGAAGACATCGTACTTTGGTAGGTGAGAATATAGTGCTACATGTGTCCAAGCAAAGTAGGCACCAGATTTCTCTTCAAGAAAATATGAATAGCACTCTCGTCAATAGTACCATCTAAGTTGGGAAACAAGACAATCCCATAGATAAGTAAAGCAAGAATAACTTCAAATGTATCCTTATGACACAAAGTAAGAGAAGTAGAATATTTCCCTATTAAGAACTTGGCATTAATACCACAAATACCTCCTTTTGGAAGAAACTTCCCACTGAGATAAGACTCCTTAATAAAAAGGGCTTTGGCAATGACTTTGGTCGTAAGCTCCCTCTCTAAACCACTGAAAAGAAACACTTTATCCAAAATCAGGAAGAACCGTCCAATAGGAGTACTCCTCTAAAGTTGGCACAAGCTGATAATGAGGAAAGGTGAAGCAATGGTGCAAAGGATCGTAGAACTGAACCAAGGTAGGGAGAATCCCCTCTAGTACATCGGTCTTCAAGTTGAACAAAAACGTTCCATAATGTTTCTGAAACTCATCAGTATCGACCACTAAAGCTCCAAGCTTTCTCATCTCTACAAGATTAGGACTCTTGAAACCATACTTCCAAGTATTCCTCCTTTCAACATTCAAAGCCATAGACATTTGAAATATTGGCAAAAGTACCTATAAGTCTCTTGAAATCATGAGAATAATGCACATGAATGCATGAGTGCATTTATGCAACAAACACAAACAAGATCACACAAAGCACACAAGTCTAGGTTCCAAGTCATGAACATGAAGTCAAGGTATATGAACACCAACCCACACAGGTATGTACTAAGGTTTTATCTTCATTGTACCTGCAGAAAACCAAAAGGGTGATAACAGAGGTGTCCAGAGTTAGAAGCGATCCTTTAGATATCATCGGTACATTGGACTACTCCCCAACCGATAATTTCCTCAAGAGGACCTCTTCCGAGTGTAGTATCGCGTGACAACCACCTCAGGTTTACACCTGGAGAGTTTCCGCACTACGTTCCTAAATTGGTTGGATGGGTTAAGGGTTCTATGGTCCTCAGTATGATCAACTCAAGGTCGGAAGAAATGCCATGATACGAATACTCGTCATGTCATCAATAATCTTAGATAGCCTAACTGAATGGAGATTATCGACTTGACATCGCTTTGGAATACTCCGTCGCGTATCACTTAGAATATATTCATCCTATCATAAGTTCACTCAGATCCGGTATAGAATCTATCTCAGTCATAGAGGATCACCAAAACCGAAACGGAATAAGAAATAACAAAAAAATAAAACCAAAATAGTAAATAAATACAAGTAGGCCAAATACACTTAGGGTCTACTCCCGAGCAGAGTTGCCACTTTTCTGTAGTGGTAAAATCATGAGTGTAAGCTATTGGTTAACTTAACTCAAAGTAAATAGAGTCGCCACCGCACTTTTATTTTATTCCAAGAGGAAAAGAAAAAAAGAGAAAATAAATCCTAATGAATCTAAAATAAAAAAATTTAAAGAAACAAATAGAGAATCGGGTAAGGGGACAAGTTACAAAATGGGAAGGTTTTACGCACCCAAAATGTTTGTGGTACTCCACGGGAACCCTTTGAAATATTTATTGCTTTTGGTTTGAAAATGGTTTGGAAATGAGAGTGGAGAGATAAGAAAAGAATTAATTATTTAATTTTTTTTGTGTTTTGAGAGGTTTACAACATCAGGCCTACGTACCCACAATCTGCAATGTGAGATCAAAACCCCGTAGTTGGTGGTATAAATAGTGAAAAGGGTTGGTTATGATTGATTTTATTAAGTGAAGAGAATTTGCCATTTTCAAGTGGATAGCCTAACAAATCTTCCATGATAAAGAAGCATGCCACTAAACATACATCATTATGAGGTGGGCCTAATGAAGTGGGCTTTTTATTGGTCTTATCAAGAAAAGTTATTAATAAAAAAAATGGGGCTTAAAATGGATTAATGAAATTGAATGAGAAAAATAAAAATATGGATTATGATTTTGGTTAAAAATAAAAACTAGAAAAATGAATATGGTTTAGAAATAAATGTAAAGAAAAATGGGAATGAATAGAATCGGCTTAATGGATAATTTGACAAAATGATTTAGAAATGGATATGTAACTTGATATTTTTGTGAAACTGACCAATTACCACCAACATGAACATTTCCGCAAAATCTCGATTCATCAATTCACTCAACTCAAAACCATTCTTGCATCGATTCCACAGAAACCACTTAATCAGAGAGAATACCACTACCACTGAACAATTCACAAGTGAAACAACAATAATTTGGATAAATCATCCTCTGAGCGTCTGATCAAATGAATCCATGCACACTTCAAATTAATCTGAATCGTTTTCTGGGAAAATAAATTTGCAGATGCATACAACTGAACATATAATCATGATAAGCCTGGATATTTTATCCCAAAACCATCACATGAACCACTGCCTGATATAGTGATGACTTTTGCACACAACATAACTCAACTTTGAATATGCAGCACCCGATAAATAACCACCAATACAGATAACTTGTAGTTGACGCAATCCCTCGATAGTTCGACCAAAATCAGGTCAAACATCCATCTGAATCGAATCGCGAACTGAACAACCACACTTAAATAAAAAACACGGCCAACTTATGCTATGCTTCATTTTTCTATGCAAAGAAGCAATGCTATGTATGCAAATGACATGTTAAATGTTATGAAATGAGAGGGAAAATTTTGGGGTGTTACAGCTGTCCCTATTCAGTTATCTATTAATCTGAAAAGGATGAGAGCCCTGGCTATCATCTGTGATTGAATACCAAAAACAATCAGAAAATTTGCACTCTACTGAAGAAGAAAAGGGATATAAATTCGACAAGGAAAACACTTCTCGAAAACCCTGATGCTATAAATAGTTACCCATAACAACAAAACCATGTCTTTTTAAACGACGCCAGGAGACTACTGGATTGCCACAGCGACGATGGACTTTGATGGCGCTGTAATATCACAATATTTACAACCTGCCCTCTACTAAGGAGATGGTATCATAAGATCCATAAACTGAATTTTGCATATTAGTCTATGGGATAGACATGCATAGGATCCTGCATCTAGATGGCAAACATACAATATCAGAATCCTTCATCTGGAAATGCGCTGGAAGATTCCTTTCACGTCTTCTACAACAAAATAAGTGACAAAACTGTAATGATCAGAACCCTGCATCTAAACACGCGCTGGAAGATTCTCTTCACATACTCAAAATTGAGTGATTTGGTAAATTGTACGCTTGAACCCTCCGTCTAAACACGCGCTAGAAGATTCTTCGTACCATGTTGACGATTAAATCTCAATGTCAGGACCCTACGTCTAAAAACGTGTTGGAAGGTTCTCCAAAGAAAATATATGTTTTCTCCAATCAATAAGCAATCCAAGATTAGTCTGTTGACACTAGACGACACAATCAATTCAAAGTTATTCTGTTGACATTAGACAAAAGCGGTGAAACCAAGATTAGTCCGTTGACATGGGACAAAAGCGATGAAACCAAGATTACTTGATTTTATAGGAGAGTAACAACTCTACATGGGAAAATACAATTGTTAATTCCACTGGGGATGAGAACGCTCTGACCAACATGATGCTGAGTGACGAGATCAAGATACTCTGATAATACCTGACTCTGGCTGAGGAATGTGAACACTGTCTGCATCACTTGTCACATTGGCCAAAAATAAATTGGCGATATCTATGGGGAATATTTCCTTGATGAAAGTGAATCCCAATCATGAAAATCTGTGGGGAAATGACCATCTTTAGACTTGGCTGGGGAGACGCTTGGTCATATACCATTGCTGGGGAAATAATTCTGACATTCTGAACTTTGTGGGGAACTAGGCATTCAACTGCCTGTTAGGAATAGCCAACTGAGGAAAAATGACTTCGCTTGGGGATGAGAAATGTTCAACTGACCTTGAAGTTCTGCTGGGGGTATCACCCTATTCTGACTCAGCTAAGGAAGACTTCTTCTTAAGCTCTACCGGGGATGGTGTAATGATCACCCCTTCTGTCGTAGATAAGAATTGTAATGCCTATCTCACTAGGGAGAAGAACGTGCTTGGGGAATGCCACCTTATAACTTTTTTGCATTTTTTGGACTAGTTGACTGCTCGAAGATCAATATAAGAGGATTTTACAGAAGACATGGCACCCAAAATACCCATGCATCTTCAAACTCTTGGAGAGATTCGTCGAATTCTTGAAATAACTGCCCCAGATTGCATGGCCTGTGAAAGAATTCATCTCACGAAGATTCCTGAAAAACCTCATATCACTATGAGATATTATGCCCCCGGTATTCTAAACCATGGATAAGTCTACCGACTGTCAAGAGGGAAGAACGTCCCATACCCTTGAAGAAATTAACTTCAATCTCGCTTTTGAGCTCAGCATGTGACTGTCACCTGTAGTCAAAAGGATATGCAAACATGCCCCAGGCAGAACTGAACCAAGTATGGGTGAGCCAAGGTGATTGATTGATTGACTTTCGTTTTTATGACGGACCCACTGGGTATCAACTAAAGGGTTGAAGAAGTGAAGACCATGATATCGACTCAAGTGTCGTAAGAAACGACAATATCGACTCAAGGGTCGAGGCAACAAAGTGACAATATCAACTCAAGGGTCGAGAATAAAGAAAAAACATTGAATCAAGGGTCGAGGAAATAAGGCAACAACATCGACTCGAGGGTCGAGGAAATAAAACAACAACATTGACTCGAGGGTCAAGGAAAAGGGACGACAATATCGACTCAAGGGTCGAGAAAACAAAAGCAATGAAATCGACTCAACGGTCGAGAAACAAGGGTGATGGTATCGACTCAAGGGCCGAGAAACAAAAGTAATGATATTGACTCAAGGGCCAAAGAAAAACACCAATATATACTCAAGGGTCGAAGAAAACACCGATATCGACTCAAGGGCCGAAGAAAACCAAAGCGAAGATTGCCACACTCAAACTCGAAGTGAGAGGCTGGACACATATTGATGCCAATGGCCCTGAGGATGCCAATAACTATTGGACATTAGTCGTATATGATGATTAGATGAAGAAACCATAATGATTGAGGAGAAATTCCATGACCAGGGAAATGCGCTTCCCGTACCCCATTGGAATCAATCACTAGACGTTCATTATGTGAACTGCCTTGCATATTGTAAGATTATCTCAAGAGGATTTTATAGAAAACCAGGCATCTGAAATGCTTCAGTGTCTTCAAACTCTTGCAGATCTCGAAGTAACTACATCAGACTGTATGATCCGTGAATGAATTTTCCCCAAGATCTTGCAACATAATGCGGTGTTCTTCCCTAGTATTATGAACCAACGCTAGATTAATTAGTCGTCTGTAGAGAGTGACTTCCCATGCTCTTAGGGTGGCCTGCCCTAGTACGAGCCTTAAATTGACTTCCTTTGAGTGACTTCGTCCTAAAGAAATGCTCGGACTAATTGCTCTTTTGAGAGATTTAAATCTCGAAGTGATAGCCCTAATTTGGCTGAATTGTGAGGAGATTGCTCAACGTGATTGCCTCGGACTGGCTGCATTTAACCTAACTGTTTGGAAAAACCTCTACTCAAAAGAGCTTCTTGGAAAAAGTGCACTTCGACATGATTGTCCTTTGGAATTTGCAAACCTTTAAACTTGGCAAGATTAAGCTTCTGGACCGAGGTTCCATATGTGAATTTCTTTGATGCCAAAAAAATGTATGCATGTAGAAAATGTTTTATTTTGAGAATGATTATTCTAATGCAACTCACACGTTATCTTGAAGTTTTTATTGAAAAGACGCCTAAAACCTTCGTGAGCGAATGTAAACACCCTAAATTTGCCCTCACCCATTCACACCATGGCTTGAGATCATTTCATATGCATAAAACCAATCATAGCATCTCATACCACATTCTTGATCCACTGCATTGGTTCAAAGTCATCTGCATCTAGGGTTTGTGATCTGAGTAATCCAAGAGCTTCTTGAGCCACTCCAAAGGTCATCAATCATCTCAAAGGGGTCCATGTATGTTCAAGCATCATATTATATCTCCTCAAAGTCAAGAATGTCAAAGAATCACAAGAACTGAGAATGGCATGGAAGCAGAGCCAGGTTTAACTGCACAGATGACCTAGAATTAGGGTTTTGGTTTCAGAGGCCATAACTCCAATTTTTTTGGTCATTCTTGTTTCTATTGATCTCTATATGGTATAGGGAGCATGAATATCAATTTTCATGAAGAAATTCCATGGGGAAGTCATCTGATCAAGAGTTGACTTTTTGAGCAAGCCAGTGCAAAATCAGGGCATCTGAGGCCCCCAATGACCCAACCAAAGGGTGTTCTTCATCATTTTGATGGTGTATGATCTTTATTTGATCATAGAAGATGTAAGAAGTTCATTTGCAAAGTTGACTTTTTGGGAAAGTTGACTTGTAATGAAAATTGCCATTTTGGGAAACTCTTTCAACCTTTGCTTTTTGATTCAAAAAAGCTTCAAATGGAAAAACTTTGGTCATGAAAGTTGTAGAATGGATTATTCCCTTTTCAAAAAGTACAAGAACTTGAACTAATTCATTTTGGATCAAAAGTTATGGCTTGTCAAAGTTGGCCAAAATCACAAAATTTGAAGTTTTCTACCAAAGAGGCATTTTGCAAAATGGTATGATCAAGTGTTCTAAGGGCCTCAAATGTGTACCATTTCTTCACAACATGATCACATGACCTCTAAAATTCAGAATGGGCCAAAGAACTTTGCATTTTGATACTTTGAATTGCAAGAATTTCCAAAGGGGCCAAGCTTTGTGAAAATTGCAAAACACTACACAAACCTTGATCAACTTGCTGAATCATCTCATAAACATTTCCATGGCTCTCCCTAAACTCAGCTGAACCAAGACAAGCCAAAAAGCAAGTTGTACCATTGCCCATACCTCAAGTACAAATCAAGTTGACATTTTGGCCAAAGACCCATACCAATCACAATAGGGCACACCAACTCCTCTGACCTCTCTAGTTGTGATAAGTGGACCAAAGCCAACATAACACACCACACCATTCATGCTGAAACACACCCCAAGCCATAGTTATCAAAATCTCTCCAACTTGCATTTTCATTAAAAACACTCAGCACAGCCTTCAAACACATAAAAAAAACTTCACCATTGATCTTAAGAGGTTCCACTGATCATAAACCACCCATCACCATAGCCTGAAACCCTCTGGAACCAAAACACGATCACCACCCCCCCTTGAACAGAACTTCTGCCATCTCCCTAATCAGCCATCAACAAGAGTTGTGAAGCATCCCATTGGGCTCAGGAGGACCAAAGGAGTGAGTTTGCATAGGAGAAAGGGTCAGAAAGCTCCTGTTCGAAGGACTTCAGTTCAGGTATCCATCAAGAACAAATTTTCCAGAACTTCATTTACTTGTTATAAATTGATTCTACGTGTTGTCATGATCATCATGATGTGTTTAAAAATGAAAATGGTGGGATATTGAGTATGTATGAGTTGTCTGAAACATTCTGCCCTAAATATGTTGTGCTTCGATTTTCATGATTAGTGAATGAAAAATGATTTTTGTTTGGGGGTTTTGATTCAGTGTTGAATGGGGTTTGATTCTGGGCAATTAGATTTCATTTTCATGGAGTTTAGAGAGAGTTAGAGATTTGGCTCGTCGGAGAAGACGACCGGAACCACTGTTTCGGTCGTCTGAAAGTCATTAGCCCTAATTTTGTAATTAAATGAGGTTTGAATGTGGAGCGTTGATCTGGTTGACTAAGTCAATCTCCCGCGCGCGTGTGTGGTCCAGATTTGTCACTTAGCCCTAATCCCACTTAATTAATTTAATTAATCAGCCTTAGTCAAGTTTGAATCTCAGCCACTGGATGACGCGCGCAGTCAACTCCCGCGCGTCCAGTTTGAATGCTGGCCCTTGATCCTGCTTACTTCCCATTAAATTCAATATTATTTTCATTTAAATTCATTTGTTTTGTTCATTTATTTAAAAATAGTAAAAATCATTGAAAAATTCTGAAAATTTTTATTCAAGCTTTTATTAATTTTCAGAAACCAAAAACATTTTTATTTTTATTTTTTGCATTAAAAAATATTTTTAAATCATTTAGAAGTTTATTTTTAATTAATTAATGAGAATTAATTAATTAAAAATTCTTTTAGGTATTTAAAAATCATAAAAAAATTCATGAAACATTTAAAATCATTTAGAAACATTGTCCAACTCTCAAACCAAATTTATTTTTTGACCTTGATGTCTTTTGACAATTTTCCATGGAATTAATTTCATTTCAAAGCATTATTTTGATCCAATCTTCAAAAATTCATTTCTGCCTAGCCTTTAAGAGTTGGACAATGATTCTTTTTGCATTGCATCTTGTATAGCATGTAGTTTATAGGATTAAATTGGCATGAATTGATCTTGCATTTCCTTTTTGTTTGACATTTTTCTTGATAAGGTACCTTAAAACCCTAGCAATCTTAGGAAATTCATAACCCTCATTAGGTTAAGAGTTGGATCCTCTTCTTTGGGCAGTGAGTTTGTATAGGTTTAGGGTTCTTTTGAATGCATTTTCAAATTTTTATCTTGATGTTTGCTTCTGGTTTTAAATTTTGCTTTGTGCATTGATCATAAACCCTAATTTGGGCTTTCATTTGCATCCATCTTCCATTTGTTTGCATACCATGACTTGCCATGACATTTTGTGCATCCATTGGGTTCATAACACATCTTAGGACATGCTAGAATCATGTTTGATCATTGCATCTTTCATTTTCCATGTTATATGTCATTTGCATTTCATGACTTTTCATGTACATTCATGGATTCTAAGCATGCCTCATTTGCATCCATGTGTTTGTATGATCATCCCCATGCCTTGCCTCATGTTTGCATCATCTCTTAGCATCATTAACATCACACACATGCTTCTGGTTTTGATTTGCATCATGCCATTTCATCTCATTTTGCATTGCATTGTTTTTCTTTCATTAACTTTTCAGGTGGTAAGTTACTTTGTGAAGTGAATTTGCCATCACTTCTCACAAGCTCTTTTCATCTCTCTTATGCATCATTTCTGCGTTTTGTCTTGTGTTTGAGATTGAGCTTGCTCATTCTTCTTCATATTACTTTCTTTCTTCAAGTGACTTGTCTTCTTAAATGAAGCAAGTTACTTTGCTTCTCTTTGCTCCTTTCATCTGCTTCCTGGTGGTTTCTCTGAAGATATTTCTTGTAAACCTCACAAACCTTAGGAACAACCAAGCATGACAACAATTAGGGTTTTGATTAGTCCCCCACTTAGCTTTTACCTTTGTGTCTCATTGAGTCTTCTCTTCTCATCTCATAATCAGGGCATAAACCCTAAAGGCTTTAAGGCTTTGTGATTAAGCTTATGCCTGCATCCTTCTATTAGGATGGAGTGTATAACTTTAATCCTAAGTGTTAAACCCTTAATGTGTTTAAATCCCTTAATCAATTCACTTAACAATCATCAAGACATCAAGCTTGTAACTTGGGCCTTGCATTAGGGTTCTAATTCTTCCTTAATTGGTTAAGAAGGACTAACCCTAGTGTTAATGGACAAGTCCCCCTCAAGTTGTCTTACAAATCATAAAAATCATTTCTTCATCATATCATTAACTAAAATTCACTTAATAAAGGCTTTGTTTTGTCATGAGTTTAATCCCTAATCATGGATTAAGTTGAGGAGCTTTCCTCAGCTTAAACATTCTCATCTATTATCCTTCTATTAGGATGGTGTAATGAGTCTGTTTAATCCCTGATTATGGCTTAATCTCATTACTCAACACTAAACAAAAACAACAAAAACATCTAAATAATCACAAGTAGGATAATGATCTTAACCCTACATCATGGTGATTAAGTGTGAGAAGCTGACTTCACACTTAAGGTATTCTCATTACCCCTAATCAGAGGGAGGATGTGATGAGTTTACTAACCCTTGGTTTAGGCTTAAGCTCATTAGCTTATGACAAATTTCCAAAAGCAATAAAATATTGAAAACTCAAAAACAAACAATAATCGTCTCCTCCGGGATTCTTTTCTCATCTCATTCATTCACAAACGAGAACTTGCTTCTTCCGTCTAATGCAAGACAGTTTGCACCTGAGCCAGACAGGTCATACACTTGAGCATAGGCAAGTAAGTAGTTCACAAGTCAATTCATCTTTCAGTCTCTTTGGGTCGAACTACGGTGTTCTGACTTCCTCATTGCACGAGAGGATACGTAGGCATAACTTAACAGTTATCGAACAAAAGTTTCTGTATATTCCCCCTCTTTCCAGCATCATTCTTTTAGCCTCATGATCTTGGGCATCTTATTCCTGTTCTTACACTGACACTGTACATTTACACACTTCACTTCTTTCACACTGACACTTGCATTCTTTCCAGCTTTGATACACAAATTGCACTGACACTACCCCTTTAAAACACAAATCTTTTAAGCGTGGATCCCGTCGAGTACGGCGGACAATCTGGGTGCTAATACCTTCCCAGGTTGTAACCAACCCCCTTTCTCAGTCTCTCTGGTTCGCAACCGTCTTGTCCATATCTTTCTAGTTCTTTTTGGCGACTCTGCTGGGGACCCTTATACTGTAACCAGGGCTTCTGGTTCTTTTTGTGGGTACCTCCTAGCGCTTGTTTGATTTGTGTTTACTAAGGTGTTATGTGCTATTTGTGTTTGTATATTTGCTTGATTTACTGCTTTATGTACAGTTATTTATTGCTTTCTTTATAGCTTTATATACATCATACTGTCATACTGTTATCTGGCTGGATCTGTTTTCTGTCTTGGTGGGTGGGGTTCTATTGAGAGTTTAAGGTCCTATACCTGGGACCTGAGTGACACCTAGGCTAGAGTGGTTCATGTTCTTTCCCATTCCATTTCGGTCTGGTGCGGGAATATGAAACACGGTTCAGATATGGGTTTCTTCTTGAGAATTCTGTGCTACAGATTTCCTGTAGTGCTAGGGCTATCTGGGAAGCCTGCTAAGTCTGGATGACCTTTACTATGACCTTCAGAAACTGAGATGAATTAGAGGAGGATTTTTTATGGTTATTGTAAACACTGTACCTCCGGGTTAGAAGTGTTTACACTTCTCATAACTGATCCAAGTCTGAGGATCCTTGTTTTAGAACACCACCTGTGAGGGGGTTGGGCTGTTTACAGGTTTGCAGGAACCATTGGCCACATCATACCCTGATACTTATTATGTTGGAGAATGCTTCTCTTTGGACAGTTCTTGTGATTTAACCCTGGATATGTGACTCTTTATTTGAGTCCCCCACCTTGGTTACTGGACTTATGAACCTCCATCTGGACTTCTTAGACATACATGGACTTATACCAAGGCAGTAATCAGATCCAGCTTGATCACAAACCCTTGCATATCATTTGCATACATCATCATTGCATCATTTAACATTTGCTTATTTGTTTTTCAGGGTATCCATATTACATCTGGCTTGGTTTTGACCCCTTCATCTGCATAGGCCCCTGGTCACCAGCTATCTGCTTCAGCTATCTTCATCAGCTACCTGCTTCAGTCACCTACATCACCAGTATCAGCCTGACAGTGGTTCATCTCCAGTGATAGTCTCCATCATCAGTATTTGTTTCAGCTCTTCTTCAGCAACATGGCACCCAAGAAAAGCAACATCTCATATCATTTCTTTGAGCCTGAGCTGACTAGTATCAGAAAGGTCCAGGCCCTTATTACTCCAGACCATATACCACTATTCAGAGAACATTATGGAGGCATCCTTGATGTGGTTATTAATTTGGACCCTTCTCAGAGGAGCTTGATTCACACTTGCCTACAGTTCTATGATCCTCCTTTGAGATGCTTCACCTTTCAGAATTTTCAGTTGGGACCTCTGTTGGAGGAGTATTCATCACTGATTGGTGTACCTGTCAGGGGTGGTGTCCCCTTCAACCCTGAGATGGCTTTTCCCAATAATGAAGAAGTGGCAAAGGCACTGAATCTAGAACCCATTCTGGTTGAGCAGAACATGACAACAAAGGCTGGGATCTCTGGCCTGCACTTGGATTTCTAGACTTCTCAGGCTATCATGAAGGCCTCCTTGGGAGAATGGAAGGCAGTCTGTGCATTGTTAGCCCTCAGCATATATGGGGTTATATTATTTGCAGATGAGCCTAAGTTTATTAGCAAGAATGCCATTCACCTTTTCATTCTGAGGAACCCAGTGCCCACCTTACTGGGAGATTTCTACTACTCTGTTCACCAAAGGAATGAAAAGCAAAGAGGAAGGTTGGTGAGATGTTGTGCTCCCCTGTTCCATACCTGGCTGCTCAAACACTTGCCTAAGACTGATGCATTCTTGAATCCTCACCAACAGAAGAATTGGGCTAGAAGACTTATTGCTTTGACCTCAGATGACATAAGGTGGTGCACCCAGAGCACCAAAGGCAGGGACATCATTGCTAGTTGTGGGCAGTTCCCCAATGTACCTCTGATAGGAGTGAAGGGTTGCATCAACTACAACCCTTTTCTATTCAAAAGACAGTTGGGTTATGCTTTGGTTCACCCTCCTAGAGTACAAGACTTGGCTGAAACCCTTTACTGTGAGATTAAGCCTAATCTAGTTGTTGTCAGGCAAGCATCCTGGGCTTGGGACAACATCCAGACCAAAGGAATGGCCATTCTTGGGAGATGCAATAATGTGGCTTCAGCTCAGTATTATGATTGGTCCCATGCTAGAGCTCAGATTTCTGGGATGCCTTTCACCATTGAGGATGCACCTGGACCATCCACAGTACCACCTCCAGCCACTATCAGCCTAGAGGAATTTGAGAAATTGAAAGAAAGGAATGAGAATCTGACTCAAGCTCTGCAAAAGACCCTCTGGGAGAGGAGTGATGGTCGTCTGGACATCGAAAGGTTGGAAAAGCTTAAGGTGGAGCATCTAGCCAGGATTGAGAAGTCAGAGGACTACATCAAGAAGTCAAGAGCTGGGGAGCAAATTTTGAAGAATGCCTGTAAAGAGGCCCAATTTCAGAAGGCTAGGACTGATCTCTATCTGAAAGAAAGTCAAGCTAGGTGGGTCAGGATCACCGAAGCTCGCACTCAAGAAGATAAGAGAACTCAGGACAAGATTGAGTAGTTGGAGGCTAATGCAAAGGAGCAACAGGAAGCCTTGCTAGCAGCCCAGAAGGAAATCTCAGAATTGAAGCTTAGGGCTGGTGTAAAGAGGTCAAAAGACCAAGGCAGACACAAGAAGCTAACCACTGCTATCACCACCAGGAATCTTCTTATCAGGAACCTCACAGAGCATCCAGCTGATCCGGTAACTGAAGCACTTCTGAAGGAGGTTAAGGAGGATGAGTTTGGTCTTGGTGTCTGACTTTTGCTTGTTGTTGCTTTCATTTCATGTACTTTTCTTTTTTTATTTTGACCCCTCAGAGGGCATGTATTGTAAAAAACAAACTATGTATGATTCACCATTTTGTAATATATTCATTAGTTTGTTCCATTTGATTCTCTTTCTCCCAAGCAACATCAAAGCACCTTCCTCAGGGGTCTGGAAAGGTCAAAACCAAATGCCAAGCCGGATACCTTGGAAACAAATAAGCATACTGCATTGCATACTAACTTTTGTTTTGTTTTGTAGGTTTTTGTTTTGTTTGTTACTAACTCTGTTGTGATTCAGGAACTATTGCTCGACGACGGGTGTTCCCTCTCAACCGTCCGCACAGATATCCCACTCGCAACAACCTTCCGGGTATACAAATGGACCAAGTACAGCAGGACCTTATAGAGGTCAGGACTCAAATGGCCAATGAGAGACTGGAGATGAGAAATCAGATGACCCAGTTCATGGAGGTGATGAATGGTTTGGCTCAAAGCCAAGAAAGATTAAGGGCATTGGTAGAGAGGCAGACCCAAGAAGAACCCCATCTGGGGACTGGGGGAACGAGCAACAATGAGAGGGTTCAGCCTCATGTTAATCCACCAGTGTATGGGCCTCATCTTCATCCAAAGATCAACATCCCTGCTAATGTGCAAGGGAATGCCAGTGCGGGCAGAGTATTACAAGAAGACCCCCAAGAGGATCAATTCACTATGATGGGTGCTGGGGATGAAGCCTATGACAGAAGGCTAGATGAAATTACTGAGAAGTTGAGATCTCTGGAGTCTCAAAATTCCCTGGGCTTTGATGTCATGGACATGGGATTAGTAGACGGGGTAAGGATTCCCCACAAGTTTAAACCCCCGTGCTTCGAAAAGTACAACGGAACTTCCTGTCCGCGAACCCACTTACAATCCTTTCTGGGGAGGCTGAAGGAATACACCATGGATGAAAAACTATGGATGTTTTATTTTGAAGATAGTTTGACAGGGGCTTCGAGGGAATGGTACTCTCACTTGACCAGAGCAACCATCAGGTGCTGGAAGGACCTAGCTGAGGCCTTCATCAGACAGTACCAATACAACTTGGACATGGCTCCTAACAGAACCCTCCTGATGGGAATGTCTCAATCATCCAGAGAAAGCTTCCGGGAATACGCCCAGAGGTGGAGACAGCTTGCTGCTGTTGTCCAACCACCCATGTCGGAAAGGGAAATGGCCGACATGTTTATGAACACCCTTCAAGGGACATATATTGACAGGCTAGCTGCCTTTTCTTCCACCAGCTTCGCTGACGTAGTCATAGCTGGAGAAAGAATTGAGAGCCTATTAAAGATGGGCAAAATTTCTGACAATGGTGCAAGCTCGTCCAGCAACCCCAGAAAGCCTTTTGTAGGTCCAAGGAGAACCGGTGAGACTAATGCTATTCAGGCCAGCAGGGGAAGACCACAGTATGTTCATAGGTCAGTGGCAGCTGTCACTATTCCAGCTCCAATTCCTCAGCAACCAGCATATCAACCACAACAACAACCCCACTACCAGCAACAAGTTCAATATCCACCTCAGAGAAACTACAACAACAACAACAGTAACAATCAACAAAGACCGTTTCAGCAGAGACCATCTCAGGCCAATAGGGTGATTGATCCAATCCCTATGCCTTATGCCGCTTTATTGCCACAGCTCCTGAAGCTCAACTTGGTTGAGTTAAGGACGTTGGCACCACCAGATCCTTCCAGTCTGCCAAGGAATTATGACGCCAACGCCAGATGTGCTTTTCACTCCAATGCACTTGGCCACAGTACAGAGAAGTGCAGTGCCTTACAAATGAAGGTACAAGACTTGGTAGATTCTAAAGCTCTAAACTTTGCACGCCCGCCAAATGTCAACAAGAACCCCATGCCCAACCATGGAGGACCAAGAATTAATGCTATTGAGGAAGATAAGTCGTCTTTCTTAATAACCAATGTTAGGCAGATTCGGACACCCCTGGTAGAGATTAAAGCTCAACTCCTAGAATGCCAGATGTTCCCCGAGTGTGAGCTCGGGTGCGGTTATTGCAACATTTCGGTAAATGGGTGTGATAACTTGAGAAGCGGCATAGATGGTCTTATCCAGAGTGGTCTACTTCAAATCACAACATCAACACCTACAAATCCAGCAATCTCTTCGACAACAATTCCTGAGTCTCCTACAACTGCAACGACAATTATTCCAAACAATTCTTCAATCTCATCAACAAATGCTTCATCTATCACTTCAACAAACCAAATATCAACAACCATCTCTTCTACGACATCAGCACCCCTTTATTCAGAATCTTCTACAACGCCAACAGACATCTCAGCAGTCACCATTTATTATGATCCGTCATATGTTCCTCCTAACAACAATTTTCAACAACAAACAATGGCATCTCCTGCCAGGTCACCGGTTACCATCTACTACGATCCACACACTATTTCAACACCCTCTGCTGCAGTCAGTCCGGTTACCATCACGGTACCTGGACCAGTTCCATATGAAAGCAGTAATGCCATCCCTTGGCATTATGGCTATGACCTTTACTGCAATGGGGATAAAATCACTCTTGACTCTTCAACCTCTTCTCCACAGATTGATAATGTCGGGGGAAGCGGAGGCTTCACCAGAAGCGGACGCCTTTTTGCCTCGCAATCACAAAGACCTAATGCCGAAGCAGAAGCTGCTGCCAAAGCAAAGGGAAAGAGTGTAATATCTGAAGAGTCCATTCTCAAGGAAAATCAGAAGACATCTTTTGAACAAGATGTAGACGAGTTTATGAGAATTATTAAGAGGAGTGATTACAAAGTGGTGGATCAGCTTCACCAAATTCCCTCAAAAATCTCCATATTATCCCTGCTGATGTGTTCCGAAGCTCACCGGAATGCATTACTAAAAGTCTTGCACGCAGCATATGTGCCAGAGTAGATCACCGTTAATCAGCTGGAGACCGTGGTAGCAAATGTCAATACCAGCCATGGATTGGGTTTTACCAATGCTGATTTAACAACTGAGGGATGTAACCACAACAAGGCTTTGCACATCACTCTGGAATGCAAGGGTGCTGTTCTATCACATGTACTGGTAGACACTGGGTCTTCACTCAATGTTTTACCAAAGAAAGCCTTAGTGAAGCTGGAGTATGATGGCTTGGCACTGCGTCCAAGTAATTTAGTGGTAAGAGCATTTGATGGCTCTAAAAGATCAGTGCTAGGGGAGATTGATCTGCCTGTGATGATTGGCCCGCAGACCTTCAAAATTACCTTCTATGTGATGGACATTCAGCCGGCCTACAGCTGTTTGTTGGGTAGACCTTGGATCCATGCCGCTGGCGCAGTTACGTCTACCCTTCACCAGAAGCTGAAATTCGAGTGGGAGGGTCAGATCATCACTATCTGTGGTGAAGAAGATATCTTTGTTAGCCATCTGGCTACATACAAATACATTGAGATGGATGGAGAAATCCATGAAACCATGAGCCAGGGATTTGAGGCCCTAAACATTAATGAAGCATCTGCTGTACTTGGGACCTCCATGACATCTTATCAGCAAGCCAGGAAGGTTGTTGAATAGGGGACTGCCCAAGGCTGGGGCAAGCTATTGTCAGTGGAGAAGAAAGAGGACAGATTTGGGTTGGGTTACAAACCAACTCAACACGATCAATCAGAGGCTGCTAAGAAGCCCAGTTTTGTCAGTGGGGGGATGCTCACCCCAGATGCAGTAAACAACTTGGAAGATGAGTCGGAGGATGAGCGCAACCTGGAGAGCTGGATACGTCAAAGGATCCCGGGGAGCCATATCTCAAACTGGTCTTCCCAGGAAATTATAAGGGTTACTCCTGCAGAGTAATTATTATTTCCTGTATTTTTAAGCATGCATCAAGTCTTGCATCTTGCCCAAGATGACAAGACTCATTTTGTAATCGGGCCATCTTGTAATTTTGTGCAAACAAATCAATCAATGAATATCGGACATCTTTTGCAAATGAGTCTTTTTCTTTTCCGCTCACTGTTTTCCATTTTTCTTTTTGTACAAAAATAAAATGGCAATGTTTTAAAAATGATAAACTTCACTTCACTTTTTCTAAACAAAGATTAAAATCGATCACTAAAATGAACAATCTAAACCCTTGCAGAGAGTGCCTCTCAGACTGCACCGACAACAACACAGCTATGGCTTCGTATGACTTTGACAATCCAATCAATCAAGCTGATGAAGGGGTTGAAGAAGATTATGAGCTTCCTGAAGAGCTAGCCAGGTTGTTAAGGCAAGAGGAGAAGGTTATCACTCCTCATCAGGAGGAGATTGAAACGGTTAATCTTGGTACGGAAGAAGATGTGAAAGAAGTTAAAATCGGGGCCTGCCTACAAGACTCAGTGAAAGAACAATTGATTGATATGCTTCGAGAGTATGTGGATGTGTTTGCTTGGTTTTACCAGGATATGCCAGGATTGGACACCGATATTGTCATGCACAAGCTACCTTTAAAAGATGACTGCCCGCCAGTAAAACAGAAGTTGCGCCGTACACGCCCAGATATGGCAATGAAGATAAAGGAAGAGGTACAAAAGCAGTGGGACGCCGGATTCCTTGCTGTAACTAGCTATCCACCGTGGGTTGCTAATATAGTACCTGTGCCTAAGAAAGACGGCAAAGTGAGGATGTGTGTTGACTACCGGGATCTGAACAGAGCCAACCCGAAAGATGATTTCCCATTACCTCACATTGATGTATTGGTGGATAATACGGCTCAGTTCTCGGTATTCTCCTTCATGGACGGATTTTCAGGATACAATCAGATCAAGATGTCACCTGAAGACATGGAGAAGACAACTTTCATCACACCATGGGGCACGTTCTGTTACAAGGTGATGCCGTTCGGACTGAAGAATGCTGGTGCAACCTATCAACGGGCTATGGTAACATTATTCCACGATATGATCCATAAAGAAATCGAATGTTATGTGGATGACATGATTGCCAAGTCCCTCACAGAAGAAGACCACCTGGTAAATCTGTTGAAACTATTCGAGCGTCTAAGGAAGTACCAACTGAAGTTGAACCCCAACAAATGCACATTCGGGGTACGATCCGGTAAGTTGCTGGGATTTATTGTAAGTGAGAAAGGGATTGAAGTTGACCCTGATAAAGTCAAAGCCATTCAAGAAATGCCTGCACCGAAAACTGAGAAAGAAGTTTGGGGGTTCTTGGGTAGATTGAACTACATTTCACGGTTCATATCTCACCTTACAGCAACTTGTGAACCCTTGTTCAAGCTATTGAGAAAAGAACAAACGGTCAGGTGGAACGAAGACTGCCAGAAGGCTTTTGACAAGATCAAGGAATACTTACAAGAGCCTTCAATCCTTATGCCACCAGTTGAAGGAAGACCTCTGATAATGTACTTGACAATATTAGAAGAGTCAATGGGGTGTGTGCTGGGCCAGCATGACGAGTCTGGTCGAAAAGAGTATGCAATATACTACCTAAGCAAAAAGTTTACCGACTGTGAACAACGTTATTCACTGCTCGAGAAAACTTGTTGTGCTTTAGCGTGGGCTGCTCGCCGACTGAGACAGTATATGTTGACCCACACTACTTTATTGATATCAAAGATGGACCCAGTTAAGTACATTTTTGAGAAGCCAGCACTTACCGGACGGGTTGCAAGATGGCAGATGATCCTCACAGAATATGACATCCAGTACACATCTCAGAAAGCCATCAAGGGCAGTGTATTGTCTGATTATCTTGCTGAGCAAAAGCAAAAGATCATGACTTCCCTTTTGACTTCCCTGATGAAGACATCATGTTCATAAAAGCAAAAGATCATGAAGAGCCTATTCACACTGAAGGGCCTGACCCGGAAGAAGAATGGACTATGATGTTTGATGGGGCTGTTAATATGAATGGTCGTGGTGTTGGTGCAGTACTCATTACACCTAAAGGAGTCCACATGCCTTTCTCGGAAAAACTCACCTTTAACTGCACTAACAACGAAGCTGAATACGAAGCTTGTATTATGGGTCTTGAGGAAGCCATTGACCTCAGGATCAAGACATTGACTGTATTCGGAGATTCAGCTCTGGTAATCAATCAAACCAACGGCAAATGGTACACACACCAGGATCATTTGATACCTTACAGGGATTATACGAGAAGGTTATTGACTTTCTTCACAACAGTCAAGCTTGAGTACATTCCCCGGGACGAGAATCAGTTCGCAGATGCTCTGGCTACCATTTCATCCATGATCAAAGTTCAAGCTGCCAACTTTGTACCTCGGATTTCAGTGTCCAGACTTGACAGACCAGCATATGTGTTCTCAGCAGATGTTGACAAAGATGATAAGCCTTGGTTCCATGACATTAAATGCTTCTTGGAGGATCAGACATACCCACCTGGGGCATCTTCCAATGATAAGAAGACATTAAGAAGGCTAGCTGGTAGTTTCTTCCTGAATACCGACGGTTCCCTGTACAATAGAAACTTTGATATGGTACTCCTCAGATGCGTCGATAGAACAGAAGTAGACTTGTTGATGCACGAGGTGCACGAAGGATCCTTTGGTACCCATGCAGGAGGGCATGCCATGGCTAAGAAGTTGTTAAGGTCGGGTTATTACTGGATCACAATGGATGCTGACTGTTGTGCCTATGCCAGAAAATGCCATAAGTGCCAGATCTATGCGGATAAGGTGCATGTGCCTCCCAATCCTTTGAATGTGATGTCTTCACCCTGGCCCTTCGCCATGTGGGGCATTGATATGATTGGCAAGATTGAGCCAACTGCTTCAAACGGCCACAGATTCATCCTGGTTTCCATTGACTATTTCACCAAGTGGGTCGAAGCAGCTTCATATGCAAACGTTACAAGGCAAGTGGTAGCCCGATTTCTAAAGAGAGATATCATCTGTCGATACGGATTTCCCGAGCGAATCATTACTGATAATGGTTCCAATTTAAACAACAAAATGAAGGCAGAGCTATGCCGGGACTTCAAGATCCAACACCACAATTCTTCTCCTTACAGGCCAAAGATGAATGGCGTTGTTGAGGCGGCTAACAAGAATATCAAGAAGATTATGCAGAAGATGGTAGTCACCTACAAAGACTGGCATGAGATGCTACCGTTTGCCTTGCATGGGTACCGTACGTCAATCAGAACATCCACTGGGGAAACACCGTATCAACTTGTGTATGGTATGGAGGCAATCCTACCAGTTGAAGTTGAATTACCCTCCCTACGGGTACTAATGGATGTTGAGCTAAACGAAGCAGAGTGGGTCCGATCCCGATACGAGCAACTGAGTCTGATTAAAGAGAAAAGATTGGCTGCAATCTGTCATGGGCAGTTGTATCAGAAAAGAATGAAGAAAGCCTTCGATCAGAAAGTCAGGCACCGAGAGTACCAAGTAGGGGATCTTGTGCTGAAGAGAATCCTCCCTCCTCATACAGACTACAGGGGTAAGTGGACTCCAAATTATGAAAGACCATTCGTAGTAAAGAAAGTTTTCTCTGGTGGAGCACTGATGCTCAGCATCATGGATGGTGAAGACTTCCCGTCCCCTGTGAATTCAGATGCAGTTAAAAAATACTTCGCAAAAAAAAAAAATGACCCGCTGGACATAAAAACAGAATGTAAGTCCAGGCAAAAATAGGGCATCCCGGCGAGTCAAAAACAGAATAAAAGACTCGGGCAAAAATAAGGGAAAATAAACAAAAGATGTACACCCGCTGAGTTGAAAAGCCGCATTGGACAACTCAGGCAAAAATGGGTATCCCGATGGATTGAAAACCCGAAAGGGCGATCCATGCAAAATAAGGGAATAAGCGAACAACTGCATTCTGAATTCATCTGTATCACTCACAACTTGGTAAGCTTCGAAAGGATCAAACTTCTTTCAGAATCGGCCTTCTTCAGAAAGCAAGATGAGAAGAACGTCAAATTTCATACGAGTCATAGCAAAGGGGAAGCTCCTTAAAGCGTCGTCAACATTGCCAACATCTGGTTTCTCAATTTGTAACAATCTCCTCATTTTAAGGGATATGTTTCTTTGACTGTATCTTGCCAATTCAGGGCACACGAATTAATAAAATCAGATTTTCAGTCATGTCTCGTCTCGTACATTTTATTTTCATTTGCAAAATGTTCGATGTCTTTAAAGATACCGATTGCATAAATACAGATGCGACTTTTCCTAAACTGCGTGCTTGCAGGAAATATGCTTACTCCCGGGAGTGTTCAAACTCTTATGACGGAATCCGATAAGGGATACCTCGGGATTACTTGTGCGTTTCTCTGTCTTTGCAGGATTGCAGGTTTTCAAAACGCAACATGGGGCATGTAAACTTCATCCCAGCAAGCTGGCAAATCAATATTCACTCAGTCTTAGCACCCGAAGTGTTTTCTCCCCAGCTGAGTTGCCACTTGTTATTTCTTCCCCAGCCGAGTTGCCATTTACTATTCCTCCACAGCCAAGTGCAAAAGCCAGGGAACCATCTCCCCACAGAGCTTCAGCCTCTATCCAGAAGAGCAACACGCGAAGTAATCACAACAGAGTGAAGAAAGCTTCTACAAACCCCGGTTGGGTCCTCTCTATCAAAGATAGGTCTATCAGTGGCCTATACCCCCAAGCAGAGTCCCATATGTCAGATCTACCAATGATCTCTCCCCCCAGCTGGGATGTCCACTTCAAGAAGATCAACCAAAGATCTTCGTAGCAATGGGATCCGAATCCCGGATCGTTATCTTTTGCACAAACATAGCATTAGCATCATATTCACCCCACAGAGTGTAGCATTCCGTTTAATACGGAGCATTACGGCAAAAATCAAACATATTGCATAATCATAAGCCATGTTCTGAATCAAACACTTGTGAATACTGACAATCCATCAAAAGATATGCAGAAAACTCCCCAGATCCCCCGGTAGAGAGCCCAGACAGTTCTCTTACAAATACAAATACTCCTTGATACCCGTCCGTGTCATATCCCCAGCAGAAAACTAAAGCAGTTGCCTTACACTCATAAACACCAGTACATACTCCTTGTGACACCCGTCCGTGTCATCATTCCCCAGTAAAGTCGCCCGAGCATTCTTTACAAACAAACCACTTATATTACAGATACTTCTTGACACTCGTCCGTGTCACCTTCCCCAGCACAGTAACCTAAACACTTTGTATATCAGATACTTGTTTATACTATACTTTTCTCCTTTTGACACTCGTCCGTGTCACTCTCCCCAGCAGGTTAAATACCCGTCTATACACCACTCATACTTATTACTCTTATTTCACTTATAAAGATACTCGTCCGTATCTTGTATACATCACTTATACCCTCTCAGATTCGACACTAGTCTGTGTTCTTTGTTAACCAGTTGGTACTCGTTCGTACCATCATCTCAGAACATGCGTCGAGCGTTTGTTTCTACCTGATACTCGTCAGTATCATAGTCTTGGGGATGCTCGTCCGCATCTTTAATCCATACACTGTGTCGAACACTCTTGTCTTCTTGAATTTAGACACTTGTCTGTGTCTACTATTCTCCAGAAGAGTCCCCTCAGAATAAACACTCGTCCGTGTTCCTTGTTAACCAGTTGATACTCGTCCGTATCATCATCTCTGAACACGTGTCAGTATTTGTTTCTACCCGATACTCGTCCGTATCGAAGTCTTAGGGATGCTCGTCCGCATCTTTAATCCATACACAACGCCAAAACACTTATATCTTTCTTGAATGTAGACACTCGTCCGTGTTTACTATTCCCCAGTAAGCCGCCAGCAAAGCAAAATTTCTTTTCTATCTGACATTCGTCCTATGTCATGATAAATCCTGAGAGCAGCCATACCCTGCTAGGTGATCGTCGTTCACCTCTTGATGATCGTCCTTCATCATGCTCATCCGATGGCCGTCCCCATCGTTGACCTTTTATCCGACATTCGTCCTATGTCGTGATATTTAGCAGTCGTACCCTGCTAGGTGATCGTCCTTCACCTCTTAATGATCGTCCTTCATCATGCTCATCCGATGGCCGTCCCCATCGTTGACCTTTTATCCGACATTTGTCCTATGTCGTGATATTTAGCAGCCGTACCCTTCTAGGTGATCGTCCTTCACCTCTTGATGATCGTCCTTCATCATGCTCATCCGATGGCCGTCCCCATCGTTGACCTTTTATCCGACATTCGTCCTATGTCGTGATATTTAGCAGTCGTCCCCTGCTAGGTGATCGTCCTTCACCTTTTGATGATTGTCCTTCATCATTTTTATCCGATGGCCATCCCCCATCGTTGATCTTTTATCTGACATTCATCCTATGTCATTATAAACCTTGAGAGCAGCCGTCCCCTGCTAGGTGATCGTCCTTCACCTCTTGATGATCGTCCTTCATCATGCTCATCCGATGGCCGTCCCCATCGTCGACCTTTTATCCGGCATTCGTCCTATGCCGCGATATTTTTGGCAGCCGTACCCTGCCAGGTGATTGTCCTTCACCTTAGATGACCGTCCCTCATCTTACCCCCTTTCAGAGCAGCCGTCCCCTGCTAGGTGATCATCCTTCACCTTTGATGACCGTCCCTCATCGTTATTTCATTTATTCTTTAACCCGATGGTCGTCCCCGTCGATGTTTGCATTACTTTATGAACCTGATGACCGTACCTCATCATATATTTTTACCTATAATCCCCCAGAGAGTCCTGATGGCCGTCCCCATCATAATCTCTTATATCCCCCAGCATGTCGGCCGTCCCCGTCATTGCTTTATTTCTCGCATTTTCCCAGCATGTCGGCCGTCCCCGTCATTGCTTTATTTCCAGCATTTTCCCCAACAGTCGTCCTCTGCTCGACGGTCGTTCTCCGTCACCCGCACTTTGTAATATACTTTATTTTCCTTTACAATCTATATCCATTTTCTTCTTCATTCTGTGAGTGCAAATTTTGGACTTTCTTTGGTATTCAACCACAAGTTATCTTGTTTGCCTGTTAAGCCGTCACTTACATCTTGCACAGTTAACTCATGCTTGAATAGGGGCAGCTGTAAACACCCCAAATTTTCCCTCACCCATTCACACCATGTCTTGAGATCATTTCATATGCATAAAACCAATCATAGCATCTCATACCACATTCTTGATCCACTGCATTGGTTCAAAGTCATCTGCATCTAGGGTTTGTGATTTGAGCAATCCAAGAGCTTCTTGAGCCACTCCAAAGG
Source organism: Lathyrus aphaca (assembly GCA_963966055.1). NCBI lineage: Eukaryota > Viridiplantae > Streptophyta > Magnoliopsida > Fabales > Fabaceae > Lathyrus > Lathyrus aphaca. The sequence goes on along the minus strand of OZ014523.1, from coordinate 298,822,808 downwards.
TCATCAATCATCTCAAAGGGGTCCATGTATTTTCAAGCATCATATTATATCTCCTCAAAGTCAAGAATGTTAAAGAATCACAAGAACTGAGAATGGCATGGAAGCAGAGCCAGGTTTAACTGCACAGATGACCTAGAATTAGGGTTTTGGTTTCAGAGGCCATAACTCCAATTTTTTTGGTTATTCTTGTTTCTATTGATCTCTATATGGTATAGGGAGCATGCATATCAATTTTCATGAAGAAATTCCATGGGGAAGTCATCTGATCAAGAGTTGACTTTTTGAGCAAGCCAGTGCAAAATCAGGGCATCTGAGGCCCCCAATGACCCAACCAAAGGATGTTCTTCATCATTTTGATGGTGTATGATCTTTATTTGATCATAGAAGATGTTAGAAGTTCACAAAATTGGAGAATTTCAAGTCATTTGCAAAGTTGACTTTTTGGGAAAGTTGACTTGTAATGAAAATTGCCATTTTGGGAAACTCTTTCAACCTTTGCTTTTTGATTCAAAAATGCTTCAAATGGAAAAACTTTGGTCATGAAAGTTGTAGAATGGATCATTCCCTTTTCAAAAAGTACAAGAACTTGACCTAATTCATTTTGGATCAAAAGTTATGGCTTGTCAAAGTTGGCCAAAATCACAAAATTTGAAGTTTTCTACCAAAGAGGCATTTTGCAAAATGGTATGATCAAGTGTTCTAAGGGCCTCAAATGTGTACCATTTATTCACAACATGATCACATGACCTCTAAAATTCATAATGGGCCAAAGAACTTTGCATTTTGATACTTTGAATTGCAAGAATTTCCAAAGGGGCCAAGCTTTGTGAAAATTGCAAAACACTACACAAACCTTGATCAACTTGCTGAATCATCTCATAAACATTTCCATGGCTCTCCCTAAACTCAGTTGAACCAAGACAAGCCAAAAAGCAAGTTGTACCATTGCCCATACCTCAAGTACAAATCAAGTTGACATTTTGGCCAAAGACCCATACCAATCACAATAGGGCACACCAACTCCTCTGACCTCTCTAGTTGTGATAAGTGGACCAAAGCCAACATAACACACCACACCATTCATGCTGAAACACACCCCAAGCCATAGTTATTAAAATCTCTCCAACTTGCATTTTCATTTAAAACACTCAGCACAGCCTTCAAACACATAAAAAAACTTCACCATTGATCTTAAGAGGTTCCACTGATCACAAACCACCCATCACCATAGCCTGAAACCCTCTGGAACCAAAACACGATCACCACCACCCCTTGAACAGAAATTCTGCCATCTCCCTAATCAGCCATCAACAAGAGTTGTTAAGCATCCCATTGGGCTCAAGAGGACCAAAGGAGTGAGTTTGCATAGGAGAAAGGATCAGAAAGCTCCTGTTCGAAGGACTTCAGTTCAGGTATCCATCAAGAACAAATTTTCCAGAACTTCATTTACTTGTTATAAATTGATTCTACGTGTTGTCCTGATCATCATGATGTGTTTAAAAATGAAAATGGTGGGATATTGAGTATGTATGAGTTGTCTGAAACTTTCTGCCCTAAATATGTTGTGCTTCGATTTGCATGATTAGTGAATGAAAAATGATTTTTGTTTGGGGGTTTTGATTCAGTGTTGAATGGGGTTTGATTCTGGGCAATTAGATTTCATTTTCATGGAGTTTAGAGAGAGTTAGAGATTTGGCTCGTCGGAGAAGACGACCGGAACCACTGTTCCGGTCGTCTGAAAGTCATTAGCCCTAATTTTGTAATTAAATGAGGTTTGAATGTGGAGCGTTGATCTGGTTGACTAAGTCAATCTCCCGCGCGCGTGTGTGGTCCAGATTTGTCACTTAGCCCTAATCCCACTTAATTAATTTAATTAATCAGCCTTAGTCAAGTTTGAATCTCAGCCACTGGATGACGTGCGCAGTCAACTCCCGCGCGTCCAGTTTGAATGTTGGCCCTTGATCCTGCTTACTTCCCATTAAATTCAATATTATTTTCATTTAAATTCATTTGTTTTGTTCATTTATTTAAAAATAGTAAAAATCATTGAAAAATTCTGAAAATTTTTATTCAAGCTTTTATTAATTTTCAAAAACCAAAAACATTTTTATTTTTATTTTTTGCATTAAAAAATATTTTTAAATCATTTAGAAGTTTATTTTTAATTAATTAATGAGAATTAATTAATTAAAAATGCTTTTAGGTATTTAAAAATCATAAAAAAATTCATGAAAGATTTAAAATCATTTAGAAACATTGTCCAACTCTCAAACCAAATTTCTTTTTTGACCTTGATGTCTTTTGACAATTTTCCATGGAATTAATTTCATTTCAAAGCATTATTTTGATCCAATCTTCAAAAATTCATTTCTGCCTAGCCTTTAAGAGTTGGACAATGATTCTTTTTGCATTGCATCTTGTATAGCATGTAGTTTATAGGATTAAATTGGCATGAATTGATCTTGCATTTCCTTTTTGTTTGACATTTTTCTTGATAAGGTACCTTAAAACCCTAGCAATCTTAGGAAATTCATAACCCTCATTAGGTTAAGAGTTGGATCCTCTCCTTTGGGCAGTGAGTTTGTATAGGTTTAGGGTTCTTTTGAATGCATTTTCAAATTTTTATCTTGATGTTTGCTTCTGGTTTTGAATTTTGCTTTGTGCATTGATCATAAACCCTAATTTGGGCTTTCATTTGCATCCATCTTCCATTTGTTTGCATACCATGATTTGCCATGACATTTTGTGCATCCATTGGGTTCATAACACATCTTAGGACATTCTAGAATCATGTTTGATCATTGCATCTTTCATTTGCCATGTTATATGTCATTTGCATTTCATGACTTTTCATGTACATTCATGGATTCTAAGCATGCCTCATTTGCATCCATGTGTTTGTATGATCATCCCCATGCCTTGCCTCATGTTTGCATCATCTCTTAGCATCATTAACATCACACACATGCTTCTGGTTTTGATTTGCATCATGCCATTTCATCTCATTTTGCATTGCATTGTTTTTCTTTCATTAACTTTTCAGGTGGTAAGTTACTTTGAGAAGTGAATTTTCCTTCACTTCTCACAATCTCTTTTCATCTCTCTTATGCATCATTGCTGCATTTTGTCTTGTGTTTGAGATTGAGCTTGCTCATTCTTCTTCATATTAATTTCTTTCTTCAAGTGAATTGTCTTCTTAAATGAAGCAAGTTACTTTGCTTCTCTTTGCTCCTTTCATCTGCTTCCTGGTGGTTTCTCTGAAGATCTTTCTTGTAAACCTCACAAACCTTAGGAACAACCAAGCATGACAACAATTAGGGTTTTGATTAGTCCCCCACTTAGCTTTTACCTTTGTGTCTCATTGAGTCTTCTCTTCTCATCTCATAATCAGGGCCTAAACCCTAAAGGCTTTAAGGCTTTGTGATTAAGCTTATGCCTGCATCCTTCTATTAGGATGGAGTGTATAACTTTAATCCTAAGTGTTAAACCCTTAATGTGTTTAAATCCCTTAATCAATTCACTTAACAATCATCAAGACATCAAGCTTGTAACTTGGGCCTTGCATTAGGGTTCTAATTCTTCCTTAATTGGTTAAGAAGGACTAACCCTAGTGTTAATGGACAAGTCCCCCTCAAGTTGTCTTACAAATCATAAAAATCATTTCTTCATCATATCATTAACTAAAATTCACTTAATAAAGGCTTTGTTTTGTCATGAGTTTAATCCCTAATCATGGATTAAGTTGAGGAGCTTTCCTCAGCTTAAACATTCTCATCTATTATCCTTCTATTAGGATGGTGTAATGAGTCTGTTTAATCCCTGATTATGGCTTAATCTCATTACTCAACACTAAACAAAAACAACAAAAACATCTAAATAATCACAAGTAGGATAATGATCTTAACCCTACATCATGGTGATTAAGTGTGAGAAGCTGACTTCACACTTAATGTATTCTCATTACCCCTAATTAGAGGGAGGATGTGATGAGTTTACTAACCCTTGGTTTAGGCTTAAGCTCATTAGCTTATGACAAATTTCCAAAAGCAATAAAATATTGAAAACTCAAAAACAAACAATAATCGTCTCCTCCAGGATTCTTTTCTCATCTCATTCATTCACAAACAAGAACTTGCTTCTTCCGTCTAATGCAAGACAGTTTGCACCTGAGCCAGACAGGTCATACACTTGAGCATAGGCAAGTAAGTAGTTCACAAGTCAATTCATCTTTCAGTCTCTTTGGGTCGAACTATGGTGTTCTGACTTCCTCATTGCACGAGAGGATACGTAGGCATAACTTAACAGTTATCGAACAAAAGTTTCTGTATATTCCCCCTCTTTCCAGCATCATTCTTTTAGCCTCATGATCTTGGGCATCTTATTCCTGTTCTTACACTGACACTGTACATTTACACACTTCACTTCTTTCACACTGACACTTGCATTCTTTCCAGCTTTGATACACAAATTGCACTGACACTACCCCTTTAAAACACAAATCTTTTAAGCGTGGATCCCGTCGAGTACGGCGGATAATCTGGGTGCTAATACCTTCCCAGGTTGTAACCAACCCCCTTTCTCAGTCTCTCTAGTTCGCAACCTTCTTGTCCATATCTTTCTAGGTCTATGCAGCATTGCCTTTCCTCCGAGATAAAAATGCCTAGCTGGCGACTCTTGTCTTTTTGAGTTCACTCCTGTGTGTTCTCATTCCTCCTTTCGCCGACCGTTCGCGTCTGTACCCCTGAAGGCCTTTGTTGTCATTTTGGTGGGAGCGACAGCGAATCACTGGTTAAGATACGACATTATTATTCTTTTTTAATAAAATAAATCATGCACATGCAATACCAACAAAGATCTTTTAGCACAATTCGTAGGAGTCAGAAACGTTATCTTATGGTAATATGCTCTCGAAATAACCCTGTTTCAATTAGGACTTTTGAGGGTTGTATTGTGGCCTAGTTCACGGTTATAGAAACAAAGATTAAGGCTCAAAAATATTTGTGCACAACCCCCTTTCGTGATGTTCTTCAATCCTATGTTCAACTAGCTTTCACAAGCACTCAACTCTCCAAAAGGGTTTTGTGTTGGTCGACGAACCCATTACTGCTAATGGTTCAAGCACCATTGCGGTTGTTGGATTAACAGTCACCCTATTGTCTTTTATGTTTGTATCACACAACTTTGTTCTTGCTTAAGGATTTTCTTGTGTAACCCCTTTTCCATTTTTCTTCTTTCATTTTTTTCTGTTTATCCCAAACTTTATCCTGGACTGATTCTTTTGAATCTTTTGCTTGTGAAGTCCAGCGGGCTGCCCTAACTTTTACTTAAGTCGCTTGTTTTCAAGTTTCGAATTAGCGGGCCTTTTTTATTTCTCTTTATTTATTTATTTTCTTCTTTTTTTTTGAACAAATCGTGTGACACTATTTTCTTGATTGCTCTGCGGAGGTTTTGACTGCCACACTTCTCAGTTGATTAGGGATAACCATTATGGTTTCCGGTATTTGGACATCTTGATTTGGTATAATGATAGGTAATAGATTCTCATATACACTCCTTTGTGAATGTCTAAACGCTCGGTCCAACTAGCTGACACCTACCCTGCCCCTGGGTTAAATGTAAGGTTTTTTCATGCGAAAATAAACTCCTACTTCAAGGCTCAAAGGTTTAATAAGGGTTTAACGCCCTTATATCATCGATGTTTAGGATTTGAAACAAAGGTTGTACATTGTCAACAGGGTCTTATTTAAGAGAATATAATTAGAGGATTTTGCGTTTTTTGTTTCTTCATTCTCCCTCATAGAGTTTTAAGCACGAAAGTTGGTATTGCAATTCATATACACAAAATAATGAGTAAATACGAATGAATTACTTCAAGAAAAACATGTGCATTTTATTATGATTAACATTAAAAAACAAACAAGTTTCATGCATGCATACAAATGTTTAACAAACATAAAAATTACAAATAAGAATGCAGTAAAGAAGCTGAATATTGTCATCATTGAGGAGACTCGACTCCGCCTGGATTATCAATCTTGGATGCTTTCAGCGATTGACAGCTTTTCCATGAACTTGCAATCTTCAATCAAATGGTAACATGTCCAAAACCATACTTCATTCCCACTTATTATGACCTTAAGAATTTGACGTTGAACATTGACACGAGACGTTTGAAGAAAAAAGTAACACTGAGAGATGACATTGACACACAAGGTTGCTCGCAAAGACCTGTCGATATTCTGCCTATGTGTCTCCATTGACCCAAGACCAATGAAGAATCAGAGCAGCATAGTTCCCCTCAACGTGGATGAAAATGCAGTACATAAACTAAATGTTTGCTAATTTCGGAGATTTGGGCTTTCCATTCTTCATTCATTCTCGAGCCAACCATCCTCAGAACTTCTATTCAAAATCAATATGAGAATCACCTTCACACCTATCTCAATAATTTCCTCCATGAGATGATGAACCCACATTACCAAGCGAATAATTATTGATTTGAATGATGTGAGGCATCACTAAAATCAACCTAGACTTAATCAAATCCTGAACCTTATCCCTGAGTGGTTTTCATTCTTCAGTTGAATGTCCTGGTGCATTGCCTTGGAAACCACATCGAATATTGGGATCAAAACTTGGTGGGTATGGAAAAGACACCGGACCTAGTTTTTTCGGCCCTATCAATCCACTCTCGATCACGCGTGGAAGTATCTAATTTTATGGCACTTGAAATGGATCAAAATACCTTTTTGGTTTCTTAGCGTAGTAATGATGCCTTTACAGAGTATGCAGTTGTTGGCATGGCTGATGTTGATACTAAGGAAGTTCACTATTAACTAGAGGACATCGTTGATATGGAAGAACTGACATATGACATTGAAATTCAGAAGGTGGATGACTCTGAGAAGTTGAGATGCGTGGGTATTATTGATAAGTCAATGGAGTTTATGTAGCTTCCCAGATAGCATCAATTACATCCTTTTCTTGTGAACTGACAAAAGATTCACTCTCATCATTTGGGACCTCTGAAATACCTTGGATCTTTCCCATTTTGATTAAACTCTCAATGTGTTCTCCAACTATCACAAGATAGAGAAACTTGACGTTCCACTGCCACTCATCCTCTCCAAGTACAGTCCTTGCAAGGTATCTATGAAAAAATCAACCAATTCTCTGTCTAATAGCGGGGGTTGAACACGAGCAGCTACCTTTCTCCACCTTTGGGCATACTCTCTAAAAGATTCACCATCCTCTTAGGATAAACTTTGAAAATCCATGTGGCTAGGAGCCCTGTCAAGATTGTAGTCATACTGTTTCAGAAAGGCATTGGCTAGGTCTAACCATGATTGGATACAACTACTCTCTAACTGCATATACCAACTCGATGATGCTCCACTTAGACTGTCTTGAAAACAATGAATCATCGATTTATCATTATGCTCATATGAGGTCATCCTTCTGCAAAACCTCACCAAATGTTGCCTTGGGCAACTATCCCCTTAGTACTTTTCAAACTTTGGTACTTTGAACTCTGGAGTTATTACAAGGCCGTGTACCAGACACATGTTCGCAGCACTTAGATCAACAACACTACGACCTTCAAGGGCTTTAATCCTCTCATTCAACACACAAAATCTTTCATCCCTCTCAACAACTCGCGAATATTTGACACTCATCATAAGGTTTTCCTCCTGAGAACCTGTTACAGTGGAAACAAAACTGTAATAGTCTACTGCATCAACAGAAGAAGAATGTCCACTCCGAGTGACCAGACGCTCTCGAACATTTAGGTTCTCGATAGGGATCTGCATAGGCTGAGCTTGAGCGAAATTGTGGCCATCTTGCCTTGCCAAGGTTGTCATAGCCTCCACAAGTTGGTCTCACTGACCTCTCGTTAACCCAACATCTGCTATTGTTGCAAACTGGCTTTGCTCCCTAGGGTCCATCGTCTTTCCAAAAGTTGCTTCAAGTTTGATACAAGAGTTGGGGTCTCAACTGTGGATTGTGAAAAAAGAATGGATGAGCCCCACTTGTGGAACTAAAATGCCATGCAACACTATGAGATGCCATGTTCAGTTACTTTTGGGGAATATATCTACTTTAATTCACATTTTGATACATAAGAAAAATACAACATCATGATTCAGATATGAGATCCTCATAAATAACTGAACATGTGTGCTCGAATGGGCCTTACCCCAGTGCCTACGTACCTCATCAGGAAATGAGGATCAAAGTCGATGTAGTTCCCCTAACTAGGGAGGAAATTTCTTATGTTTTAAAGCTTGAACTGCTTATGTCATTTCCCAGGTGTTGCAGGCTCGTCTGGCACGAGTGCGTTACCGTCTTGCAAAAAGACAAGTAGGAGCAAGTTATTACGTATGGCAAGTTATTTGAATTTGGCACAAGAAAGTGTATTTAAGTCCCTTTCTATGGAATGTGTACTTATTACATCATCCCAATATGGAATGAGGAAGAAGCACACCCAAGTGAGGAAAAGATCCTCAAGACTTGGTTCCATATATTAGAGTCTAAGCACACTAACTCATTGAATTTATTAAGTGTTTTTGTGATTTGAAATGAAGAAGTGTTTTTTAAGTTTTCATTGTGAAGGCGATCTCATGATTAGACCTGTACATCATGCTAGACAAGTTTTCACTATCCCAAGATGGGATGAATACAAATTTCCCATGGAATAAGTCCATACACACAAGATTACCTCAACCATTATTAAGTGGTTTTTAGGTTTTTGTTTGAAGATGAGGAAGAGAGAGCACTAAGAGGATCTCAAAGGTAAAAGACTAAAGGAGGAATAACAATCCTAAGTGTTATCATGCATGGGATTCCTATGTTAGTGTGGTTTGAGTTCTATCCTAATGAAGAAAAATGAAAGAAATAAAGAAGAAGGAGAAGAAGAGAAGGAGAAGTTAGAAGACAACTTACTTCTCAAAAGAATATAAGTTACTTCTAAGAGGGAGTGATGAGATTAAACAAAGCACAAAGTGCTAAGGCAAACAGAACTTGAAATCATAAAGAGATGAAGGAAGAAGTTTTATGTGGGATACCTTCCCACACACATGACTTACCACAACCCCCTACAAAACAAAGGTTAGTTAATCACATAAGCATAAGAAGAAATTAAGAAGACCCAAACAAACCATAAATCAGAGATGAAGGCCATAAACCAAATCACAAACGCAAAGTTAGAGCCTTAACCTAAAGGTGACCTATAACATCTACCAAGAATAACCTAATAGCATGGCATAAATTCCTTCCTCAAACTATGTTATAAGGATGGAAGAAAGAATCACAAAAAGTTACTTGAGGAACAAGGCATCAAACACAAAGCAATGGTCATGAGAAAAATATGAAATTAGGTTTCCAAAGTCACCAACCAGAAGCAAACATTGTGTCATAGTGGTTCTCAAAAATTCATAATTAAACTCTATCAAATGGTCACACAAAGTCACTTAAGAACAATTAAGGAAAATGCACAAAATTACTTCTAACACTATTGATAAAATGAATCTAAAAATATGCCAAAAATACTTTTATGTTCTATTCTGAGTCCTTAAAATGATACAAAAAGAATGGTGTAAAAATGTTGCTTGAGGTGGAAGAAATAAATTGGACAAGATAGGGGGTTCATATGGAAATCAATTGAAAAAGAAATCAAATGAAAATTTAAAATAAAAAAATCAATGAAATCAGAAAATAAAAACATGGAAAATTTCTAAAATGTGTTGATATGCTAAAACAATTTTTTGTGGAATTTTATAATGAGTTTTGTTATTTTTTAGAAATAAAAATGTAAAGTATGTGAAAATTAAAATAAAAGGAAGATAATGAGAGAGGGGGTGAAGATATAGCAAAAAAACAGTTGAAACCCGGATTGGGCCTGAAAGAGAGGGGTGCAGATAGAAATGCAATTCTGAGCCCATGCGCAAAGAGCTGAAGGAGTATAGCATGGAATTAGTCAACGTTGTTGGCTCAATCAGAATCGTTGGATTCAAGGACCTCCATGGTAATATCATCTTATGGCTTAGGAATGAAGGTGCATGTTAACTATGATGTACCTACACATGTGCTATCAAGATGGAAAGGTCATACTAGATGGTCACAAGTGTCACCGCCGGTATGGACAGAATCGTAAAACTCAGCCAAAATCTTATCCTAATCTTTAACCTTAATGCCTTTATCTCTTATCACAAATAAAAACCTAAAACTCAATTAAACTTCAAGGCAAAACAAGAACTCATTAACGTCTCTCTCCCTCCCTCACTGCACTGCATTCATTCATCTTCTTCGACCTATCTCACCGGAGAAGGCCGGCGGTGGTGCCGCCGTCTTCTCCTACCTTCCACCACCTCAGATCCTCAAACTTCCAACACAAAATCTAACCAAAAAACCTCCCTAATTATGAATCCAAAGTCGAAATTCTCAAAATCCTAACCAAACAAACAAATCGAAGCAACAGAAGAAAAAACTCAAAAACAAACGGATTGCAATATCGATACAAAAATCAAACAAGGTGATGTAAGGTTCACTAACCTACGACGTTGTGGCTCGTGCTGGTTACATGTTGGAACAAACGAAGTCCAATGACGACAAAATTGGCTTCTATTTAATTACAAAGTTTGATGACGTTCGAGTCCGATGTTGTTCAATGAAGTTGATGAAGACACAAGTTGTGTTGAAAAAACGATCGAAGACTTCAGTTATTGTTTATAGATGAAGAAGAGCGATGAACTTGGTTTTGGTGAAGAAGATTGAATTCGATTTTTTGATTCAATCTGAGAATGATGAAGAAGAGAAATCTAATTCAGCTATGGTGATGTGATGAAGAAGAGCAATCAAATTCATGGTGAATTGAAGTGTGATGAGTTTTGTTATGTGATCAAGAAGAAGAGTCAAATTTCATCTCTCATGAAGAATGAAGATCTCCATTTTTTTGTGTGCGATGCAGGAAGTTTTTTGGTAGAGTTTATTTTTTCTGTTATTTGATGCCAAAAAGTGAAGTTTTCTTGTTATTGGTGAAGATGAACAATGAAATTATGTTTTTATTCTCCCCGTCTCAGTTTGTTATTCTCTTTTTTTGAATTTTTCAGTGATTATGTTTTTTTTTTGAGTTTTTTTATGCCTTTTAAGACATGGAATTTGCGTGACTTTGTTGAGATTTTTCTGTATTTTATTTTTTTATAGGTTGCGTTTTGAATGTTGCTCAGTGCATGATCCTTGTGATTGCGTTTTATACCTTGGCTTCTTGCGTTTTGGGCTGATATATTTGTGACTTGTGTGATGCTTTCATCTTATACAGCCTATGTTTGACTTTATTTTCCCGTGAGTTTTATGTGCTTGTTGGTGTAGCTGATGTATGGCTTCTTCGGCTTGAATGGTTTTGTGGATGGCTTCTAGTGCATCAAGTGTAGCTTATAAAACTTGGCTTGCGTTGTTAGTTAGAAAGTGAAGAAGTTGTGTATGATGTGTTGTGCGTTGACTGATGATTCATCGTGTAGCATCATAATTTTCTTTTCTTTCCAATTATTTGATTTGGCATAATAATAAGAGGTGGGCCTAATGAAGTGGGGTTTTTGTTGGTCTTATCAAGAAAAGGTATTAAGAAAAAAATGGGGATTAAAACGGATTAATGAAATTGAATGAGAAAAGTGAAAATATGGATTATGATTTATGGTTAAAAATAACAACTAGAAAAATGGATATGGTTTATAAATAAATGAAAAGAAAAATGGGAATGAATAGAATTGGTTTAATGGATAATTTGAAAAAAAATGATTTAGAAATGGATATGGAACTTGATATTTTGTGAAACGGGCCAATTACCACCAACATGTAAATAGCCACGAAATCTCGAATCATCAATTCACTCAACTCAAAACCATTCTTGCATCGCTTCCACAAAAATCACTTAATTAGAGAGAATACCACTACCACTGAACATGTCACAAGTGAAACAACGGTCATCTGGATAAATCATCCTCTGAGTGTCTGATCAAATGAACCCAGAATCACTTTAAATTAATCTGAATCGTTCTCTGGGAAAATAAATCTGCAGATGCATACAACTAAACATATAATCATGACAAGCCTGAATTTTTGAACCCAAAACCATCACATGAACCACTGCTTGGTATATCGATGACTTTCGCACACAACATAACTCGACTTTGAATATGCACCTCCCGAGAAATAACCACCAATACAGATAACTTTTAGTTGAAGCAATCCTTCGATTGTTCGACCAAAATTAGGTCAACCGTCCATCTGAATCGAATCGCAAATTGAACAACAACACTTGATTTAAAAACAGTGCCAGCTTATGATATGCTTCATTTTTCTATGCAGATATGCAATGCTATGTATGAAAATGACATACTAAATTTTATGAAATGAGAGGGAAAATTTTGGGGTGCAAGATGCAGATAAAATGTGAAGACATCTTAGGGCAAAAATTTTGGTGTTACACATAGTGCATAAGGGCATGTGATCGGTTGATTTCAAGAATCTTGATCAAAAAAGTAAAGAATGGGAGCCAAAGGATTTCAAAGAGGTCCAAAGGTTTTCTAATGTCCAATTTAATCTCATTTGTTGCCTTAAGGCATTTAAACTTGAGAAATTTATCAAGAAGTTCATTAATGACTATTCTCCTACACAAGGCACCCAAACTAGGATTTTGAGCCAAAACAAGAAATCTTAAAATCATTGATCCAATATTGTTGTCAAGGGTCTCTACATGTTATATAAGTCATAGGGTTGAATTTTGGTTCAAAGATTCATTGTGAAAGGCATTAAGTGGTTCAATTACTTGTACAACAGGAAAAAGTCAACAGTTCAAAAGGAAAATCAACTATGGGTTTTCAAAGGTTCAAATCATGTTTCCCATGTCCATGGAACTTTATTTGGTCAAGGAATGACATGTATATCATCATTCATCAATAATCAAGTGTTTGTGAAAATATACTAAATTTAGAAATGACCTATAATTTGGAACTTTCCATTTTTTGCAAGTTTTACATCACCTTCAATTCAACTTTCCATAACCAAAGATGCTCCAAATGTATTTTTGATAAACATGAAAGTTGTAGATCATGTTTTTCCCTTTCCAAAAAGCACAAGACCACCTTTATAGCATTTATAGATCAAAAGTTATGGCCAAGGAAAGTTAAGGTTTGGTTTATGTATTCTCATGCATACCAAATTTTACACTTTGTGCAATTTGATTCCCATTGATTCCAAATGACCTCTAATTGTTCAAATCATGTTACCGCATTCAAATGAACACCATAAGGACCAATTTTGGCCTTTGGTTCAAGCAAATTCATTCCATACTACTCACATGAACATAATGCCTTCAAAATGCAAAACCATGTAAAACTTCAAATTTGATTCATTTCCCTACAAGGTATCATTTCCCACGCACTCAACAAGAAAAATGTGAGGGAAGCATGCTCTTTTCATGACCATGGCACGTTTGGATGAGGGTGTACACAACAATTGGAATTTTTTCAAATCACCTTCAAACTCCTTAACCAGGGGTTTACATAAACCCTAATCCTGGTTAAGCCTCTAACCCAACATATATAAGTGATCTTTCACGTTTAAAGCTCATCCATGCACTTTTATTTCATCAGTTTCCAAAAAATTTCTCTCACCTTCTTCCTTTCTATTCTCTCATTTCCTCAATATTCTTTCACAATTCTTTGTTGATCTGAGATCCTTGAACTCTCAGGAAGCTTTTGCTACCATCATTGGAAGCTCAAAGCTCTGTTTGATCCATAACTGAATTTGGAAGCAACTTCTTCAAAGCTTCAGATCTAGCTCAGTTCAAGCTTCTATTTGCATTTATTTTGCAAATAGAACTCAAAAGGAGAAGATTTGCATGTGTACACTGGGTTTCTAGGATTATTTAAGCTTAAACATATTTTCAAGCGAGTTTCAAATCGATCCTTGTATCTTGAATTTTTTACTTGCATGATGATCTATGATGTTGACTGATGATGATGATGATATGTTTAGAATTAAAGATGAACATGTGAATTGCATGATTGTGTGTTTGAAGTTTTTCAGATCTACTTTGTTTCCTTCGATTCTCTCAATTCATGCTAGATATATGGTTTTTGATTATGGATTTGTGATCTTGAGGTCTCTCTGATTCAATTGGTATAGGTTTTATAAATTTTTGGAGATTTTGCTTGCCTGAGTTTGTTGTAGGTCACCAGAGAAGGTGACCGGAGCTAGGGCTCCGGCCACCTGAGCTTCTCCATATGTTTTTCAGGCTGAAGGAAAAAGATGATCTTTGAGTCGTTGATCTCTTTGAACTGAAGGATTATGTGATACCATCATATTAATGATGCACACACCACGCACGTGCCTTACATTTTAATTCAGTTATAACGTGTAATACCCATATATAAAAGACATAGAACAAAGCTTATTTTTCATATATAAATTTAAGTTTGGTATTGAAATACAACAAGTTCTTAAGTACATATTGCATAAATTTAGCCACTACAACAAAGTACTAAGACAAAAGGCTATAAATAGTGCAAGGTGTTCACAAAATACAAAATCTAAGAACTAGATCCGAAGATCTCAAAAGTCCACCGCGGAAGAAGCTATCAAACAAATAAGGATAATCAAGTCTCCTTATCCTTACCCTTTGCGGAACCTGAAGTACCTGAAATAACAACATCAACATGGGGTGAGATAAAACATCTCAGTGAGTTCCCTATCTTAGAGTTCTCTCGGCTCTAAAAGGTTCTAACTAAACAATACTCAAGTCAGGGAAGACCTGGACTTCGAGTTCACATACTAGAGACATCAAAGTAATACAACGGAGCACACACAAGGTGCTAGAAGGCATCTTTCCCCGCCCAACCATAGCCGTAGAAAATGATCACGGGTCACTTGATCCTCAATGCATAGATAACTTTCCCCGTCCAGCCACACAAGGACGAGCACGGGTCACTCACTATCTATATAAGGTACTTTCCCCGCCCAACCACACCAAGACGAGTACAGGTCACGACACCTTACCACAAAGTAAATTTCCCTTCCCAGCCACGCAAGGACGAGTATGGGTCACTCATTACTTATCCTAATGGATACTTTCCCCACCCAGCCACACCAGGATGAGTACGGGTCGCGGTCATCCATTAAGAGATTCGATTTCACAATTACAACATAACACAAGGAAGTAAACTTCCAACTTTACACAACTACATAGCCCGAATACACCCTCCAAGTATCGACGCCTAAGCATTATCAAGTCTCTAAAAGGATTCCGTAACAACATAGGGTAACCTAGCTACCTCACAAGTTCTTACCATTTTATTACCTTAAGCTCACAATTCCCTAACTTAGCATTTTTACTATATAATCGAAAACTCGGGTAAAAGTCGGATGAAAATAATATTTTTTGGCATCATGTGAAAGTACATAATTTTAGCTTTCCATCGATATAAAGAACACTGAAATTGGATAACCGTGTAAAAAGTTATGGATTTTCAAAGTTTGGAATTAAAATAATTTCTCCCATACTTACAGTGTTAACCGGTTAACAAATCCGTTAACCGGTTAACCAAACCAAACTAGAGGCCACTGTGCAAACTTTAAATGCGTTAACCGGTTAACCAATCCGTTAACCGGTTAACCAAACCAGAAAACAACAAATACGTGAAAATTATGACAGTAAGCTAAAAATTTCCAACCAAACTCTTTCAAACATAAAAACAACATATCAAACATGTTCCTATACCTATAGGCAACATAGACTAGCATTTATATCGATTTCTAACCGATTAAACGACCAATTCTAGGATTTTCACAACATTAACCTAAAACTCATAAACACTAGAAATTTTATCCAAACCAAAAAGAAAAGTGTCTAGCTATGAACCCACCTCTAGAAAGAAGATAGGAGAAGATTGGATGATGAATGGATGCGTGGAAGCACAAGATTAGGAGCCATCTTCTTCTTCTTCAAGACTTTTTCTTCTTCTTCTTTCTTCTCTTCCTTTCTCTCTTCTTCTTCTTTCTCTATTTCTTTTCATTAAACAAGAAACAAGAATTTATGTCTTAAAAGGAAACATAACTTTTCCTACCGACGGGTCCAAATAGAGAGTATCCAAAAATGTCTTTTAATCTGATATTTTATAAAACCTCGGATTCAGCTAATATTAGTTAATAGAATAAAATCCCATTGATTACTCTATTTAATACTATAAAAAAATTCTTAGAGTAATCCGGAACAATATTATTATCAAATAATATTATTCAGAGCATTAAATAAACTACGGGGTATTACATCCTCCCCCCCTTAAATAGAAATTCACCCTCGAATTTAAAATATTACCTGAATAGGTGAAGATATGATTCGCGCATTTCCGATTCCAATTCCCACGTAGCATCACCCGGATGCGTCTCATCCCATTGCACTTTAACAAGTGGTATCTATCACACCCTAAATTTTACCCCTAACTTTTCATATCATATTTTCATCTCATCATCAGCATACCAAGCGCATGCCAAGTTTTCTGTTTCCTCGCATGAATGATATGAAGGATCTGTTGGTTTTGTAACAAATATTGGAGATCTGATCGACTGGTTTGAGAAATTAGGGTTTTTTGCTTTGAAGTTTATATTGGTGGATTGTTTTCTTAAGCTATGGATTATGGAATTTCAAGTTTGAATCTTGGACGTGTTCAAGACCTCAAGTCACCTTTAGTTCTTGTCTGGTGCAATTCCTCGGCAAGAATTTATTGATACTTGGTTTGGATGATTTTATGAGAAAACGAGTTTTGATTGTTATTTAGAAAGGGAAGGAAGGATAAATCCTTTGTTTTGTTAGAAATGGACTTCGTTTTTCTGGTATTTGTTAAGGGAATTGATTCTAGCTTCAAATTTCTTTTCAAGTCTTAATTTCAATGTTTTCTAGCCTTATTTCAAGCCCAAATTCCCTATTCAAATTTCAATTCACACTCCTATTTTTTTTTTAATTTCACTCCTCATATCTTATTCCAATTTTTGTGTCACAATTTCTATTCCACAAATTCAATTCAAGTTTCATTTTCAACCATTGGTGATTCTAAGCTATGTCCATTAATTTCCGAATATGGCCAATTTGTTCAATTGGTGTCATGGTTTAGTCATGTTCCAAAGGGTGTTGTTTTTTTTTTATTTTGGAAAATTATGTGTGCATTCAGTCTAAAAACCATGTTTAGAAAGGAGTGGGCCATGGATGATGAGCCTCATGACATGTTCGGTTGTGATAGGCCATAGTCAAATAATTGTAAGTGGTGCAGTTATTTTTGGGGTCCATTTCACAAATGCCTCTACAATAACAATTATGGTGATTCTTATTTCCTGAGCAAAGTAAGACAAAAAATCCAGCCCTTTATTTCTTACATCCAATGAGCGAAAAAGTATAAGAAATTTTATTTCTTCACTAAGTTCAGTTACTAAGATCAATTAGAAGCAAATTTGATGTTTTCTACAAGGTTCGAATTATAGGCCCAAGGTTGATGAAGGTAGAGATTTTGGTGAAGGTACTTCGAATACGAAGGAAGTGCCAATGCAATAGGTGAGTAGCAGTGAGGGAAGTTCCAAAATGGTGCGGTTTCATACTAGCGAAAGTAGTGGTGGTTCGAGTTCTTCTCATGAAGAAAAGAGTCCTGATAGTGAAGGTTGTTGCATTTAGAGATATCTTGTCAAGGATCTTGAAGATGCCAGCAACTTCTGGGCCACCTTCACATCCTCCATCTGTGCAACTGATATACTTTTTCTTCTAGGACAATTAAATTGGTAAAAAAAGCATATTGTGGAGAACGTGAAAAAGTTAATATTAAATCCAATCAATCTTTCGTCTACATTGAAAAAAAAACTTTATGCATGGGAAACAAAATTGTACAAGGAAGTTAAGGGTGGAGAGAGGCTAAGAGCCACTTACGAGGATCCGTGCAAAAAACTGAAAGCGTTGGATGATCGAGGGGCTGAATCTACTAAAATAAATGCTACCGAGACATCAATAAGAAAGTTGCTAACAAAAATAAACATTTGCATTAGAAGTATTGAAAATATCAGCTAGAATACATGAATTTAAGGATGAGGAATTGGAGCCTCAGCTTGCGGCATTAATTACCGGATTGATAAGAATGTGGAAATTCATGTTCCAATGCCACCAAAAGCAGTTCCAGGCTATCATGGAGAGCAAAACTCAGCCTCTCAAGTTAAACACGGGCATGCAAAGAGATGAAGGCTTGAAATCCATAATGGAATTCGAGTGGGTGGTGTCATACCCCAAATTTGTCCTACCCGCGTCTTTTTTATTTTTTGTCTAACCATATTCAAAAAATCCAAAGAAATATGTTATATTAATTTCTTTCTGTTTGAGGTTTATCAGGTCGAGTGAGTGTGGTTTTAAAAGTCAGTGTGTTGTGACAATTCATCCATATTCCGATTTATATCCACCTATATCCATCCATATTTTGTCTAAAGTTGTCTCTAATTCTTTTATAGGTCATTATCTTTTTCTGTTTTTTAAAGCCCATTTTCTATAAAAAAAATCAACTACAAAAAAATTCAATCCCTTTTTAATTTTAATTTTTTTAAAATACAACCATCTATCCATCATTTCATCCATTTTCTTTTTTTTATTATTCATTTTATATTTTTAAGTCCTTGTACAAAAATACAAAAAATCTTTTTCTCATATTATTATTATTTATTATTCTCACTAGCTTTTATTATTAAATGTTATTATTATTATTATTATTATTTACTTTTATTATTTTTCCTATTTCAAAAAATAAATTCCACTTTCTAAGCTATATCACACAATAACATGAAAATGCAGTAAATTAAAAGTCCATGTAAATGCAATAAATTAAAAGTCCATGTACAGTTCACAATGCTAACAAAATTCCCGGATTGTATTATAGCTCCTAACCTTGATCATTCATTTACTTTATTTATTTATTTATTTTTGATGATATAAGATATTTGTTTTTTTTATGTGATTTATCAACCATTAGATTACAAATTTGAGAGAATTCATGCTCCACAAATTGGTTTCTATATTTCACAGCCTGGCCCTACTCACAAGACTTTCTTTCCAGCAACGGGTACGTCGTACACAATCATTCCACCACAGATTATTCCACCCAGCCCATGAAATCAGGGATTTGATGCTAACTTTTTGCTCACACAAGCCAGCCACAAATTTTTTCTCTTTGACACGTACAAGCATGGATATAAAGAGTATATTTGATTCTTCAGAAAGGGGAGAGTTTAACCGAAAACCTGCATAAAATTTTCTCAAGAAAAATTCGCAAAGAAAAATTGAAACAAAGAGAAAAATCTGTCAAAACTTTTTTCTGCAGAAACTCTCCTTCATCGAAAAAAATCATCATTATCACCTTCATACCTCAACCTTTAACCATTTTTTTGACTGAACCAACAAACCATTGCAAGCAAAAATCACTGCTGAATCTAAGCGCGAGCGAAAACCGAAAAAAAGTTGTGTCCAGCCATTCACCGAACACATCAACCTCGACTTACCTTCTCCAAATATCATCTGAAACCCACCAAAAAAACCTCAAAACAGAAACACGGATCTAACCGAAACCGTGGCGATTGCGAGAGCCGAGAGATGTTGAACGGACAGTGAGGAAGAACCCGCGAAGCCAAACCAACCAAGCCACCTTTAATCGTCTCCACCCCAAGCGCGAACCGCCGTCGAACCTCCCTTCACCACAACAACCGCGAAACCCCCGGAACGCCCTCATACCGAATCCACCGCGACGCATGACCGCGAATCTAGCTGAGTCGGCGAGTGAGCCAAGCGAACCGCCATTGAGAGAGCCGCGCGAGTAAGGGAGAGTTACTGAGAGAAGCAGAGAGGTAGCGCCGTGAACAGTCGCGAGAAGGTTGGGTTTTTTTTGTTAGATTTCGATTTTCTGAGTTTTGGATCGTGTTTTGAAAAGTGGTCTTGGGTTGAGTCTATGCTACTGATTTCTCTTTTTCTTAGGATTTAATAAATCTTTTTTTTTTTTAAACTTTAATGGGCTTTATGAATCTGATCTTTTACTATCACCATACATCATTTACGCCGCCATAGATTTTCGATTCCAGCTTTTTTTTTCTTTTTCTTCTTCCGGATGCTTATTTCTTCTTTCCACTTTTTATCTCGCCGTTGTTTTTCTTTTTATCATTGGCATCTGGTTTTATGTTCATAAGGAGGACAACTATGTCCTTGTGATTTTGTTTTAGTTATTTTATTTTATTTTATTTTTTTAAAAAAAAAGAGATACATTGTCTTGTCTTGAGCTGAGCCCATATGGAGGCACTTTGGATCACTGTTTTATTTTCAACACCCTCTGATTCTCACGATATACCCTTATGGCCCATATTCAGATTTTTATTTATTATTATTTTCATTTAAATGAGTTTGATTGTTTTGTAGTAAACAAAAAATGTTATGTAGTAAGAACTTTTATTATCTCTAAGTTTTAAATTTCATTTCAAATCTTTGATTATTATATTTGTTCTTTGATTTTCATTTCCATTTTATTTATTTTTTGATTTCTGGCATTAGGGGCCAATGACATAATAAAAGGCCGATTTTTCGCTCGATTTCGTTAAATCGGTGATATTCGGTCAATATGAGGCCCTCCTTGTAATAAGCTTTTTTTTCATTTTATTATTTTATTATTTTGACCAATAAATATTTAATTTAATTAATTTTATTCTTATTTCTCAAATATTACCAATTTATTTATTAATTTGTATTTATTATTTTATTATAATTTTCTCGCAATTCAATTCATTTTATTTATTTATTTCCGCATTTCAAAATTACGTTTCGACTCCTCATAGAACGATTTCTTTAAATCGGCTCTAAGGAAGTGAACGAACCAAATTTCGACGCGTCCCAAAAAAGGTCCAACGCCTTAGAATAGTTGTTTCCGATTAAAAAGGCCGAACGCCTTCGAATAGTTCAAAAACACTGCACACACGCTTTCTCTTGGGCGAATTACAACGAGACCCCTTTATTTCTCGCAATCCCCCGTATTTATTTTGTATCCCTCTCCCATTACTTTGTACGCATTTTATTTTCCGTATTTTATTTAATTTTGAATCCTTGGTCCAACGCCAAGCGATTTCACTTGCACACTTGCAATTTATTTTCCGGTTATCGTTTCGTTTAGGATCCACTCTACCTTGCGAGCCGAGCGCATTGTGCCTCGTTGACAAACCACAAAATAAACCTCCACTTGCATGTGTAAACACCCCAAATTTTCCCTCACCCACTCACACCATGGCTTGTGATCATTCTCATATGCATAATCTCAATCATACCATCTCATATCACATTTTTTATTCACTGCATAGATTCAAAGTCATCTGCATCTAGGGTTTGTGATCTGAGCAGTCCAAGAGCTTCTTGAGCCACTCCAAAGGTCATCAATCACTTCAAAGGGGTCCATGTGTGTTCAAGTATCATATTATATCCTCTCAAAGTCAAGAATGCCAAAGAATCACAAGAACTGGGATTTGTATGGAAGCAGAGCCAGGCTTGACTGCACAGATGACCTAGAATTAGGGTTTTGGTTTCAGAGGCCATAACCCCAAATTTTTTGGTCATTCTTGTTTCTATTGGTCTCTATATGGTATAGGGAGTATGAATATCAATTTTCATGAAGAAACTCCATGGAGAAGTCATCTGATCAAGAGTTGACTTTTCAAGCAAGTCAGTGCAAAATCAGGGCATCTGAGGCCCCCAATGACCCAACCCAGGGGTGATATTCATCATTTTGATTGCATGTGATCTTTATTTGATCATAGAAGACATTGTAAGTTCACAAAATTGAGAAATTTCAAGTCTTTTGCAAAGTTGACTTTTTGGGCAAGTTTGACTTTTAATGAATTTGTCATTTTAGGCAACTTTTCAACCCTTACTTTTTGATTCAAAAAGGCTTCAAATGGAAAAACTTTGGTCATGAAAGTTGTAGAATAGATCTTTCCCTTTTCAAAAACTACAAGAACATGACCTAATTCATTTTGGATCAAAAGTTATGTTTGTCAAAGTTGGCAAAAATCACTAAATCTCAAGTCATGCACCAAAGAGGCAAAGTTGCAAATTCACTTCTCAAGGCCAATTAAGTCATCAAATGGGCTTCTAATCCACACAACATGATCACACAACATTCAAAAGTCAGATTGCACCCAAAGAATCACATGTTTTATGGCCCATGGATCAAGTTTCTCTCATGAAAACCAAAGGCAAGGCAAGTTGCAAAAGTCATGATAACTTCTCATCCACTTGCTGGATAGCTTGCTGATCAAACCTAGGCCTTTCCACACTACATGCTGCGCAGCACACCCTCTTTGTACTTGGCTAGAACATGACCCATGCTTCTCTTACAAAAAAGTTGACATTTTGCAAAAGCACCCATACCTATCATAAAAGCACACATCACATCTTCTGACCAATGGGAATTGTTTATACAAATCAATTGCAAGCCAAACATAACAAGAGGCCAGCCGGAAACACACCACAACACAACATTCACATTTTCACCCTCACTTGCAAAAGCTTTCGAAAATCATCATACAAGCTTAAAAACACTCAAACAAACTTCATAAACCTTCTCACCATGCTTCACTGAACACAAACCAACCTTCAAAACAGCCTGAAAGCCATAAAATCACAAACACGATTCTCACCTGACCTTGAACAGAACTTGTTCAGACTTCCAAATCAGCCAACACAAACTCTTTCTAAGCATCAAGGCTTCATCAGGGAGGTCACAGGAGTGGTTTTGCACAAGAGAGGAGGTCAGAAAGTGCTAGACTGAAAAGCTTCAAACTCAGGTAGCTTCATGAACTTTTTTTCCAGAAATGGATTTTTAAGTTCCTAAGTTGTTCTTCATGATTCACTGATCACTCGGATGTTCTTGGTTTCGAAAATGGTGAAGAAATGAGAGTTTAATCTTGTTCTGAAACTTTTGCCCTAAAAAATATTTTGCTTCGATTCAGTTGATTGAGGAAGAATAAATGAGTTTTGAGTTAGGGTTTTGATTTAGTGAGGTGTGGGAATGACTTCTGGTTTGTTAGATTTCATTTTAGTGGAGTTTTGAAGAATTTAGAAATTTTCAGGTGGGGTTCCCACCGGAGAAGACAACCGGAGGTCTTCTCCGGCCACCTGAAAATGATTAGGGCTTAATCCCTGTGTTTAATGAGGTTTGAATCTGGAGCGTTGGATGAGCTGACCTAGGTTGACTAGCTCGCGTTTGAATGGTCAAGATGCACCATTAGAAACCCTAATCCACAATTAACTTAATTAATTCTGTTTAATTAATATAAATTGGAATTTAGGCCAGTTTGAATCTCAGCCTTAGGATCACGCGCGAAGTCTTTCCCTCCATCTCAGGTTTAAATGTGGACCACTGGATGTGCTGACTTTCATTTAAATTCAGTTTTTATTTCATTTAATTGCATTTGTTTTCTTCATTTTATTTAAAATAGTAAAACTTATTCAAAAATTCTGAAATTTTTTGTACAAACTATTATTTAATTTCAGAAACCAAAAACATTTTTATTTTTATTTTTTTGCATTTAAAAAATATTTTTAAATATTTAAAAGTTTATTTTTAATTAATTAATGAGAATTAATTAATTAAAAATGCTTTTAGGTATTTAAAAATCACCAAAAAATTCATGAAACATTTAAAACCATTTAGAAACATTGTCCAACCCTCAAACCAAATTTCTTTTTTGATCTTGATGCATTTTGATAATTTTCCATGGAATTAATTCATTTTCAAAGCATTATTTTGATCCAAACTTCCAAAAATCATTTCTGCCTAACCATTGAGAGTTGGACCTTGATTCTTTTTGCATTGCATTGTGTTTAGCATGTAGTTTGTGAGATTAAATTGGCATGATTTGATCTTTCATTTTCCATTTGTTTGACATTTTTCTTGTTAAGGAACCCTAAAACCCTAGAAATCTTAAGAAATTCATAACTTTTATTAGGTTAAGAGTTGGAACTCCTCCTTTGGGCAGTAAGTTAGTATAGGTTTAGGGATCCTTTGAATGCATTTTCAATTTTTTATCTTGATGTGTGCTTCTGATTTTGGTTTTTGTTTGATGCATTGATCATAAACCCTAATTTGGGCTTCTTTTTGCATTCATCTTCCATTTGCATTCATACCTTGACTTGCCATGACATTTTATGCATCCATTTGATTCATTTGACATTTTAAGACATATTGAAAGCATGTTTGATCATTGCATCTTGCATTTGCCATGTTGTATGCCATATGCATTTCATAACTCTTCATGTATGATCATGGTTCCAGACTTGCTTCATCTGCATCCATAAGCTTGTATGATCATCACCATGCCTTGTTTCATGTTTGCATCATCCCATGGCATCATTATCATCTCATATATGCTTCTGGTTTTGATTTTCATCATGCCATTTCATTTCATTTTGCATTGCATTGCATTCCTTTCACTAACTTTTCAGGTGGTAAGTAACTTTGAGAAGTGAATTTGCCTTCACTTCTCACAACTTCTTTTCATCTCTCTTATGCATCCATGATGCATTCTATCTTGAGTTTGAGATTGAACTTGCTCATTCTTTTTACTTTCTTTCCTCAAGTGACTTGTCTTCTTAAATGAAGCAAGTTGCTTTGCTTCTCCTGATCCTTTCATCTGCTTCCTGGTGGTTCCATTGAAGACTTCTCTTGAAAACTTCACAAACCTTAGGAACAACCAAGCATGATCACAATTAGGGTTTTGATTAGTCCCCCCATTAGTTTTACCTTTGTGTCTCTTTGAGTCTTCTCTTCTCACCTCATAATCAGGGACTAAACCCTAAAGGCTTTAAGGCTTTGTGATTAAGCTTATGCCTGCATCCTTCTATTAGGATGGAGTGTATAACTTTAATCCTAAGTGTTAAACCCTTAATGTGTTTAAATCTCTTAATCAATTCACTTAATAATCATCAGGACATCAAGCTTGTAACTTGGGCCTTGCATTAGGGTTATAATTCTCCCTTAATTGGTTAAGAAGGACTAACCCTAGTGTTAATGGACAAGTCCCCCTCAAGTTGTCTTACAAACCCTAAAACACACTTCATCATCATACCATTAAATAAAATCCACTTAACCAAAGGCTTGTTTTGTCATGAGTTTAATCCCTAATCATGGATTAAGTTGAGGAGCTTTCCTCAGCTTAAACATTCTCATCTATTATCCTTCTATTAGGATGGTGTAATGAGTCTGTTTAATCCTTGATTATGGCTTAATCTCATTACTTAACACTAAACAAAAAAACAACAAAAGCATCTAAATAATCACAAGTAGGTTAATGATCTTAATCCTACATCATGGTGATTAAGTGTGAGATGCTGACTTCACACTTAAGGTAATCTCATTACCCCTAATCAGAGGGAAGATGTGATGAGTTTACTAAATCCATTGGTTTAGGCTTAAGCTCATTTTCTTATGACAAACTTTCAAAAGCAATAAAAGACTGAAAGCTCAAAAACAAACAATAATCGTCTCCTCCGGGATTCTTTTCTCATCTCATTCACTCATAAACGAGAACTCGCTTCTTCCGTCTAATGCAAGACAGTAAGCATCTGTGCCAGACAGATCATACCACTTGAGCATAGACAAGTAAGCAGTTCACAAGTCAATTCATCTTTCAGTCTCTTTGGGTCGAACTACGGTGTTCTGACTTCCTCATTACACGAGAGGATACGTAGGCATAACTTAACAGTTATCGAACAAAAGTCTCTGTATATTCCCCCTTTTTCCAGCTCTATTCTTTCAGCCTCATATTCTTGAGCATTTCATTCTCATTCTTACACTGACACTTCACTTGTACACTTCACACTTCTTTTACACTGACACTTGTACATCCTTTTCCAGCTCTTTATACACAAATTGCACTGACACTACCCCTTTAAAGCACAAATCTTTTAAGCGTGGATCCCGTCGAGTACGACGGACAATCTGGGTGCTAATACCTTCCCAGGTTGTAACCAACCCCCTTTCTCAGTCTCTCTGGTTCGCAACCGTCTTATCCATTTCTTTCTAGGTCTATGCAGCATTGCCTTTCCTCCGGGAAAAAAATGCCTAGCTGGCGACTCTTTTCATTCCCAGTGAGTTCACTCCTGTGTGTTCTCACATCCTCCTCTCGCCGACCGTTCGCGTCTGTACCCCATTTGACCCGGCTTCATTTGGTGGGAGCGACAGCATGCACCTGTCGCTCCCGATAAATGGGACCAGGCCCAGATAAAGGTACAGACGCGAACGGTCGGCGAAGGGAACAATGAGAACACACAGCCGTGAACTCACTGGAGATGAATAGAGTCGCCAGCTAGGCATTTTTATCCCGGAGGAAAGGCAATGCTGCATAGACCTAGAAAGAGATGGATAAGACGGTTGCGAACCAGAGAGACTGAGAAAGGGGGTTGGTTACAACCTGGGAAGGTATTAGCACCCAGATTGTCCGTCGTACTCGACGGGATCCACGCTTAAAAGATTTGTGTTTTAAAGGGGTAGTGTCAGTGCAATTTGTGTGTAAATGAGCTGAAAAAGGATGTACAGGTGTCAGTGTAAGAGAAGTGTGAAGTGCTCAGGAGTATGAGGCTTAAAGAATGAAGCTGGAAGGAGGGGGAATATACAGAGACTTTTGTTCGATAACTGTTAAGTTATGCCTACGTATCCTCTCGTGCAATGAGGAAGTCAGAACACCGTAGTTCGACCCAAAGAGACTGAAAGGTGAATTGACTTGTGAACTGCTTGCTTGTCAATGCTCAAGTGTATGACCTGTCTGGCTCAGGTGCAAACTGTCTTGCATTAGACGAAAGAAGCAAGTTCTCGTTTGTGAGTGAAGATGATGATAAAAGAATCCCGAAGGAGACGATTATTGTTTGTTTTTGTGTTTTCAGTCTTTTATTGCTTTTGAAGATTTGTCATAAGTTAATGAGCTTAAGTCTAAACCAATGGATTTAGTAAACTCATCACATCTTCCCTCTGATTAGGGGTAATGAGAATACCTTAAGTGTGAAGTCAGATTCTCACACTTAATCACCATGATGCAGGATTAAGATCATTAACCTACTTGTGATTATTTAGATGTTTTTGTGGTTTTTGTTTAGTGTTGAGTAATGAGGTTAAGCCATAATCATGGATTAAACAGAGTCATTACACCATCCTAATAGAAGGATAATAGATGAGAATGTTTAAGCTGAGGAAAGCTCCTCAACTTAATCCATGATTAGGGATTAAACTCATGACAAAACAAGCCTTTGATTAAATGGATTTTACATAGTGATATGATGATGAAGTGGATTTTATGATTTGTAAGACAACTTGAGGGGGACATGTCCATTAACATTAGGGTTAGTCCTTCTTAACCAATTAAGGAAGAATTAGAACCCTAATGCAAGGCCCAAGTTACAAGTGTGATGTCTTGATGATTATTAGATGAATTGATTAAAGGATTTAAACACATTAAGGGTTTAACACTTAGGATTAAAGTTATACACTCCATCCTAAGAGAAGGATGCAGGCATAAGCTTAATCACAAAGCCTTAAAGCCTTTAGGGTTTAGTCCCTGATTATGAGGTGAGAAGAGAAGACTCAAAAGAGACACAAAGGTAAAAACTAAAAGGGGAGACTAATCAAAACCCTAGTCATTGTCATGCTTGGTTGTTCCTAAGGTTTGTGAGGTTTGCAAGAGAAATCTTCAGAGGAACCACCAGGAAGCAGATGAAAGGATCAGGAGAAGCAAAGCAACTTGCTTCATTCAAGAAGTCAAGTCACTTGAAGAAAGAAAGTGGGAGGAAGAATAATGAGCAAGCTCAAACTCAAACACATATAAAAATGCAGCAATGGAATGCAAGAGAGATGAAAAGAAAAGTTATGAGAAGTGAAGGCAAATCCACTTCTCAAAGTAACTTACCACCTGAAAAGTTAGAAAAGGAATGCAATGCAATGCAAAATGGGATGAAATGACATGATGCAAATCAAAACCAGAAGCACACATGAGATGATAATGATGATATAGGATGATGCAAACATGAATCAAGGCATGGAGATGATCACATGGACAAATGGATGCAAATGGGGCAGGTTAAGAACCATAAACATACATGAAAAGTTATGAAGTGCACATGGCATACAACATGGCAAATACATGATGCAATGATCAAACATGCTTTCAATATGTATTATGATGTCAAATGGATCAAATGGATGCTTGAAATGTCATGGCAAGTCATGTTATGCAAGAGAATGCAAGATGGATGCATATGGAAGCCCAAATTAGGGTTTATGAACCAAACATCAAACAAAAGTCAAAAACAGAAGCAAACCCTAAGATAAAAAATTGAAAATGCCTCACAAAGGATCCCTAATCCCATACTAAATCAATGCCCAAAGGAAAGGTCTCAACTCTTAACCAATCTCAAGTTATGATTTTTACAAGATTCTAGGGTTTTTAGGGTTTCCAAACAAAAGAAATGTCAAACAATTTAAAAATGAAAGATCAAATCATGGCCTTTTTATCTCAAAAACTACATGCTAAACACAATGCAATGCAAGAAGAATCAATGTCCAACTCCTCATGAATAGGCAGAAATGATTTTTTGAACTTGGGATCAAAATAATGCATAAAAATGGTTTTAACTCAAGGAAAAATTCTCAAAATGCATCAAGATCAAAAAAGAAATTTGGTTTGAAGGTTGGACAATGTTTCTAAATGTCTTAGAACATTTCATGAATTTTTTGGTGATTTTTAAATACTTAAAAGTATTTTTAATAAATTAATTCTCATTAATCAATTAAAAATAATCTTTTAAATATTTAAAAATACTTTTTTAATGATAAAAATAAAAATAAAAATATTTTTGTGTCTTAAAAATTAATAAAACTCTTGAGAAAAAGTTTCATAATTTTTAAACAAGTTTTGCTATTTTAAATAAATTATGCAAATTAAATGAAAAGAAATGAAATAAAAATTAAAATAAAATGAAGTCAACTGAGTGGAGGGCCAGGATTGAGTCTGGATTTAAAAGGGTTGACCACGCGCGTTTTTGGAGGGACAGGATTGCTTCTGATCAAATTAGTTTAATTATAATTAATTAAATTAAATTAAGTGGATTAGGGCTAACTGAGTGAATCCAGGCCACACATGCGCGCGGGAGGTCAACAAGTCAAAGGATCCTACGCTCCACATTCAAATGAAATTAATTACAGGGATTAGGGCATAATGACTTTCAGGTGGCCGGAGAAGACCTCCGGTCGTCTTCTCCGGTGGGAAGCCCACCTGAAAATCCCTAAAACTCTCAAAACCTAACTAAAACGAAATCTAAAAACATGGAAATGATTCCCACTCACTCACGAACCAAAACCCCAAATCAAAACAAATTTATTCTTCCTGGAATGGCTGAATCGAAGCAAAACATTTTTTAGGTCACAGAGTTTCAGACAGCAATTAAATTCTCATTTCATCACCATTTTCAAAACTAAAAGCACCAGGACAATCAGTGAAGCATGGAGAACAAGTTTAGAACTTAAAAATCCATTTCTGGAAAAAAAGTTCTTGAGCTACCTGAGATTCGAAGCTTTCACTCCAGCAACTTTCTGCCCTCTCCCTTTGATGCAACCCACTCTACTTGGCCCCCTGATGATCTTTGAATGCTTAGGAGGAGTTTATGTTGGCTGGTTGATGAGTTTGAACAGCTTCTGCTCAAGCTCAGTCAAAAATGGTGATGGTGATTCAGGCTGTTTCTGGCAATGGTAAAGGGTTGTTTGTGGTCAGGATGATAAGTGGAGAAGGTTTGTAGAGTTTGTTTGAGTGTTTATGGCTTGTGGAGTGAGTTTCGAAGGAAACTGCAAGTTGGAGTGAAAATGGAGAAGCAGTGTTCTTGCTGGATTCAGGCTTGGTTCTTTGTTGGTTTGGACTCCATGAAGTAGGGTGAGATGATTAGTGAAACTTGTTTGAATGTTTGTGAGCTGGGCAGAGAGATTCGAAGAGAGATGCAAATGGGGTGAGTTTTGTGTATGTGATGCTATGGTGTGTTTCAGCTTGGCCTCTTGATATGTTTTGCTTGCCAAAGGATAGTATAAACAATCCCAATTGGCCAGAGGATGTGACATGGCCTGCTGTGATTGGGATGTTTGCTTTTGCCAAAAGTCAACTTTTTGTAAGGAAAGGTATGGCTTGGTGCTAGGCTTGGTACAAGGGCTAGGGCTGGCGCAGCATGGTGAGGTGAGATGCTAGCATGGTTCAGCATCCAAGACATCAAGTTGGTGAGGTGTTATCATGAGTTTTGCAAGTTGTTTCAAGTTTGGTTCACATGTGATTTCCTTGTCCAACAAGCCATAAACCATGAGAAACTTGGTTCAAATCTGATTCTTAAGAGTTGCATGATGCTTGTGTAATGGTTTGATGACAATTAGAAGTTACAATTTGCCTTGGTTCATGATTTTGCAAATTTTCCAATTGGTGCATGTCTTGAAAATTAGTGATTTTTGCCAACTTTGTCACACCATAACTTTTGATCCAAAATGAATTAGGTCATGTTCTTGTACTTTTTGAAAAGGGAAAAGTGCATTCTACAACTTTCATGACCAAAGTTTTTTCATTTGAAGCTTTTTTGGATCAAAAATCAAGGCTTGAAAAATGACCTAAAATGACACATTCTTGAAAAGTCAACTATGCCCAAAAAAGTCAACTTTGCAAAACTTCAAATTCTTGAATTTTGTGAACTTCAACCTTCTTCCATGATCAAATAGAGATCATATACACTCAAAATGATGAAGATCACCCCTTGGTTGGGTCATTGGGGGCCTCAGATGCCCTGATTTTGCACTGACTTGTCTGAAAAGTCAACTCTTGATCAGATGACCTCCCCATGGAATTTCTTCATGAAAATTGATATGCATACTCCCTATACCATATAGAGACCAATGGAAACAAGAATGACCAAAAAATTTGGAGTTATGGCCTCTGAAACCAAATCCCTAATTTTAGGTCAACTGTGCAGTCAAGCCTGGCTCTGCATCCACACCAATCCCAGTTCTTGTGATTCTTTTGCATTTTTGACTTTGAGAGGATGTAATATGATATAAGAACACACATGGACCCCTTTGAAGTGATTGATGGCCTTTGGAGTGGCTCAGGAGGCTCTTGGACTGCTCAGATCACAAACCCTAGGTGCAGATGACTTAGAAACTATGCAATGGATCAAAAATGAGATATGAGATGATATGATTGTGTTCATGCATGTTGAATGATCACAAGCCATGGTGTGAATAGGTGAGGGCAAATTTGGGGTGTTTACAGCTGCCCCTATTCAAACATGAGTTAGCTGTGCAGGGTGTAAGCGACGGCTTAACAGGCAAGCAAGATAAGTTGTGGTTGAATACCAAAGACAGTCCAAAATTTGCACTCACAGAATGAAGAAGAAAAGGGATATAGATTGTTAAAAGAAAAAATAAAGTATATTGTAAAGTGTGGGCGACGGAGGACGACCGTCGAGCAGAGGACGACTGCCGGGTAAAGAGCAATGACGGGGACGGCCGACATGCTGAGGAAAGTGTGTGAAGTAAAGCAATGACGGGGACGGCCGACATGCTGGGGATAAAAGGTAAAGCCAAGACGGGGACGGCCGACTGGCTGGGGAAAATAAGATATTATGATGGGGACGGCCATCAAGTAAAGCTGTAAAAATTCTCTGGGGATCAATGAAACATGACGGGGACGGCCATCAAGTTCACAAAGCAAAGTAACCGACGATGGGGACGGCCATCGGGTTAAAAAAGAAAAGGGACCACGACGGGGACGGCCATCGGGTTAAAGAATGAATGAAATAAACAGATGATGGGGTACGGCCATCAAAGGCGAAGGACGATCACCTAGCAGGGGACGGCTGCTCTGTTGGGGAATAAAGGAATTATGATGGGGACGGCCATCAAAGGTGGAGGACGACCACCTGGCAGGGTACGGCTGCCGAAAATCAATGATGGGGACGGCCATCGGATAGAAGGTCAACGATGGGGACGGCCATCGGACGAGCATGATGGAGGACGACCATCAAGAGGTGGAGGACGACCACCTAGCAGGGGACGGCTGCTCTCAGGGTTTATCATGACATAGGACGAATGTCAGATAACCAAAATCAACAATGGGGACGGCCATTGGATAAAATGATGAAGGACGATCATCAAGAGGTGGAGGACGACCACCTGGCAGGGTACGGCTGCCGAAAATATCAACGATGGGGACGGCCATCGGATGAGCATGATGGAGGACGACCATCAAGAGGTGGAGGACGACCACCTAGCAGGGTACGGCTGCTCTCAGGGTTTATCATGACATAGGACGAATGTCAGATAAGAAGGAAAATTTGCTTTGCGGGCGATCTACTGGGGACGCAGTAAACACGGACGAGTGTTTATATCCAAGAAACAAAAGGTATAAGTGTTTGGTATTGTGTATAGATTAAAGATGCGGACGAGCATCCTTAAGACTACGATACTGACGAGTATCGGGTAGAAACAAATACTGACGCGTGTTCAAAGATGATGATACGGACGAGTATCAACGGGTTAACAGAGAACACGGACGAGTGTTGAATCTGAGGGGACTTTTCTGGGGAATAGTAGGCACAGACGAGTGTCTATATTCAAGAAGACAAAGGTGTTTGACATAGTGTATGGATTAAAGATGCGGACGAGCATCCTTAAGACTATGATACGGACGAGTATCATGTAGAAACAAACGCTTGACGCATATTCTGAGATGATGATATGGACGAATACCATCTGGTTACCAGAGAACATGGACCAATGTTGAACCTGTGGGGATATAAACGGTGTATATGAGATACGAACGAGTATCTGTACAAGTATAACATGAGTAGTGAGGATGGTGTATAGATGAATGTTTATCTGCTGGGGAGAGTGACACGAACGAGTGTCAAGAGAGAAAAGTATAATAATATCAACAAGTATATGGGTCGTAAAAGTGTAAGCGACTGCGCTGGGGATACGACACGGACGGGTGTCAAGAAAGTATATAGGTATATGTGAGTGCAAAGAGGATGTCTTTGGCTTTCTGCTGGGGTATGACACGGACGGGTGTCAAGGAATTGTGTATACAAGTATATGTGAGTGCAAAGAGGACGTCTTTGGCTTTCTGCTGGGGTATGACACGGACGGGTGTCAGGACGTATCTGTAATAAGGGTGATTTTGTTTGCGAAGAGTGTTCAGGCGACTTTACTGGGGAGTGATGACACGGACGGGTGTCAAAATGAGTATATACTGGTGTTCGTGGATTGTGAGGCAGCTGCTTTTGCCGGGGACTCTGGTGGGGATTTTTCTATACATTGATGAGCTGTCATTATTCACAAGTGTTCGATTCATACATGGCTTATGATTATGCTATATGTTTGATTTTTTGCCGTAATGCTCCGTATTAGACGGAATGCTACGCTTTGTGGGTGAATATGATGCAAATGCTATGATTGTGCAAAGATACCAAACCGGGACTTGGGTCCCGTTGCTGCGAAGATCTTCGATCGATCTGTTTGAAGTAGACATCCCAGCTGGGGGTGAGATCACTGGTAGATCTGATGAGATGTATCTGCTTGGGGATACGGGTCATTGATAGACCTATCCTTATAAATGAGAGACCCAACTGGGGTTTGTAGAAGCTTTCTTCACTCTGTTGTGATCTCTTCATGCGTCGCTCTTCTGAATAGAGGCTGGAGCTCTGTGGGGAGATGGTTCCCTGACTTTTGTGCTCGGCTGAGGGCGAGATGGCAACTCGACTGGGGAGGAAGAGAGGAATTACTGAAAGACCTCCCTAGAAAATCTGTTATGGTAACTTCTTGACTCAGCCGGGGATACAGGTGCTCTCCGTGATGCCTGGTAACTCTGATGGGGAAATGACAACTCAGCTGGGGGAAGTCATGAGAGGCAACTCAGCTGGGGAGAGAGCACTTCGGGTGCTAAAATTAAGTGTTGATTTGTCAGCTTGCGGGGATGAGGCTTTCATGCCCCCAAGTTGCATTCTGGATACCCGCAACCCTGAAAAAAATGGAGAAACGCACAAGATAATCCCAAGGTATCCCTTACTGGATTCCGTCATAGGAGTTAGGCACTTCTGAGAGTAAGTATATTTCCTGCAAGCACGCTTTTTATTCGAGGATAAAACATATGTATTCTGTGCAATCAGTTTTTTAGATATCAGACATTTTTTGCAAATAAAAGTGTACAAGACATGGTTGAAAATCGGATTTTATTAATTTATATGCCCTGAATTGGCGAGATACAGTCAAAGGAACATATCCCCTGAAATGAGGAGATCGTTACAAATTGAGAAACAAAATGCTGGCAGTGTTGATGACGCTTTAAGGAGCTTCCTCTCCACTATGACTCGTATGACTTTTGACGTTCTTCTCATATTGCTTTCTGAAGAATGTTGATTCTGATTGATGCTTGATCCTTTCGAAGCTTACCAAGTTGTAAGTGATACAGACGAATTCAGAGTGCAGTTGTTCGCTTATTCCCTTATTTTGCATGGATCGCCCTTTCGGGTTTTCAATCCATCGGGATACCCATTTTTGCCTGAGCTGTCCAATGCGGCTTTTCAACTCAGCGGGTGTACATTTCTTTTGTTTATTTTCCCTTATTTTTGCCCGAGTCTTTTATTCTGTTTTTGACTCGTCGGGATGCCCTATTTTTGCCTGGACTTACATTCTGTTTTTATGTCCAGCGGGTCATTTTTATGCGAAGTATTTTTTAACTGCATCTGAATTCACAGGGGACGGGAAATCTTCACCATCCATGGTGCTGAGCATCAGTGCTCCACCGGAAAAAACTTTCTTTACCACGAATGGTCCTTCATAATTTGGAGTCCATTTGCCCCTGTGGTCTGTATGAGGAGGGAGGATTCTCTTCAGCACAAGATCTCCCACTTGGTACTCTCGGTGCCTGACTTTCTGATCGAAGGCTCTCTTCATTCTTTTCTGATACAACTGCCCATGACAGATTGCAGCTAATCTTTTCTCTTCAATCAGACTCAGTTGTTCGTACCGGGCCCGAACCCATTCTGCTTCACTCAGTTTAACATCCATTAGTACCCGTAGAGAGGGTAATTCAACTTCAACAGGTAGGACTGCTTCCATACCATACACAAGCTGATACGGTGTTGCCCCAGTGGATGTCCTGATTGACGTGCGGTACCCATGCAAGGCAAACGGTAGCATTTCATGCCAGTCTTTGTAGGTGACTACCATCTTCTGCACAATCTTCTTGATATTCTTATTAGCTGCCTCAACAGCGCCGTTCATCTTTGGCCTGTAAGGAGAAGAATTGTGATGTTGAATCTTGAAGTCCCGGCACAGCTCTGCCATCATTTTGTTGTTTAGATTGGAACCATTATCAGTAATGATTCGCTCGGGAACTCCGTATCGACAGATGATATCTCTTTTCAGAAATCTGGCTACCACTTGTCTTGTAACATTTGCATATGATGCTGCTTCAACCCACTTGGTGAAATAGTCAATGGCGACCAGGATGAATCGGTGGCCGTTTGAAGCAGTTGGTTCAATCTTGCCAATCATGTCAATGCCCCACATGGCAAAGGGCCATGGTGAAGACATTATGTTCAAAGGATTGGGAGGCACATGCACCTTATCTGCATAAATCTGGCATTTATGGCATTTTCTGGCGTAGGCACAACAGTCTGCATCCATTGTGATCCAGTAATAACCTGATCTTAGCAACTTCTTAGCCATGGCATGCCCTCCCGCGTGGGTACCAAAGGATCCTTCATGCACTCCATGCATCAACAAGTCTGCTTCTGTCTTATCGACGCATCTGAGGAGTACCATATCAAAGTTCCTTTTGTATAGCGAACCATCAGTGTTCAAGAAGAAACTACCAGCAAGCCTTCTCAAAGTCTTCTTATCATTGGAAGATGCCCCAGGTGGGTATGTTTGATCCTCCAAGAAGCTCTTAATGTCGTGGAACCAGGGCTTATCATTTTTAACAACATCTGCTGCGAATACGTATGCTGGTCTGTCAAGTCTGGACACTGAAATCTGAGGTACAAAGTTGGCAGCCTGAACTTTGATCATGGATGAAATGGTAGCCAGAGCATCTGCAAACTGATTCTCGTCCCGAGGGATATACTCAAGCTTGACCGTTGTGAAGAAAGTCAATAACCTCCTTGTATAATCCCTGTACGGTATCAGATGATCCTGGTGTGTGTACCATTTGCCGTTGGTTTGATTGATTACCAGAGCTGAATCTCCGAATACGGTCAATGTCTTGATCCTGAGGTCAATGGCTTCCTCAAGACCCATAATGCAAGCTTCGTATTCAGCTTCGTTGTTAGTGCAGTTGAAAGTGAGTTTTGCCGAGAAAGGCATGTGCACTCCTTTGGGTGTAATGAGTACTGCACCAACGCCACGACCATTCATGTTAACAGCCCCATCAAACATCATAGTCCATTCTTCTTCCGGGTCAGGCCCTTCAGTGTGAACAGGCTCTTCATGAACCTTTGCTTTTATGAACATGATGTCTTCATCCGGGAAGTCAAATCTCATAGGCTGGTAATCATCAATGGGTTGCTCAGCAAGATATTCAGACAATACACTGCCCTTGATGGCTTTCTGAGAGGTGTACTGGATGTCATATTCTGTGAGGATCATTTGCCATCTTGCAACCCGCCCGGTAAGAGCTAGCTTCTCAAATATGTACTTAACTGGGTCCATTTTTGAGATCAATAAAGTAGTGTGGGTCAACATATACTGCCTCAGACGGCGAGCAGCCCACGCTAAAGCACAGCAAGTTTTCTCGAGCAGTGAATAACGTTATTCACAGTCGGTAAACGTTTTGCTTAGGTAGTATATTGCATACTCTTTTCGACCAGACTCGTCATGCTGGCCTAGCACACACCCCATTGACTCTTCTAATACTGTCAAGTACATTATCAGAGGTCTTCCTTCAACTGGAGGCATGAGGATTGGAGGTTCTTGTAAGTATTCTTTGATCTTGTCAAAAGCCTTCTGGCAGTCTTCGTTCCACCTGACCGTCTGTTCTTTTCTCAGCAGTTTGAACAAGGGTTCACAGGTTGCTGTAAGGTGAGATATGAACCGCGAGATGTAGTTCAATCGACCTAAGAACCCTCGAACTTCTTTCTCAGTTTTCGGTGCAGGCATCTCTTGAATAGCTTTGACTTTATCAGGATCAACCTCAATCCCTTTCTCGCTTACAATAAAACCCAGCAGCTTACCAGATCTCACCCCGAATGTGCATTTGTTGGGGTTCAACTTCAGTTGGTACTTCCTCAGACGCTTGAATAGCTTTAGCAGATTTACCAGGTGGTCTTCCTCTGTAAGGGACTTGGCAATCATGTCATCCATATAACACTCTATTTCTTTATGGATCATATCGTGGAATAATGTCACCATAGCCCGTTGATACGTTGCACCAGCATTCTTGAGCCCAAATGGCATCACCTTGTAGCAGAACGTGCCCCAGGGTGTGATGAAGGTTGTCTTCTCCATGTCTTCAGGTGACATTTTAATCTGATTGTATCCTGAAAATCCGTCCATGAAGGAGAATACCGAGAACTGAGCCGTGTTATCTACCAATACATTAATGTGAGGTAATGGGAAGTCATCTTTCGGGCTGGCTCTGTTCAGATCCCGGTAGTCAACACACATCCTTACCTTACCATCCTTCTTAGGCACAAGTACTATGTTAGCAACCCACGGCGGGTAGCTAGTCACAGCAAGGAACCCGGCGTCCCACTGCTTTTGTACCTCTTCTTTGATCTTCATTGCCATGTCTGGGCGAGTACGGCGCAACTTCTGTTTGACCGGTGGGCACTCTTCTCTCAAAGGAAGCTTATGCACGACAATGTCGGTGTCCAACCCTGGCATATCTTGATACGACCAAGCAAACACATCCACATATTCTTGAAGCAGATCAATCAGCTGTCTCTTCACTGAGTCTTGCAGGCAGGCCCCGATTTTAACCTCTTTCACGTCTTCATCTGTACCAAGATTAATCACTTCAACCTCCTCCTGGTGAGGAGTAATAACCTTTTCCTCTTGTCTTAACAACCTGGCTAGCTCTTCAGGAAGCTCATATTCTTCTTCAACCCCTTCATCAGCTTGATTGATTGGATTGTCAAAGTCATACGAAATCATAGCCGTGCTGTTGTCGGTGCTGTCAGGAAGGCACTCTCTGCAAGGGTTCAGTTTGTTCATTTTAGTGATTTGATTTTAATCTTGTTTTAAAAGTGAAATAAAATTGTCATTTTGAAAACACTGCCATTTATTTTTTGTACAAAAAGAAAAATGGAAAAACAGTGAGCGGAAAAGACTCATTTGCAAAAAGATGTCTGATATTTCAATGATTAATCTTGTTGCACAAAAAGTACAGATGGCCCGATTACAAAATGAGTCTTGTCATCTTGGGCAAGATGCAAGACTTTGATGCATGCTATAAAAATACAGGAAATAATAATTACTCTGCATGAGTAACTCTTATAATTTCCTGGGAAGACCAGTTTGAGATACTGCTCCCCGGGATCTTTGGACGAATCCATCTTTCCAGGTTGCGTTCTTCTTCCAGCTCGTCTTCCAGACAGTTGACAGCATCAGGGGTGAGCATCCCCCCACTCACAAAGTTGGGCTCTTTTGCAGCCTCTGCTTGATCTTGTTGAGTTGGTTTGTAACCCAACCCAAATCTATCCTCTTTCTTCTCCACAGGTAGCAGTTTGCCCCATCCTTGGGCGTTTCCTCCCTCAACAACCTTCCGGGCTTGTTGGTATGATGATATTGAAGCACCAGGTACAGCAGATGTCTCATTGATGTTCAAGGCCTCGAAACCTTGGCTCATTGTTTCATGGATCTCCCCATCCATCTCAATGTACTTATAAGTAGCCAGGTGGCTGACAAAAATATCCTCCTCTCCACAGATTGTAACGATTTGACCCTCCCACTCATATTTTAACTTCTGGTGAAGGGTAGAGGTCACGGCGCCAGCAGCGTGAATCCATGGCCTACCCAATAGACAGCTGTAAGCAGGCTGTATATCCATCACGTAGAAGGTAGTTTTAAAGGTCTGCGGGCCAATCGTTATGGGCAATTCAATCTCTCCCAGAACCGATCTCTTTGAACCATCAAAGGCTCTTACCACCAGGTTGCTGGGTCTCAATGCCAATCCATCGTATTCTAGCTTCACCAAGGCCTTTTCAGGTAAGACATTGAGGGATGACCCCGTGTCTACCAGCACATGGGAAAGGACAGCACCTTTGCATTCCATGGTTATGTGCAAGGCTTTGTTATGGTTGCGGCCTTCCGCTGTCAAATCAGTATTAGTGAACCCTAGTCCATGACTAGCATTAACATTTCCAACTACAGCTTCCAGCTGATTGACAGTGATCTCTTCCGGCACGTAAGCTGCGTGCAAGACTTTGAGTAGTGCATTCCGATGGGCCTCGGAGCACATAAGCAATGATAGGATTGAGATCTTGGAAGGCGTCTGATGAAGCTGATCCACTACTTTATAATCACTCTTCTTGATGATTCGCATGAACTCATCAACCTCTTGATCGAAGGGTGTTTTCAAAGCTTCTTTAACAGTCTGTTCTTCCTGCACCAAGCTTTTTCCTTTTGCCTTGGCAGCAGCTTCCGCTTCGGCAGTGGGTCTCTGGATTTGTGGGGCGAAAAGACGTCCGCTTCGAGTGAAGCCTCCGCCTCCTCCCACATTGTCAATTTGTGGTGCAGGGGTTGATGATTCAAAAGTGATTCTTTGTCCTTCACAGTACAGGTCAGAGCCGTAATGCCAGGGGATAGCATTACTGCTTTCATAGGGTACTGGTCCAGGCACCGTGATAGTGACTGGACTGACTGCAGTTGTGGAAGGAATCGTGATAGTCTGTGGATCATAATAAATTGTGACTGGTGCTCTGATGGGAGCAGCACCTTCTGAGTTGTAGGCAGAGTTGTTTTCTGGATCATAAAATATTGTGACAGTTGAGACATCTTCATGATTTGTTGCTGGTGTTGTAGGAGTCATTGGTGGGAGGATGGATGTTGTTGTTGTAGGAGCTTCATAATGGAGTGGTGCTGGAGTTGTAGAAGGAACATTTGTTGATAACTGATCAGTTGAGACGATAGATGAAGTACTTGTTGATGAAACCGAAGAATTGTCAGGAACAATGGTTGTTGCAGTTGTAGGAGGTTCTGGAGTTGTTGCTGATGAGGTTGCTGGATTTGTTGGAAATGATGTGGTGATCTGAAGTTGGCCACTCTGAATGAGACCATCTATGCCATTCCTCAAATTATCGCACCCATTTACTGAAATATTGCAGTAGGCACACCCTAACTCACACCCCGGGAACATTTGACATTCGAGGAGTTGAGCCTTGATTTCTACCAACGGTGTCCGGATCTGACCCACACTGGTTATTAAATAAGACGGTTTGTCTTCTTCAATAGCGTTAATTCTGGGACCACCGTGGTTTGGCATGGGGTTCTTATTGACATTGGGTGGAGGTGCGAAATTCAGAGCTTTTGAGTCCACCAGGTCTTGTACCTTCATGTGCAGGGCTCTGCACTTTTCTGTACTGTGGCCAGGTGCATTTGAATGAAAAGCACACCTAGCGTTGGAGTCATAATTCCTGGGTAGACTGTTGGGATCTGGAGGTGCCAACGTCCTTAGCTCAACTAGGTTGAGTTTCAGGAGTTGTGGCAGCAATGTAGCATATGGCATAGGGATCGGATCGATTACCCTGTTGGCTTGAGAAGGCCTCTGTTGGAATGGCCTTTGCTGGTTATTGTTGTTGGTGTTGTTGTAGTTTCTTGGAGGATACTGAGCTTGTTGATGGTACTGAGGTTGTTGTTGATAGTTTTGTTGCGGAGGTTGATAAACTGGTTGAGGATGAGCTGGAGCGGGGATGGTGACTGCTGCCACAGACCTGTGAACATATTGGGGCCTGCCCCTGTTGGCGTGGATGGCATTGGTCTCGCCAGTTCTTCTTGGGCCTGCAAAAGGCTTCCTTGCACTACTGGACGAGCTGGCACCATTGTCAGAAATCTTGCCCATTTTTAACAGGCTCTCGATTCTCTCCCTAGCTATGACAACATCTGCAAAGCTAGTGGAAGAGAAAGCAGCCAGCCTGTCAATATAAGTTCCCTGGAGGGTGTTCATGAACATATCTGCCATTTCCCTTTCAGACATAGGTGGCTGAACAGCAGCAGCCAATTGCCTCCATCTCTGGGCATATTCTCGGAAACTTTCCCTTGACGACTGTGACATTCCCATTAGGAGAGTCCTGTTGGGTGCCATGTCTAAGTTGTACTGATACTGTCTGATGAAGGCCTCTGCCAGGTCCTTCCAGCATCTGATAGTTGCCCTTGTCAAGTGAGAGTACCAATCTCTTGAAGCTCCTGTCAAGCTGTCTTCGAAACAGAACATCCAGAGCTTCTCATCCATAGTATAGGCCTTCAGCCTTCCCAGAAATGATTGTAAATGAGTCCGGGGGCATGAAGTCCCGTTGTATTTTTCAAAACAAGGAGGCTTAAACTTATGGGGGATCCTGACCCCGTCTACCAAGCCCATATCCATGACGTCGAATCCCAAAGAGTTTTGAGACTCTAAGGACCTCAATTTCTCAGCTATCTCATCCAACCTTCTATCATAAGCTTCTTCCCCAGCACCCATTACTGTGAATTGATCCTCTTGGGGGTCTTCTTGAAGTACCCTGGTTGCAGTGGCAGTCCCTTGAACATTTGCAGGGATGTTGGCCTCTGGATGGAGATGTGGGCCAAATACAAAGGGGTTAACATGAGGTTGGACCCTTTCATTGTTGCTGGTGTCGGCAGTTCCTATATGTGGATCTTCTTGATTCTGCCTTTCCACCATGGCCCTCAATCTTTCCTGGCTCTGAGCCATGTTGTTCATCACTTCCATAAACTGAGTCATTTGATTCCTCATCTCTAGCCTTTCATTTGCCATTTGATTTCTGACCTCAGTAAGGTCCTGCTGCATCTGATCCATTTGAATGCCCGGAAGGTTGTTGTGGGTTGGATAACGGTGCGGACGATTGAGGGGAAATACTCGGCGCCGAGCAATAGTTCCTGAACATCACAACAGAGTTAGTGGCAATAAAACAAAAACCTACAAAACAAACAAAAGTGTTAGCATGCAATGCAGTATGCTTATTTGCTTTCAAGGTATCCGGCTTGGCATTCAGTTTTGACCCTTCCAGACCCTTGAAGATGCTGTTGATGTTGCTTTTGAAGTAAACTCAGATGGAACAAACTAACACATATATTACAAAAGCAGAATGGTACATAGTTCGCTTACAAATACAAGCCCTCTGAGGGGTCAAAACATATTACAAGAAAACAAAAGTACATGGAATGAAAGCAACAACAAACAAATGGTCAAACACCAAGACCAAACTCATCCTCACGAACTTCCTTGAGAAGTGCTTCGGTCACAGGATCAGCTGGACGCTCCGTGAGATTCCTGATGAGGAGATTCCGGGTGGTAACAGCTGCTGTTAGCTTCTTGTGCTGAGTTTGGTCTTTTGACCTCTTTACTCCAGCTTTGATCTTCAGCTCTGATATCTCCCTCTGGGCTGCCGCCAGGGCTTCTTGCTGCTCTTTCGCACTAGCTTCCAGTTGCTCCATCTTGTCTTGAACTCTCTTGTCCTCCAGAGTACGAGCCTCGGTGATCCTGACCCACCTAGCCTGACTCTCCTTCAAATACAAGTCTGTCCTTGCTCTCTGGAACTGGGCTTCCTTGCAAGCGTTCTTCAGAATTTGTTCTCCAGCTTTAGACTTTTTGATATAATCCTCAGACTTCTCAATCTTAACCAAATGCTCCACTCTCAACTTCTCTAACCTCTCAATCTCCATCCTGCCATCACTCCTCTCCCGGAGGGTCTTCTGCAAAGCCTGGGTTAACTTCTCATTTCTTTCTTTCAAACTCTCAAACTCCTCCAAACTGACAGTGGCAGGTGGTGCTGAAGATGATTCAGGCATATCTTCTATGGTAAAGGGCATTCCAGAGAATTGAGCCCTGGCACGGGACCACTCATAGTATTGTGCTGATGCCACATTGTTGCACTTCCCCGGAATGGTTACTCCCTTGGTTTGAACATTATCCCAGGCCCAGGCAGCCTGCCTAACAATAGTCAAATTAAGCTTGTTCTCACAATAGAGAGTCTCAACCAAGTCCTGTGCCTTAGGAGTATGGACCAGTGCATAGCCCAGTTGTCTTTTGAACAGCAGAGGGTTGTAATTAATACTACCCTTAACTCCTATTAGGGGCACATTGGGAAAATGCCCACAGCTGGTGATGATATCCCTGCCTTTGGTGCTTTGAGTGCACCATCTGATATCGGCTGAAGTTAGAGCAGTGAGTCTCTTAGCCCAGTTTTTCTG
This sequence comes from Lathyrus aphaca, assembly GCA_963966055.1. Taxonomy (NCBI): domain Eukaryota; kingdom Viridiplantae; phylum Streptophyta; class Magnoliopsida; order Fabales; family Fabaceae; genus Lathyrus; species Lathyrus aphaca. The sequence continues at coordinate 298,779,282 of OZ014523.1, read as the reverse complement.
CTGATGAGGGTTCAAAAATGCATCTGTCCTGGGTAGATGCCTGAGAAGCCAAGTGTGGAACAATGGAGCACAACACCTCACTAATCTTCCCCTCTGCTTTTCATTCCTATGATGCACTGAGTAATAGAAATCCCCCAATAAAGTGGGCACTGGGTTCTTTAGGAGGAATAAGTGAATTGCATTCTTGCTAATGAATCGAGGCTCATCTGCAAATAACATGATCCCATATATGCTCAAGGCCAATAAAGCACAGACTGCTTTCCACTCTCCCAGAGAAGCTTTCAGGGTAGCTTGAGAGATCAAGAAGTCCAGATGAAAACCAGGGATTCCAGCTTTGGAAGTCATATGTTGCTCAATTAGGACATGTTCCAGATGCAAAGCCTTTGCTACTTCTCCATTACCAGGAAAGACCATCTCAGGGTTGAAAGGGATTCCACCCCTGATAGGCATACCAACCAGTGATGAGTATTCTTCCAATAAAGGGCCCAACTGAAAGTCTTGGAAAGTGAAACATCTCAGTGGGGGATCATAGAACTGAATGCAAGTGTGGATCAGGCTTCTCTGTGAAGGGTCCAGATCCATAACCATATCAAGTATATCTCCATAATGTTCCCTGAACAATGGTATGTGATCTGGAGTGATCAGGGTCTGAATCCTCCTGATGTCAGATAGCTCTGGCTGGAAGAAGTGATAGGTGATGTTACTCTTTTTGGGAGCCATGATGCTGAGACTGAGTAGAGACAGGTGCTGATGATAACACTGAAGAATGGGCCACTGATTGGCTGGTGCAGGTGATAGCTGAAGCAGATGCTGATGAAGATGGGTCAATGCTAGAGATGGGGTCAAAACCGAAACCAAAGATGAAAGTGGATACCCTGAAACACAAATAAGCAAATGTCAATATGATGCAATGAGTATGTATGCAAATGATATGCAAGGGTCTGTGACTGAGCTGGATCTGATCAAAAACTCTGATATAGGTCCAAGTATGTTCAAGAATTCCAGATGGAGGTCTATAAATCCAGTAACCAAGGTGGGGGACTCAAATAAAGAGCCACAAGTCCAGGGTTTTAGAATCACAAGAACTGTTCCAACATGGAGTATTCTTAATCAAGTCAAAGTAACAGGGTATTCTGAAGTCAAGGTACCTGCAAACCTGTAAACAGCCCAACCCCCTCACAGGTTGTGTTCTAAAACAAAGATCCTCAGACTTGGATCAGTTATGAGAAGTGTAAACACTTCTAACCCGGAGGTACAGTGTTTACAATAACCATAAAAGTTCCTCCTCTAATTCACCTCAGTTTCTGAAGGTCAATACTAAAAGGTCATCCAGACTTAGCAGGCTTCCCAGATAGCCCTAGCATTGCAGGAAATCTGCAACACAGAGTTCTCAAGAAGAAACCCATATCTGAACCGTGTTTCATATTCCCGCACCAGACCGAGATGGAATGGGAAAGAATATGATTCACTCTAGCCTAGGTGTCACTCAGGTCCCAGGTATAGGACCTTAACTCTCAATGGAACACCCACCCACCAAAGCAAACAAACAGATCCAGCCAGCAGCATAGTATGACAATATGATATAATGCAAAGCTATAAAGAAAGCATAAAGCAATAAATAAAGCAAATACACAAACACAAATAGCACATAACACCCCAGTAAACACAAATCAAACAAGCGCTAGGAGGAACCCACAAAAAGAACCAGAAGCCCTGGTTGCAGTATAAGGTACCCCAGCAGAGTCGCCAAGCTGTCGCTCCCGATAAATGGGACCAGGCCCAAATAAAGGTACAGACGCGAACGGTCGGCGAAGGGAACAATGAGAACACACAGCCGTGAACTCACTGGAGATGAATAGAGTCGCCAGCTAGGCATTTTTATCCCGGAGGAAAGGCAATGCTGCATAGACCTAGAAAGAGATGGATAAGACGGTTGCGAACCAGAGAGACTGAGAAAGGGGGTTGGTTACAACCTGGGAAGGTATTAGCACCCAGATTGTCCGTCGTACTCGACGGGATCCACGCTTAAAAGATTTGTGTTTTAAAGGGGTAGTGTCAGTGCAATTTGTGTGTAAATGAGCTGAAAAAGGATGTACAGGTGTCAGTGTAAGAGATGTGTGAAGTGCTCAGGAGTATGAGGCTTAAAGAATGAAGCTGGAAGGAGGGGGAATATACAAAGACTTTTGTTCGATAACTGTTAAGTTATGCCTACGTATCCTCTCGTGCAATGAGGAAGTCAGAACACCGTAGTTCGACCCAAAGAGACTGAAAGGTGAATTGACTTGTGAACTGCTTGCTTGTCAATGCTCAAGTGTATGACCTGTCTGGCTCAGGTGCAAACTGTCTTGCATTAGACGGAAGAAGCAAGTTCTCGTTTGTGAGTGAAGATGATGAGAAAAGAATCCCGAAGGAGACGATTATTGTTTGTTTTTGTGTTTTCAGTCTTTTATTGCTTTTGAAGATTTGTCATAAGTTAATGAGCTTAAGTCTAAACCAATGGATTTAGTAAACTCATCACATCTTCCCTCTGATTAGGGGTAATGAGAATACCTTAAGTGTGAAGTCAGATTCTCACACTTAATCACCATGATGCAGGATTAAGATCATTAACCTACTTGTGATTATTTAGATGTTTTTGTGGTTTTTGTTTAGTGTTGAGTAATGAGGTTAAGCCATAATCATGGATTAAACAGAGTCATTACACCATCCTAATAGAAGGATAATAGATGAGAATGTTTAAGCTGAGGAAAGCTCCTCAACTTAATCCATGATTAGGGATTAAACTCATGACAAAACAAGCCTTTGATTAAATGGATTTTACATAGTGATATGATGATGAAGTGGATTTTATGATTTGTAAGACAACTTGAGGGGGACTTGTCCATTAACATTAGGGTTAGTCCTTCTTAACCAATTAAGGAAGAATTAGAACCCTAATGCAAGGCCCAAGTTACAAGTGTGATGTCTTGATGATTATTAGATGAATTGATTAAAGGATTTAAACACATTAAGGGTTTAACACTTAGGATTAAAGTTATACACTCCATCCTAAGAGAAGGATGCAGGCATAAGCTTAATCACAAAGCCTTAAAGCCTTTAGGGTTTAGTCCCTGATTATGAGGTGAGAAGAGAAGACTCAAAAGAGACACAAAGGTAAAAACTAAAAGGGGAGACTAATCAAAACCCTAGTCATTGTCATGCTTGGTTGTTCCTAAGGTTTGTGAGGTTTGCAAGAGAAATCTTCAGAGGAGCCACCAGGAAGCAGATGAAAGGATCAGGAGAAGCAAAGCAACTTGCTTCATTCAAGAAGTCAAGTCACTTGAAGAAAGAAAGTGGGAGGAAGAAGAATGAGCAAGCTCAAACTCAAACACATATAAAAATGCAGCAATGGAATGCAAGAGAGATGAAAAGAAAAGTTATGAGAAGTGAAGGCAAATCCACTTCTCAAAGTAACTTACCACCTGAAAAGTTAGAAAAGGAATGCAATGCAATGCAAAATGGGATGAAATGACATGATGCAAATCAAAACCAGAAGCACACATGAGATGATAATGATGCTATAGGATGATGCAAACATGAATCAAGGCATGGAGATGATCACATGGACAAATGGATGCAAATGGGGCAGGTTAAGAACCATAAACATACATGAAAAGTTATGAAGTGCACATGGCATACAACATGGCAAATACATGATGCAATGATCAAACATGCTTTCAATATGTCTTATGATGTCAAATGGATCAAATGGATGCTTGAAATGTCATGGCAAGTCATGTTATGCAAGAGAATGCAAGATGGATGCATATGGAAGCCCAAATTAGGGTTTATGAACCAAACATCAAACAAAAGTCAAAAACAGAAGCAAACCCTAAGATAAAAAATTGAAAATGCCTCACAAAGGATCCCTAATCCCATACTAAATCAATGCCCAAAGGAAAGGTCTCAACTCTTAACCAATCTCAAGTTATGATTTTTACAAGATTCTAGGGTTTTTAGGGTTTCCAAACAAAAGAAATGTCAAACAATTTAAAAATGAAAGATCAAATCATGGCCTTTTTATCTCAAAAACTACATGCTAAACACAATGCAATGCAAGAAGAATCAATGTCCAACTCCTCATGAATAGGCAGAAATGATTTTTTGAACTTGGGATCAAAATAATGCATAAAAATGGTTTTAACTCAAGGAAAAATTCTCAAAATGCATCAAGATCAAAAAAGAAATTTGGTTTGAAGGTTGGACAATGTTTCTAAATGTCTTAGAACATTTCATGAATTTTTTGGTGATTTTTAAATACTTAAAAGTATTTTTAATAAATTAATTCTCATTAATCAATTAAAAATAATCTTTTAAATATTTAAAAATACTTTTTTATGATAAAAATAAAAATAAAAATATTTTTGTGTCTTAAAAATTAATAAAACTCTTGAGAAAAAGTTTCATAATTTTTAAACAAGTTTTGCTATTTTAAATAAATTATGCAAATTAAATGAAAAGAAATGAAATAAAAATTAAAATAAAATGAAGTCAACTGAGTGGAGGGCCAGGATTGAGTCTGGATTTAAAAGGGTTGACCACGCGCGTTTTTGGAGGGACAGGATTGCTTCTGATCAAATTAGTTTAATTATAATTAATTAAATTAAATTAAGTGGATTAGGGCTAACTGAGTGAATCCAGGCCACACATGCGCGCGGGAGGTCAACAAGTCAAAGGATCCTACGCTCCACATTCAAATGAAATTAATTACAGGGATTAGGGCATAATGACTTTCAGGTGGCCGGAGAAGACCTCCGGTCGTCTTCTCCGGTGGGAAGCCCACCTGAAAATCCCTAAAACTCTCAAAACCTAACTAAAACGAAATCTAAAAACATGGAAATGATTCCCACTCACTCACGAACCAAAACCCCAAATCAAAACAAATTTATTCTTCCTGGAATGGCTGAATCGAAGCAAAACATTTTTTAGGTCACAGAGTTTCAGACAGCAATTAAATTCTCATTTCATCACCATTTTCAAAACTAAAAGCACCAGGACAATCAGTGAAGCATGGAGAACAAGTTTAGAACTTAAAAATCCATTTCTGGAAAAAAAGTTCTTGAGCTACCTGAGATTCGAAGCTTTCACTCCAGCAACTTTCTGCCCTCTCCCTTTGATGCAACCCACTCTACTTGGCCCCCTGATGATCTTTGAATGCTTAGGAGGAGTTTATGTTGGCTGGTTGATGAGTTTGAACAGCTTCTGCTCAAGCTCAGTCAAAAATGGTGATGGTGATTCAGGCTGTTTCTGGCAATGGTAAAGGGTTGTTTGTGGTCAGGATGATAAGTGGAGAAGGTTTGTAGAGTTTGTTTGAGTGTTTATGGCTTGTGGAGTGAGTTTCGAAGGAAACTGCAAGTTGGAGTGAAAATGGAGAAGCAGTGTTCTTGCTGGATTCAGGCTTGGTTCTTTGTTGGTTTGGACTCCATGAAGTAGGGTGAGATGATTAGTGAAACTTGTTTGAATGTTTGTGAGCTGGGCAGAGAGATTCGAAGAGAGATGCAAATGGGGTGAGTTTTGTGTATGTGATGCTATGGTGTGTTTCAGCTTGGCCTCTTGATATGTTTTGCTTGCCAAAGGATAGTATAAACAATCCCAATTGGCCAGAGGATGTGACATGGCCTGCTGTGATTGGGATGTTTGCTTTTGCCAAAAGTCAACTTTTTGTAAGGAAAGGTATGGCTTGGTGCTAGGCTTGGTACAAGGGCTAGGGCTGGCGCAGCATGGTGAGGTGAGATGCTAGCATGGTTCAGCATCCAAGACATCAAGTTGGTGAGGTGTTATCATGAGTTTTGCAAGTTGTTTCAAGTTTGGTTCACATGTGATTTCCTTGTCCAACAAGCCATAAACCATGAGAAACTTGGTTCAAATCTGATTCTTAAGAGTTGCATGATTCTTGTGTAATGGTTTGATGACAATTAGAAGTTACAATTTGCCTTGGTTCATGATTTTGCAAATTTTCCAATTGGTGCATGTCTTGAAAATTAGTGATTTTTGCCAACTTTGTCACACCATAACTTTTGATCCAAAATGAATTAGGTCATGTTCTTGTACTTTTTGAAAAGGGAAAAGTGCATTCTACAACTTTCATGACCAAAGTTTTTTCATTTGAAGCTTTTTTGGATCAAAAATCAAGGCTTGAAAAATGACCTAAAATGACACATTCTTGAAAAGTCAACTATGCCCAAAAAAGTCAACTTTGCAAAACTTCAAATTCTTGAATTTTGTGAACTTCAACCTTCTTCCATGATCAAATAGAGATCATATACACTCAAAATGATGAAGATCACCCCTTGGTTGGGTCATTGGGGGCCTCAGATGCCCTGATTTTGCACTGACTTGTCTGAAAAGTCAACTCTTGATCAGATGACCTCCCCATGGAATTTCTTCATGAAAATTGATATGCATACTCCCTATACCATATAGAGACCAATGGAAACAAGAATGACCAAAAAATTTGGAGTTATGGCCTCTGAAACCAAAACCCTAATTTTAGGTCAACTGTGCAGTCAAGCCTGGCTCTGCATCCACACCAATCCCAGTTCTTGTGATTCTTTTGCATTTTTGACTTTGAGAGGATGTAATATGATATAAGAACACACATGGACCCCTTTGAAGTGATTGATGGCCTTTGGAGTGGCTCAGGAGGCTCTTGGACTGCTCAGATCACAAACCCTAGGTGCAGATGACTTAGAAACTATGCAATGGATAAAAAATGAGATATGAGATGATATGATTGTGTTCATGCATGTTGAATGATCACAAGCCATGGTGTGAATAGGTGAGGGCAAATTTGGGGTGTTTACAACACCCTCTAAACCTCAAAAAACCAAAATTTTTCGATTAGATCCAAACCCTTGATCCAACGTCAAGTGGTCTTAGGAAATAAAACATTCTAATAAAACGAGAAGAACTGTACGCCACGAGCCTTAAGCAGTAGAAAGGAGGATAACGAGCTCTCGTTACTCGCTCCGATTATTTTGACGCAAGACGCTCGTCTTGTTGGACGAGATAAACTATCCATAGTCTTTAATGCATTTCAACTCCTAAACCCTTTCATCGAAGAAAGGTAATAAAATCGAACAACTATTACCCTTAGTAGACCGAACTACGAGGCTCTGACTTTCCCATTGCACACGGGAGTACGTAGGCACGAGGATCTCAATCCTTGCCGAGCACCTAGGATCAATCTAACTTATAATTCAACTTGGTTCCCTCTAGCAAGTAATTCGTTTAAGCATAGACATCCTTTCGCGCGTGATAACTTAGATGGTTCCCATCGAGTACGATGGATTTAGGGGGTGCTAATACCTTCCCCTTACATAACCGACTCCCGAACCCAGGCAATGGTTTCGTTGACCTTTGTCCTCATCCTTCTCTTCCCGGGTTGTATCTATATCTTCCCTTTCCCTCTTCGGGAATAAAGAGAATTAGGTGGCGACTCTTCAGTCCGTCCGGCGCGTGACTCCGTCCTTTCGGATCACGTAAGGTCGTATTTTTCGGGGTACGACAGCTGGCGACTTTCCTGGGGAATGGTTCACCCCTATGCGAGTCAAGCCTAGTCTAGGTTTTCGCGCTTGTTTTGATGTTTGCTTTTATGTTTTACTTGTTTATTTGTATCGTTTTCTTTATCGCATTCCATCTCATATATCTTGTGGCTCCTTGGTACTATAATTTGGATCGATACTTTGCAAAATAACTTGAGGTAAAAGCTCTATACCCGGGCTTGCAAGTACAAACATAAGTTAGCGAGGTTGTGTAGTATGGGCTCCTGAGGGAACCTCTCTCGTGGGTTGTCGATACGAATACCTCACTTGGAGTAGATTCTAATGAGAATACTGACAACCGTCAAATCCTTGACGTGTGTGCTCAGTTGCTTTCATTTGGGTCATCAACTCTGAGGGCCTTTAGAACCTTTTGGTTAAAACATCGTTGATGGTTGCGTAGTATTGGGCACCAGGGTTCGCCCTCGCGTGGCTCGATACGAAAACCTCACTCGGAATAGATTTTCTCAATGGAGTTGATTGACTGTCAAGAGCTGACATGTGCATCAAACATTTGGGCAAAGTCCATAACCCTGAGGCCTTTGTTTAAACCTTGTGTCGATGATTGTGGGTTGTCGATACGAAAATCTCACCCAAAATAGATTCATATGGGGGAGTCAATAAACCGTCATGCTTATGGCGTGTGTGATGAACAACCATATGAATTGACAACTTTGGGGTCCCTGAAACCTTAGAGTCTACCTAGTGAGATCCTGATCAGAGTATCTTCCATCTGTACCTTGGGCTCATGAGACCATGATCTTGTGATCCTGGATTCTGACATTGCATATCATTACATTTACATTAACTATTCATATTGCATTTCATTCCAAAAGCCGAAAACTCATTTCATGTTCCTCCATCTTCAGTAAATCAAGCTGGTTTCCCGACGCCCGTATCGTGCTAGACGACCGTACTTAACTCGAGCCAACACTAGAAGACTGATGGACGTGATTCAGGAAGAACAAGCTGCCATGAGGGAAGAGATTGACTCGGTCAAGAGCAAGATTGACCAGATTTACGAGACTTTGCAAGCTTTGGCAAGAATGGAAGAACGTCGTGAAGCTGCTGCCACAATGAACAATACTCAGGTGCAAGGATCTACCTCGCGCGCAATGCCTTCAGTTCCAGTTCCAAATCCTTTGGTCTACGGTTTGCCTCCAGGTTTCACTCCTGCTGTTGAAGAGGTCACTTCCCAACCAATATCTGCTTCTGGTGTTACTGTTGGTGCTATTCCTCAAGCTCAACCTATTCCAAATCAAGTCCAGTTTCCTCAAGCTGAAGAGAACCATCAAATTGAGTATGAGATGCATACTGCTGTTCCAATCACCAATCCTCAGGCTACTCAAGAGTCTGAAGCTATGAAGATGTGTCGCGAGTTAGCTGAAAAACTCAGAATTATGGAAGGACACAACTCAACCTCTCTGAGTGCCTCGGACATGTGCTTAGTTCCAGATGTTTTGATCCCTGCTAAGTTCAAACTGCCAGAATTCGAAAAGTACAAAGGCCTTAGCTATCCTGAGCTTCATTTGAGGATGTACTGCAGAAAAATGGCCGGTCATGCTAAAGATGACAAGCTCAAGATCCATTGCTTCCAAGACAGCCTCTCTGGAGCGTCTCTAGAATGGTACATGCAGCTCGAACGCAACAATGTTCGTACTTGGCTTGATTTATCTGATGCATTGAAGAAGCAATACAAGTACAACACTGACTTAGCTCCTAACCGTACTCAACTTCAGAGTATGTCTCAAAAGGAGAGTGAATCCTTTTAGGAGTACGCCCAACGCTGGAGGGAGTTAGCTGCCAGAGTTCATCCACCATTGGTCGACCGTGAATTGATTGATATCTTCATGGGTACCTTACAGGGGCAATACTACGAAAAGCTGATCAGCAGCGTATCTTCTGGATTTTCAGACATGGTGATGGTAGGAGAAAGAATCGAAGAAGGTTTGAAGAGTGGAAAAATCCAAGGAGGCTCTAACAACCAAGCCAGTGTCAAGAAGCCTTTCAACGGGTACAAAAAGAGCGAAACAAATTCCATTTCTGCTGCAAGTGGGAATCTGCAACAGAGTGCACCTACTCCAATTCCCTACTACCAGTATCCCTATGTTGCTGCTGCGCAATATGCTCCTATGCCATATCAGCCAATTCCTCCAATGCCTTATCTGCAGGCCATTCAAGCTCTATTTCCGCCTTAGATGGCTCATCAACCACGTCCACATCCTATGGTTGCAGCTGCGCAGTATGCGCCCAATCCGTACCAACAACCGGCTTATCCACAACGGCCTGGTCAACAACAACAACGCGCTCCTTCACAGCGTCCACCATATCAACAAAGAGGATATGATAGACACATTGATCCCCTGCCTATGACATACTCTGAAATCTTTAATCAGTTGATGGCAAAAGGATCTCTTACTTTGAAAGATATGCCACCTCAGACTGGTAATGCCCGGAACTTTGATTCCAATGCCCGCTGTGAGTATCACAAAGGCGCTCCAGGTCACACAATCGAGAACTACCATTCCTTCAAACACATGGTTCAAGATATGATCAACTCTAAGGATCTCACCCTCACTCCGAGAAATGCAAATGTCCAGAACAATCCATTGCCGCCGCACGGTGCCAACAAGTAAAGACATTTGAAAGGTTTGTTGAAGACAAGCTGAGTAGTATCCAACTTTGAAGCATTCAATCAAGAGAAGTTCATATCCTCAAATCAAGGCAGCCAGTGCAATTTATGATTTCCACATTCCTGTTATTTTGTAATGTTTGTTTAAGTACTATTTGCTCTGAACATTGTTATCTGTACTTGGTTATGTTAATGTTATGTTTATGCATGTTTTGAATCAGTCTATTCGCATTCGCTCATTATTTATCATTTATCACAAAAATCACAAAAATATTCCCTCACTTCACTTTATCAAATATTTGAGGGAGGATGATGAAAACGAAATACCCATAACTGTTGCGGTATACTTTCAAATAAAACCTCGTCAATGATGTACATGCATTCTTTCAAATCCCCAAACACTGGAGATATAAGGAGTTAATCCCTAGTCAACCACTTCGAGCCTAGAAGTAGGAGTTTTCTTTCGGATACAAACCCTTACATTTAACTCGGGGCAGGGTAGTTGTTCAGTTAAACTGACTACACCTTCGAATTGCAAGATGAGACATCCCGTCGGGGGACCATTAACAAATGACTTGGCAGTCACAACATTCAAAAAAATAAAAAAATAAAAAACCACTAAGTTGAGCACCCGAAGGGAGACTTAGTCGAAAAAGAAGAAATCAAAAGAGGAACTCAAATCCTCAACAAAAACAAAACAAATATCAGTGACCACCAAATCAAAAATCAAATGGTCACCAGCAAAATAGATGACTGCCGTCTTCATGAAAACTTTGAAGCTTCATCTTCACTCTTGCAAAGTCGAAAACAAATGCATATGTAGAGTTAACTGAACGTAGGACTGGAGAACATTTTGAAGAAGGGGTGGGTACAAATCAAACTTGGAGCCTTATATCCTTTGTTTCTCAAACCATTAACCAGACCATGTTACAACCCTCAAAAGACCTAATTGAGGCGCGGTTTATTCTAAAAGCATGCTACCAACAAGGTTGCGTAAATTGACTCCCATATATTCGCTAATCTTCAATCTCGATTTCACATTATTCTTGCTGCATCTTTCACGCACTTTTTAAATCAGCACTTCGTTTGGACCAATGGTCCATTCGTCAGACTATCACAATCATTCAAATAAATTGACTTTTTCAAAACTTACATGAACTTTATATTAACATTACCATTTGTGTATGAACAATTTAATTGCAATTCGGTGCTTGACATCAGTACAATCCCAACAAGGGGAAATCAAAAGAGAAATTTGAACTTCATCGCCAACATGAATCAAGACTATTTCAACAGCCCAATCAGGGGCAAATTATCTTCAAACAGCTCAATCAGGGGCAGACGCCTACCGATTCCAATTAGGGGCAGATCATGTCGTGACCATTGTCAAAGCTTCCCCACCCGATTTATTTCAAACACCTTGCAGGCTGGGGCAAACAAACGGGGAACAAATCTTCCTATCTCTTCTCCCCAGCTGAACAGGCAGTCCTTGCTAGATGTTTGCAATCATTCAAAGCAAAATCAGTCTTCATGTGTCAACCAAGTCGCTTCGTTCATCAGCAGATAATTGAACTTATAACTTTCAGGTCCATCTTCTGATCATACATCGTCGAAGATCGAGTGTCGGGGAATCAAAACCTCCACCCACCCAAATTCCAATCATTATTGGCAACTACCAGACCAAAAGTCCACCAAGCTGGCACCTTTCAATCGCTCATATGCATCATTATGCATCATCAAAGTCATACGCATCATTTACATCAATCATTTGCAACATATGCATCATATGCATACCTAAATAAATCAGACTTTTTATTTTTTCCCAGCAGTTTCGACTTACATCTCAGTGCATAAACATTTGCATCATATTTCCATCTTTAGGGAATACCATTTCAAAACAATCAAGCATACGTGCATGGTTCAGGATCCAGGATCAGCACAAGTTTCTAGTCCTTTCCCCAACGGAAGTCAGGATCATATCAATCAAAGATTCCAGGCACCTCCTTGGCAAAGTTCTAGTGGCCGTACCCCGTTGGATATTTCTCCCTTTAACCATTTGCTCCCCAAGAAATTTTAATTTCTTTTACCATTATTTCCCCACCAGTCCGCCTATCATCCTCTGTTGATAGTGATTCTTTATTTTTCTGTCTTTTGCCTATCATCCACTGTTGATAGTGATTCTTTATTTTTCTGTCTTTCGCCTATCATCCTCTGTTGATAGTGATTCTTTATTTTTCTGTCTTTCGCCTATCATCCTCTGTTGATAGTGATTCTTTATTTTTCTGTCTTTCGCCTATCATTCTCTATTGATAGTGATTCTTTATTTTTCTGTCTTTCGCCTATCATCCTCTGGTGATAAGTGATTTTATTTTCAGTTATTCGCCTTATCATCTTCTGGTGATAAGTGATTTATTTTGTCAATTCGTTTCTTGCTGTGTCACCCATCATTTCCAGTTTATTTCATTTGCTATTTTCACAATTTCTTTCTTTGTCGGACAAATTTGGAGTCTGTTAGTATCTAATTATCTTATACCTTGAAAGATTGAATGTGGGCCAGTTCATCTTACTCGGTCTAAGCCAATTCGATAGGGGCATCTGTCATACCCCAAATTTGTCCTACCCGCGTCTTTTTTATTTTTTGTCTAACCATATTCAAAAAATCCAAAGAAATATGTTATTTCAATTTCTTTCTGTTTGAGGTTTATCAGGTCGAGTGTGTGTGGTTTTAAAAGTCAGTGTGTTGTGACAATTCATCCATATTCCAATTTATATCCACCTATATCCATCCATATTTTGTCTAAAGTTGTCTCTAATTCTTTTATAGGTCATTATCTTTTTCTGTTTATTAAAGCCCATTTTCTATAAAAATATCAACTACAAAAAAAATTCAATCCCTTTTTAATTTTAATTTTTTTTTAAATACAACCATCTAACCATCATTTCATCCATTTTCTTTTTTTTATTATTCATTTTATATTTTTAAGTCCTTGTACAAAATACAAAAAATCTTTTTCTCATATTATTATTATTTATTATTCTCACTAGCTTTTATTATTAAATGTTATTATTATTATTATTATTATTATTATTATTATTATTATTGTTTACTTTTATTATTTTTCCTATTTCAAAAAATAAATTCCACTTTCTAAGCTATATCAAACAATAACATGAAAATGCAGTAAATTAAAAGTCCATGTAAATGCAGTAAATTAAAAGTCCATGTACAGATCACAATGCTAACAAAATTCCCAGATTGTATTATAGCTCCTAACCTTGATCATTCATTTACTTTTTTTTATTTATTTATTTTTGATGATATAAGATATTTGTTTTTTTTATGTGATTTATCAACCATTAGATTACAAATTTGAGAGAATTCATGCTCCACAAATTGGTTTCTATATTTCACAGCCTGGCCCTACTCACAGGACTTTCTTTCCAGCAACGGGTACGTCGTACACAATCATTCCACCACAGATTATTCCACCCAGCCCATGAAATCAGGGATTTGATGCTAACGTTTTGCTCACACAAGCCAGCCACAAATTATTTCTCTTTGACACGTACAAGCATGGATATAAAAAGTAGATTTGATTCTTCAGAAGGGGGAGTGTTTAACCGAAAACCTGCATAAAATTTTCTCAAGAAAAATTCGCAAAGAAAAATTGAAACAAAGAGAAAAATCTGTCAAAAAAATTTTCTGCAGAAACTCTCCTTCATCGAAAAAAACCATCACTATCACCTTCATACCTCAACCTTTAACCATTTTTTTGTCTGAACCAACAAACCATTGCAAGCAAAAATCACTGTTGAATCTAAGCGTGAGCGAAAATCGAAAAAAAGTTGTGTCCAGCCATTCACCGAACACAGCAACCTCGACTTACCTTCTCCAAATATCATCTGAAACCCACCAAAAAAAACTCAAAACAGAAACACGGATCTAACCGAAACCCTGGCGATTGCGAGATCCGAGAGATGTTGAACGGAAAGTGAGGAAGAACCCGCGAAGCCAAACCAACCAAGCCACCTTTAATCGTCTCCACCCCAAGCACGAACGGCCGTTGAACCGCCCTTCACCAAAACCACCGCGAAACCCCCCGGAACGCCCTCATACCGAATCCACCGCGACGCATGACCGCGAATCTAGTTGAGTCGGCGAGTGAGCCAAGCGAACCGCCGTTGAGAGAGCCGCGCGAGTGAGGGAGAGTTACTGAGAGAATCAGAGAGGTAGCGCTGTGAACAGTCGCGAGAAGGTTGGGTTTTTTTTGTTGGATTTCGATTCTCTGAGTTTTGGATCGTGTTTTGAAAAGTTGTCTTGGGTTGAGTCTATGCTACTGATTTCTCTTTTTCTTAGGATTTAATAAATCTTTTTTGTTTTTTATTTTTTTATTTTTTTTATTTTTTAAACTTTAATGGGCTTTATGAATCTGATCTTTTACTATCACCATACATCATTTACGCCGCCAGAGATTTTCGATTCCAGCTTTTTTTTTTCTTTTTCTTCTTCCGGTTGCTTATTTCTTCTTTCCACTTTTTATCTCGCCGTTGTTTTTCTTTTTATCATTGGCAACTGGTTTTATGTTCATAAGGAGGACAACAATGTCCTTGTGATTTTGTTTTAGTTATTTTATTTTATTTTATTTAAAAAAAAAAAAGAGATACATTGTCTTGTCTTGAGCTGAGCCCATATGGAGGCACTTTGGATCACTGTTTTATTTTCAACACCCTCTGATTCTCACGATATACCCTTATGGCCCATATTCAGATTTTTATTTATTATTATTTTCATTTAAATGAGTTTGATTGTTTTGTAGTAAACAAAAAATGTTATGTAGTAAGAACTTTTATTATCTCTAAGTTTTAAATTTCATTTCAAATCTTTGATTATTATATTTGTTCTTTGATTTTCATTTCCATTTTATTTATTTTTTGATTTCTGGCATTAGGGGTCAATGACATAATAAAAGGCCGATTTTTTGCCCGATTTCGTTAAATCGGTGATATTCGGTCAATATGAGGCCCTCCTTGTAATAAGTTTTTTTTTTCATTTTATTATTTTATTATTTTGACCAATAAATATTCAATTTTATTAATTTTATTCTTATTTCTCATATATTACCAATTTATTTATTAATTTGTATTTATTATTTTATTATAATTTTCCCGCAATTCAATTCATTTTATTTATTTATTTCCGCATTTCAAAATTACGTTTCGACTCCTCATAGAACGATTTCTTTAAATCGGCTCTAAGGAAGAGAACGAACCAAATTTCGACGCGTCCCAAAAAAGGTCCAACGCCTTCGAATAGTTGTTTCCGATTAAAAAGGCCGAACGCCTTCGAATAGTTCAAAAACACTGCACACACGCTTTCTCTTGGGCGAATTACAACGAGACCCCTTTATTTCTCGCAATCCCCCATATTTATTTTGTATCCCTCTCCCATTACTTTGTACGCATTTTATTTTCCGTATTTTATTTAATTCTGAATCCTTGGTCCAACGCCAAGCGATTTCACTCGCACACTTGCACTTTATTTTCCGGTTATCGTTTCGTTTAGGATCCACTCTACCTTGCGAGCCGAGCGCATTGTGCCTCACTGACAAACCACAAAATAAACCTCCACTTGCATGCACCCTCTAAACCTCAAAAATCCAAAATGTTTCGATTAGATCCAAACCCTTGATCCAACGTCAAATGGTCTTAGGAAATAAAACATTCTAATAAAACAAGAAGAACTGTACACCACGAGCCTTAAGCGGTAGAAAGGAGGATAACGAGCTCTCACTACTCGCTCCAATTATTATGACGCAAGACGCTCGTCTTGTTGGACGAGATAAACTATCCATTGTCTTTAGTGCATTTCAACTCCGAAACCCTTTCATCGAAGAAAGGTAATAAAATCGAACAACTATTACCCTTAGTAGGCCGAAATACGAGGCTCTGACTTTCCCATTGCACACGGGAGTACGTAGGCACGAGGATCTCAATCCTTGCCGAGTGTTGCACCCCAAAATTTGCCCTCACAATACAAGACTTTGTGTGCTATGAGGTTCACAAGGTTCACAAGACCTTTCATGAGGTTCATGAAGTTTACAAGACACTTTATGAGGTTCACAAGGTTCACAAGATCTCCCATGAGGTTCACAAGGTTCACAAGACATCTTATGAGGTTCACAAGGTTCACAAAGTTCACAAATAGTCAGAAGATTTGACAATTCCCTCAGACAATGCATTCTCCTAAGCAGTACATCCAAAACTAGGGTTTTGACTTTAATCAGGCTAAATGGATTTTAAAGACTTCAAGTGAGCTTCATAACATCTTATAAGTGTCTAAGAATCCCCATGACAAATTTTAGAACTTTTCTCAAAGGTTTGCTCAGTCAGATGATCAGATAAGTCAAAATCAGTCAAAGCAGTTAAAAAGTCAAACTGAGGTCAACTGTGGTCAAACCAAAGTCAAACTTCATGATTTTTTGCCAACATCAAGTATATGAAGTAAAATTCATCATCTGATCAAGGTTTGATCATGATTCATCAAGGAGATTTCAGATCATCAAGAATCAGGGGTTTCTAAATTAGGGTTTCCTCAGGAAAAGTCAACTGAACTTTGACCAACCATAACTTTCACATGCTTCATCACATTTTTCCCATCCAAAGCTCATTTTGAAGGAAATTTAATTCTTTACAACTTTGTGTCTCACAGGCCAAACCCAAAAATGCTTCATTTGGAAGGTATGAGCTAAGACATTATAGGTCCATTTGAAAGTCAACAAAAAGTTAACAACTTCAAAAGGGCATAACTTAAGAATGGTAAATGATATGGACATGAAACCAATGAGGTTGGTTAGAGGACTCTTCAAGCTTTCCAAAATGTCCAAGAACACCATCATAGCATTAAAATTGAAGGATGTGTGCCCTTGCAAAGTTGGGAAATTTTTGGATGGTTTATGAAGAAAATAGGGTCTTAAAACCAAATTTCTCCAAATGGGCCAAACTTTTTGTGACCCAAGGTGTTCCATGACATCATGCACGAAATTTATTTAATATTTTCATAATTTTATTTTATTTAATTTATTTATTATGATTTTTATATTAAAAAATCATTTTAAATTTAAATAAAATATCAAATGTGAAAATTTAAAATATATTTTTATTCTAGAAAGTCATAAAGATGATTTGGATAGGATTGATTCACAATTGATGAAGATTGGCTTGAAATAGAAAGGTTGAATTCACAAATATTTGAAATTTAAGACTTAATCTTTTTCAATCTCATTGATCCAAAATATCCAAACAATGAGCCAATATTTTTGACCTAATTCAGTCTAGTATAAGTATACAAGAGATCCATGTGCAAAGGAGACGAATTGGCTGCCTCAAAGAGTAAGTTCATACATCCAAAAAAATCATCCAAAATTTCAAATTCGGATTCTTCCATAGAGGCTATTCCAAAAAGATTTGAAGGTTGAGACATGTTTATTGAATCATCCTTGAAGTGTGCGTGTATATTGCTTGCAGGCTTGTGTTCGAATCTTGGCCTCAACAATTTTTCTTGTTTTTCATTTGAATTGTTAAACTTAAAATATAATGAATTGTGATGCATATATTATCAGATGCGCCCTCCCGGCTGGAATGGTAAGTGTGCTTGTGTAATACGTGAAGGTCCTGGGTTCAAATCCCCCCAGGCCTTTTGTGTCATTTTATTTTGTTTTTTCAGGGTTTTTCTAGAACAACAACAAAACAAATGGGAAGGAGTGTGCTGTCAGCTGCGCTGCAGTGGTCCAGTGGTTATGCTTCTACTTGTCCAGGTAAAGGACCTGGGTTCAAATCCCAGGTCCTATTTTTTTAGGTTTTGTTTGTTTTATCTATTTTTACAATTTCTTTATTTTATTCTTTAATCAATTAAAACAATTTCTAAAAATATTTAAATCATTCTCTTTAATAAAACTTTATTTTCTTTTCAAATTTATATTATTTTTTTAAAAACTTAAATTAATATGTTTATTTCATTATATTTTTATATTAATATATATTTGTATATAATTTCATTAATTATTTGTAAAATAAATTATAAAACCCTAATTTTATTTTCTCTAAAATTCATAACCCTAATAATTTTCACAAACCCTAATTTTCTAAACCTTAATCATGTACATATTTTTTAATTTGTTTATAATTTAAATCTTGTATATAAATATGCTTAAAATATGATTAAAATTCTTAATTTAATTTTGTAAATATAATTTATTTTATAATATGTTTATAATTAACCTAATTTCTATAACTTATACATAATTTAAAATTTTATAATAATTAGTATATAATTGTTTAATCTTAAAATATAATTGTTTATATAAAAATTTGACCTTTTAATTATTATGCTAATATTCTTTATTAATGCTATTTATTTTCATATTTATTTATTATTACTAACCCCATTTATATTGTGATTTATTATTATTATTTTTACTAACCCAATTACTTATTATTATTTATTTTGCTTATTTATTTATTATTATTATTTATTTTTGCTTATTTATTTAATTTGTTAATTATTATTATTATGTAATTGCTTCCTTTATGTAATATTGTAATAGTAATATTTAATATTTATGTTATGCTATGGTTAGTAAAATAGGGAGTGAAACATGTTTGTAATGTAAAATCAATTTAGATCACTAATTTAAAAGATAAAATATTTAAAATTGTACACTCACACACGTAAGTCGATCTTTGATCGCCATCTCACTTCCTTAAGGATACCTCTCATGTTGCCTAATCAAAAGGTCAAGTAGGGTGTATAAAGCAAAGTCCCTAATCTCACATCATCTAGTCCCTTAAACAGATAAAAAGATCAAGTCCCTTTGAATGTTGCCTTCGTAATGATCTTGTTCCTTTCGAATAAAGATGATAAGTCCCTTCGAATTGCTTATACACCCCACAGTTGCCTAAATAAATAGATGTCCCTTCACTTGTCCCTCACATCCAAGGTAATGACTACCTTTTCCTTAATAATAGGGATAGTCTTACCATTCAAAGGATTCAAGAACATAAAAGACTTAAACTTAGGGTAGGTTCCTCTTAGATACTTGCTCACTCTTCAAAATATTTCAAACACTTCATACATTTCAAACAATTTTCAAAAAAACAAAGGTTTTATACGCATCCGTACATGATCATTATAAAATACTTAAGAAAATTTTTATTCACACACTTCATATTTCAAAAACATTTTAAAGTGAGCTAAGTAACTAAGAGCCCATGGATAACCATGGATGTAAAGGGTGCTAACACCTTCCCTTTACATAACCTACCCCCCGGACCCAAAAATCGTTTAAAAGGTCTTTCCTGTTCTTTTATGCCTTTCCTTTGGATAAAATAAAAGTCGGTGGCGACTCTTGCTATCCGCAACATAACTAAAGTCAGTTCTCCCACCGTGTTACAGAACTGGCGACTCTGCTGGGGACTTAATAAAAGAGGGATACCCTTAGGAATTAGATCACTTTAAATTGTTTGCTTTGTTTGCTTTATACTTATCTGTTGGGTGCTCTTATATGTGAAAGATCCTAACCCGGATCTAGTGTACCTTAGGTAAATGGCAATAGACCAAGGAAACTGTACGGCGTATACCGATATGGTTGATCTGGTGGCCATAGTTAGTGTGACTTCTTGGTTGGTGCTTATGTTCCTTAAGTCAAGTTGAGGATAATATGAGGCTGCCATATGTTGTCAATGCACTAACTAACTTTTAGAACCCTAGTCATCCCATCTTGGCCTTTAGAAAAGTAGTGAGATAACCGGCTTTGGTGCAGACTGAAGTTGGTTGATACTCGATGCTACACTCATTGAGATTCTAAACTCGGAGGGTTTTGGTTGGCAAGTAAGTTGCTTACTCAACAACCATCCTTGTGAAGGGTCAATGATATTGAGATCCCTTAGAACCTGGTTACTTTGTAGGACAGGATGAACCAACTAACTTCAGGGCAAGGGTACTTACCTTTGAACCTCATGCAAGCCTTCAAACCTAGGGCTATTGTGTGACTTGTCTGTGTGTGCCACATGTTTGTGATTGAGCATAACATCATAGAATCATCATGCATCATAAGCATAACATTTTCACTAACTATTTCAAGGACCAAAGGATTTATCTTTGTTCTTTGTTGCAGGTCATGGCTTCTGCTCGCAGAAACATTATCAGGATCAACTTTGTAGGCATACCTGCTAAGCTTAAAGAGTTGGTTTCTCAAGTGTCTGAGCACTCCCAGTTCATCAAGAGACATGGTCACCTACTGGATCTAGTCACTTCAGGGTTCAATGAAGACATGATGAGTGTTCTGTTTCAGTTCTTTGATCCTAAGCACCATTGCTTCACATTCCCCGACTACCAGCTGGTTCCTACAATGGAAGAGTTCTCTAAACTGCTGGGTATATCTGTACTTGATTAGAAACCATTCACAGGCTTGGAAAAAGAGCCTAAACCTGAGGTTATTGCTGCAGCTCTACATCTGAAGAAGTATGACATTGTTCTAGAAACGAGAAGCGGAGTTAAAGGTATTCTTGCCAAGGTGTTGATAGAGAAGGCTCAAGTGTTCTTGAAGGCTATGAGCTATGATGCTTTTGAGGAGATCTTAGCCTTACTGATTTATGGCTTAGTATTATTCCCCAATCCAGATCAGTTCATAGATGTTCATGCCATCAACATATTCCTGAGTCACAATCCAGTGCCTACATTGCTTGGAGACATCCTGCACTCTCTTCATACTCGTACTACAAAAGCAAGAGGAACTCTGATGTGTTGCATACCTTTGCTATCTAGGTGGTTTATTTCTCACCTTCCTCGCTCAGTAATGAAGAATGAACAAGGGTTCAGGTGGTCCAAGAGAATCATGTCACTCTCACATTCAGATATTCATTGGTGCTCCAGATCTATGGAGAATGTCACCATCATTGACCGTTGTGGGGAATTTCCTAATGTGCCACTTCTAGGCATAAGAGGAGGCATTACTTACAACCCTTCTCTAGCTTTACGACAGTTTGGTTACGCTCGGAGTGATGGTCCACATGACATGTTGATTCAGGGTATTGTGTTTGACTACGACAATGATCTTCAAGGTTACCGTCAGAGATTTATACGAGCATGGGGAAAGGTGAACAAGGTTGACAGCAAGACTCTGGAACCTAAGTACACTATTCCTATGGAGGCTTATCTCAGATGGGTGCGATCTCGTGCTCAGACTCTTATGATGCCATATCCTTCCATCCTGCCAGTTACTATGGAACATGTTGCTGAAGGAGACACTTCTTATACTATCCTTCACCCAGACATGCCTACTGACATGGAAGATTTACAGAGATCCTGGATCCAGTTGAAGGAGCAAAGGGATACCTTCGAGGCTCATTACAAAGCAAGCCAAGAAAGAATCCTGGAGCTGACAAAGCAACTTCACGAGGAACAGAATCTCAACTCATACCTCAACACAAAGAGGAAACGTCCATGGGAGACTTAAAACCCCATCTCTTGTATTTACTGCATTTCATTTTTTGTAAGCCGAAAAGGCAAAACAAATTTATTACTAATAAAAGTTTACCTTTTTGTTTATTTAAGCAAATTTAAATCCTGCGGTCCTTGAAAACATTGCATACGCATTTACATTCCATATCATTGCATCACAGGTTTATTGTGCACATGTTTCTTATCTTCTCGCTGTTTATTTCAGCAATGGCTCTTGAACAAACAGTTAAAGATCTCCAGGCACAAAATTCACAATTCCAAGAGTTGATCCTGAACTTGTCCAAGGGGCAGGATGAATTGAAGACACTGCTGGCTAAGAAGAAGAATCCTGGGGACAATAAGGATAATCAGTTGGAACAACTGCAAGCGGAGATGACAGAAATGAGGATCCAGGTGAATGACCAGGTGGCTCTTATTCAAAGTTTAGCTCAGGGGCAAGAATAGCTAAGAACCTTTGTTCACAAACTTCAAAGTAGTGAAGTCAGGAATCTAATTGTCAGTCAACCTCCGTTAAAACAAGCTGATTTGGTTGAAAGGAAGATGAGGATAAAAGAAGGTAAGAGACAGGTTTCCATTGATTGTTCTTCAGTTGAAGAAGAAAGACCTGATAAGGTTAATCCACCTCAACACAAGGAATATAAAAGGCAGTTTATCAAGTTCAGCACTCCAATGTCACAAGTTTTGCAATGCCTGTTGGAGATGAAGTTGATTTCCTTGGAAAATTCTCCTAAAAATCCTAATACCTCTTCTCCTCACTATAATTCCAAGGAAAGGTGTGAGTATCACTCCAACAGTCCTGGACATGATACTAATAACTGTTGGGCATTGAAGAAAAAGATTCAAGACCTGATTGATGAAGGAATCCTAGAGGTTACTCCAGAAGGTCAGGTTGAGTTCTACTATCGCCCATCAAACACCGAAGCTGCAAGACAAGTTGCCCAAGGTAGCAAGAAAGGAAGCCTACCTATTCCTGTTGAGATATGGGGCACCTTGGGACATCCAAGTGGAAAATTTGATTTCATGGTGAAATATACTGCTCCTGAAAGTTCACAGATTGCAATTGAAGACATTCAGCCAACTGGATGGGACAACATTTGAATTTTCATTTGTAATTTCTTTTATTTGTTTAAACACTTACTATTATGTTAAACTTTTGTTTTCATTAATGCATTGCATATGTTTGTCTTGAATTAATCCATTCGTTTCACTATATTTTGAACTATGCTTCATATTTCTATCTTGTGATATTTAACTCCTGATAAAGCTATAAGCCTATAGAGGGAGGATGACGAAAACAATACCATAATATTAGGCAGTATGCTTTTGAACAGACTATGCTGACGATGTACATGCATTGTTTCAATTCCTAAACAGTGGAGATATAAGGAAGTTAATCCCTAGTCAACCCTTTTGAGCCTATGAAGTAGGAGTTTTTATTCTCGCACAAATTAAAACCCTTATTCATAACCTGGGGCAGGGTAGTTACTCGGTTAACTCAAATATGCCAATTATTTATGTTGTACACAACTAATGATGGTTCTCTGTAATCATGAAACCTGACAGTCAATATCCAGCAAATGAACAGTCCACTAAGTCAAAACCTATGAAGGAGACTTAGTAAAAAGACATCCTGCTGACTGTAACCTTGAAACAAACAGTTCAGGAAAAAAAGAAGAGATAACAAAGTTAAAAGAAAAAAAGAGGTCACTAAGAATCCTCAACAAAGAAAGATGACTGAATGTTCAAATAAATTTTTGGTTTTTGAACCATCACAAATGTCAGTGTTACAATTCCAAACTCCTTTGAGTCTCAATACATAAGTTAACTGAGCATAGGACTGGAGAACATCATGAAGATTGGGTTGGGTACAAATAAAATTTGAGCCTTTATCCTTTGTTTCTTAAACCGTGAACCAGGCCACGTTACAACCCTTTAAAAGTCCTAACTGAAGCATGGTTAGTTTGAAAGCGTACTGCTACAAAAAGGTATCCTGACTCCTTTAGGGCTTATTATAAAACTCGAGTTAATATCACAGTTTTCATAAAAATTGTTTTTCTAAAAATAACTTTTTTTCAAAATTTCAAGACAAACATAAGCATTGCATTTTTGAATATATTTGTTTGCATATACTTGAGTGTTTGATAAACAAAGAAGCTTACAGGATGAATGTTCAAACAAAGTTGCTTCCTAGATCAAAGTCCATGTATACAAAGGGGCATAGTCATTATCTCCCAATCAAGGGGGCCGGCCATGATACTGCCTAACTCATTTGGGGCAATCAGGACAGGATTCAACTATGTTTAAGTAGCCAGGGGCAGATCTCCTCATCTATCTAAATTACCAAGAGTAACATTACAAAGATCATGATGTCAGGGGCATATTATTGTGGGGCATTCTGCTTATTTCTCTTGAGGTAACTACATTCGGATACTTCCATTATGGGACAATTCATCCTCAACCAAGGGGCAATGCTTTCTTTTCAAATCTAATATCCGGAGCGTATGTGGTCTATCACAATTTGAAGACACGTTCCTCTCATTGTATTACCTTGATATTGGATTCTCAAAGAAGCCATTGTGGAAGTTAATTGTCTACGCTAGTAGTATCAGATGGTGTCAGTATCATGTCTTCAGGTCCAGCTATGAAGATTTTTGGGAAGGTATTCAGGAAAGTTAAGAATCTCAGGAGCTCTAAATCCAATTTGTTATACACTCTCGAAGTTGAAACGATTCTGTTTTAAAGTTCAACTTTACTTTTCCCTCTGAATCCAGATTTACTTTTACCCCATTTACCTAAGCGAAAACGTCCATTGGTTGTGTTTGAATGTATGTATGCTTTTGAATATAATTGATGTTTACCAGAAATGCATGAAAATGCAGTAATAGTATTTACTAAGGACGAACGATGGTAGGAATTCAGCGAAGCTTCGCCGGTTCATCCCCACAAGACAACTACAAATCCCCAGCAAGGGCAAATCTATCTTGATAGATACTCCGAGTTACATCTCCCCTTGAATTTATTTCCATCTCTTTTATCCTCAGTCGGGATACTCAGGAACTTATTCCTTCAATAGAAGTACGACGAACGAAGACGGGAGGTTATGAATACTATGTTATCTAACGAGACGGGAACGAGTTCCTCATATTCTTCACTATATTATCAAACAAGACGAATTCCTTATATTCTTCAGCAACAAATCGGGATTTATTTTTCCTGGCCAGCAGTTGTTATATGAAGATATCCAGACGTTTCAGGCTGCATGATGCATACATACATCATTTACATCATACCATAACATATATATCCATAAATGCATAATACATTTACATAGATGCACCATGCCATGCATGCATATATATTGCATAAATTAACATTTTCCTTGCAGGATGGTTATATGCAGATAAAACAATATCAACAACTCACAACAGGTCAGAAATGATCTATACATTACTCAAGATGTCCTCGGAGAGTAGGCAAACGGTCTGTACAAAGATCCATTCCCTAATCCAGGATATTTTCAGGAGATTTAATCCTGACACTTTTTTGTCCTCGGAGAGTAGGCTAACGGTCTGTACAAAGATCCATTCCTTAATCCAGGATATTTTCAGGAGATTTAATCCTGACACTTTTTTGTCCTCGGAGAGTAGGCAAACGGTCTGTACAAAGATCCATTCCCTAATCCAGGATATTTTCAGGAGATTTAATCCTGACACTTTTTTGTCCTCGGAGAGTAGGCAAACGGTCTGTACAAAGATCCATTCCCTAATCCAGGATATTTTCAGGAGATTTAATCCTGACACTTTTTTGTCCTCGGAGAGTAGGCAAACGGTCTGTACAAAGATCCATTCCCTAATCCAGGATATTTTCAGGAGATTTAATCCTGACACTATTTTGTCCTCGGAGAGTAGGCAAACGGTCTGTACAAAGATCCATTCCCTAATCCAGGATATTTTCAGGAGATTTAATCCTGACACTTTTTTGTCCTCGGAGAGTAGGAAAACGGTCTGTACAAAGATCCATTCCCTAATCCAGGATATTTCCAGAAGATTTCATCTATCTGGTCTTGAATAATAGGCAAACGGTCTGTACAAAGATCCATTCCCTAGTTCAAGATATTTTCAGAAGATTTAATCTATTTGCTCTTGAATAATAGGCAAACGGTGTGTACAAAGATCCATTCCCTAGTTCAAGATATTTTCAGAAGATTTAATCTATTTGCTCTTGAATAGTAGGCAAACGGTCTGTACAAAGATCCATTCCCTAGTTCAAGATATTTTCAGAAGAATTAATCATGATATTCTTTTGTCCTTGGAGAGTAGGCAAACGGTCTGTACAAAGATCCATTCCCTAATCCAAGATATTTCCAGAAGAGATAATCGTCACGAAGATTTATTTCTACTGGTCTATCCAACAATTCAAACTATGTTGCATAAACGATTTAGAGACGGCCTATCCGAAGACCTAGTACTGATATCCAGTATCAACATCAAAATATTATCACCTCCTGATATTATGGATGGCATCTATAAGCCCATCTCCAGTTCTTCCAAGTGGCATCTTCAAGCCCACTCAAGCATATACAACTAATCATCAGTGTTACTTTACACATATGCGAGTGCAAATTTTTGGGCTTTTGTGTTCAATCCCTTTCAACCTTCCAGGTCACGAATGGCCCATATACCAATCTAACCCCCCAGGTTTCAGAAAATTGAACAGGGGCAGCTGTTGCACCCCAAAATTTGCCCTCACAATACAAGACTTTGTGTGCTATGAGGTTCACAAGGTTCACAAGACCTTTCATGAGGTTCATGAAGTTTACAAGACACTTTATGAGGTTCACAAGGTTCACAAGATCTACCATGATGTTCACAAGGTTCACAAGACATCTTATGAGGTTCACAAGGTTCACAAAGTTCACAAATAGTCAGAAGATTTGACAATTCCCTCAGACAATGCATTCTCCTAAGCAGTGCATCCAAAACTAGGTTTTGACTTTAATCAGGCTAAATGGATTTTCAAGACTTCAAGTGTGCTTCATAACATCTTATATGTGTCTAAGAATCCCCATGACAAATTTCAGAACTTTTCTCAAAGGTTTGCTCAGTCAGATGATCAGATAAGTCAAAATCAGTCAAAGCAGTTAAAAAGTCAAATTGAGGTCAATTGTGGTCAAACCAAAGTCAAACTTCATGATTTTTTGCCAACATCAAGTATATGAAGTAAAATTCATCATTTGATCAAGGTTTGATCATGATTCATCAAGGAGATTTCAGATCATCAAGAATCAGGGGTTTCTAAATTAGGGTTTCCTTAGGAAAAGTCAACTGAACTTTGATCAGCCATAACTTTCACATGCTTCATCACATTTTTCCCATCCAAAGCTCATTTTGAAGGAAATTGAATTCTTTACAACTTTGTGTCTCACAGGCCAAACCCAAAAATGCTTCATTTGGAAGGTATGAGCTAAGACATTATAGGTCCATTTGAAAGTCAACAAAAAGTCAACAACTTCAAAAGCGCATAACTTAAGAATGGTAAATGATATGGACATGAAACCAATGAGGTTGGTTAGAGGACTCTTCAGGCTTTCCAAAATGTCCAAGAACACCCTCATATCATTAAAATTGAAGGATGTGTGCCCTTGCAAAGTTGGGAAATTTTTGGGTGGTTTATGAAGAAAATAGGGTCTTAAAACCAAATTTCTCCAAATGGGCCAAACTTTTTGTGACCCAAGGTGTTCCATGACATCATGCACGAAATTTATTTAATATTTTCATAATTTTATTTTATTTAATTTATTTATTATGATTTTTATATTAAAAAATCATTTTAAATTTAAATAAAATATCAAATGTGAAAATTTAAAATATATTTCTATTCTAGAAAGTCATAAAGATGATTTGGATTGGATTGATTCACAATTGATGAAGATTGGCTTGAAATAGAAAGGTTGAATTCACAAATATTTGAAATTTAAGACTTAATCTTTTTCAATCTCATTGATCCAAAATATCCAAACAATGAGCCAATATTTTTGACCTAATTTAGTCTAGTATAAGTATACAAGAGATCCATATGCAAAGGAGACGAATTGGCTGCCTCAAAGAGTAAGTTCATACATCCAAAAAAATCATCCAAAATTTCAAATTCGGATTCTTCCATAGAGGCTATTCCAAAAAGATTTGAAGGTTGAGACATGTTTATTGGACATCCTTGAATCATTCTCAATACTCATATGCATCCATAACCTCATGAATGACCTAAACCGAATATGTTTTGTGCTTGACTTTGAATTTTTCGATTCTCATTATTTATGCATTGCCAACTAATTTTGTTTATTGATTTGTGATTATTTGAAGCTTGTGATGAATTCTGGACAATTTAATTCGAGTTTCATGAACTGGAGTGAATTCCACCATTGTTAGGGTTTTCGGCCTCCTTTAGGGTTTTGCTTTTAAGCTAACATAAATTAATTCTAAAGCCATGGATCAATGCCAATTCATCTCTGGATCATATTTGTATAATTAATTTGATAAAATTTTGCATTTTTGATGGTGAATGAGATTCGTAGGTTTTGCTGCAAGTTTGAATTCGCAGGAAACTTCATAGGAAAATTCGCAGCTAAATTCCAAGGGCTGGAGGAAGAAGAAGAAGCCAACGCGCGTTTTTATAATTTGAATTGCTGTTATATGTTATAATGGACTTGTTCTGTCTATATATCACACACAAGCATGTGTCCCAGTGGTGAAGTGTGCATGTATATTGCTTGCAGGCTTGTGTTCGAATCCTGGCCTCAACATTTTTTCTTGTTTTTAATTTGAATTGTTAAACTTAAAATATAATGAATTGTGATGCATATATTATCAGATGCGCCCTCCCGGCTGGAATGGTAAGTGTGCTTGTGTAATACGTGAAGGTCCTGGGTTCAAATCCCCCCAGGCCTTTTGTGTCATTTTATTTTGTTTTTTCAGGATTTTTCTAGAACAACAACAAAACAAATGGGAAGGAGTGTGCTATCAGCTGCGCTGCAGTGGTCCAGTGGTTATGCTTCTACTTGTCCAGGTAAAAGACCTGGGTTCAAATCCCAGGTCCTATTTTTTTAGATTTTGTTTGTTTTATCTATTTTTACAATTTCTTTATTTTATTCTTTAATCGATTAAAACAATATCTAAAAATATTTAAATCATTCTCTTTAATAAAACTTTATTTTCTTTTCAAATTTATATTATTTTTTTTAAAACTTAAATTAATATGTTTATTTCATTATATTTTTCTATTAATATATATTTGTATATAATTTCATTAATTATTTGTAAAATAAATTATAAAACCCTAATTTTATTTTCTCTAAAATTCATAACCCTAATAATTTTCACAAACCCTAATTTTCTAAACCTTAATCATGTACATATTTTTTAATTTGTTTATAATTTAAATCTTGTATATAAATATGCTTAAAATATGATTAAAATTCTTAATTTAATTTTGTAAATATAATTTATTTTATAATATGTTTATAATTAACCTAATTTCCATAACTTATACATAATTTAAATTTTTATAATAATTAGTATATAATTGTTTAATCTTAAAATATAATTGTTTATATAAAAATTTGACCTTTTAATTATTATGCTAATATTCTTTATTAATGCTATTTATTTTCATATTTATTTATTATTACTAACCCCATTTATATTGTGATTTATTATTATTATTCTTACTAACCCAATTACTTATTATTATTTATTTTGCTTATTTATTTATTATTATTATTTATTTTTGCTTATTTATTTAATTTGTTAATTATTATTATTATGTAATTGCTTCCTTTATGTAATATTGTAATAGTAATATTTAATATTTATGTTATGCTATGGTTAGTAAAATAGGGAGTGAAACATGTTTGTAATGTAAAATCAATTTAGATCACTAATTTAAAAGATAAAATATTTAAAATTGTACACTCACACACGTAAGTCGATCTTTGATCGCCATCTCACTTCCTTAAGGATACCTCTCATGTTGCCTAATCAAAAGGTCAAGTAGGGTGTATAAAGCAAAGTCCCTAATCTCACATCATCTAGTCCCTTAAACAGATAAAAAGATCAAGTCCCTTTGAATGTTGCCTTCGTAATGATCTTGTCCCTTTCGAATAAAGATGATAAGTCCCTTCGAATTGCTTATACACCCCACAATTGCCTAAATAAACAGATGTCCCTTCACTTGTCCCTCACATCCAAGGTAATGACTACCTATTCCTTAATAATAGGGATAGTCTTACCATTCAAAGGATTCAAGAACATAAAAGACTTAAACTTAGGGTAGGTTCCTCTTAGATACTTGCTCACTCTTCAAAATATTTCAAACACTTCATAGATTTCAAACAATTTTCAAAAAAACAAAGGTTTTATACGCATCCGTACATGGATCATTATAAAATACTTAAGAAAATTTTTATTCACACACTTCATATTTCAAAAACATTTTAAAGTGAGCTAAGTAACTAAGAGCCCATGGATAACCATGGATGTAAAGGGGGCTAAATCCTTCCCTTTACATAACCTACCCCCCGGACCCAAAAATCTTTTAAAAGGTCTTTCCTGTTCTTTTATGCCTTTCCTTTGGATAAAATAAAAGTCGGTGGCGACTCTTGCTATCCGCAACATAACTAAAGTCAGTTCTCCCACCGTGTTACACCGAGCACCTAGGATCAATCTAACTTATAATTCAACTCGGTTCCCTCTAGCAAGTAATTCGTTTAAGCATAGACATCCTTTCGCGCGTGATAACTTAGATGGTTCCCATCGAGTACGATGGATGTAGGGGGTGCTAATACCTTCCCCCTGCATAACCGACTCCCGAACCCAGGAAATGGTTCCGTTGACCTTTGTCCTTATCTCTCTTCCCGGGTTGTATCTATATCTTCCTTTTCCCTCTTCGGGAATAAATAGAATTAGGTGGCAACTCTTCAGTCTGTCCAGCGCGCGGCTCCCATCTTTTCGGATCGCGTGAGGTCGTATTTTTTGGGGTACGACAGGTGGCTCATAAAGGGTCTTCATGATGAACTTGAAGAAACGGCCGATGGTGTTGTCACTCTCTCTACAGGCAGACTAGGAGCTCCACCAGTTTTCATAACCTGCAACGATTGGGAACAATCAATGAATAGAATTGCAAAAAAAAAGAAAGAAGAAGATGGCAAAGCTACTCATCTTTGTGCCGCTTTACATGATGTAGCAATGTTTGATCATGCGAAGATGCGAGGTCGCACAAAGGAAGTTGCAGGGTCGTGGAAACAGGGCGCAAGAACTCAATGTCATGGTTTCAATTTGGAAAAACAAAGTCTGTAAGAACTCTTACCAACATGTTTTGTGCAACCATACAATTGCATTTTGATTTCCACCAAGCGATTTACAACCTTGAAACTATTCTGTGTGGATTGGTAGAACTCACAAAAAGAAAAAGACAATGCATTAGAAAACAGTTGGGACCACCACTAGCAAAAAAACAGGGAAAACTCAATTCAATCCAAATTCAACTAATTCGGTTCATTTCAAAATAAGAGAAACTGAGTCAAATAATGTAGCGACTAAGGCAAGAAATAGACAGAAATATGGCAGAAGATACCAGACCAAGTTTTTCACGAAATTGGCAATACCAATTCTTGATGCAAAAAGGCATAACAGACACAACCATTAGTTAATTTCCTATCAAAATTCCCAAAAAGCACAAACCCTAATTTTCACAATATAAAAAGGGAGGACAAATTCACAAATGAGGATCTGAAAAAACGGCCGCATCCAAAGTAAGAAAAAAACCCTAAAAACACTTTTATCAAAGGCAATCGAAAATTCAAAAGAACACATAGCAAGAAAAGTTCCAATCGCAACCATAACAAAGAACTGAAGAGCAAAAGAAGGAGCTAAGAAGTGAAGGAGAAAACGTAGCGAAAGAAGGATCAAGAAAGCGTTTGGCTTACCTTGAAGAGCTTCAAACTTCAATTTTGTCATTTGTGGGTAACTCTTCTAATCTCCTTTCCGTGTCCATTCTATGTTGTTTCATCTTTCATCCCAATTGTGATTTGTTGTTGAGTGTTGATGAATCTGAGGATTAGGGATTCCGATTTGGGGCCTAGGGCTCAGTTTGTTTTGCGAAAGGAGTGATTTGCTTAGGTGAGAATATTTGTTTCTTTTGGCTTTCCTTGATTGAAGTTGATGACATATAGAATATTTGGGTTTCATTGGAAACCATGGGTGATTCGGAAACAGGGAGAGGAGGAGAGCAGACATTTTGCTCTGTTGTTTTTTTTGTTTTTCCTTTCAAAGTTCCTTTCCATGTGATATGATTAACATATTTCTTTAATAATTTTTTGAAAAAAACTAAACATAATGGGTGCCATTAATTCGGTGTGTTTTTTGTTTATATTAATTTATTCTGACTGATTTTATTTCCCCATATAAATTTTTGTGATAACCGATGCACCCATGTGAAACGGCATGTTTTTTAGGGTTCCGTGTCCCTCTTTCACAAAGTATCTGAAGCGGGTCGGTTCCGACCCGCAGCCTCTGGGTCTTGACCCACGCCCAGGGCTTATCCCCTTTGGGCCTCATGCTGTTTTTTTCTTTCTTTTGTTCTGTTCTATTTTGTTTTAAAATTTTCATTTGTTAAGTGAAATATTAAGCATCTTAATTAGTTTCTTTAGGATAATAAATTTTTAGTCGAAGTTTAATTTAGTTTTTTTATTAATACGTCTATTTCTTTAATTTTATTTTTCTTAACTATAGAAATAAAAATTAAAGAATTAGAAATTTCAATTAGGTTTTAATCACGAATCCTAGAGTTTTTATTTTATTAAACTTTTTTTATTAAGAGTTAACTTCTCCACGTTAACCTCAAGTTTTCGAGGTAATTTAATTTCTTGGTCCAACGCCAAGTAAACTCATTCGCCTACACTTTGCACACACGTAAGTCGGTCATCCTTATGATCGCTATCCGCACGATGTTACGCGTCATAAATAACGAGCAACTGAACTTTGGAATCTAGCATTCCGCGATTTCTGTAATGAACCACTCTTGAGGCTAGCCTTCGAGTTGTGTTTCATTTACTCCTTCGTTTCTAAAATTTAAACCCTAATTCATCCAAAATAATCTCAACACATCTTAATACACATAATTAATTAACGTAAGAACTAAATTCTGGAATCTAGCGTTCCTCGGGTTTTTGAATTGAATTACTGTTGGGGTTATTCCTCGATTTGTAATTCATTCGCTCTTTCGTTTTCAAAATGTAAATCTTAAATAAAATCGTGGAAGAACTAAACTCAGGAATCTAGAATTCCTCGGGTTTTTGAATTGAATTACTGTTGGGGCTAGCCCTCGATTTGTAATTCATTCGCCCCTTCACAATGAGAAAACAACTTAAAACTCACTAACAAATGAAAATCATTTTATAATTAATCAACGAAGAACTAAACTCAGGAGTCTGGCATTCCTTGGGTTTTTTGAATTGAACTACTCTTGAGGTTAGCCCTCGAGTTGTGCTTTTTTCTCTCTTTCGTTTAAAACACTTTAATAAAGATCAAACATCTTTTTCAAAACAGACATTATTTAAATCTTTCTATCTCGCAAACAAGCTAGCGCTTCAGCCTCCACCGCGAGTATAAGCCAACGATTAGCAGTAGAATGCGTTTTAAACAAATGTTCAAATAAAAAGTACAAACCGTAGTCGCACGAACTATGAAGCTCTGACTTTCCCATTGTACAAGGGAATACGTAGGCACGGGGATTTTAATCCTTCGTGAGCACAATAATAAAAAACTTAATCTTTTCTCCGTCTTAATATTAATTTAAAACTTATTTCCTTAGAACTAACATTAATAACAAACACTTAGAAGACAAAGACTTAGATCAACTCTGTTGTTTTCTTTCCGCGTCTCATCGCAAGGATCGTATTTTTTCGAGGTACGACAGCTTGGAGACTCTGCTGGGGATAGGCTCCATGCTAGAGAGAGTCGATCCTAACTTAGCTTTGTGTGATTTTTGTTTGATCTTATCTTTTTGTCTTCTCTATGTTTATTAATTATGTTGGTTTATTTGTTCTTTTACTGCTTTCCCTTATTTGCTCATTTATCTTACTTGACTGTGGGATCTTGGGGTCACTTCACAAGTAAAAGACGAGTCGGAAAAAGAAGAGGGAACACCTAGGTTAGAATTAGTAGTATTAGTGTTAGTCTCAAAGAACTCGCTTCTTGAGGGCCTAGAATGAAAGCTCCCCCAGATAGTTAGACTTTTCGTAAATCTTGTCACAACGCAGCTAGCATGTCGTGTGACTTGATTCATGAAAGGGTAGTGATTCTGGGTAGACCTTATCGACATTATCGTCAAAATGCAGCTAGCCTGTGGCGGGGCGTTAATACGATAAACGTCTGTGACCTTGAGTTTCCTTAAACCATCATTGTAGAAACCATCCTGTGAATGGGACTTATGGGTAGAAAAACGTAGAACCAATCTCTTACAGCCTGCCTATTAAGAATGTTCCGGATTTACTTGTGATACCTCACATCCTTGCATCATTGCATCCCTGTATCTTTGCATCTCACCATCATATGCATTGTTTTAGTAAGAGCTTCAAGGAACAAAGAGATGCTTGTTGCAAACATCATATATTTTACCATAAATGGACTTCAATTTATTAGTTCTTGAAAAAATAATAAGAAAGTTACCCATTTTGATGTTTTGCAATAACTTCTTAAGTCCCTTGAAGCATTTGCATTTTTTCTACTCATTAGTACATCTTCGCATTTGCATTTTGTCAAAAACTTATTCCCGTCATCTCCATTCCAGACTGTCACACTGAGGATCTCATGCAAATACTCCACTCGAGCTCAGGCTAAGAAGAATATGGCTGACAGAGACCCAGAGATGGATAAAGTTAATGAGGAGCTTACTGATCTTCATGGAAATGTGGGCTAGATTCTGGAAATGCTGCAAGTCATTCGAGCAAAGATGAATACCCAACAAACTTTGGTTTCTGAGATTGTCACTGCAACGACTGAGCCTACACGACCAGTCACTACCTCTGTAACCTGGCCTCCTTTTGGGCTTCCTCATAGGTTTGTACCTCCTCCTCATAGTTTTGCTTCTCAAGGCTTTATTCCTCCTTCCCAAGGATTTTCTGCTCAGGGTTTCTTCCCTCCTTCCCAAGGCTTTGTTTCTCAAGGTTTCGCGCCTCCTTCTCAAAGGTTTTCATTTCCTTCCCAAGGTTTTGTACCTCCCCCTCAAGGAGTTACCACTCAGCAAACTATTCCTTTGACTACTGAAGAGAACAAAGTGGTTACTAATTTTACACCAGATAGTGTGCACACTCGTGTCCAACCATACTTTAACGATCCGCGTGTGTATGATGTGCCAGACATGTCTAAAAATGGAAATGAGAAACATGAGAAGATGCAAGAGAATTTTGACACTCTTGAAAACAGATTGAGGGCAATTGAAGATTACCAGATCTTTGGTGCTGCTTCCAGAGAAATGTGCCGTGTGTCTAGACTAGTGATACCTCCCAAGTTCAAGACTCCCACCTTTGATATGTATGAAGGTGCAACGTGTCCTAAAAGGCATCTTTTAATTTACTATCAAAGAATGGCAGTGCAAGTCGATAATGACAAACTGATGATCCATTGCTTCCAGGATAGTTTGAAAGGAATTTCCTCCAAGTGGTATCTAACTCTAGACCAATAAAAAAATTGTTGTTTCCAAGACCTGACAGATGCTTTCATTCAGCATTACAAGTACAATATGGACCTCGCTCCCGAAAGGAGGCAGCTGTTGAGTATGTCCCAGAAAGATTCTGAGTCTTTTAAAGAATACTCTCAAAGGTGGAGAGGGACCGCTTCTCAAGTAGATCCCCCGTTTAATGAGAAAGAATTGGCTGACTGGTTTGTTAACACTGTACGACCAGAATTCTTTGAGAGAATGGGGGGAAGCACAACTGCTAGCTTCTCTGATATTGTGGCTGTGGGAATCAAGGTTGAACTTGGTCTAAATAATGGAAAGACGAGTGGTGCATCCAGCAACTCCAGTAATAGTAGTGGGAACAATGCTAAGAAATTTACCAGCAATTTCCACAAAACGAAAGAGGGCGAAACGAATGCAGTAATGATGGGTAAAAGAAGAAATCCGCTTTGGCAGAGGCCTCCACCTGTGGCTCAACAGTAGTATGCCTATCCACCACAGTATGTTCAACATCCATATGTAGCGGCAGTTCAACCATCATATAAACAACAAGTTCCAATGTATCGGTCAACTCAAGAAGTATCGATGTATCAAAAAGCGGCTCCAGTGGTTCCAGCCTATCAACCAATGCTCAACAATCCAGGCTATCAACAAGCACCCAATGCTTCAGCCTATCAGCAGAGGAATCCAACTCCTCATCCGAATTCTAACTTTCAGAATAGAAGACCAGGAGGAAGGCCTCCCAATCCTCGGATCCCTATGACCTATACTGAATTATATCCCTCACTACTGAAGAGAGGCGTGGTTACTCCAAGGCCTTTGGGTCCTCCGCCAGATCCACTCCCACCAAGTTACAATTCAAGCGCCCACTCTTTATTCCATGAAGGTGCTCCAGGGCATGATTTAGAACATTGTATCGCTTTGAAGTATGTTGTGAAGGATTTAATGGATAAAAACATTTTGTCATTTGGAAATACTGGTCCGAATGTCAAAAATAATCCTCTACCCAAACATGGGTCCATAAATTCCATTGTTGATAAGTCTGACGAAGATTTGATTTTCGATGCCACAGAGATCAAAACCCCGCTTAGAGACTTCCATGTGAAGTTAGTAAAGGTGGGTATGCTGAAGAACTGTCATAAGAATTGTGAAGCTTGTGCTAATAATCCAAAGGGATGTGAACTGGTCTTGAGAGATGTTCAAAGTTTGATTAATCTGGGTGTTTTTCAAGTAAGCGGTCGTGTGAAGAGGAATGAAGTGGAAATGATTGAACCCATTTTTAACTTTCCTGAATCTGATTCTACCATGGCACCAGTGTTTAACATGCTTGAGTCCCCAAGAGTTCAACCCATCTTCAATATGCCAGAACTCGTGGTGCCCATTTTCAATATGCCATAACCGAGGATGGAGCAAAGAAGTAACCCTTTCCTTTATGAAGATACCAAAGCAGTTCCATGGAGGTATAATATAGGGGGAATTCATCAGAAGTTTGAACAGGCTGGTCAGAAGGAAAGTTTAAAGGTGGCAAGTGCTGACATAGTAGGTGCAAGTCGATTAACTCGCAGTGGTCGTGTTTACACTCAGCAGGTCAATACGGTTCCACCAGTTCCACCTAAAGAAGTAATTTTCGCTGTTGCCAACAAGGATAAAGGGTTGGTCTTGGAAGAGGAGGATGCGGAATTTCTCAGAATTATTAAGAAAAGTGATTATAAGGTTATTGATCAGCTACATCAAACGCCGTCCAAAATATCTATCTTATCACTTATTATGCATTCGCCGGCCCACCGAGGTGCTCTCCAAAAATTAATAGCCCAAGCTCATGTTACGCATGACATAAATGTAAATCGGTTTGATGGAGTCATTGCCAATATTACCGCATGTAATAATCTCAGTTTCAGTATGGAGGATCTTCCAAAGGATGGCTTGGACCATAAACGTGCTCTTCATATATCTGTAAAATGTCAGGAGGATACTTTAGCAAGAGTTCTTGTGGATACAGGATCTTCATTGAATGTTTTGCCGAAAAGAATGCTTGCTAAGTTATCTTATCAAGGGACATAAATGAGGCCCAGTGCACTGATTGTGAAAGCTTTTGATGGGTCAAGGAGGATTGTTATTGGAGAAGTAGACCTGCCAATCTTGATTGGACCACGGGTGTTCAAGATCACTTTCTAGGTTATGGACATTAACCCTAATTACAGTTGTTTGCTGGGAAGACCTTGGATCCATGCCGTTGGGGCAGTCACTTCTACCTTACACGAGAAGATGAAGTTTGTGGTCGATAATAAGTTGGTAACTGTGTCTGGTGAAGAAGATTTCATGGTCAGCAACATTTCTTCATTTAGCTATATTGAGGCTGATGAAGATGCTTTGGAAACTGCTTTCCAAGCTCTGGAGATAGCCAATGTTGTCCTTATGAAAGTAGACGAGCCAAAGGGGAAGGGTATTCCATCTTTTGCGTCGCTGAAGAGTACCATTTCTACTATTGAAGAAGGAAGCTATGAAGGTTGGGGTAATGTCATTGAAGTCAAGAAGAAGCTGGATCGCCACGGGTTGGGTTACAAACCAACTCATGTGAAGGAAGGAGCGTCAACCTCCGTCAAAGGACGTCCAAAGACCATTCAAGAGGTGTTTTCCAGTGCCGGCTATCAGATTAATGCAGTTAATGGGGATGCTGAAGATGAAGATGTGGATCATTTGGTTTATCAGTGTGAAGCAGCTTTGGGCAATTGGGAGGCAGTTGAGATCCCATAATTTTTTCCACTGTCAAAGTAATTTATTGTTTTTTAATGTTTTCAAAGTTCCCTAGCTTTGCCCAAGGCTATGGGATCATTTTGTAGGGCCCCTTCTCCTTTTCAAGTTTTTTAATCAATGAAGGCATTTTGTTAAATTCCTGTTTTGTTTTATTTACTGCTTTTTCTCTTTTCACTTTTAAAAGAAAATGGCAATCTTTCAAAACCAATAAAAAGTTTTTCTTGCATCTCTCTATTTTCACTTTTAATAAAAGCAAATCATTCCCATATGCAGAACAAATGAAAACCTTGTTTAATCCAATGAATCTATATTCTCTCCTAACTTTGATTCGCCCATCTACCAAGCGGAAGATGAAAGTGAGGAAGATTATGACGTTCCCGAAGAACTGGAAAGATTAGTTGAGTATGAGCACACAGATCTTCAGCCACATAAGGAGCAGGTAGAGACCATCAACCTTGGCACTGATGAAGACAAAAAGGAAGTTAAGATTGGTACAACACTTGGGGCAGACGTCAGAGAAAGATTGGTCAAGCTTCTCAAAGAGTATGAGGATGTGTTTGCATGGTCGTATCAGGATATGCCCGGTTTAGACACATGCATAGTGGTCCACAAGTTGCCTCTTCGATCAGATTGTCCTCTAGTAAAGAAAAAGCTTCGAAGAATAAGACCGGACATGGCTTTGAAGATTCGAGAGGAGGTCAAAAGACAGTTTGATGTTGGATTCCTCGTGGTTGCGAAGTACCCTGAGTGGGTAGCTAACATCGTACCAGTCCCAAAAAAGGATGGCAGGGTTAGAATGTGCGTGGACTATAGGGATTTGAACAAAGTCAGTCCAAAGGACGATTTCCCTCTTTCGCACATTGATACTTTGGTTGACAATACTGCTAAGTTTTTTGTCTTCTCCTTCATGGATGGATTTTCAGGATACAACCAGATCAAGATGGATCCTAACGATATGGAAAAGACTACCTTCATCACACTATGGGGTACTTATTGTTACAAGGTTATGCCATTTGGTCTCAGAAATGCAGGAGCCACTTATCAAAGGGCAATGGTCACCCTTTTCCATGATATGATGCATAAAGAAATAGAATTTTATGTGGATGATATGATTGCCAAATCACAGAGTGAGGAGGATCATTTGAATCATCTCCTGAAGTTATTTGAGTGCCTCAGAAAGTTCCAACTGTATCTGAATCCAGCTAAGTGTACCTTTGGTGTCCGGTCAGGAAATTTACTTGGTTTTATTGTTAGTCAGCAAGGAATTGAAGTAGATCCAGACAAGGTCAGAGCAATTCAAGAAATGCCAGCTCCAAAAACAGAAAAGCAAGTCAGAGGTTTCCTCGGAAGATTGAACTACATCTCTAGATTCATCTCCAACATGACCGCTACATGTGAGCCTTTATTCAAGTTGCTCCGAAAGGATCAAGCAATTGAATGGAATTCTGATTGTCAACAGGCTTTTGA
The DNA here is from genome assembly GCA_963966055.1 of Lathyrus aphaca. Lineage (NCBI taxonomy): Eukaryota > Viridiplantae > Streptophyta > Magnoliopsida > Fabales > Fabaceae > Lathyrus > Lathyrus aphaca. The sequence goes on along the minus strand of OZ014523.1, from coordinate 298,739,600 downwards.
AAAGATTAAGGTTTACCTACTGGAACCTCCTATCTTAATCCCACCTACTCTGGGGAAGCCTCTCTTCATGTATCTGACTGTACTTGAGGGATCTATGGGTTGTGTATTAGGCCAACAGGATGAAACTGGTCGTAAGGAGCATGCCATTTATTATTTAAGCAAGAAGTTTACAAATTGTGAAAGCAGATATTCACTTTTAGAGAAGACTTGTTGTGCTTTGACATGGGCTGCCAGACGACTCGGGTAGTATATGATTTGTCACACTACTTTGTTGATCTCGAAAATGGATCCAATAAAGTATATTTTTGAGAAGCCTGCCTTGACTGGAAAGCTCGCCCGTTGGCACATGCTGTTATCTGAATACGACATCCAATATGTAACCCAGAAATCTATCAAGGGCAGTGTTTTGTCTGACTACCTTGCTGATCAACTTGTTGAAGATTATGAACCTTTGAAATTCAATTTCCCAAATGTGGACATTATGTTGATAAAGGACTGTGAAGCTATAGGTCTGGACGAAGGTCCAGAGCCAGGATCTCGTTGGAAGATGATGTTTGATGGTTCCTCTAATTACATGGGGCATGGTGTGGAAGCTGTTTTGATGAATCCTGATGGTGGTTATACCCCTTTCATAGCCAGATTATGTTTTGAATGTACAAACAACATCGCTGAGTATGAAGCATGTGGTTTGGGTATCGAAGCTGCAATTGATACCAGAATCAAGATTCTTGAAGTATATGGAGACTCAGCTTTGGTAATCTACCAAGTCAAAGGTGAATGGGAGACCTGTGATGAGAAGTTGATCCCTTACCGTGCCTACATTGTGGAACTAATCAAATACTTTGATAAAGTCACTTTCCATCACGTTCCAATGGCAGAGAATCAAATAGCAGATGCCTTGGCTATGTTGGCCTCTATGTTTCAAGTCAGATTTCTTAATGAATCTCCACTCATTACAATCGAGCGAAAAACTACACCAGCCTACTGTCTATTGGTCGAAGAAGAAACTGATGAGAAACCATGGTTCTATGACATCAAGAACTACTTGCAAAATCAGGTATACCCAGCGGATGCAACAACTTTGGACAAGAAGACTCTGAGAAGATTGGCATCCAAATTTTTCCTCAGCAATAATGTGCTTTACAAGAGAAATCATGATATGGTTCTGCTCAGATGTGTGGACAAGCGCGAAGCAGACTTATTGATTAGGGAAATCCATGAAGGATCATTTGGAACACATGCCAATGGACATGCCATGTCCAGAAAGATTTTGAGAGCTGGATACTTCTGGTTGACCATGGAATCAGATTGTTTCAAATATGTCAGGAAGTGTCATAAATGCCAGATTTATGCCGACAAGGTGCACGTACCTCCGACCCTTTTGAATGTTCTATCATCCCCTTGGCCTTTCTCAATGTGGGGCATTGATATGATAGGGGCAATTGAGCCTAAAGCTTCTAATGGTCACCGGTTTATCTTGGTTGCGATCGATTACTTTACCAAGTAGGTAGAAGCAACTTCATATGCCAATGTGACAAAGCAAGTGGTTGCCCGTTTCATCAAGAACCAAATTATCTGCCGTTATGGAATCCCAAGCTGAATCATCACAGATAATGGGACCAATTTGAACAATAAGACGATGAAATAACTGTGTGAGACATTCAAGATTGAACATCATAAATCTTCTACTTATCGTCCGAAGATGAATGGAGCTGTAGAAGCTGCAAACAAGAACATCAAGAAGATTCTGCAGAAGATGGTGAAAACTTACAAAGACTGGCACAAAATGTTACCATATGCCTTACACGGATATAGAACATCAGTTCGCACTTCGACAGGGGCAACCCCTTTCTCTTTGGTGTATGGGATGGATGCAGTTCTCCCTATCGAAGTAGAGATACCATCTTTGAGGATTTTGATGGAAACCAAACTAGAGGAAGTTGAGTGGGTCCAGAACATATATGATCAACCGAACCTCATTGATGAGAAGAGAATGACCGCCATGTTCCATGACCAATTGTACCATAAGCGCATCAAGATAGCATTTGATGAGAAAGTCTGTCTCCGAGAATTCAAAGAAGGAGACCATGTACTCAAGAAAATTTTGCCAGTCCATAAAGACATGCGTGGAAAATGGAGTCCTAACTATGAAGGCCCGTATGTTGTGAAGGTGGCATTCTCCGGAGGTTCCCTAATCCTCACAACTATGGATGGTAAACAACTGAAACACCCGGTGAATTCTGATGCAGTAAAAAAATATTATGCCTAAATAGAACCCGATAGGTCGAAAACCAGAAATGGTGACCTAGGAAAAAATGGGTATCTTGGTGGATCATAACCTATGAAGGAGATCCAGGTAAAAGTTAGGGATAAAAACAAAAAAATAAGAGCTCGCTAAGTTAAAAACCCGAAAGGGCGGCCTAGGAAAAAAAGAGCGTCCCGATGGATTGAAAACCCGAAAGGGCGGTCCAGGAAAAAATTAGGGACAAAGGCATTTGACTGTATCATATGGTGTTTACCATTATCTAAGATCATTTACTTGAAGACCACTCCAATTTCTCTTGTCAAAAGCAAAGTGTTGAGCGGTCTTAGTTATTAGGGATTATAGTGGTCGTTGGATTCACTGTAGACCTTTTCCCCATTGCCATTTTCAAATTATAATTTTCCATGGAATTTTGCTATTGGAAAGCTACCATTCTTAAATGAAATACAACCTTTGCCTTTAAACTTTGCCTTTCAGCTTCTTATTTTCTTTTGTTATGCAAAATGTCTTTACTGAATTACCATTTAACTCTAAAAATGACAAATAGTTTAGAAAATTGTTTTTGGAAACACATGAAAACTTTCGAATTTCTTTGACTTTGAAAATACAAAAAATCTTCTATCTTCTAAAAAAACCTTGGCTTGCAGCAACACTCTCATGCCATTATTACAGAACTCCCCACAAAGGATTAAAAGCTGGTAGCACTCTTGGATGGATCCTTGGACCAAAAATTGAGTTCCAATTTCAAAGACATCCTCCAGCATCTTTCTTATTGCTCGTCTAAATATTGGCATTGAGATCCTGCTCCCCCTTGCTTTGTCAGAACTCTATGTCTCTCCCCAGAGTCAGCATTTGCATATCATGATCATTCGCATCATGCCTAATCATACGCATTTGACATATTCATTTGTCTTTCCCCAGTTGTTGTCTGTCTGACTCCAGGTCCAGATTATTGTCAATTTTCAATTTTGAAATCCATTGTTGTGGGCACCCTGAAGTGTGGTTAACCAAAGTCTTATTCCAGTAACACTGGTATCCCCCGCAGAGGCCCTCATTGATATGTCCCTTAGAACCACCAATATTTATTTTAAGCCCAATCATCATTGGCATAAATCCTTTAAGCTGTTTGCTTAGGATTTAAGGTTGTTTAATTCAACACGCATCTGTGTTTTCCTGACGGTTCCTAAAGTTCTTCTTTGAACTCTTCATGTAAGGAATTTCCAGAGGTTGGTCGTTTATCTCGTTGAAAACTCCAACATTTATTCTTATTTGCTAGTTGGTCGCTTAGAGCCGTTTGATTTATCTTTAAATGCTTCGCATTCTACTCCTAGTATCAGTTGGTCGCACAGGACCACTACCCGAACATTGTGTTCGTCTACTTTATCCTCAGTATCAACAGTTACACTTGAACCTGTTGATTTACCACTTTGGATTATTTGTCTGTTATTTTATTTTTTCGACCGCCTTGTCGACGTCTTCTATTATATTTCCCGACCGCCGTGTCGGCGTCTTCTATTGTATTTCCCGGTCGCTGCGTCGATGTCTGTTATTTTATTTCCCGACCGCCGTGTCGACGTCTACTATCTTATTTCCCGACCACTGCGTCGATGTCTGTTATTTTATTTCCCGACTGTCGTGTCGACGTCTTCTATCTTATTTCCTAACCGCCGTGTCGATGTCTGTTAGTTCGCTTTCCCGACCGCCGTGTCGATGTCTGTTATTTTATTTCCCGACCGCCGTGTCGACGTCTGTTATTTTATTTCTCGTCCGCCGTGTCGACGTCTGTTATTTTATTTCCGAACCTCTGTGTCGACGTTTTTTATTTCATTTTCAGACCACCGCGTCGATGTCTATTATTTTGTTTTCACGACCGCCGAGTCGACGTCTGTTATTTTGTTTTCCCGATCGCCGAGTCGATGTTTGATATTTTTATTCCTGACCGCCGTGTCGATGTCTGTATGTTATTTTCCGATCGCCGCGTCGATGACTGTTATTTATATCTCCAACCGCCGTGTTGAGTTTTGTTTTCCGACCGCCGTGTCAATGACTGTTTATTTTATTTCCCGACCGTCGTGTCAACGTCTGTTATTTTTTTTTCCCGACCGCCATGTCGATATCTGTTATTTATTTCCTTGGCCGCCATCTTGAGTTTGTTTTCCTGACCGCCGTGTCGATTTCTTTTATTTTCCTCAATCGCCATGTTGAGTTTGTTTCTTGACCGCCTTGTCGATGTCTTTTTTGTTATTTCCTCAATCTCCGTGTTGAGTCTGCTTTTTCGACCGCCGTGTCGATGTCATTTTAACTGCCTTTCTCAACCGCTGGATTGCTGTATTGGGATCCCCAGCAGCCACCTTGAACTTTCTAACTCATCACTTCAGATAGTCTGTTTTATGGCCGTATCAAGCCATTACATTTTCACTTCGAACCAGTTTCTTGCTATTATAGGGTGTCAGTCTGTCTTTAATCTTATGCTCCAGATTTCTGTTTGGTTTCCCGTCTGTAGATGTTTAGAATTGGCAGAATTTTTGACCAACAAGAAGTGTTGAACTTATTTCAGGATGTCACATCAGATGTTGTGACATTATCAAACAGAGTATAAGTAAATGAACTTAATTCAGGATGTCACACCAGATGTTGTGACATTGTATCAGTTAATGAAGTAAGTTTAGTTTACAGGATGTCACACCAGATGTTGTGACATTGTATCAGTTAATGAAGTAAGTTCAGTTTTCAGGATGTCACACCAGATGTTGTGACATCTCAAACCTGCTACAAGAATTAATGAATGCTTAACAGAAGTGAGTAAATTCAGGGAATTTATCTGGAATTAATTATGAATGGATAAAACAGAAGAAGGCGCATCTGTAGGGAGATTGGTTATATGATTTTAGTATAAACAGAAGAACTGACTCACCTAGAATCAAGGAAGTAACAAACCCTAATTCAAGGTGATGGCAGCATGCGTATCAGGATTGGATAACCTACTGAAAGCCCAAAATCCAAGCATCTATTTAAGCAACAGAAACTCTCAGAATAGAGTACGAAATTAAGAAGACTAAATAGGGTGTTTGTGTTTTAATAGCCGGTTGTATATGTGTATCACTTTATGAGCTTTTAAGAAAAAAGTGTATTGTGTCTTGATTGAAACTGTGAAGTAAGATCAAGTTGTTTTGTTTGAAGTATCACTTCAATTTTATTAAACTTGTAAACATATCACTGTGTGATTGAGGGGGAGTGAGTTGGTACTCATATCTAAGTTGTGTCTTAGGTAGAAATTGCCTTGGGTAGATATTAAGTGAAAGATTAAACTGAGTGGTTTAAGTCTAGAATTAATATTACTTATATTGGATTTCCTTCCTGGCTTGGTAGCCCCCAGATGTAAGTGTGGTTATACACTGAACTGGGTTAACAATTTCCTGTGTTGTTTAATTTTCCTGCACTTTAAGTTTTGTTCAAGTCTTCACGTGTTTAAACATCTCATTCGACATCACGTACCTGATCCCAGAATTTCAATTGGCATCAGAGCAGGCACCCTGCCTGTTTAACTGGGTAAGATCTAGGGACTGCAAATTCTGGAAACATGGACAGAGATGTAGGATTAGTAAATAGACCACCTATATTGGATGGATCTAATTATGACTACTGGAAGCCAAGAATGGTAGCATTATTAAGATCACTTGACAATAGGGCCTGGAAAGCAGTCAACAAAGGATGGGAGCACCCTGTCCAAGACAACAAAGATGGAGCAAAAGTTTTGAAACCTGAAGAAGAATGGAGCAAGGAGGAAGAAGATTCAGCACTTGGCAATTCCAAGGCCTTAAATGCTTTATTCAATGGCATTGATAGGAACATATTCAGACTTGTGCATCACTGTGAGCCGGCCAAAGATGTTTGGGACACTGTCAAAACAACTCATGAAGGAACATCAAAGGTGAAGATGTCAAGACTTCAACTTCTCACCACCAAGTTTGAAAACTTGAGAATGAAGGAAGATGACACAATTCATGAGTTCTACATGAACATTTTGGAAATAGCCAATACTTCTGGTGCTTTGGGAGAAAAGATGACTGATGAAAAGCTGGTAAGAAAGATTCTCAGATCTTTACCAAAAAGATTTGACATGAAGGTCACAGCAATAGAAGAAGCTCAAGACATATGCACAATGAAGGTTGAAGAGCTCATTGGTTCCCTTCAAACATTTGAGATGGGAATGAATGACACAATTGTAAAGAAGAACAAAAGCATAGCCTTGGTGTCAAATACTGATAAAGAAGAAGAAAATAATGAAGCAGACCCTGAAGAAAATTTATCAGAAACCATTGCTATGCTTGGAAGACAATTCAAAAAGATTCTCAGAAAGATGGATGGCAAGTCCAGTCCAAGTGGAAGATACTCAAACTCTTCTGAGACTAAAAGACCTTATGATGCTAATAGAAGGTCAAATTATGATGAAAAGAAAAATCAAGAAAAAGGGATTAAATGTCATGGATGTGAAGGATATGGACACATCAGAAATGAATGCCCTACCTATTTAAAAAGGTAGAAGAAAGGTCTCTCTGTGACCTGGTCTGATGAAGACTCAGGATGTGAATCAGAAGAAGAATCAGCAAAGCACATCACTGCTCTAGCTGGAGTATGTGAATCTGAAAGTGGATCCAGTGATGAGGAGCTGACTTTTGAAGAGCTAGCAGAATCATACAAAGAGCTGTGTAAAAGGAGCACTGAAGTATGCATGGAGATTATAAAGCAGAAGAAGCAGATTGAGGCATTAAAGGTTGAAAAGACAAGTAATCTAGAAACCATTGACACTTTGAAAAGTGAAGTAAGTCTTCTCAACTCCAAGTTGGAACATATGTCTAAATCTGTTAGAATGTTGAACAGTATCTCAAACACACTGGATGTCATTCTCAACAACAATAAGCATTCAGGTGATAGAACTGGACTGGGATTTAACAAAGCTCAACAGGTTGAGGCTAGCACTAGCAAAACTACTTCAAAACCCATAAAGTCAAACAAGATGTCCCAACAGATGTCTCAACATCATGAAAAGAACATAATGAAGAAGAAGTATCAAAGATGGAGATGTCATCATTGTGGAAGGTTTGGTCACATCAAACCTCATTGCTACAAGTTGCATGGATATCCAGATCAGATGTATCAGCAACCCCCTAAGCAGAAGACAGAGGTCATCAAGAAAATATGGGTACCTAAAGCTAGTCTTCATGCTGATCAAAGCTACATGCCCAAGAACAAGTTCAACAAACAAGCTTGGAGCTCTACAAATGGACACTACAAAGGGCAGAGGCATCAAAGGAAACCTCACTACAAGCAAAAATGGTCAAAGAAGAATGTTGCAAATATAGCTCATACATCTCTAAGAGTATCAGCTAAAGAAGACTGGTACTTTGATAGTGGATGCTCAAGGCACATGACTGGATTGAAGAACTTGCTGATAGACTTAAAGTCATATTTGTCGCTCCCACCAAATGAGGCCGGGTCAAATGGGGTACAGACGCGAACGGTCAGCGAAAGGAGAGAGAGAACACACAAGGGTGAACTCAGAAATGAAAGAGTCGCCAGCTAGGCATTTTTATCCCGGAGGAAAGGTAATGCTGCATAAACCTGAAAAAAGAATGGATAAGACGGTCGCGAACCAGAGAGACTGAGAAAGGGGGTTGATTACAACCTGGAAAGGTATTAGCACCCAGATTGTCCGCCGTACTCGACGGGATCCACGCTTAAAAGATTTGTGTTTTAAAGGGGTAGTGTCAGTGCAATTTGTGTATCAAAGCTGGAAAGAATGCAAGTGTCAGTGTAAAAGAAAAGTGAAGTGTATAAAAGGAGTGTCAGTGTAAGAAAAAGAGTATGAAGCTCAAGACTATGAGGCTTAAAGAATGATGCTGGAAGGAGGGGGAATATACAGAGACTTTTGTTCGATAACTGTTAAGTTATGCCTACGTATCCTCTCGTGCAATGAGGAAGTCAGAACACCGTAGTTCGACTCAAAGAGACTGAAAGATAAATTGACTGATGAACTGCTTACTTGTCTATGCTCAAGTGTATGACCTGTCTGGCTCAGGTGCAAATTTTCTTGCATTAGACGGAAGAAGCAAGCTCTCGCCTGTGAGTGAATATGATGAGAAGAGAATCCCGAAGGAGACGATTATTGTTTGTTTTTATGTTTTCATTCTTTTATTGCTTTTTGGAGTTTGTCATAATAAAATGAGCTTAAGCCTAAACCAAGGGTTAGTAAACTCATCACATCCTCCCTCTGATTAGGGGTAATGAGAATACCTTAAGTATGAAGTAGGCACCTCACACTTAATCACCATGATGTAGGATTAAGATCATTAACCTACTTGTAATTATTTAGATGTTTTTTGGAGTTTTTGTTTAGTGTTAAGTAATGAGTTTAAGCCATAATCAAGGATTTAATGGACTCATTACACCATCCTAATAGAAGGATAATAGATGAGAACATTTAAGCTGAGGAAGGCTCCTCAACTTAATCCATGATTAGGGATTAACCTCATGACAAAACAAAGCCTTTATTACATATATTTTAGATAATGATAAGATGAAGAAGTGATATTTATGGTTTGTAAGAGAACTTGAGGGGGACTTGTCCATTAACACTAGGGTTAGTCCTTCTTAACCAGTTAAGGAAGAATTAGAACCCTAATGCAAGGCCCAAGTTACAAGCTTGATGTCTTAGTGATTATTAAGTGAATTGATTAAAGGATTTAAACACATTAAGGGTTTAACACTTAGGATTAAAGTTATACACTCCATCCTAATAGAAGGATGCAGGCATAAGCATAATCACAAAGCCTTAAAACCTTTAGGGTTTAGTCCTGGATTATGAGATGAGAAGAGAAGACTCAATGATGACACAAAGGTAAAAGCTAAATGGGAGACTAACCAAACCCTAATTATTATCATGCTTGGTTGTTCCTAGGGTTAATGAGGTTTGCAAGAAGATCTTCAGAGAAACCATCGGGAAGGAAGCAGATGAAAGGAGCAAGAAGCAGAGAGAAGCAAGACAACTTGCTTCACTTAAGAAGACAAGTTGCTTGAAGGAAGAAAGAGAGCAAGAGCATGAATGAGCAAGCTCACTCTAATACAAAAGTAAAATGCAGCAATGAATGCATAAGAGAGATGAAGAGAGATTATGAGAAGTGAAGGCAAATTCACTTCCCAAAACAACTTACCACCTGAAAAGTTAGCAAAAGAAATGAAATGCAATGCAAATGAGATGAAATGTCTTGATGAAAACCAAAGTCAGAAGCATAAACATTACTTCAATGATGCTAAGAGATGATGCAAACACATGTCAAGAGTTGTGGATGATCATACAAGGATGAGGATGCAAATGAAGCATGCTTTGAACCATGGAAGTTCATGAAAGTTTATGAAATGATATGAATGCATAACATGGAAAATGAAAGATGCAATGATCAAACATGATTCTAATATGTCCTAAGATGTCTTATGAATCAATGTGGATGCACAAAATGTCATGGTAAGTTCTTAAATGCAAGCAAATGAGAGATGGATGCAAAGGAAGGCACAAATTAAGGTTTACATACAACACACAATGCAAAAATTCAAAACCAGAAGCAAATGATATGATAAAAAATTTAAAATGGGATCAAAGGAACCCCAACCCTACACAAGTTCACTGCACAAAGGAGGGGACCTAACTCTTAACCTAATGGGAGTTATGAATTTCTCAAGTCAATTAGGGTTTCAAGGTACCTTAAAAAGAAAAATGAACATTAAATTGAAAATGGAAGATAAATTAAAACCAATTTTACCCTAGAAACTACATGCTATGAAGGATGCAATGCAAGAAGAACCATCATCAAACTCTTAATGGTTAGGCAGAATGAATTTTTCTAAGTTTGAACAAAAATATTGTCTTTAAACAAATTTAATTCCAATGAAAATTGTCAAAATAGGTCAAGAACCAAAAAGAAATTTGTTTTGAGAGTTTGATAATGTTTCTAAATGTTTTGAAATGCAATGTGAATTTTTTGGTTATTTTTAAATACCTAAATGCATTTTTAATTAATTAATTTTCATTAACTAATTAAAAATAAACATTTAAATGATTTAAAAATGATTTTTAATGCAAAAAATAAAAATAAAAATATTTTTGGGTTCTGAAAATTGATGAAATGTTTGACAAAAAATTTCAGAATTTTTAAATGTGATTTACTATTTTTAATAATTCGTGCAAATAAAATGAAAAAGAAATGAAATAAAATAAAAATAAAAGAAAGTAAGCTAAAGGAGAGGTCAGGATTTGATCTGGGTTTGAAGGTGTTGACTTGGCGCCACATCCAATGGCCCAAGTTCAAACCTGGCTAATATTTATTTAATAATTAATTAAACCTAGGTTAAGTTAATTAATTACTGATTAGGGCTTAATGAGCCATCTGGACCCTCCAAGTGCGCGCGGGAAGCATGATCCTAAGGCCATTATTCAAAGTTACTAATTAAACACAATTAGGGCAAATGACTTTCAGATGACCGGAACAGTGGTTCTGGTCATCTTCTCTGGCAAGCCCAAACCCTAGATTCTTCTACAGGTCACCAAACACGAAATTTCTTCCACTAAAATGATCCTCTCATCAATCTAAACCTAAACCCTCATCTCAAATCCATTTATTTTCTCTCACAAGCCTGAATCGAAGCAAAACACAAAACACGGGCAAATGTTTAGAGATGTCATACATGCTGGTTTCTTCACCATTTCAAAAAATAAATACATATTCATGATCAGGAGAACACATAGCATCATAAAAGAACTCAAAAATTAGTTTCTGGGAAAAATGTTCTTCATGTTACCTGAGATGGAGCCTCTCTGACTTTGAGCTTTCTGGACTGTTCTTTTGTGCAAGCCTGCTTCCTTGAACCTCCTGATGATGGAATGAAGCTTAGAAAACTTGGGGAGTAGCTGGTTTAAAAGATTCAGCTTTGGTGTAGCAGAAATGGAGGTCTTTGTGTGTGATGTTTCAAGCTGTTTTAAGGGGTGATTCTTGTTCTATGAGTGGTTTGTGGTTTGTGGGTGAAGAAATTTTTGATGTTTGAAGGCTGTGTGAAGAGATTCGAAGAGGAGAAGTTTTTTGACAGATTTTGTGGATGCTGGAATGTGGGAGCTTTCTGGCTTTTGTGTGGTGTTGTTTGGGATTCTTGATGTCCACATATTTGACTCTGATTGGGCAGAGAGTTGTTGGTGGCACAATGTGATTGGCATGAGAAAAAATGCAAAAGTCAAAAGTTTGTGTACTACAAGTATGGGTTGGGACAGAAGAGATCTAAAGGGGTGTCTTGCCTCAGCATGATTTATGGTGAGCCATGGGATCAACAAGATGCAGCTGGATGGCTTGGATAGCAAGATGGCATGAGTTTTGCATTTTTGCCCTCTTTGAAGTTTCTTGTGAATTAAGGCATGGAACCTCATGATTTCTTGGGCAATTTGTGACAAAATGAGTTATGTGATATTGTTATGATGTTTTGATACCAATTGGAGTTCAATTCAAGCATGAAAGGTCCCTTTTGCAAAGTTTCAATTTTGAAGTCTTCATGAAAAATGCCTTATGCAACTTGTAATCCAAGGAATGGAAATGAAACATTCTTGGCACAAATCTGTCTTTTAGGCATTGCAATGTGTTTTTATGATGGTTAGAAGCCATTTTGAATTCATGAGAATGCTTGGCATGTGAAATTGCAAGTTTCCCTCTTTGTGCAAAAGTGAAATTTCAATGATTTTATCCAACTTTGACAAGCCATAACTTTTGATCCAAAATGAATTAGAATGAGTTCTTGTACTTTTTGAAAATGGGAAGATTCAATCTACAACTTTCATGACCAAAGTTCTTTCATTTGAGGCATTTTTGAATCAAAAAGAGGAGGTTGAAAAACTTTCCCAAAATGGCAAGTTTTCATTATAAGTCACTTTCCCAAAAAGGCAACTTTGCAAATGGCTTAAAATTCTTCAATTTTGTGAACTTCTAACATCTTCTATGATCAAATAAAGATCATACACATTCAAAATGATGGAGAACACCCTTTGGTTGGGTCATTGGGGGTCTCAGATGCCCTGATTTTGCACTGACTTGCTCAAGAAGTCATCTCTTGATCAGATGCCTTCCCCATGGAATTTCTTCATGAAAATTGATATGCATGATCCTTATAACATATAGAGACCAATAGAAACAAGAATAACCAAAAAATTTGGAGTTATGGCCTCTGAAACCAAAACCCTAATTCTAGGTCATTTGTGTTGTTAAACCTGGCTCTGCTTCCATGCCTTTCTCAGTTCTTATGATTCATTGACTTCTTTGACCTTGTGAGGATATAACATGATGCTTGCACATATATGGACCCCTTTGAAGTGATTGATGACCTTTGGAGTGGCTCAAATGGCTCAGGGATGGCTCAGATCACAAACCCTAGATGCAGATGACTTTGAATCAATGCAGTGAATAAAAATGCAATATAAGATGCTATGATTGAACTTATGCACATGAAAAGATCACAAGCCATGGTGAAATGAGTGAGGGAAAATTTAGGGTGTTTACAATATTCATCCAGATATGTAACCTTTGGAGATGGAGCTAAAGGTGAAATCAAGGGAGTTGGGACCTTGGACTGTCCAGATGTACCAAGACTAGATGATGTGCTGCTGGTAAAAGGATTGACTGCTAACTTGATCAGCATAAGTCAATTATGTGATCAAGGTTACAGTGTAAACTTTACCAAAAATGAATGCATAGTGTCTAATAAAGAACAGAAGGTTGTCATGAGAGGAGCCAGATCTAAAGACAACTGTTATATGTGGGAACCTCAAGATTTCAGTCTCACTTCAACTTGCTCTTTAGCCAAAGAAGAAGAAGTGAAGCTATGGCACCAAAGACTGGGTCATCTTCATTTCAGAGGTATAAAGAAAATCATATCTATGGAAGCTGTGAGAGGTATTCCTAAACTGAAAATTGATGAAGGCAAAGTATGTGGTGAATGTCAAATAGGCAAGCAAACCAAGATGTCCCATCCAAAGCTCCAACATCTGACAACTTCCAAAGTTTTGGAACTATTGCATATGGATCTTATGGGACCAATGCAGGTTGAGAGCCTTGGTGGAAAGAGGTATGCCTATATGGTGGTTGATGACTTTTCAAGGTATACATGGATAAACTTCATCAAAGAAAAGTCTGATGTGTTTGATGTATTCAAAGATTTGTGCCAAAGAATACAAAGAGAAAAAGCAAGCTGTGTAGTCAGAATAAGGAGTGACCATGGAAAGGAATTTGAGAATAAAAAATTCTCAGATTTCTGTTCTTCAGAAGGAATCAATCATGAGTATTCTTCTTCTATCACCCCTCAACATAATGGGATTGTTGAGAGAAAGAACAGAACTATCCAAGAATCAACAAGAGTTATGATCCATGCTAAAAAGTTACCATTGTACTTCTGGGCTGAAGCTATGAACACAGCTTGTTACATTCATAATAGAGTCACTCTAAGGAAAGGAACCTTGTCCACAATCTATGAAGTCTGGAAGGGCAGAAAACCTACAGTTAAGTACTTCCATGTGTTTGGAAGTAATTGTTATATTCTGGCTGATAGGGAGTAATGAAGAAAAATGGATCCTAAAAGTGATGAAGGGATTTTCCTTGGATACACTATAAATAGCAGAGCCTATAGAGTATTTAACTCTAGAACCAAGGTTATCATGGAGTCCATAAATGTGATAATTGATGATGCCCCTGCAGATGTTACAGATGATGTTGGAACATCTGCTGACAGTCAGACTGAAGCTGAAGTAAAGAGTGATCATCCTGACTTCACTCAAACTGATGCAAGGATAGAACTATCCAGAAAACCTCCCTCCATCAGAATCCAGAAGGATCATCCCAAAGATTTGATAATTGGGGATCCCAGCAGAGGTGTGAGCACTAGATCAAGAGAGGTGATTTCAGGTTCATGTTTTGTTTCAAAAATAGAACCTAAAAACATCAAGGAAGCTCTAAATGATGAATATTGGATTTGTGCTATTCAAGAAGAATTAGGTCAGTTCACAAGGAATGAAGTGTGGGATCTTGTTCCTAGACCTGATGACATAAATGTGATTGGCACAAAATGGGTGTATAAGAACAAGTCAAATGAGCAGGGAGTTGTAACAAAGAACAAGGCTAGACTTGTAGCTCAAGGATACGCACAAATTGAAGGAGTAGACTTTGATGAAACCTTTGCACCAGTAGCAAGGCTTGAATCAATCAGACTACTTTTAGGAATTGCTTGTATCTTGAAGTTCAAGCTATTTCAAATGGATGTGAAAAGTGCTTTTCTAAATGGATATCTTAATGAGGAGGTATATGTGGAGCAGCCCAAGGGATTTGTTGATCCAAGCTGTCCAAATCATGTATACAAACTAAGGAAGTCTCTCTAGGGTCTGAAGCAAGCACCAAGAGCATGGTATGAAAGGCTGACTACTTTTCTCATCAAGCAAGGGTACAGGAAAGGTGGAATAGACAAAACCTTGTTTGTGAAGGATGAAGAAGGAAATTTCATGATTGCTCAAATATATGTAGATGACATTGTCTTTGGTGGGATGTCAGACAGGATGGTTAAACATTTTGTCACTCAAATGGAATCTGAATTTGAGATGAGCCTAGTAGGAGAACTAACCTACTTTCTTGGACTGCAAATAAAGCAAATGGAGGACTCCATGTTCATTTCCCAAAGCAAGTATGCTAAGAACATTGTCAAGAAA
The DNA here is from genome assembly GCA_963966055.1 of Lathyrus aphaca. Classification (NCBI taxonomy): domain Eukaryota; kingdom Viridiplantae; phylum Streptophyta; class Magnoliopsida; order Fabales; family Fabaceae; genus Lathyrus; species Lathyrus aphaca. The sequence goes on along the minus strand of OZ014523.1, from coordinate 298,724,556 downwards.
TTTGGGATGGACAATGCTACTCACAAAAGAACTCCTGCCCCCACTCATTTAAAGCTGACAAAGGATGACAAGGGTGAGAATGTAGACCAAAGCCTATACAGAAATATGATTGGAAGCTTATTATATCTAACTGCTAGCAGACCAGACATAGCCTTTGCAGTAGGTGTATGTGCAAGATACCAAGCTGATCCAAAAGTTAGCCATCTAAACCAGGTCAAGAGAATTCTGAAATATGTCAATGGTACTTGTGACTATGGCATAATGTACTTTCATGGATGTAAACCAATTCTCACTGGCTTCTGTGATGCTGATTGGGCTGGAAGTGCTGATGATAGAAAGAGCACATTAGGAGGATGTTTCTTTCTAGGAAACAATTTGATTTCTTGGTTCAGTAAGAAACAAAATTGTGTATCCTTATCCACTGTTGAAGCTGAATATATTGCAGCTGGTAGCAGTTGTTCACAGTTGGTTTGGATGAAGCAAATGCTCACAGAGTACAATGTCCCACAGGATGTCATGACATTATACAGTGACAATTTAAGTGCCATCAACATATCAAAGAATCCTATCCAACACAGCAGGACCAAGCACATTGATATCAGGCATCATTTCATCAGAGATCTTGTGGAAGAGAAGGTGATTTCATTGGAACATTTACCCACAGATCTGCAATTGGCTGATATATTTACTAAAGCTTTGGATGCTGCCCAATTTGAAAACCTAAGGGGTAAATTGGGAATCTGTTTATGTGAAATATAGCAGTTATGGAGAAGTGCCAACATGTCATATGACATTATGTGGCATGATCACCAGATGGCAACACCAGTCTGGTCAAGAACTCTGTGTATTCCATTCCTTAAAATTCTCCAAGTAACGACTCTTATAAAAGTTCCAGCTTGATCTCAGCTATTCATATTCTCATCATCCTCGCAAAACAAACTGCATGCTATAGTTGATTTTAAAAGCTCATCAAAATCATTCAAATCTAAACTTTTCTTCCACCACTTTCGAAAATGTCTCAACATCAAAACCCTAACCTCTCTGATGAAATCCTCAACCAAGAAGATGTGGTGCTTGCAACCCCCATCTCTGTGGTACCTATGGATTCAACTCCCATGGACGAAATCAGAGGAAGTGTTCCTCTTGCTCAAAAGCCTAGAACTCCAACAGTGAGAAGAGCAAAGGAACCTGTATTCAGCAAAGCCAAAGGGATGCCTTCATCCTCAAACACCACTCCAAAAGCCTTTGAATATGTGGATGCTTCTATTAAGGATCTTGTGAACAGGATTCTGTCTGAGCAAAGAGTTGTGAGTGGTATATCCATTCCCCTTGAAATTCTGTGATCAGGTATGAGATGTCCTATGAGATGTTCCAACACTTGACAGATTTAACCAAAACTTAAAGTGAAAGAAAATTAAACAACACAGTAGTTTGTTAACCCAGTTCAGTGTATAACCACACTTACATCTGGAGGCTACCAAGCCAGGAGGAAATCCACTATAAGTAATATTAATTCTAGACTTAAACCACCCAGTTTAATCTTTCACTTAATATCTACCCAATGCAATTTCTACCTAAGACACAACTTAGATATGAGTACCAACTCACTCCCCCTCAATCACACAGTGATCTTGTTTACAAGTTTAATAAAATTAAAGTCATACTTCAAACAAAACAGCTTGATCTTACTTCACAGTTTCAATCAAGACACAAATACACTTTTGCTTAAAAGCTCATAAAGTGGTACAATAACTACAACCTGCTAAAAACACACAACACCCTATTTTGTCTTATGAAATTCGTACTCAATTCTGAGATATTCTGTTGCTTAAATAGGTGTTTGTATTTTGGGCTTTCTGTAGGTTAATCCAGTCCTAAAACGCATGCAGCTTCCACCTTGAATTAGGGGTTGTTACTTCCTAGATTCTAGGTGATTTAGTTCTTCTGATAATGCTGAAGTCTCATAACAACACTCCCTACAGATGCGCCTTATTCTGTTTTTGTCCATCCATAATTAATTCCAGATAACTTTCCTTAAATTTCTCAGATCAGTTAGTCATTAATTAATTCTGGTAACAGGTTTGAGATGTCACAACATCTGTTGGGACATCCTGAAAAACTGAACTTAAATCATTTACATAATGTCCCAACATTTGGTGTGACATCCTGAATTAAGTTCTTATACTCTGTTTGATAATGTCCCAACATCTGATAGGACATTCTGAACTGAATTCAACATTTCTTGTTGGTAAAAAATTCTGCCAATTCTAAACATCTACAAACTCCCCCTTTGGCTAATTTTTGGCTAACATATTTTCTGGTTATCAGAGTGCAGCAGAAGTTCTTTTATCAGAGTATAGCTTTCCTTTTCTGTTAAGTCATGTGTGAGTTTACTCCCCCTCAAACATACATGTATTCTGATTTGTTGCAGCAGAAATTTTTATTAAAACACACTGATTCAGTTCAGAAGCAAACATAAGTTTTTCATTAATAGTTAAACAACATCATACATTGTTGTTGTTGTTCTCCCCCTTGTTAGACATAAAATTGGGGCCAAAGTTACTGATTCAAAATTACAATGCAGCAGTCATTACAGTTTTCCTCACATACAATTTTTATTCACTCAGACTCCTCATAGTCAGTTTCTTCATCTTCCTCAGTCTCCTCATCAGAAGTAGCAGCTTTCTAAGCACTTTCTTCAATCTCCAGCCTTTGGATAATCTCCTCAAGCTCCTGCTTCCTTGCATCCAGTTCTTTGCAAGTGCTCTTGAGTTCAGCAATCAATGCAGCTTTGGAGATTAGAGACTTTGCATTTGAAGGACCAGCAGATGTCCCAGAGGGTGCTTCAACATCACCTGCATGATGACTCAGGAACAACTTGTAGTGGAAGGCCAGAGGGCTTTCTCTTTTGCAAATTGTGTCCTTCTCAGTGAGGATCCCAGGGTATTGACTCAGAATTATTCCACACATCAATGAAGGGAAGGCAATTGGCAGCTTTGTTGCAGATGATCCAACATGCTTCAATGTCTGATCAAAGATGTAAGCTCCATAATCCAGTTAGGTTGAGTGCCCACAACATAAATGAACCTACCCAATCCAGTTGATATTGAGGATGTATGATTGGTAGGAACCCAGTTTGCTGTACCAATCCTGTTCAGCATGGCATATTTCCTTGTCAGCATGCTAACTGAGAGCTTCCCTTTAACTGGCCAAGCCTTGACCTGGTTAGCAGTGATAACCTTGCAGACCTGGTTATCAGTCTTCCCTAACTCATTTGGACCATCAGATTCTCTTCCTAGGTATTGGTTGATAACCTTAGGAGAGAATTCTACACACCTTCCTCTTACAAATACTTTTCTAAAGTCAGCAGACTTACCATTGGCACAATCTTCTTGGAGGTTGACTATGAATTCCTTGACAAGCAGCTCATAGCAGGGAGAGAAATTGGAGACAGTTTTGAAGAGGCCAGCAGAAGAGATGAGATCAATTAACTCTGTGCACTCAAGTGCATTACTGCTCAGCTCTCTTTCAAGTGCTACCCTTCTTTGATAAACAAACTTCCATCTATTCACACTTGAAACATGATGAAAGGAGATGTTGTCCAAGGGAGCTTCTGGAACAGCAGTTGATGACCTTGAGGGTGCTGATTTCTTCTTTGGAGGAGATGTTGGGACATCTTCTTCAACATCTGAATCTAGAGGAGTGACAACTTTCCTCTTTTGTGTTTGCACCTTGCTCCATTGTTTTGTAGGACCAAAGACAACTCTAGCTTTGTCCTTCTTTGGTGTAGTTTGTTTCTTCTCAGGAATTGCATGTCCTGCATTCAGCTTTTCTTTCCTAGTCCTAAGCCTTTTGGCTATGCTAGGTTTTACAGAAGCAATGATTTCTGTATCAGAATCATGTTCTAGGTTCACAACAAGAGGAGGTTGAGCAGTCTCCTCTTCAGCTGGTTGATCAACAGAGATGTGTTCTTCAGTGGAGGCCTTGTGCTGGTCCTCAGAAGCTTCTTCATCACTATCTATGGAGACCTTTTTCTGGTCCTCAGATATATCATCAGCAATATCAGATGAGATCTTTTGCTGGTCTTCAGATGCTTCAACATCTATTGGGACATCCTGTTGAGCAGGAGTGTCCTTTGCAGCCTGAGTTTGTTGATCTTCTTGTGGTGCTGGCATGGTGTTCATAGGGATAGATATGCCACTTACCACTCTTTGCTCATATAGGATCTTGGTTACCTACTCCTTTATGGAATCATCCACGTATTCAGAAGCTTTTGGTGTGTTGTATAATGGTGAAGGTATGCCTTTGGTCTTGCTGAAAACTTGATCTTTTGTTCTTTTTGGAGTTCTTGGCTTTTTAGCAAGAGGAACACTTCCTCTGATTTCGTCCATTGGAGTTGAATCCATGGGTACCACAGAAATGGGGGTTGCATGCACCACATCTTCCTTGTTGAGGATTTCTTCAGAAATGTTAGGGTTTTGAGACATTTTCGAAAGAGGAGGATGAAGAGTTTTAGGTTTGATGATTTCTGAAAAACAGTTAGAGAATGCAATTCGTTTTTGATAGTATGATGAGAATATGGATAGCTGAAAGCAAGCTGATATTTTATAAGTAGCCGTTACTTTGAGACTTTTTAGGAATGGAATACCCAAGGTGCTTGACCAGACTGGTGTTGCCATCTGGTGCTTATGCCACACAATGTCATATGACATGTTGGCACATCTCCATAACTGCTAAATTTCACATAGGCAGATTCCCAATTTACCCCTTAGTTTTTCAAATTGAGTAGCATCCAAGGCTTTGGTAAATATATCAGCCAACTGCAGATTTGTAGCTACATGTTCCAGTGAAATTACTTTTTCTTCTACAAGATCTCTGATGAAATGATGTCTGATATCAATATGCTTGGTCCTGCTATGTTGGATAGGATTCTTTGATATGTTAATTGCACTTAAGTTGTCACAGTACAATGTCATGACATCTTGTGGGACATTGTACTCAGTGAGCATTTGCTTCATCCAAACCAACTGTGAACAACTGCTTCCAGCTGCTATATATTCAGCTTCAGCTGTAGATAAGGATACACAATTTTGTTTCTTACTGAACCAAGAAATCAAATTGTTTCCTAGAAAGAAGCATCCTCCTGAAGTGCTTTTTCTGTCATCAGCACTTCCAGCCCAATCAGCATCACAGAAGCCAATAATAATTGGTTTACATCCATGAAAGTACATTATGCCATAGACACAAGTACCATTAACATATTTCAGAATTCTCTTGACTTGATTAAGATGACTCACTTTTGGATCAGCTTGATATCTTGCACATACACCTACTGCAAATGCTATGTCTGGTCTGCTAGCAGTCAGATATAACAAGGTTCCAATCATACTTCTGTACAGGCTTTGATCTACATTCTCACCCTTGTCATCTTTAGTCAGCTTTAAATGTGTGGGGGCAGGAGTTCTCTTATGTGTAGCACTGTCCATCCCAAATTTCTTGACTATGTTCTTAGCATACTTGCTTTGGGAAATGAACATGGAGTCCTCCATTTGCTTTATTTGCAGTCCAAGAAAGTAGGTTAATTCTCCTACTAGGCTCATTTCAAATTCAGATTCCATTTGATTGACAAAATGTTTAACCATCCTGTCTTACATCCCACCAAAGACAATGTCATCTACATATATTTGAGCAATCATGACATTTCCTTCTTCATCTTTAACAAATAGGGTTTTGTCAATTCCACCTTTCCTGTATCCTTGCTTGATAAGAAAAGTAGTCAGCCTTTCATACCATGCTCTTGGAGCTTGCTTCAGACCATAAAGAGCCTTCTTTAGTTTGTATACATGATTTGGACAGCTTGGATCAACAAATCCTTTAGGCTGTTCTACATATACCTCTTCATTAAGATAACCATTTAAAAAGGCACTTTTCACATCCATTTGAAATAGCTTGAACTTTAAGATACAAGCAATTCCCAAAAGTAGTCTGATTGATTCAAGCCTTGCTACTGGTGCAAAGGTTTCATCAAAGTCTACTCCTTCAATTTGTGTGTATCCTTGAGCTACAAGTCTAGCTTTGTTCTTTGTAACAACTCCTTGCTCATTTGACTTGTTCTTATACACCCATTTAGTTCCAATCACATTTATGTCATCAGGTCTAGGAACAAGGTTCCACACTTCATTCCTTGTGAATTGACCTAATTCCTCTTGCATAGCACAAATCCAGTATTCATCAGTAAGAGCTTCCTTGATGTTTTTAGGTTCTATTTTAGAAACAAAACATGAACCTGAAATCACTTCTCTTGATCTAGTGCTTACACCTCTGTTGGGATCACCAATTATCAAATCTTTGGGATGATCCTTCTGGATTCTAATGGAGGGAGGTTTGCTGGATTGTTCTGTCCTTGCATCAGTTTGAGTGAAGTCAGAATGATCACTCTTTTCTTCAGCTTCAGTCTTGATATCAGCAGATGTTCCAACATCTTCTGGAACATCTGTAGGAGCATCATCAATTATCACATTTATGGACTCCATGATAACCTTGGTTCTAGAATTAAATACTCTATATGATCTACTGTTTATAGAGTATCCAAGAAAAATCCCTTCATCACTTTTAGGATCCATTTTTCTTCTTTGCTCCCTATCTGCCAGAATATAACAGTTACTTCCAAACACATGGAAGTACTTAACTGTGGGTTTTCTGCCCTTCCAGACTTCATAGATTGTGGACAAAGTTCCTTTCCTTAGAGTAACTCTGTTATGGATGTAATAGGCTGTGTTCATAGCTTCAGCCCAGAAGTACAAAGGTAACTTTTTAGCATGGATCATAGCCCTTGCTGATTCTTGAATAGTTCTATTCTTCCTCTCAACAATCCCATTCTGTTGAGGAGGGATTGGTGAAGAGTATTCATGATTGATTCCTTCTGAAGAACAGAAATCTAAGAATTTTTGGTTCTCAAATTCTTTTCCATGATCACTTCTTATTCTGATCACACAGCTGGCTTTTTCCCTTTGTATTCTTTGGCATAAGTCTTTGAATACATCAAATACATCAGACTTTTCTTTGATGAAATTTATCCATGTATATCTTGAAAAGTCATCAACCACAACATAGGCATACCTCTTACCACCAAGGCTCTCAACCTGCATAGGTCCCATAAGATCCATATGCAATAGTTCCAAAACTTTGGAAGTTGTCAGATGTTGGAGCTTATGATGGGACATCTTGGTTTGCTTGCCTATTTGACAATCACCACATATTTTGCCATCATCAATCTTCAGTTTAGGAATACCTCTCACAGCATCCATTGATATGATCTTCTTTATGCCTCTGAAATGAAGATGTCCTAGTCTTTGGTGCCATAGTTTCACTTCTTCTTCTTTAGCTAAAGAGCAAGTTGAAGTGAGACTGAAGTCTTGAGGTTCCCACATGTATCAGTTGTCTTTAGATCTGGCACCTCTCATGACAACCTTTTGTTCTTTGTTAGACATTATGCATTCAGTTTTGGTAAAGTTTACACTGTACCCTTGATCACATAATTGACTTATGCTGATCAGGTTAGCAGTTAAACCTTTAACCAGCAACACATCATCTAGTCTTGGTACATCTGGACAGTCCAAGGTCCCAACTCCCTTGATTTCTCCTTTAGCTCCATCTCCAAAGGTTACATATCTGGATGAATGTGACTTTAAGTTTACTAGCAGATTCTTCAATCCAGTCATGTGTCTTGAACATCCACTGTCAAAGTACCAGTCTTCTTTAGCTGATACTCTTAGTGATGTATGTGCTATATATGCAACACCTTTCTTTGACCATTTGAGTTGAGATTTCTTTTGATACCTCTACCCTGTGTATTGTTCATCAGTAGAGCTCCAAGGTTGTTTGTTGATCTTGTTCTTGGGTATGTAGCTTTGATCAGCATGAAGATTAGCTTTTGGTCTCCATACCTTCTTGATGACTTCTGTCTTCTGCTTAGGAGGTTGCTGATCTCTTTGTTGTCTGTGCAGCACTTTCTTTGTAACTTCTATCTTCTGCTTAGGAGGTTGCTGATACATCTGATTTGGATATCCATGCAACTTATAGCAATGAGGTTTGATATGTCCAAATCTTCCACAATGATGACATCTCCATCTTTGATACTTCTTCTTCATTATGTTCTTTTCAGAATGTTGAGACATCTGTTGGAACATTATGTTTGACTTTGTGTTCTTTTCATGATGTTGAAGCATCTGTTGGGACATCTTGTTTGACTGTATGGACTTTGAAGTAGTTTTGCTAGAGCTAGCTTCATCCTTATGAACTCTGTTAAATCCCAGTCCACTTTTATCCCCTGAATGCTTATTGTTGTTGAGAATAACATCCAGTGTACTTGAGCTACTGTTCAGCATTCTAACAAATTTGGACATGTGTTCCAACTTGGAGTTGAGAAGACTTACTTCACTTTTCAAGGTGTCAATGATCTCTAGATCACTTGCTTTTTCATCCTTTAGTGCCTCATTCTGCTTCTTTAGCTTTATAATCTCACTGCATATTTCAGTGCTTCTTTTGAATAATTCTTTGTATGCTTGCTCAAGTTCTTCAAAAGTAAGCTCCCCATCACTGGATTCACTTTCAGATTCACATAATCACTGGATTCACTTTTTAAGTAGGTAGGGCATTCATTCCTGATGTGTCCATATCCTTCACATCCATGGCAATTAATTCCTTTTTCTTGACTGGTCTTTTCATCATAATTTGACCTTCTATTAGCATCATAAGGTCTTTTATTCTCAGAAGAGTTTGTGTATCTTCCACTGGGTTTGGATTTGTCTTCCATCTTTCTGAGAATCTTTTTGAATTGTCTTCCAAGCATAGCAATGTTGTCTGATAAGCTTTCACCAGTTTCTGATTCATCATCTTCTTCTTCATCAGTATTTGTCACCAAGGCTATGCTTTTGTTCTTCTTTACATTTGTGTCATTCATTCCCATCTCAAAAGTTTGAAGAGAACCAATGAGCTCTTCAACTTTCATTGTGCATATGTCTTGAGCTTCTTCTATTGCTGTGACTTTCATGTCAAATCTTTTTGGCAAAGATCTGAGAATCTTTCTTACAAGCTTTTCATCAGTCATCTTTTCTCCCAAGGCTCCAGAAGTATTGGCTATTTCTAAGATGTTCATGTATAATTCATGAATTGTCACATCTTCCTTCATTCTCAAGTTTTCAAACTTGGTGGTGAGAAGTTGAAGTCTTGACATCTTTACCTTTGATGTTCCTTCATGAGTTGTTTTGAGAGTGTCCCAAACATCTTTGGCCAGCTCACAGTGATGCACAAGTCTAAAAATGTTCCTATCAATGCCATTAAATAAAGCATTTAAGGCCTTGGAGTTACCTAGTGTTGAATCTTCTTCCTCCTTACTCCATTCTTCTTCAGGTTTCAACACTTTTGCTCCATCTTTGGTGTCTTGGACAGGATGTTCCCATCCAATGTTGACTGCTCTCCAGGCCCTGTTGTCAAGTGATCTTAAGAATGCAATCATTCTTGGCTTCCAGTAGTCATAATTAGATCCATCCAGTATAGGTGGTCTATATACTGATCCTATATCTCTGTCCATGTTTCCAGAATTTGTATTCCCTAGATCTCACCCAGTATAAACAGGCAGGGTGCCTGCTCTGATGCCAATTGAAATTCTGTGATCAGGTATGAGATGTCCTATGAGATGTTCCAACACTTGACAAATTTAACCAAAACTTAAAGTGCAAGAAAATTAAACAACACAGTAGTTTGTTAACCCAGTTCAGTGTATAACCACACTTACATCTGGAGGCTACCAGGCCAGGAGGAAATCCACTATAAGTAATATTAATTCTAGACTTAAACCACCAAGTTTAATCTTTCACTTAATATCTACCCAATGCAATTTCTACCTAAGACACAACTTATATATGAGTACCAACTCACTCCCCCTCAATCACACAATGATCTTGTTTACAAGTTTAATAAAATTAAAGTCATACTTCAAACAAAATAGCTTGATCTTACTTCACAGTTTCAATCAAGACACAAATACACTTTTGCTTAAAAGCTCATAAAGTGGTACAATAACTACAACCTGCTAAAAACACACAACACCCTATTTTGTCTTATGAAATTCGTACTCAATTCTGAGATATTCTGTTGCTTAAATAGGTGTTTGTATTTTGGGCTTTCTGTAGGTTAATCCAGTCCTAAAACGCATGCAGCTTCCACCTTGAATTAGGGTTTGTTATTTCCTAGATTCTAGGTGATTTAGTTCTTCTGATTATGCTGAAGTCTCATAACAACACTCCCTACAGATGCGCCTTATTCTGTTTTTGTCCATCCATAATTAATTCCAGATAACTTTCCTTAAATTTCTCAGATCAGTTAGTCATTAATTAATTCTGGTAACAGGTTTGAGATGTCACAACTTCTGTTGGGACATCCTGAAAAACTGAACTTAAATCATTTACATAATGTCCCAACATCTGGTGTGACATCCTGAATTAAGTTCTTATACTCTGTTTGATAATGTCCCAACATCTTATAGGACATTCTGAACTGAATTCAACATTTCTTGTTGGTCAAAAATTCTGCCAATTCTAAACATCTACACCCCTGAACACCATGCCAGCTCCACAAGAAGAACAACCAAATCAGGCTGAAGAGGACACTCCTGTCCAACAGGATGTTCCAATAGATGTTGAAACATCTGAGGAACAGCACAAGGCCTCCACTGATGATGATGATGAAACATCTGAGGACCAGCACAAGGCCTCCACTGATGATCAAGCCTTTGTTGATCCACCTGCTGAAGAGGAGACTACCCAACCTCCTCCTGTTGTAGACATAGAGCATGATTCTGACACATAAATCATTGCCTCTGTGGACCCTAGCATAGCCAAAAGGCTCAGGACTAGGAAGGAAAAGAAGACTGCAGGACATGCAACTCCTGAGAAGAAGCAGCCTACTCCAAAGAAAGACAATGCCAAAGTGTCATTTGGACCGACCAAACAATGGAGCAAAGTAAGTACACAAAAGAGGAAAGTTGTTACTCCTCCAGATTCAAATGTTGAAGAGGATGTCCCAACATCCCCACCAAAGAAGAAACCAGCACCTTCAAGATCTTCCTCTGCTGTTCCAGAAGCTCCTCTGGACAATATTTCATTCCATCATGTGTCAAGTGTAAGCAGATGGAAGTTTGTATATCAAAGAAGGGTAGCACTTGAAAGAGAGCTGGGAAGTAATGCACTTGAGTGCACTGAGGTAATTGACCTAATTTCTTCTGCTGGGTTATTCAAAACAGTGTCAAACTTTTCACCTTGCTATGAGCTGCTAGTCAAGGAATTCATTGTCAACCTTCAAGAGGACTGTGCTGATGGTAAGTCAGATGAATTCAGAAAGGTGTATGTAAGAGGGAGATGTGTGGAATTCTCTCCTAGGGTTATTAACCATTATCTAGGGAGAGAATCTGATGGACCTAATGAGCTGGGGAAGACTGACAACCAGGTGTGCAAGGTCATTACTGCCAATCAAGTCAAAGTTTGGCCAGTCAAGGGAAAACTTTCTGTTAGCTTGCTAACAAGGAAGTATGCAATGCTGCATAGGATTGGCACTGCAAACTGGGTCCCTACCAACCATACTTCTTCAATAGCAACTGAATTGGGCAGATTTATTTATGCTGTGGGCACCCAAACAAAGCTGGACTTTGGGTCTTACATTTTTTATCAAACATTGAAGCATGCTGGGACATTTGCAACAAAGTTGCCTATTGCCTTCCCTTCTTTGCTGTGTGGAATAATCCTTAGCCAGTATCCAGGTATACTCACTGAAAAGGATTCAATCTGCAAAAGAGAGAGTCCTCTGGCCTTCCACTACAAGTTGTTCTTAAGTCATCATGCAGCTGATGTTGAAGCTCCCTCTGGGACATCTGCTGGACCTTCAAAGGAAAAGTCTCCTATATCCAAAGCTGCTTTGATTGCTGAGCTGAAGAACACCTGCAAAGAGCTGGATGCTAGGAAGCAAAAGCTTGAGGAGATTATTCAAAGGCTGGAAGTGGAAGAAAGTGCTCAGAAGGCTGCTGACTCTGATGATGAAACTGAAGAAGAGGAAGACACTGAATATGAAGATTCTGAGTGGAAAACAAATGTTTGTGAGGAATATGTATTGTCTGCTTCAGCATTGTATTTTGAGTTTTTATTTTTGTAATTCTCTCTTACTATGTAAAATTTGGCCCCAATTTATGTCTAACAAGGGGGAGAAGAGAACTGAACAACAACAACAATGTCTGCTGCAACTTACTGATTAATGAAAAATGCATTTTGTTTGCTTCTGAACTAAGTTGTTTTTTTAATGAAAAATTTCTGTTGAAACAAGTCAGAACACATATAGGTTATAGGGGGAGTAAACTCACACATGACTCAATAGAAAAGAACTGTTGTACTCTGATAAAAGAAACTCTACTGCACTCTGATAAACCAGAAGATTATGTTAGCCAAAAATTAGCCAAAGGGGGAGTTTGTAGATGTTTAGAATTGGCAGAATTTTTGACCAACAAGAAGTGTTGAACTTATTTTAGGATGTCACATCAGATGTTGTGACATTATCAAACAGAGTATAAGTAAATGAACTTAATTCAGGATGTCACACCAGATGTTGTGACATTGTATCAGTTAATGAAGTAAGTTCAGTTTACAGGATGTCACACCAGATGTTGTGACATTGTATCAGTTAATGAAGTAAGTTCAGTTTTCAGGATGTCACACCAGATGTTGTGACATCTCAAACCTGCTACCAGAATTAATGAATGCTTAACAGAAGTGAGTAAATTCAGGGAATTTATCTGGAATTAATTATGAATGGATAAAACAGAAGAAGGCGCATCTGTAGGGAGATTGGTTATATGATTTTAGTATAAACAGAAGAACTGACTCACCTAGAATCAAGGAAGTAACAAACCCTAATTCAAGGTGATGGCAGCATGCGTATCAGGATTGGATAACCTACAGAAAGCCCAAAATCCAAGCATCTATTTAATCAACAGAAACTCTCAGAATAGAGTACGAAATTAAGAAGACTAAATAGGGTGTTTGTGTTTTAATAGCAGGTTGTATATGTGTATCACTTTATGAGCTTTTAAGCAAAAAGTGTATTGTGTCTTGATTGAAACTGTGAAGTAAGATCAAGCTGTTTTGTTTGAAGTATGACTTCAATTTTATTAAACTTGTAAACATATCACTGTGTGATTGAGGGGGAGTGAGTTGGTACTCATATCTAAGTTGTGTCTTAGGTAGAAATTGCCTTGGGTAGATATTAAGTGAAAAATTAAACTGAGTGGTTTAAGTCTAGAATTAATATTACTTATATTGGATTTCCTTCCTGGCTTGGTAGCCCCCAGATGTAAGTGTGGTTATACACTGAACTGGGTTAACAATTTCCTGTGTTGTTTAATTTTCCTGCACTTTAAGTTTTGTTCAAGTCTTCAAGTGTTTAAACATCTCATTCGACATCACGTACCTGATCCCAGAATTTCACCGTCTTTTTTTATTCTTAGTGCCAGCAGTTACACTTGAACCTGTTGATCTATCACTTTGAATACATCCTGTTTATGTCTTGTCATCCCCAACATATTGTTATCCCCAGTGAGTCTTCACCCTTAGTTTCGTTTTTGTGGATCACCATTACAATTTATTTTCATCATTTCATCGTACCATATTCAGCATATTCATCATTTAAAAAAATCAGCATACTAGGGTTCATTGCATCTCGCATGTCATAACCCCAGCAAAACAAAAGAGTTCCTCAAAAGTTCATAGCATGTCATTGCATTTAAGGGGAAACTTTTCGGTTATTTCTGTATTTAAATACCTTTCACTCCGATTTTATGAGGATTAACATCACTCATTTTACCTGGCAAAGTTATTTAAATAGGGGGAACTGTCACACCCCAAATTTTACCCCTAACTTTTCATATCATATTTTCATCTCATCATCATCATACCAAGCGCATGCCAAGTTTTCTGTTTCCTCGCATGAATGATATGAAGGATCTGTTGGTTTTGTAACAAATATTGGAGATCTGATCGTCTGGTTCGAGAAATTAGGGTTTTGTGCTTTGAAGTTTATATTGGTGGATTGTTTTCTTAAGCTATGGATTATGGAATTTCAAGTTTGAATCTTGGACGTGTTCAAGACCTCAAGTCACCTTTGGTTCTTGTCTGGTGCAATTCCTCGGCAAGAATTTATTGATACTTGGTTTGGATGATTTTATGAGAAAACGAGTTTTTATTGTTATTTAGAAAGGGAAGGAAGGATAAATCCTTTGTTTTGTTAGAAATGGACTTCGTTTTTCTGGTATTTGTTAAGGGAATTGATTCTAGCTTCAAATTTCGTTTCAAGTCTTAATTTCAATATTTTCTAGCCTTATTTCAAGTCCAAATTCCCTATTCAAATTTCAATTCACACTCCTATTTTTTATTAAATTTTGCTCCTCATATCTTATTCCATTTTTTGTGTCACAATTTCTATTCCACAAATTCAATTCAAGTTTCATTCTCAACCATTGGTGATTCTAAGCTATGTCCATTAATTTCCGAATATGGCCAATTTGTTCAATTGGTCTCATGGTTTAGTCATGTTCCAAAGGGTGTAGGATTTTTTTTATTTTGGAAAATTATGTGTGGATTCAGTCTAAAAACCATGTTTAGAAAGGAGTGGGCCATGGATGATGAGCCTCATGACATGTTCGGTTGTGATAGGCCATAGTCAAATAATTGTAAGTGGTGCAGTTATTTTTGGGGTCCATTTCACAAATGCCTCTACAATAACAATTACGGTGATTCTTATTTTCTGAGCAAAGTAACACAAAAAATCCAGCCCTTTATTTCTTACATCCAATGAGCGAAAAAGTATAAGAAATTTTATTTCTTCATTAAGTTCAGTTACTAAGATCAATTACAAGCAGATTTGATGTTTTCTACAAGGTTCTAATTATAGGCCCAAGGTTGATGAAGGTAGAGATTTTGGTGAAGGTACTTAGAATACAAAGGAAGTGCCAATGCAACAGGTGAGTAGCAGTGAGGGAAGTTCCAAAATGGTGCGGTTTCATACTAGCGAAAGTAGTGGTGGTTCGAGTTCTTCTCATGAAGAAAAGAGTCCTGATATTGAAGGTTGCTGCATTTAGAGATATCGTGTCAAGGATCTTGAAGATGCTAGCAACTTCTGGGCCACCTTCACATCCTCCATTTGTGCAACTGATATACTTTTTCTTCTAGGACAATTAAATTGGCAAAAAAAAACATATTGTGGAGAACCTGAAAAAGTTAATATTAAATCCAATCAATCTTTCATCTACATTGGAAAAAAACTTTATGCATGGGAAACAAAATTGTACAAGGAAGTTAAGGGTGGAGAGAGGCTAAGAGCTACTTACGAGGATCCGTGCAAAAAACTGAAAGCGTTGGATGATCGAGGGGCTGAATCTACTAAAATAAATGCTACCGAGACATCAATAAGAAATTTGCTAACAAAAATAAACATTTGCATCAGAAGTGTTGAAAATATCAGCTAGAATACATGAATTGAAGGATGAGGAATTTGAGCCTCAGCTTGTAGCATTAATTATCGGATTGATAAGAATGTGGAAATTCATGTTCCAATACCATCAAAAGCAGTTCCAGGCTATCATGGAGAGCAAAACTCAACCTCTCAAGTTAATCGCGGGCATGAAAAGAGATGAAGGCTTGAAAGACATAATGGAATTCGAGTGGGTGGCTCATAAGGGGTCTTCATGATGAACTTGAAGAAACGGCCGATGGTGTTGTCACTTTCTCTACAGGCAGACTAGGAGCTCCACTAGTTTTCATAACCTGCAACGATTGGGAGCAATCAATGAATAGAATTGAAAGAAAAAAAGAAGATGGCAAAGCTACTCACCTTTGTGCCGCTTTACATGATGTAGCAATGTATGATCGTGCGAAGATGCGAGGTCGCACAAAGGAAGCTGTAGGGCCGTGGAAACAGGGCGCAAGAACTCAGTGTCATGGTTTCAATTTGGAAAAACAAAGTTTGTAAGAACTCTTACCAGCAAGTTTTGTGCAACCATACAATTGTATTTTGATTTCCACTAGGCGATTTACAACCATGAAACTATTCTGTGTGGATTGGTAGAACTCACAAAAACAAAAAGACAATGCATTAGAAAATAGTTGGGACCACCAAAATTTTCACTAACAGACAAATATTTAGCAAAAAAACAGGGAAAACTCAATTCAATCCAAATTCAACTAATTTGATTCATTTCAAAATAAGAGAAACTGAGGCAATTAATGCAGCGACTAAGGCAAGAAACAGACAGAAATATGGCAGAAGATACCAGACCAAGTTTTTCACGAAATTGGCAAAAACAATTCTTGATGCAAAAAGGCATAGCAGACACAACCATTTGTTAATTTCCCATCAAAATTCCCAAAAAGCACAAACCCTAATTTTCACAATATAAAAAGGGAGGACAAATTCACAAATGAGGATCTGAAAAAATGGTCGCATCCAAAGTAAGAAAAAAACCCTAAAAACACTTTTATCAAAGGAAATCGAAAATTCAAAAGAACACATAGCAAGAAAAGTTTCAACCACAACCATAACAAAGAAGTGAAGAGTAGAAGAAGGAGCTAAGAAGTGAAGGAGAAAACGTAGCGAAAGAAGGATCGAGAAAGCATTTGGCTTACCGTGAAGAGCTTCAAACTGGAATTTTGTAATTTGTGGGTAACTCTTCTAATCTCCTTTCCGTGTCCATTCTATGTTGTTTCATCTTTCATCCCAAGTGTGATTTGTTGTTGAGTGTTGATGAACCTGAGGATTAGGGATTCCGATTTGGGGCCTAGGGCTCAGTTTTTTTGCAAAAGGAGTGATTTGCTTAGGTGAGAATCTCTGTTTCTTTTGGCTTTCATTGATTGAAGTTGATGACATATAGAATATTTGGGTTTCATTGGAAACCATGGATGATTCGGAAACAGGGAGATGAGGAGAGCAAATGTTTTGCTCTATTGTTTTTTTTTCGTTTTTCCTTTGAAAGTTCCTTTCCATGTGATATGATTAATGTATTTCTTTAAAAAAAAATTGAAAAAAACTAAACATAATGGGTGCCATTAATTCGGCGTGTTTTTTGTTTCCATTAATTTATTCTGACTGATTTTATTTCCCCATATAAATTGTTGTCATAACCGATGCACCCATGTGAAACAGCAGGGTTTTTAGGGTTCCGTGTCCCTCTTTCACAAAGTATCTGAAGTGGGTCGGTTCCGACCCGCAGCCTCTGGGTCTTGACCCATGCCCTGGGCTTATACCCTTTGGGCCTCATGCTGTTTTTTTCTTTCTTTTGTTCTGTTCTATTTTGTTTTAAAATTTTCATTTGTTAAGTGAAATATTAAGCATCTTAATTAGTTTCTTTAGGTTAATAAATTTTTAGACGAACTTTTATTTAGTTTTTTTATTAATACGTCTATTTCTTTAATTTTATTTTTCTTAACTATAGAAATACAAATTAAAGAATTAGAAATTTCAATTAGGTTTTAATCACGAATCCTAGAGTTTTTATTTTATTAAACTTTTATTATTTAAGAGTTAACTTCTCCATGTTACCTCTAGTTTTCGAGGTAATTTAATTTCTTGGTCCAATGCCATGTAAACTCATTCGCCTACACTTTGCGCACACGTAAGTCGGTCATCCTTATGATCTCTATCCACACGACGTTACGCGTCATAAATAACGAGGAACTGAACTTCAGAATCTAGCATTCCGCGGGTTCTTTAATGAACCACTCTTGAGGCTAGCCTTCGAGTTGTGTTTCATTTACTCCTTCGTTTCTAAAATATAAACCCTAATTCATCCAAAATAATCTCAAAACGTCTTAATACACATAATTAATTAACGTAAGAACTAAACTCAGGAATATAGCATTCCTCAGGTTTTTGAATTGAATTAATGTTGGGGCTAGCCCTTGATTTGTAATTCATTCTCTCTTTCGTTTTCAAAACGTAAATCTTAAATAAAATCGTGGAAGAACTAAACTCAGGAATCTAGCATTCCTTGGGTTTTTGAATTGAATTACTGTTGGGGCTAGCCCTCGATTTGTAATTCATTCGCCCTTTCATAATGAGAAAACAACTTAAAACTCACTAACAAATGCAAATCATTTTATAATTAATCAACGAAGAACTAAACTCAGGAGTCTAGAATTCCTCAGGTTTTTGAATTGAACTACTTTTGAGGTTAGCACTTGAGTTGTGCTTCTTTTGCTCTTTCATTTAAAACACTTTAATAAAGATCAAACATCTTTTTCAAAACAGACATTGTTTAATTCTTTCTATCTCGCAAACAAGCTAGCACTTCAGCCTCCACCGCGAGTATAAGCCAACTCTTAGTAGTAGAATGCATTTTAAAAAATCGTTCAAATAAAAAATACAAACCGTAGTCACACGAACTACGAAGCTCTGACTTTCCCATTGCACAAGGGAATACGTAGGCACGGGGATTTGAATCCTTCGTGAGCACAATAATAAAAAACTTAATTTTTTCTCCGTCTTAATATTAATTTAAAACTTATTTTCTTAGATCAAACATTAATAACAAACATTTAGAAGACAATGACTTAGATCAACATTTAATCGCATAGTTAAGCTAAGAGGTTCCCGTTGAGTACAACGGACGTGAGGGGTGCTAATACCTTCCCCTTGCGTAACCGACTCCCGAACTTAGAATTTGGTTTCGTAAACCATTTCTTATCCTTCCTTTAGGTTGTATATATATCTCCCTTTTCTTTAATTAGAATAAATAGAATTAGGTGGCGACTCTGTTGTTTTCTCTCCGCGTCCCATCGCGAGGATCGTATTTTTTCGAGGTACGATAGTATCTCCTTGTTCCTTAACACCTTGGTTTCTCTTCCAATACCATCAATTCGGCACTATGAATCACTTTTCTACTTAAGGCATCTGCCACTTTATTCTCTTTTCCGGGGTGATACTTCAACTCAAGATCATAATCCTTCAAATACTCCATCCATCTCCTCTGTCTCATATTTAGTTCCTTCTGATCAAAGAGGTACTTCAAACTCTTATGATCACTAAATATCTCAAAACGCACACGATACAAATAATGCCGCCACACTTTCAAGGTAAACACCACGGCCGCTAATTCCAAAAAATGCGTAGGATAATTCTTCTCATGAACTCTCAACTGTCTGGAAGCATACACCACCACCTGACCTTCTTGCATGAGAACACGTCTTAAACCCATCTTTGAAGAATTACAAAATACTTCATAAGATTTGTTAGGATCGAGAATAATCAAGACTGGAGCAGTTGTTAATTTCTCCTTCAAACACACGATACTTTGCTCACAACTGGAATCCCATTCATAAGCGAAGTCCTTCCTAGTGAGCTTAGTTAACGGTAATGCCATCTGAGAAAAACCTTAATAAACCTTATGTAGTAACCTAACAAACCTAGGAAGCTTCTCACTTCGGTAACATTCTTCGGTCTCTCCCAATTAATCACAGTTTCTTTCTTGGACGGGTCTACAGCTACACCTCCATGGGATATAACATGTCCAAGGAACTTGACTTCTGACATCCAGAACTCACACTTACTAAATTTAGCAAAAAGTTGCTTTTCCTACAGTATCGATAGGATAATCCTTAGATGTTCTTCGTGCTCTCGCGGAGTACGAGAATAGATAAGAATATCATCGATAAAGATCACCACAAATTTATCCAAATAATTCTGAAATATCTTGTTCATGTAGTCCATAAAAACAGCTGGAGCATTCGTCACACTGAAAGGCATCACTAAGAATTCGTAATGACCGTAACGGGTTCTGAACACAGTCTTCGGAACATCAGAACTCTTCACACGAATCTGGTGATAGCCCGATCTCAGATTAATCTTCGAGAACACGCAAGCTCCGTTCAATTGATCTAGAAGGTCGTCTATCCTTGGTAAGGGGTATTTATTCTTGATTGTGACCTTGTTCAACTTATGATAATCGATGCACAGCCTCATACCACCATCCTTTTTATTTACCAATAACACCGGAGCTCCCCACGGTGAGACACTAGGTCTTGAAAAATGCTTTGCCATCAAATCTTCCAATTTGTCCTTCAACTCTTTCAACTCGAGCGGAGCCATTCAATAAGGGGAAACGGATATAGGAGTCGTTCCCGGTATCAGGTCGACTGAGAACTCAACTTCCCTCACCGGAGGTAAGGAAGTGACATCTTCAGGAAAACATCGGGAAATTCACAAACTATCAGAATGTTCAAAACATGTTGGTCATTAATCTCCTCATTAGTAAGGACAAGCAAAACAGATTTCTCTTGTTCAAACATAAAATTTTACCATTCTAACTGTACCTTCTAAGATCGTTGTTAAAACATCTTTCGGAGGCCCTTCAACGGAGGGAATGAGGATCAACTTTTCTTCACATCCAATAAACACAGAATTAGTAGACAACCAGTCCATTCCCAGGATAACATCAATTTTATTAAGGGGCAACAAATGAGGTCAATCTGAAAGATTCTACCATCCATGAACAACATATAGTTCTCACACTTAAGTGGCGTCTCGACAGTTTCATCCATAGCGGTAGTAACCACCATTGGAGGAGATAAAGGAAATAGTTGCAACCCAAGTTGCTTTGCACAACTAGTAGATATAAAAAAATGCGTAGCTCCATAGTCAAATAAAACAAGACAAGGATGATTGTTAACAAGACAATTACCCGCAATCAAGGAATTGTCGCCCTTCGCCTTCCTAGCATCCATAGTATAAACTCTTGCTTTCACTTGGTCCTTCTTCTGGGGACAATCTCTAGCAAAATGTCCCTCTATCTGACAAAGGAAACAAACCACGACACCCAGATTGCATCTACCAAAATGATTCTTATGGCATCGGGAGCAAGAAGGAGGAACACTGGATCTAGGACTCGACGCCTATTTCCCCTTGAAGGGTTAAGGCCTCGGCCTTAAAGATTGACTAGCTCTCCCCCTATCTCCTTGAACCGCCCTTCCGGCACTGGCTTCTGTCTGCACTTTCATCAAACTATGTTCTGCAAAATAGCATTGCCTCAACATCTCGGAGTAGGTAGTGAACTACCTTTGAGAGACACTATGCGAGATTTCGGCCCTTAGCCCAAACAAGAACTGTTCAATTTTCCACCTTTCATCAGGAGCATACATAGCCTGCCTAGAGTAGGTCGTCATGTTCTTAAACTTCTCAATAACTGGCCACAATCATGCTCCCTTGCCTCAATTGTTGAAATTCAAACTCCTTTTGTGTCCTCAAGGAACTCGGGAAATACTTATCCATAAAAACTGTCTTAAATTGCTGCCATACCCTCGGAATCCCTTGCACCATCATCAAATTGGAAGCACTCTCCAACCACCTAGCAGCAGGACCCTTTAGTAAACGTGACGCAAAAGTCACCTTTTCTTCTTCACTTCAAATCACAATCTGGAATATCCTCTCAACTCCAGTCACCCATTCATGAGCCTTAACCGGATCCAACCTGCCATGAAACTCCTGAGGGTTCATTCGGAAGAAGTCTCTAAATGTTCCACCCGCAGCCCCAGGAGCAACCATGTGAGGGTGAAGGCCCCCACTCATATGATGCATCATTTCTTGCATTAATTGGTGTTATTGTTGCTGCATCTGCTGCATAAATTGGAACATGGGAGCATTCTCATCGCTACCTGCTTGATCGCTACCGGGAGGAGTGACACTGGGTCGAGCACGAGTTCCACGTATACCAACCATATTTTCTAAATGTCATCAAAATAGGATTAAGTTGATCAGGCTCAATACCATAAAAATAACATTTAGTCCTATCCCAAGCCAACGTGTATGAACGGAAGGAAACACTTATAATATTTCAAGGCTAGGTCGAGGATATGACCTGCTCTGATACCAACTGTAATACCCATATACAAAAGACATACATAAAGCATATTTTTCATATATAATATTAATAATTTAGTACTTAAATATAAATAAGTTCTTAGCAACATATTGTATAAACATAGCCACTACAACATAAGGTACTAAACAAGGCTATAAAATAGTACCAGATGTTCAACTACAAAAAGATCTAAGAACTAGATCCGGAGATCTCAAATATCCACAACAGAAGACTAGGCCATCAACTAGTAAGGATAATCAAGTCGCCTTATCCTTACCCTTAGCGGAACCTAAAGTACCTGAAATAACAACATCAATATGGGGTGAGATAAAACATCTCAGTGGGTTCCTTTATCTTAGAGTTCTCTCGGCTCTAAGGGTCAAGCATAACAATTCTACGAGTACAAAGGTTCCTCTCAAAAATAACCAAGTCGAAACGGAACAACCCAACAATACATCGTACAAGACTTCCTGTGGGACTCAGTGGAGCACCCACCTCAAGTATGAACCACTAGACTTCTCATGGGACTCAATGAAATACCCATATCAAGTTATCACTTTCTTCCCATGGGACTCAATGTAATACCCACCTCAAGATAACTCTCGCTTCCCGTGGGACTCAATGTAATACCCACCTCAAGCTAAGTCTTGCTTCCCGTGGGACTCAATGTAATACCCACCTCAAGATAACTCTCGCTTCCCGTGGGACTCAATGTAATACACACCTCAAGCTAACTCTCACTTCCCGTGGGACTCAATGTAATATCCACCTCAAGCTAACAAAGGGAAACACAATCAAGTGCGATCCTCAATTCTTATTAGTCTACGACCTCCTAGGTGTCTCACAAGTCTCACCATTCCTTATCTTTAACTCACAATTCCATAATTACGTTTCGTTACCTTTTAATCGAATAGTCGGGTAAAAGTCGGGTGGAACCAACATTTCTTGATCTCAAAATATAGATTTCATCATTAGATTTGAAACGATATGTGGAACATTAAAAATGGATACCCGGATCATAAGTTACGAATTAAAAACCAAGGTTGGAACCTACAGGTCTCGCTAAGCGAGCTCCTTCTCGTTGAGCAAAAATTGCCCTGGAACTTTCGCTGAGCGAGGTATGCTCGCTGAGCGAGCCACACCAGCTCAGGAAGTTCCAGCCTTACGGGAAAATACTTCTCCCACACCAAATCTCTCCCAGACATCAACCATTGCAGAAAAATATAATCAAACGTGTTCATAAGTATCATATGAGCATTTTAGTTAAGTTTTAATCGAGTTTTAACCGTAAAAATTTCGATTTTTCTTAGATTTTCCAATCTATCCCTAACCACAAAATCTCTAAAACTCAACCAAAATCAAAGATAAAAGTTTCTAACTAAGAACCCACCTCGAGAGATGAAGATTGGCGGAAAGGTTGAGTTGATTCGACGGACGGATGATCGAGAATGAGGAATTTGAGCTTTAGGGCTTTTCTCTCTTCTTCTTCTCTTCTCCTTTTCTTCTTTTCTTCTTTTTACCAACTTCCTCTCTCTCTCTCACATTCTTTCTATATATATATATATATAAATATAAAAGCTTATATTTTTACCAATAGGTCAAAAATTAGAGAGTATCCAAAAATGTCTCTTAATCCGATATTTTATAAAACCTCTGAGTCAGCTAATATAAATTAATAAAATAATATCCCGTGATTACTCTATTGGGCTCCATTAAAATTTCTTAGAGTATTCCGGAATAATATTATTACCAATTAATATTGTTTAGAGTTTTAAATAAAATACAGGGTATTACACTTGTCTTCAGTTCTATGACCCTCCTCTCTGTTGCTTCACTTTCCCAGCTTTTCAGATAGGTCCTTTGTTGGAAGAGTATTCCATGTTGTTGGGTGTCCCTATTAGAAGAGGAATTCCTTTCAACCCTGAGATGACTGCTCCTAAGAATGAAGATATAGCTAAGGCTCTACATCTGGAAGCAACTATCATTGATGAGCATATGACCACCAAGGCTGGAATCCCAGGCCTTCATTTTGACTTCTTAATCACTCAGGCTACTAGTCATGCTGAAACAGGGAAGTGGAAAATTGTTTATGCTCTCCTGGCTCTTAGTATATATGGTATCATCTTGTTTGCAGATGAGCCTAAGTTTGTAATCAAGAATGTTATCCATATCTTCATGCTCAAGAATCCAGTTCCCACCTTGATAGGAGACGTTTACTACTCAGTGAATCAGAGAAATGAGAAACAGAGGGGAAGACTGGTCAGATGTTATGCACCCCTCTTCTACAGTTGGTTAGTGAGACATATGCCGAAGACGGAAGCTTTCTTGAACCCACATCAGACAAGGAACCGCGCTAAGAGGATGATAGCCCTTACTTCAGAAGACATCAGATAGTGTACTCAGAACACCAAGGGAAGGGACATAATTACAAGTTGTGGACATTATCCTAATGTGCCTCTTATTGGAGTGAAGGGTTGCATCAATTACAATCCTTTGCTTTTCAAAAGACAGTTGGGATATGCATTGGTACACCCACCTCGAGAGTAGGACTTAGCAGAGTCTCTTTACTGTGTTGTTCAGAATAATCATGCCACCATCCGACAAGCAGCCTGGGCTTGGGACCATATACAGACAAAAGGGACTGCTATTCTGGGCAAGTGTAACAACATAGCTTCTACTCAATACATTGAATGGTCACGCATCAGAGGACAGATTACTCGTATGCCATTCACCCTGGAAGATGTTCCAAGGTGTAAACACCCCAAATTTCCCCTCACTTATATCACACCATGGCTTGTGATCTTTCATGTTTGCATTAACATAAGCATTACACCTCACTTAGCATATTTGCTTCACTGCATAGTTCAATTTCATCTGCATCTAGGGTTTCTGATCTGAGCAATCCATGAATCAATATGAGACCTCCCAAAGGTCTCAAATATTTACAAGAGGGTCCATGTGTGTTCTATCATCATATTATGCTCCTCAAAGTTCATGAAAGTCAAGGGATCACAAGAACTAGCAAAGGCTTGGAAGTAGAGCTAGGGTTTTCACTACATAGATGACCAAAATTAGGGTTTTGGTTTCAGAGGCATTAACTCCAAGTGTTTTGGTCATTATTATTTCTAATGGTCTTAATATGTCATAAGGATCATGTGTACCAAGTTTGATGAAGAAACTCATTGTGGAAGTCATTTGTTCACTGGGTAACTTCCTGAGCAAGTTAAGTCAAAATCAGGGCATCTGAGGCCCCCAACCATGGAACCAAAGGGGTATATTCATAAAATTGAAGTTATATGATATTTATTTGATCTTATAAGTGGTTGTAACTTCACAAGATTGAAGAATTTTGAGCCAATTGCAAACTTTCCATTTTTGGAAATGACTTGAAATGCAAACTTTCCATTTTGGGAAAGTTTTTCAACCTCCTCTTTCATGACCAAAAATGCTTCAAATGAAAACTTCTTGGTCATGAAAGTTGTAGATTAGGTCTTTCCCTTTTCAAAAAGTACAAGAACATGTCTTGATTCATCTTAGAACTCAAGATATGGCCTTTCAAAGTTGGCAAAAATCCTATAATTTTAAGTTTCATGTCAAAGAGGGATTTTGCATTTTGGCATGTTCAAGCATTCTAATGACCTCTAATGTACACAAACACTTCACAATATGTCAAATGAACTTCAAACAATCAGAATTGTGCATTGAACCAAGTGTTTCCATGACTTGAACTTCAAGAAATCTTAAAAGGGCCAAAACTCTCAAAATTTGCAAAATGCATTGGATCCTTTCATCCAAGCCTTCCAGCATATCAAAACAAATCCCATGGCCATCCTTGAACCCAGCTGAGGCCAGGCACCCCATGAAATCTCCTCTGACCCCTTCCCATA
Source organism: Lathyrus aphaca (assembly GCA_963966055.1). Classification (NCBI taxonomy): domain Eukaryota; kingdom Viridiplantae; phylum Streptophyta; class Magnoliopsida; order Fabales; family Fabaceae; genus Lathyrus; species Lathyrus aphaca. Next base: position 298,698,723 of record OZ014523.1, on the reverse strand, counting down.
CCTCATAGTACACAGTCTTGACTTTTTGCAAAAACTCCCTACCAATCAACCTGTGCCACCACCCACTTTCTGAGCAATCCCATTGGTTTATGCAAACATCATGGATCAAAAACAACATAATACACAAGCCTGAAAGCCCTTGAACACTCAGAATCACAAAAACCTCAAGAAACCTTCATCTCTTCGAAATTCATCACACAACCACTGAAACTTCAATCTTTTTTCACCAATCATCTCCACATGACCTAAGGATCACAAAGCACCCATCACCATAGCCTGAAACACTCCCAAACTCAAACACGATTTATGTGTTATCAGAGTTGAAACTCTCAAACCAACCCATATAAACTTGTTATAAGCCTTTCAGAAGCATAAGGGGATCAAGTGGAGTGGATTTGCATCAAAGAAGAAGCCAGAAAGCACCAAACAGAAAAGCTTCAACTCAGGTAGCTATGATGAACATTTTTTCCAGAATCTTGTTTTCTTGTTAAAATATGGTTCTATGTGTTGCACGGATCATGGGGATGTGTTTAATTTTAAAAATGATCAAGAAATGAGTATGATATGATGTTCTGAAAGTTTGACCTAAAATTTATTTTGATTCGATTCAGTCTCATTGTGCAATATAAATGTTGTTTGTTTGTTGATTCATGATGTATGATGTTTGGGGATTGATTCTAGGCAGTTTTCATGGGGATTAGTGGCTTAGGGAAGAAGATGACATTTTTGACTCGCCAGAGAAGATGACCGGAGGTCTTCTCCGGCCATCTGAAAGTCATTAGGGCTTAATCTTTGATTAATTAGGCTAGTTTGAATTGTGACCATAAGATCCTGTTTCCCGCGCGTACGAATGGTCCAGATCCTTTCACTTAGCCCTAATTTCCAAACTAATTAAATTAATAAATTAATTAAGTCGGGTTAAATCCCATTCGTTAGATTGCACGCCAGTCAACATTTATAACCCCAGTTTGAATCTCAGCCACCAGATCAGCATACCATCCATTTAAATCATTTTTATTTCATTTAAATTTCATTTCTTTTGCACAATTTATTTAAAATATCAAAAAGCATTCAAAAAATATTTTCTTTTGCATTCTGACTTTAAATATTTGTCTCCATCCAAAAATAATTTTTATTTTATATTTTGCATTAAAAAAGTATTTTTAAAATATTTAAATGTTATTTTTAATTAATTAAAGCATTTTAATTAATTAAAAATGCATTTAGGTTTCTAAAAATCACCAAAAAAATCATGAATCATCCCAATGCATTTAGAAACATTTTCAAACTCTTCACACAAATTTCTTTTTAGGTTTGATTATAGTTTGCCAATTTTCTTTGAATTAAGGGTCATTAAAAATCATATTTTTGAACCCTAACTTTAAAAAATCATTTCTGCCTAACAAAGAAGAGTTTGAAGTTGATTCATTTTGCACTGTGTTACATATTGCATGTAGTTTATAGTTATATTTCCTCATGAATTTGTCTTGCATTTTCAAATTGATTTGCATTTTTCCCTTTGAACCACCCAAAAACCCTAGAAAACTTAGGAAAATCATAACTTTTGATTGGTTAGGCTTCTGACCTTCTCCTTTGGGGTGTGACCTAATATGGGATTAGGGTTTGTTTGAGCTTGATTGCAAATTTTTATCATGTCATTTTCTTCTGCTTTATTCATTTGCATCTCACATGTCCATGTAACCCTAATGTCTCATGTTCATTTGCATTCTCCTTTCATATGCATCATTACATGAACTTGCCATGACATTTCATGCATACATATGTCATCTTAGACATCTTAGGACATTTTAGAACCTTTCTTGATCATTTATTCATTCATTTACCATGATTAACATTCATTTCATTTCATAAACTTTCATGTGTTTCAAACTTCAAAGCATGCTTCCTTTGCATCTCATCTTTGTATGATCACACATATGCATTTTGTATGCCTTGGCATAATATTACATGAAATTTGCATTACAAAAGCACTTCTGACTTTGGTCTTTTAATCTCATCTCACTTCATTTCTTTATGCTTTATACATTATGCATCCATGCTAACTTTTCAGGTTTTGGTAAGTCATTTTGGGAGGTGAATTTGGCTTCACCTCTCACTTCTTCTTATCTCTTTCATTTGCATTCTAACTTGTATTTGAAGTGATTTGGATTCACTTATGTTCCATCTCTCTCACTTTCTTTCTGTAAGTTACCTATCTTCTTCAATGAAGTAAGTAACGTATTATCTTGCTTCTTCCTCCTTTCATCTGCTTCTTCCATTGGTGGCTTCTTTGAAGATCTTCCTCAAGCCTTAAAACCCATAGGATATCCAAGCATGATAATGATTAGGGTTGTAATTAGTCCCCCTTAGCTTTTAACCTTTGAGTCTCCTTGAGTTTCTCTTCTCATCTCAATAATCAGAGACTAAACTCTTAAAGTTTTAGGACTTTGGAATTAGGGTTATGCCTACATCCTTCTCTTAGGATGAAGTGTATAACTTTAATCCTAAGTGTTAAACCTTTAATTTGTTTAAACCTCTTAATCAAATCACATTAATAATCACTAAGACTTTATCTTGTAACTTGGGCCTTACATTAGGGTTCTAATTCTTCTTTATGGTTAAGAAGGACTAACCCTAGTGTTTAATGGACAAGTCCCCCTCAAGTTGTCTTACAAACTTAAAATCGACTTCTTAATCTCATCCCTTAATTAAAATCCACTTAATAAAGGTTTGTTATATAATGAATTTAGTCCCTAACCATGGATTAAGTTGAGGTATCTTCCTCAGCTTAAGTGTGCTCATCTATTATCCTTCTTTTAGGATGGTGTAATGAGTTCACTAATCTGTGATTAGAGATTAAACTCATTACTTAACACTAAACAAAAAACCAAAAACATCTAAATAATCACAAGTAGGTTAATGATCTTAATCCTACATCATCATGGTAATTAAGTTGAGATGCTTATCTCATACTTAAGTATGCTCATTATCCCTAATCAAGGAGGAAATAAAGAGTTTACAACCTTTGATTTAGGCTTAAGCTCATAATCCTATGCAAAACACCAAAAACAATAACAAAACTGAAAACACAAAAACAAACAATAATCGTCTCCTTCGGGATTCTTTTCTCATCACACTCATTCTATAAACGAAAACTTGCTTCTTCCGTCTAATGCAAGACAGTTAGCACTCGAGCCAGACGAGTCATACACTTGAGCATAAACAAGAAAGCAGTTCACAGTTAATTTATTTTGTCTCTTAGAGTCGAACTACGGTGTTCTGACTTCCTCATTGCACGAGAGGATACGTAGGCATAACTTAACTGTTATCGAATAAAAGTCTATGCGTCTTCCCCCTCTTTCAGCATTCTTTAAAAGCCTCTGTTTTTGTGCAATTCACCCTTTTGCATTGACACTTGTATATTTTTTTCTTAGCTTCTTTTGCACACAGATAGCACATACCTTACCCCTTTTAAACACAATCTTGTAAGAGTGGATCCCGTCGAGTACGACGGACAATCTGGGTGCTAATACCTTCCCAGATTGTAACCAACCCCCTTTCTCAGTTTCTCTGGTTCGCAACCGTCTTATCCATCTTTTTCTAGGTTTATGCATCATTACCTTTCCTTTGGGATAAAAATGCCTAGCTGGCAACTCTATTCACTTCTCCTTCATTTTCTCTTTTCGCCGATCGTTCGCGTCTGTACCCTGTCTAGCCCAGTGTCTTTTTGGGGGAGCGACACAGGGCCATCAGCAGTAGAGCCCATAGCTACAGTAAGCCTGGAGAATTTGAGAAGTTGAATGAAAGGAATGTCTGGCTTGCTGAAGCTCAGAAGAAGACCCTTTGGGAAAGGAATGACGGTCATCTAGACAATGAAATATTTGAGAAGCTCTGCATCGAGCATGTGACTAAGATGGAGAAAACAGAGGACTTCATCAGAAAAGCCCGAGCAGGGGAGTTGGTATTGAAGAATGCTTGCAAAGAAGCCAAGATTCAGAAGGCCAGAACTGAGCACTACCTGGAAGAGAGTCAGGCTAGATGGAGCAGAATCACTGAAGCTCGTTTGCAAGAAGATCAGAAGACACAAGCAAAGATAGAGCAGTTGGAAGCCAATGAGAAGAAGAGTTAGAAAGCACTGTTAGCAGCACAAAAGGAAATCTCCGAGCTGAAACTCCGGGCGGGGTTGAAGAGATCAAAAGAACAAGACAAGTACCAGAAGATGATAAGTACCATTGCAACTAGGAACCTTCTTATCAGGACCATCACAGAGCATCCAGTTGGACCAGTGACTGATGCTTTCCTGAAGGAAGTTAGGGAGGATGAATTTGGGTTGGATGTTTGATTTCTCTTTTACTTGTATTTTTATTTTGGTTGTACTTTTATTCACCATGGTGTTTTTGTTTGTATTCTTGACTTGATTGTATTCTAACCCACCATGGGAACTTGTTGTAATCATAAACTATGTATTTTGGCATTTTTGTAATGTTATGGTTTATGTGTTACCTGGATCTTCTTTTGAACTTCGTTTGCTTCAGCATCTTCATCATTCCTAGAGGTCTGAAAGGTCAAAACCAAATAACTAAACTGGATACCCTTGGAAGACAAATAGACATACTGCATTGCATGCTAACTTGATATTCTTTGTGTTGCAGGAGTTTTGTTGTTGTTTTCTCACTCTGTTGATTGTTTCAGGAAAAATTGCTCACAGGAGGGTCTTTCCCGTCAATCGCGTCCACAGATATCCGACCCGTATCAACCTTCTGAGTCTGCAGATGGATCAGTTATAGCAAGAACTGACAAATGTGAGGACTCATATGACTGATGTGAGGACAGAAGTGAGGACTTAGATGAATCAATTCATGGTTGTGATGACTGGGCTAGCACAGACCCAGGAAAGATTAAGGGATTTGCACAGCCGCAAGCAAATCCACCAGAGTTTGGACCCCACATCAACCCTGAAGTCAATGTTATTGGAAATACCCAGAGAAACACTAGATATCGTGCTTTGCAGAAAGATCCTCAGGACGAGCAGTTTACAATGTTAGGTGTTGGGGCTGATGAAGTTTGTGATCGTCGTCTGGACGAAATATCTGAGAATCTGAGATCTCTGGAATCAAAAAATTCTTTGGGATTTGATGTGATGGATATGGGTTTAGTGGAAGGAGTCAGGATTCCTCACAAGTTCAAACCTCCTTGCTTTGAAAAGTATAATGGTACCTCCTGTCCTCGTACCCACCTTCAATCTTTTCTGGGAAGATTGTAAGCTTATACCATGGATGAGAAATTGTGGATGTTCTACTTTGAAGACAGTTTAACCGGGGCATCCCGGGAATGGTATTCTCACATATCCATAGCTACAGTCAGAAACTGGAAGGACTTAGCCGAGGCCTTTATATGACAATATCAGTACAACCTGGATATGGCTCCCAATAGGACCCTCCTGATGGGTATGTCTCAATCTTCAAGAGAAATTCTTCGGGAATACGCTCAAAGGTGAAGTCAACTTGCTGCTGCTTTCTATCCACCTATGTCTGAGAGAGAAATGGCTGATATGTTTATGAACACATTGCAAGGAACCTACATTGATCGGCTTGCTGCTTTCTCTTCTACTAGCTTTGCTGATGTGGTTATAGCTGGTGAGAGAATTGAAAGCCTATTGAAGATGGGTAAGATCTCTGACAACGGTGCTAGTTCCAGAAATACCAGGAAACCCTTCTCAGGACCTCGTAGGACAGGTGAAACTAACTCAGTGCATATGGGCAGAGGTAGACCCTAGTACATGCAAAGATCAGTAGCAGTTGTCACTATTCCTACTCCAGCCCCTCAACAACAACACTTCCCTCAGCCACAACAATTTCCTCAACAATAGAGATCTTATAGCAACAACAACAATCAACAACAACGTCCTTTCCAACAAATTCCTTCTCAGATCAATAGGGTTATCGATCCCATTCTGATGCCCTATGCAGCTCTACTTCCACAGTTATTGAAGCTCAACTTGATTGAATTGAGAACCCTGACTCCACCAGATCCTCTGAATCTCCCAAGGAACTATGATGTCAACACTGGATGTGCCTTCCACTCTAATGCACCTGGCCATACAACAAAGAAATGTAGGGAATTGCACATGAAAGTTCAGGACTTAGTTGATTCCAAAGCTTTGAATTTTGCACCTCCACCAAATGTCACAAAGAATCCAATACTGAACCACGGTAGGCCGAGGATTAATGCTATTGAAGAAGACCAACCATCTTTTCTGATTGATGACATTGCAAACATTCAAACACCACTGGTCGAAGTGAAAGCTCAGCTATTGAAGTGCCAAGTGTTTCCAGGTTGTGAGGCCTGTTGTGAAGCTTGCAAAGTTTCTACCAATGGTTGTGCAAATTTGAGAAAGGGTATCAGCAATCTTATTAGAGAAGGCGTTCTACAGATCACATCAACAGTTCCCACTCCTACAACATCAACAAACATCTCTCCTACAAAAGCAACAAACACCATTTCAGAGGTACCTCCTACAACATCAGCAAACATCATTCCAACAGAATCTACTACAACATCAACCATCAATGAAGACATCTCAACGGTCACCATTTATTATGACCCAGCAATAGTTCATGTCTCGGATTCTTTCAACAACTTTCAGCAACATCAACATCAATAACTTCTTGCACCATCTTCGATCGTACCTCCTGTCACAATCTATTATGATCCTCAGACTGTCACAACTCCTTCTTCTGCAGCAATCAGTCTAGTTACCATCACGGTACCTGGACCAGTTCCATATGACAACAACAGTGTCGTGCCTTGGCACTATGGCTTATATCTTTATTGCAACGGAAAGAAAGTCACTCTTGACTCTTCAACTTCTACATCACAGATTGATAATGTAGGGGGAGTCAGAGGCTTCACTCGAAGCGGACGTCTCTTTGTGTCACAGTTTCTGAGAGTTAATGCTGAAGCAGAAGCTGCTGCCAAAGCAAAAGGCAAGAGTGTGGTGCCTGAAGAACCAATTGCTAAAGACTCAGAAGACATCCTTTGATCAGGATGTGGACGAGTTCATGAGGATTATCAAGAAGAGTGACTACAAAGTTGTGGACTAGCTCCACCAGACACCCTCCAAGATCTCAAATCTATCATTGCTCATGTGTTCTAAAGCTCACAGGAATGCATTACTCAAGGTCTTGCACGCAGCTTACGTGCCTGAGGAGATTACAGTTAATCAGCTAGAAATGGTGATTTCAAATGTCAATACTAGTCATGGAATAGGTTTTACTGATGCTGATCTGACTACGGAGGGCTGTAATCACAACAAGGCTTTACATATCACCTTGGAGTGAAAAGGTGTTGTACTTTCTCATGTCTTGGTTGACATTGGGTCATCTCTCAATGTTCTACCAAAGAAAGCCTTGGTCAAGCTGGAATATGATGGTCTTGTACTCCATCCGAGCAACCTGGTTTTGGGGGCCTTCGATGGTTCTAAGAGATCGGTTCTCAGAGAAATTGAGTTACCTGTGGTAATTGGCCCACAGATTTTCAAAACTACCTTCTATGTGATGGACATTCAGCTTGCTAACAGCTTTTTGTTGGATCGACCCTGGATTCATGCCGCTGGTGCAGTAACGTCTGCCCTTCATCAGAAGTTAAAATACGAGTGGGAGGGCCAAATTATCACAGTCTCTGGAGAGGAAGACATCTTCTTTAGTCATCTAGCCACTTACAAGTACATTGAGATGGATGGGAAGATCCGTGAGACAATGAGTCAGGGTTTTGAAGCTCTCAATGTCAATGAAGCAACAGCTGAAGTTTCTGGTACTTCAATTGCCTCCTACAAGAAAGCTCGGAATGTTGTTGAAGACGGGAATGCCCGGGGCTGGGGCAAGTTGCTGCAAGTTCAGATAAAGGAAGACAAATTCAGTTTGGGTTACAGACCATCCCGACAGGTCCAAGAGGAAGCTGTTGAAGCTCCCAAGCTCATTAGTGGGTGAATGCTGACCCCGGATGCTATCAACAATGTGGAAGACGAGGCTGAAAGCGACTACAACCTGGAAAGCTGGATTCATCCAAGAGTCCCGGGCCAACAAGTCCTCAACTGGTCTTCCTAGGAAATTATAAGGGTTACTGCTGCAGAGTAATTATTATTTCTTGTTTAAGCATGCATCAAGTCCTGCATCTTGCCCAAGGTGCCAGGACTCATTTTGAAATAGGTCCATCTATGTATTTTGTGCAAATGGAAATTAATGAACAATGGACATCTTTTGCAAACAATCTTTTTTCACTCACTGTCTTTCATTTTTGTTATTTTCGCACAAAACAATAAATGGCAATGTTTTCTTAATAACTTCATTCACTTTTTCTAAATAAGATAAAATCAATCACTAAAATGAACAAATCTCAACCCTTGTAGGGATAGCCCTCCAGATTGCACCGACAACGACACTGCTATGACCTCATATGACTTCGAAAATCCGATTAATCAAGCATATGAAGGGGTTGAAGAAGACTATAATTTTCCTGAAGAGTTAGCCAGATTATTGAGACAAGAGGAAAAAGTGATTGCTCCTCATTAGGAGGAGGTTGAGACTGTCAATATTAGTACCGAGGAAGATGTGAAAGAGGTGAAGATCGGGGCTAGTCTGAAAGCTCCATTGAAAGAAAAACTCATTAGTATGCTTCGAGAGTATGTCGACGTCTTTGCTTGGTACTATAAATATATGCCAGGTCTGGATACAGATATTGTCATGCACCGACTGCCGTTGAAAGAGGATTTTCCGCTAGTTAAACATAAATTGCGCCGTACTCGCCCAGACATGGCCATGAAAATCAAAGAGGAAGTACAAAAGCAGTGGGACGCCAATTTTCTTGCTGTAACTAGTTACCCTCTGTGGGTTGCTAACATTGTACCCGTACCTAAGAAGGATGGCAAGGTGCATATATGTGTCAATTACCGGGATTTGAACAGGGCAAACCTAAAAGATGATTTCCCATTACCTCACATTGATGTATTGGTCGATAACACAACTCAGTTCTCGGTATTTTCTTTTATGGATGGATTTTCTGGATACAATCAGATTAAGATGTCACCTGAAGACATGGAGAAGACAAACTTCATCACACCTTGGGGCACGTTTTGTTACAAAGTAATGTCGTTCGGTCAGAAGAACGCCGGTGCAACATATTAACGGGCTATGGTAACGTTATTCCACAACATGATCCATAAAGAAATAGAATGATATGTGGATGATATGATTTCAAAGTCCCAAACAAAGGAAGAGCATTTGATAAATCTATTGAAGTTGTTCAAGCGTCTGAGAAATTATCAGTTAAGGTTGAACCCCAACAAATGCACATTCGGGGTACGTTATGGTAAGTTGATGGGTTTTATTGTAAGCGGGAAAGGAATTGAGGTTGATCCCGACAAAATCAAAGCCATTTAGGAAATGCCTGCACCTAAGACTGAAAGAACCTCCAATTTGCATGCCTCTAGTTGAAGGAAGACCTCTAATCATGTACCTGACAGTACTAGAAGCGTCGATGGGGTGTGTGTTGGGCCAGCATGACGAGTCTGGTCGAAAAGAGTATGAAATATACTACCTAAGCAAAAAATTTACCGACTGTGAACAACGTTATTCACTGCTCGAGAAAACTTGTTGTGCTTTAGTGTGGGTTGCTCGCCGACTAAGACAGTATATGTTGACTCATACTACCTTATTGATCTCAAAGATGGATCCAGTCAAGTACATATTTGAGAAGCCAACACTTACCGGAAGGGTTGCCAGGTGGCAAATGATTTTAACAGAATATGACATTCAGTACACCTCGCAGAAAGCCATCAAGGGCAGTGTATTGTCTGACTATCTGGCTGAGAAACCCATTGATGACTACCAGCCTATGAGATTTGACTTCCCTGATGAAGACATCATGTTTTTGAAAGCAAAAGATTGTGAAGAGCCTATTCACACTGAAGGGCCTGACCCATAAGAAGCATGGGCTATGATGTTTGACGGGGCAGTTAATTGCAACGGTCGTGGGGTTGGTGCAGTGCTTATTACACCTAAAGGAGTTCATATGCCTTTCTCAGCAAGGCTCACCTTTGCCTGCACTAACAAAGAAGCAGAATACGAAGCTTGTATCATGGGTCTTGAGGAAGCCATTGACCTCAGGATCAAAACCTTAAATGTATTCAGAGATTCAGCTTTGGTAATCAACCAGACCGACGACAAGTGGTATACTCATCAGGAGCATCTGGTTCCCTACCGTGCCTATATGGGGAGATTGTTGACCTTCTTCACAACAGTTAAGCATGAATACATCCCTCGAGATGAGAATCAGTTTGCAGACGCTTTGGCTACCATTTCATCCATAATCAAAGTACAGGTCGCCAATTATGTACCTCGGATTTTGGTATCCAGACTGGACAGACCGACATATGTATTCTCTGTGGACACTGTCACTGATAGCAAGGCTTGGTACCATGACATCAAATGCTTCTTGGAAACTCAGACATACCCACCTGGGGAATCGTCAAACAATAAGAAGACATTAAGAAGGCTAGCCGGTAGTTTCTTCCTCAATACTAATGGTTCTTTGTACAAGCGAAACTTTGACATGTCCTTGCTTAGATGTGTTGACAAGAAGGAAGCAGACCTACTGATGCACGAAGTACATGAAGGTTCTTTCGATACGCATGTCGGAGGACATGCAATGGCAAAGAAGTTATTAAGATCAGGTTACTATTGGATCACAATGGATGTAGACGGTTGTGCCTACACCAGAAAATGCCACAAATGCCAGATCTACACAAATAAAGTACATGTGCTTCTGAATCCTTTGAATGTAATGTCTTCACCCTGGCCCTTCTCCATGTGGGGCATTGATATGATTGGAACGATTTAATCGACTGCTTCAAATGGTCACAGATTCATCCTAGTATCCATTGATTACTTCACCAAATGGGTTGAAGCAGCTTCGTATGCAAATGTCACCAGGGAAGTGGTAGCTCGATTTCTGAAAAGGGACATCATCTGTCGATATGGAGTTCTCGAGCGAATCATTACTGATAATGGTTCCAATTTTAATAATAAGATGATGGCAGAACTTTATCGGGACTTCAAAATTCAACATCACAACTCTTCTCCTTACAGGCCAAAGATGAATGGCGTTGTTGAGGCTGCTAACAAGAATATTAAGAAGATTGTGTAGAAGATGGTAGTCACCTATAAAGACTGGCACGAAATGCTACCATTTGCCTTGCATGGGTACCGAACCTCTATCATAACATCTATTGGGGCAACACCTTATCAGCTTGTGTATGGTATGGAAGTCGTCCTACATGTTGAAGTTGAACTACCCTCCTTATGGGTAATGATGGATGTGAAACTGGATGAAGCAGAATGGGTCCGATCTCGATATAATCAACTGAGTTTGATTAAAGAAAAGAGATTAGTAGCCATCTATCATGGGTAGTTATATCAGAAACAAATGAAGAAAGCCTTCGATCAGAAAGTCAGACCTCGAGAGTACCAAGTGGGAGAGCTTGTTCTGAAAAGACTTCTTCCTCCTCATACAGACCACAGGGGCAAATGGACGCCAAACTACGAAGGCCCATTCATAGTAAAGAAAGTTTTTTCTGGTGGGGCACTGATGCTCACTACTATGGATGGCGAGGATTTCTTATCTCCTATGAAGTCAGATGCAGTTAAAAAATACTTCGCATAAAAAGACCCGCTGGACATAAAAACAGAACGTAAGTCCAGGCAAAAATAGGGCATCCCGGCGAGTCAAAAACAGAATAAAAGACTCGGTCAAAAATAAGGGAAAATTGAACAAAATGTACACCCACTGAGTTGAAAAGCCACATCGTACAGCTCAGGCAAAAATGGGTATCCCGGTGGATTGAAAACCGAAAGGGCGATCAACGCAAAATCAGGGAAAAAGCGAACAACTGCATTCTGAATTCGTCTTTATCACTCATAACATGGCAAGCTTCGAAAGGATAAAGCGTCGGTCAGAATTAATCTTCTTCAGATAGCGAGATAAGAAGAACGTCAAAGTCGTACAGGTCATAGCAAAGGAAGCTCATTGGAGCGTCAACTTCAACATTGCCAACACTTTTATTTTCTCAATTTTACAGCAATCTCCTCCTTTCAGGGATTCGCTTCTTCACTGTATTTGCCCATTCAGGGAACACAAATCAATAAAATCAGAATATTCAGTCACACTTTGTTTTGTACATTTTTGTTTCGTTTGCAAAATGTCCAAAGTTCATAATACAACACTTGCATGAAAACATAAGCCATTTTCAATATATGCTTACAGTAAATATGCACTCTTGAGCAAATCTAACTCCTATGACGGAATCCGGTTGAGGATACCTCGGGACACTTGTGCGTTTCTTTTGTTTAACAGGTTGCAGGTACTCAAGGCAGACAATCTCACAGCATGGGGTATATCAAGCCTCGTATACCCAGCCAAGTCAGCAATCACCTCATCAGCAGGGTTACTTGACAGGAGTTTTCCCCCACGAAGCTGTAATCCCCTTAGAGGATCCTTCGAGAAACTCATGAAATCCCCAGTGTGTCGCTTTGGCGAAGGAGTTACAACAGATTACTTCCCAGGAGTTCCTTTCTCCCCAAGCAGGATCTCCCGAGCAATGCCTGAACTGCTCTTCCCCAGCGAAGTTTCCAGGAACTCCTTCTCCCTAGCAAAGTCACAGGAACTTATTTTTCCCCAAAGAGTTGTCAGAGTCTTCTTTTCCCTAGTGAGGTCGCTAGAGTTTTCCTCAGCTAAGTTACCAAGATCCTCTCATCTCCAGCAAGTTGCCAAAGTTCCTCAGCTAATCGCTAGGACTTTCTTTTCCCCAGTATATTTGCAAGGATCTTCTTTTCCTCAACGGAGTCGCCAGGATTTTCTCATCCTTAGAAGAATGGGAAGAGTCCCCTTCCTCAGCCAGTCTCCAGGACTTCCTGTTCCCCATCAGAGTTGCCAGGATTTTCTCATCCTCAGCAGAGTAAGCAGAATCGCTTTCCCGCGGAGTTGCCAGTTTCTCCCCAGTAGAGTTGCCAGGGTTTTCTGTTCCCTAGCGGTTGCCGAAGCCTTCTCATCCCCAACATGAGTCTCTTCAACAGAAGCTTCCCCAGCCGAGATCCCCACAAAGTTCCCTAGGAAGATCGTTCGGTGATCCTCTCTCCTCACAGATCGGCTAATGATCTCTTTCCCCCAGTGGAGTTCTCCCTCCAGATAGATCGCCCAGAGATCTTTCTCCCTGCAGAATCCCGATCTCGGATCGGTTCTCTAATTTTGCATAATCATAGCATTCGCATCATTTTTCCAAAACAAAGCGTATCATTCTGTCTAATACGGAGCATTACGGCAAAAATCAAACATTTGCATGATCATAAGCCAGGTTCGAGCCAATCACCTGCAAACATCAGAATCACTTCACCAGACATATACAAAACTTATTCCCTGCAGACAAAGCCAGAATACTTTTTACACCCACAATACAGATACTTGTTCATACTTGTTCATACTTGTACATATTCTTTTGACACTCGCCTGTGTCATACTTCCCCAGCAAGTCAAAAACTCGTCCGTGTCCCTTGCTCAATCTTTTTGGCATTCATCTGTGTCTTGCATGTTTCCCCAGCAGGTCAAACACTGGTACATACTTATACACAATCCTCTGATACTCATCTGTATCTTGTATATATCATCTCCTCAGCAGATCATCACTCGTTCGTGTTCCTTGCCTAACCGATTGATACTCGTCTGTATCATCATCCTTAAACATGTGTCAGCGTTTGCTTCTATCAATACTCGTCCGTATCGTGGTCCTAAGGATGCTCGTCCGCATCTTTAGTATATACACACTGTCAATACACTTATACCATTTATTTCAAAGCGTAAGCACTCGTCCGTGTTTACATTTTCCCCAGTAAGTCACCAACAAAATAACTTTTCTATCTGACATTCGTCCTATGTCGTGATATTTTTGGCAGTCGTCCCCTGCCAGGTGATCGTCCTTCACCTTTTGATGATCGTCCCTCATGATTTTATCTGATGGCCATCCCCATCGTTGATCCTCTTATCCGACATTCGTCCTATGTCGCGATACTTTCAGCAGCCGTACCCTGCTAGGTGATCGTCCTTCACCTTTGGATGACTGTCCCTCATCCTTTTCCCTAGTGGAATCCCCATTGTTAGAACTTTCTATCCAGCATTCGTCCTATGTCGCGATATCTTTTTAACAGTCGTCCCTTGCTAGGTGATCGTCCTTCACCTTTTTTATGACCTTCCCTCATCATTTATCCGATGGCCGTCCCCATCATCGATCTTTGGTATCCGGTATTCGTCCTATGTCAAGATAATACCCAAGAGCAGTCGTACCCTGCTAGGTGATCGTCCTTCACCTCTTGATGATCGTCCTTCATCATGCTTATCCGATGGCCATCCCCATCGTTGATCTTTTATATCCGACATTCGTCCTATGTCGTGATATTTTCAGCAGTTGTCCCCTGCTAGGTGATCGTCCTTCAACTCTTGATGACCGTCCCTCATCATTATTTCATTTATTCTTTTACCCGATGGCCGTCCCCATTGCGGTTTATTTACCCTTTAACCTGATAGTCATCCCCGTCAGTCCTTTCCTCATTTCTTTAATCCCCAGAGAGTTTTATTTCTTTACCCGATGGTTGTCCCCGTCGTGGTCTTTTCCCTTATCCTGATGATCGTCCTTCATCGGTTTACCCGATGGCCGTCCCCGTCGCGGTCTCTTTATTTCCCAGCATGATGGTCGTCCCCGTCATTGCTTTACTTACCGTTTTTCATTCCCAGTAGTCGTCCTCTGCTCGATGGTCGTCCTCCATCGCTTTCATTTGATACTCATACTACACTTCCTATTACAATTTATATCCCTTTTCTTCTTCTCCCCAGTGAGTGCAAATTTCGGACTGTCTTGGTATTCAACCACAAGTTATCTTGTTTGTCTATTAAGCCAGACGCTTACACCCTGCACAACTAACTCATGCTTGAATAGGGGTAGCTGTAAACACCCCAAATTTTCCCTTGTTTTTTTCTCACACCATGGCTTATGATCTTTCATATTGCATCTGCATAAGCATACCATCACTGCATAGTTTATTTCATCTGCATAACTGCATCTAGGGTTTGTGATCAGGAGAATCCAAGAAGTGATCTGATCCATCTCAAAGTGCTTGAAGCATTCCAAGAGGGTCCATGTGTGTTCCATGATCATAATATGCTCCCCAAAGTTCATAAAAGTCAAGAGATCACAAAGCATTGCAAAGGCAAAGAGGCAGACTGAAGGTTTTCTACACAGATGACCTAAAATTAGGTTTTTGGGTTTGAGGCCCTTAATCTCAAATTTTTTGGCCATTCTTGTTTCTAATGGTCTCAATATGTTATAAGGATCATGTGTACGAAATTTGATGAAGAAATTCATTGTGTAAGTCATCTGATCAACTGGTAACTTATTGTGCAAGAAAAGTCAGAATCAGGGCATCTGAGGCCACCACTAATGGTACCAAAGGGTCATCTTCATCAATTTGAGGTTCTATGATCTTTATTTGATCTTAGAAGTGGTTAGAAGCTCCTAATATTGAAGAATTTCAAGCCATTTGCAAACTTTCCATTTGTGGACATGACTTGTAATGAAAACTTTCCATTTTGGGAAAGATTTTCAACCTCCTCTTTCTTGATCAAAAAGGCTTCAAATGAAAAATCTTTAAACATGAAAGTTGTAGATTGGATCTTCCCATTTTCAAAAAGTATAAGAACTCCTCTTGATTCATCCTAGAACTCAAGATATGATGTTTCAAAGTTGGGAAAAATCTTATAATTTTCAAGTTCACGCCAAAGAGGGAATTTTGCAAAATCAAGTTTCAAGACTTCTAATGACCTCTAATCCACCTCTAAGTATCATAACATGTTCACACAACTTTCCTTGACAAAATTTGTGCCTTGGATCACAAGAAACTATGGATCATTTTCACAAAATTCTCAAAGAGGGAAAAATGCAAAAGTCTTGCTATCTTGCAATCCAAGTGTTACAGCTCACAAAATATGATCCAAGGGCCATCCTTGAATGAAGCTAAAGCAGGACAAGTGCCATGCTCATCGTTGCCAACTTTTGACTTTTTTGCAATTAACCCATACCAATCATCATGTGCCACCACCCACTTTCTGGCCAATCACAACACATTATACAAACCTCAAGGACCTCAAACATCACAACATTGAAGCCTGAAACCTCTGAAAAACTCAGAATCACAAAACTTTCAAAAAACATTAATCTCTTTGAATCTCTCAACATAGCCATCAAAACATAAAACTTTCTTCACCATTCATCTCCATATCACTCATAGAACATAAACCACCCACTACAATGGCCTGAAAATCCCCAAAACCAAAACACGATTTCTGAGTTATTAGAACTGAAACACACAAACCAAGCCATTTAAACTCCATTCAAGCCTTTCAGAAACATCAGGGGATCAAGTGGAGTGGATTAGCATCAAGGAGAGGTCCAGAAAGCACCAAACTGAAAAGCTTCATCTCAGGTAGCTCACTCAAACTTATTTTCCAGAACTCCTTTTTTAAGTTTCAATGTGATAGAGTTTACCTTGCTGATCATGTTGAGCTTTGAATTATTGAAAATGATGAAGTATGTTGAATGTATTTAGTTTTTGAAATTTTTGTAAGTTTTTCGTTTTGCTTCGATTCATGAGTTTGATGCATTATAAATGAATTTTGTGGCTTGATTCTTGTTTAATGTTATTTCGGGGTTGATTCTGGAGCTTTTGGGAGCTTGGGGTAGCCTAGGGAGAGAGTTAGGGTGAAGAGAATGTCAGAGAAGACGACCAGAACATTGTTTCGGTCGCCTGAAAAAGATTAGGGTTTAATCCTCATTAATTGTCCAGTTTAAATCTTAGCCCTTGGATCATGCGTTTACTGCGTGTTTGAATGGCCCAGATTCGCTCAGTTAGCCCTAATCATAATTAATTAGATTAATTCATTTAAATTAGTCAGATTCAATCTCAGCCACCCATTCACGCGCCAAGTCACCCCAACTTCAAATCCTGGCCTTTGATCTTGCATACTTTCATTTTCTTTTAATTATTTCATATTTCTTTTCATATATTTATTAAAAATAGCAAAAATATTTCTAAAAATCTCATTTTCTGCATTTTCACTTTAAATATTTTTCTAAACTCAAAAATAATTTTATTTTTAATTTTTGCATTAAAAAAGTATTTTTAAATCATTTAAATGTTTTATTTAATTAATTAATTGATTTTAATTAATTAGAAATACATTTGGGTATCTAAAAATCACAAAAAAATTCATGAAGCATTCTTGGGCATTTAGAACAATTTACAAACTCACCATACAAATTTCTTTTTAGGTTTGATCATGTTTTCACAATTTTCTTTGAATTAGGGTTCATAAATTCACATTTTTCTAACCCTAACTTGAAAAAATCATTTATGATCAACCATGATGAGTTTGCATTTGGTTCTTTTTGCATTGTTTCATACTTTGCATCTAGTATTTAGGTTATTTAACTCATAATTTTGCATTGCATTTTTCCTTTAGAATCACCCAAAAACCCTAGTTAACTTAGAAAATTCATAACTTTCTCTAGGTTTAGCTTCTGACCTCCACCTTTGGGGAGTGTTCTTGTGTGTGTTTAGGGTTTGTTTGAGTTCATTTTCAAATTTTTATCATGATGTATGCTTCTTTTTTGATCATGTGCATCCCATACATTCATAAAACCCTAATTTTTCATGTTCATTTGCATTCATCTTTGCATATCTCAATCATATGAACTTGCCATGACATTCCATGCTCTTGTATGCCATCTTAGACATCCTAGGATATGTAAGAACATTTCTTGATCTTTTCTTCATTCATTTGGTATGCTTTGCATTCATTTCATTTCATGTGTATCCATGTGTTTCTAAGCTTCTAACATGCTTCCTTTGCATATTATCTTTTGTATGATCATTCATAAGCATCTCACATGACTTTGTATCATCTCCATAACACATTTGCATAGCATATTCACTTCTGGTTTTGATCATTGCATCTTCATTTTACTTTATTTTCTTTTGCTTTGCATCTTATGCATTCATACTAACATTTCAGGGGCTGATGGTAAGTTGTTTGGGATGTGGATTTGCCTTCACATCCCACCTCTTCTCATCCTTTCATTTGCATTCTTTGTTTTTCTTTGAAGTGAACTTGCTTCACTTATGCTCTCTTGCTCCTATCTCTTTTATTTTAGGTTACTTAACTTCTTTAGGAAGTAAGTAACCTATCCTCCTTTCTCTTCTCTTTTCATTTGCTTCTCTTCCTTGGTGGCCTCTTGAAGATCCTTCTCTTTAAGCCTCACAAACCATAGGAACATCTAAGAATGATAATTTTAGGGTTGTATATAGTCTCCCCTTTGTTTTTACCTTTGAGTCTCCTTGAGTCTCTCTTCTCATCTCATAATCAGAGGCTAAACACTTAAAGCTTTAGGACTTTGAATTAGGGTTATGCATGCATCCTTATCTTAGGATGCAGTGTATAACTTTAATCCTTAGTGTAAAACCTTTAATTTGTTTACACTTCTTAATCAAAACACCTAATAATGATCAAGACTTAAGCTTGTAACTTGGGCCTTATATTAGGGTTACATCTCTTCCTTTTGGTTAGAGGGACTAACCCTAGTGTTTAATGGACAAGTCCCCCTCAAGATAAGTCTTGCAAACTTAAAATCCATTTCTTAATCTCACCCTCTAATTAAAATCCATTTTAATAAAGGCTTGTTATATAATGAATTTAATCCCTAACCATGGATTAAGTTGAGGAGTCTTCCTTAGCTTAAGTGTTCTCATCTATCATCTTTCTCTTAGGATGGTATAATGAGTTCATTAATCCCTGATTAGAGATTAAACTCATTACTTAACACTAAACAAAAACCCAAAAAACAAACATCTTAATAATCACAAGTAAGTTAATTATCTTAATCCTATATCATCATGGTAATTAAGCTGAGATTTCCATCTCACACTTAAGTAGGCTCATTATCCCTAATCAGGGAGGATATAATGAGTTTACAACCCTTGATTTAGGCTTAAGCTCATTATCCTATGCAAAACACCAAAAACAAATAAAAACTGAAAACACAAAAACAAACAATAAACATCTCCTCCGAGATTCTTTTCTCATCACACTCATTCTATAAACGAGAACTCGCTTCTTCCATCTAATGCAAGACAATTAGCACCCAAGCCAGACGAGTCACACACTTGAGCATAGACAAGTAAGCAGTTCACAACAAAATCATCCAGTCTCTTTGAGTCAAACTACGGTGTTCTGACTTCCTCATTGCACGAGAGGATACGTAGGCATAACTTAATAGTTATCGAACAAAAGTCTATGTGTCTTCCCCCTCCTTCCATCTCCCTTTCTAAGCCTCAGTCTTGAGCATTTCACCACTTCTTTTGCACTGACACACATCCATTTCTCCCTAGCTTTTTTATCCACAATTTAGCACATACACTACCCCCTTTAAAACACAGTCAAGTAAGCATGGATCCCGTCGAGTACGACGGACGATCTGGGTGCTAATACCTCCCCATGTCGTAACCAACCCCCTTTCTCAGTTTCTTTAGTTCGCAACCGTCTTATCCATATCCTTCCAGGTTTATGCAGCATTACCTTTCCTTCGGGATAAAAATGCCTAGCTGGCGACTCTATTCAACCTCAACCTCCAACATCGCCGACCGTCCGCGTCTGCACCTAAGAGAGTCCGGGATGCGACACATGCATGCATACAAATGTTTAAACAAGCAACTAAGAGCTACAGACAAAAATGCAGTAAAGAAGCTGAACATTGCCATCATCGAGGAGACTTGACTCTGTTTGGACCTATCATTCTTGAATACTTTCAATAGTCAACAGCTTTTTTCCTGATGGAATTCACAATCTTCAATCAAATGGTCACGTGTCCAAAACCATACTTCATTCCCAATTATTCTGACCTTAAGCCTCTGTAGTTGAACACTGACACAAGACGTCTGAAGAAAAGAGTAAAGTCGAGATGAAGTTGACACAAAAGGTTGCTCGGAAAGACCTGACGATCTTCTACCTACGTATCTCCATTGATCTAAGACCAATGAAGAATCAGAGAGACATAGTTCCCCTCACTAGGGATGAATATGCAGTACATAAACTAAACATCCTCATAGCTGCTCTTCAAAATCAATCTAAGAATCACCTTCACATATATCCTCAATAATTTCCTCCATAACATGATTTGACGAACCCACATGACCAAGCAAAGAATTGTTGATTTAAATACCCTGAGGTGTCACTAAAATCAACCCGGACTCAATCAGATCCTGAACCTTATCCCTGAATGTTTTGCATTCTTCAGCTAAATGTCTGGTTGCATTGTCGTGGAAACCACATTGAACATCGAGATCAAAACTTGGTGGATATGGAAGAGGCACCGGACCTGGTTTCTTTGACACTATTAGTCCACTATCAATCAGGCGTGGAAGTATCTGATTGCATGGCATGGGCAATGGATCAAAGTATCTTTTTGTTCTCTTAGTGTAGTAACGTCGGCTTTGCAGAGTAAGATTTTGTTGACATGGTTGTTGTTGATACTGAGGAGGTTCACTATTAACAGACATCTGAAACGCAAATTCAGAAGGTTGCTGACTCTGAGCAGTTGAGATGCACGGGTACCGTTGATAAGTCAATGGAGTTTGTGGAACTTTCTAGATTGCATTAATTACATTTTTGTATGGTGAACTGATAAAATATTCATTCTCATCAGTTGGGACCTCCTAAGTACCTTGGATCTTTCTCATTTTGAGCAAACTCTCAATGCATTCTCCAACTATCATCAAGTTAGAGAAACTTGACATTCCACTACCACTCAACCTCTCCAAGTACGGCCCTGCAAGGTCTCTATGAAAAGATCAACCAATTCTCTGTCTGATAGTGAGGGTTGAACATGAGCAGCTACTTCTCTCCACCTCTGGGCATACTCTCTAAAAGATTCACCATCTTCTTGAGATAAACCTTGAAAATCCATATGGCTAGGAGCCCTGTCATGATTGTAGTTGTACTGTTTCAGAAAGGCATTGGCCAGGTCTAACCATGATTGGATATGACTACTTTCTAACTGCATGTACCAACTCGACGATGCCTCACTCAGATTGTATTGAAAACAGTGAATCATCAATTTGCCATTATTCTCATATGAAGTCATCCTTCTGCAAAACTTCACCAAATACTGCCTTGGACAACTATCCCCTTTGTACTTTTCAAACTTCGGTACTTTGAACTCTGGAGGTATTACAAGACCATGTACCAGACACATGTTCGCATCACTTAGATCAACGACATTATGACTTTGTAGGGCTTTAATCCTCCAACACACAAAATCTTTCTTCCATCTCAACAACTTGCGGATCTTTGATTCTCATCACACGGGTTGCCTCCTAGGAACCTGGCATAGTGAAAGAAAAACTGTGATAATCTGCAGCATCAACAGAAGAAGAGTGTCCACTACGAGTGACCAGACATTATCGAACATCTAGGTTCTCAACAGGGATCTGTGCAGGCTGAGCACGAGCAAAATTACAGCCATCTTGCCTTGCCAAGGTTGTCATAACCTCCACAAGTTGGTCCCATTGACCTATCGTCAACCCAACATTTGCAAACTGGCTCTGCTCCCCAGGTTCCATGATATGTCCAAAAGTTGCTTCAAGTTTGATACAAGAGTTGGATTCTCAACTATGGATTGTGAACAAAGAACGGATGAGCCCTGCCTGCGGAACTGAAATGCAATGCAAATGCTATGACATGCCATGTTCGGTTACTTCCGGGGAATATATCTACTTTGATTCACATTTTGATACAGAAAAAATCCAACAACATAACCCTAATATGAGATCCTTGGAAATAAGTGAACATGTATACTGAAATGCTATGATGTCATGTATGCAGTTGGAATGTGATCAGGGACTGGAGTCTGTCTGGATGCGGGATACTAAGCAAAGTGTCTGAAGCCACAATTTCTTTGAATAATAACTCCCAGATAAGCATTCAGAACCAAAGATCAAGAACTCCAAAACCATAATATCCGGAACAAAACATAAGATCACACTGGTAGCCAGGCTATGTTGAGATCAAGGATTCCTGCAAACCTGTAAACCCCTCCCAATCTCATTGGTGTGCTCCGAGTCAAACATCACGGACTCTCAAAGCCGAATAGAAATAATACGTTCACCATTTCCGAGAAATGGCTCATGACCAAATCAGGGAATCGGTTAAGCATTATGTACTACTCAGGGAGGTCTCGGCGTGAGTCCGAGAAAAACAAGCATCCCTTATAAGTCCCCAACTTCAAGCGCTGAAATCGAGAATCAATAGTATATTCAGCCTGTGGGATACAGTACTATCGTCATAGAATCAGATACCTTGACTGAGTTCCTATAAGAAAACCAGGTCATCCTATGCGAGTTCCCAGCGGGCCCTCGGATGCGAATGGGTTTTCCACAGAA
Organism: Lathyrus aphaca; assembly: GCA_963966055.1. Classification (NCBI taxonomy): domain Eukaryota; kingdom Viridiplantae; phylum Streptophyta; class Magnoliopsida; order Fabales; family Fabaceae; genus Lathyrus; species Lathyrus aphaca. Next base: position 298,676,134 of record OZ014523.1, on the reverse strand, counting down.
TGTGGTCTGCCACTGTCACTACTAGAGCGAGATGTTTCCACAAAGGTCCTCAATAATCGGTCCCTAGATGCACATAACTACCGAGGTCATGTAATGATCCAAGAAAGATTCCTGCATCAAAACATTTCCAAGGCGGTCACAAGTATGGGTGTGGAACTCACTACTACCAACATAGTAAGATAACATGAAGCCAAAGTGACTATCCATCCTATGTCCTAGGATGAACTCGAGCCCCGATTATGAGCTCATCTCACAGTAACAATCCCCAACCCACCAAAAGAAAACCATCACGGCCAGACAGTCCAGTATATACATATGATGCATGAAAATAAATATTGTAAATAAAGTTGTAAATAAAATTGTAAATAAACAACAGTACAATAAACCCACAATAGCAAACATCAAACACCCAATGAAATAGAAACAAACAAGCGCTAGGAGTGACTCTCACGGGGAAACAAAAGATTCTGGGTTCGATCCCCAACAGAGTCGCCAGCTGTGGCTCCCTGGATTTCCATCCTGGTACAAACGCGGAACTGGCGCATAAAAGGTAGAGTCGCCAGCCAGGAATTTCTATCCCGAAGGAACATGAATGGTAATGCTGCACAAACCAGGGAAAGAAAGGAAGGACAAAGATCCTGTGAACCAAAGAAACTGGTTTCGGGAGTCGGTTACGATCTGGGAAGGTACTAGCATCCCAGATCGTTCGTTGTACCCGACGGGATCCACGCTTGCAAAGAAACTGTCTCAAAGGGTGAAGAAATGAAAGCTGCTGCAAAAAAGAAAGACTGAAACTGGATAAGAAAAGAAAAGAAAAGGGGTAAAATGTAGGGAAAATAAAAGAATGCTCGAACGGGACCTACCATGCTGCCTACGTACCTCATATGGACATGAGGATCAGATTCGTCATAGTTCCCCTAACTAGGGGTGGAAAGATTGCTTGTGTTTTTAAGGCTTGAACTGCTTATGTCAATGCTCATGTGTTGCGGGCTCGTTTGGAACGAGTGCGTTACCGTCTTTCAAAGTGACAAGTTGGAGCAAGTTCTTACGAAAGGAGTGAATGTGATGAGAAAAGAAGTCCAGAAGGAGAGACACTTATTCTTTGTCCAATATTTTTTTGAGTTTTTTATGAGTGAGGCATTTATTATGTGTTTTTTAGGTTTTTGTATGAAGATGAGAAAGATAAAGAACGAAAGGATCTTAAAGGTAAAAGAACTAGAGGGGGACTAACAAATCCTAATGTTATCATGCATGGATGAGCCTAGGTTAGTTAGGTTTCAACTATCCTAAAGAAGAGAAGGAAAGAAGAAGAAAGAAGAATAAGAGGGAGGAAAGAGAATCAACTTACTTCTCCTAAAGAAGTTAAGTTGTTCTCAAAGGGAGATGGAAAAGAGTTATACAATTGATGGAATAAGCACATCTCAAAGACAAATATGAAAGCATAAAAAGAGGAGAGGAGAAAGAAGTTGGAGATGTGGAATTCTCATCCACACCTCTCACTTACCATAGCCCCTGAAACAAAGGTTAGTGAACCACATAAACATAAGGTGAACATAAAAAAGATTCAAACAATACACAAACCAAATACGAAGGTCACGAACCAAACACACTCAACAAAGTTAGAACCTAAACCCTATAGGTGACCTAAAATAATTACCAAGCAGACCTAATAGGATGGCATAAATACCTTCCTCAAACTATGTTAGGAAGATGGAAGAAAGAAGCACACAAAGTTACTTAAGACACAAGGCAACAAACAAATACCAAAGGTAACGAGGAAAATATGAAATTAAGTCCTTAAAGTCGATAACCAGAAGTAAACAATGTATCCAAATGGATCTCAAAAAAATCGCAATCAAACCCCATTAAATGGTCGCACAAAGCCACTTAAGAACAATTAAAGAAGTCGCACAAGAATGACTTACAAAACTATGGATAAATGAAATTAAAAATATGACAAAAAATATTTTTATGAACTTTTCTGAGTCTTTAAAGAGATGCAAAAAGAATGGAGTCAAAATGTTGCTTGAGGTGGAAGAAATAAATTCTACAAGCTAAGGTATTAATGTAGAAATTAAATGAGAAAGAAATTAAATGAAAATTCGAAATAAAAATAAAAATCCAATGAAATCAAAAAATAAAAGCATGGAAAAATTCTAAAATGAGTTAAGATACTAAAATAATTTTTGGGGAATTTTCTAATGTTTTTTTATATTTTTTATGAGTTAAAAATGAAAATATATGTGAAAAAAAGAAATAAAAACAAGAAATGAGGAGGGGGTGTATACATAGTAAAACTCAGCTAAAAACGTGAATGGGCCTAGGAGAGAGGGGTGCGGATAGACAAAAAGAGGGAGGCCCAAACGCAATTAAGATGATGGAGCATGGTATGAACTGCGGTAAACACAGTTGACTCGATGTGGACTGTGCGATCAAGAGACAATCAAAGTATTCACATCGTATGATTTTGAAGGCGCTAGGGCATGCTGATATAGTGTATGAGCGTGCATGGAAATGAAACTGAAGGTTCCTACCGGACGGTGACAAGTTTCACCTCCGGTATGGACGGAGATCACAAAAGTTGTCATTAACCTTATCTCTTATCTGCAACGTTAACTCTTAAAATCTTTTAACATATTTTTTTATAAAAAAAACTCTTATGAAACCTTCTAATAAAACATAAACAACATGAACTCTCACCAACATTCACTGTAGCCTCTCTCCCTCTCCCGCCATGTTCTTCTTCCTTCCACCTACACCACCGACCGCTTTCATCTTCTTCACCGAAAAATTGCCTCTAAACACCAAACCTCAAACGTAAACCTCACTAAAATCTCGCTCCAGCCACGAATCCAAACACGATTTACAAAACAAATGCTCCAAACAAGATAGATCTGAGCTTTCAGAACCTAAAAAATCAAAACTACGAAAATGCAACACCAGTTCTAAAATCAAACTAGGAAGTAAAGAAATCACCAACCTATGACGATGTGGCTTGCGTCGGTTACTCGTCGGAGCAAATGGAGATCGATTTATGAAGAGCCAACAAAGACGTAATGAAGGCGGAGTCGTGGTTGATGAAGAAGGACGAAAATGGCTTTTGTTCGATGAAGTGATGAAGACGCGGGTTTCGTTTGTTGATTTGAAGAGTGATTGGTTCAGGTTTAATGGAAGTGTGATTGTTGTGATAAAGAAGAGTGGTATTACACTTTCGATTTTTCAGATGTGAAGAGTGATGATAAGTGTTATTGTGATGAAGATTCAATCCGTCTTCGTGGTGGTGATGAGCGATCATTTTTTCTGCATTTTTGGTGAGAGAACCATCATTTAAAATCAGAGAATTCAAGTGCAGACCTCCACCATCCTCTCTTTTTTTTATTTCTCTGAATTGATTATTTTTCTTGATGGTGATGAGTGATGAACCGAGAAAAATTGGAAATAAGTTTGTTATGAAATTTTCTTGTAACTGAATTCTTTTCCCACTGCCCTTTTTTCAATTTCTATTATCCTTTTTCAGTTCTTCTCAGATTCTCCTCATGTAATCAGTTTTTTGTTATGATGAATTTTCCTATTGCGTTTTATGTTGATCTTTTCTGCGTTTTTGGTCATGAATAACACATGATATTTGCATTTTTTTAGCCTTGCGTTTTGCTTCATATGCCTCTGCGTTTTGTTTCTCTATTCGCGTTTTTATGCCTTGAAGTGATGACGTGTTGCTATAAGTTTAGGGTGATGAAATTTTGCTTGGAAAGTGGCTAGTTGATGCATTTGTAGGCTGGAGTGGGTGATACTCACGTTATGCTAGGGGGCTGACTCTGCACTTTTGTTTTATTCTTTATGTCCAAAAGAGGCAAATAATCTTTATAAGAAAAATAATAAAAGGACTTTATGTATTAAAAATGATTGGGTTTGTGAAATGGATACTAATAATGAAAAATGGTTGTGGGCTTCGAAGAATGGTGAATGAACTTGGAATTTTATTATTGAGAATTTTGGAATATTTGGTAAACGAATGATTTAGGAAATCAACAAAAAATGGATATTTGAACTTAATTGGATAAGATGGATTGTGGTTAAAATAGAATATAGAAAAGGAATTTGAAATTTTTGTTTTGGCTTAGCATCAATCGAATAAAATGAATCAACCACCCTTAACAAGCACATAGCCAGAAACTTCGATTTGCATTATTCCACAATCTCTGATAAAATGAATACAACGGCCACTGCACTTGAAACTAATCCTCTGAATCAATCAAACTCCGAGTCTCTGAGAATATAAACCCTGAATCACTTCGAATTCTCCTGAATCATTCTCTGAGAAAATAAATCTACAGATGAACCACATCTGAACATATAATCATGATAAACCTGAATCTTTGAATCCAAAACCCTCAATAGTTTGACCAAGATTAGGTCAAACGTCCATCTAAATTGAATCGCAAACTGAACAACCACACTTGAATTAGAACACTTCCAACTTATGCTATGCTATGAATGTTATGCTTCATTTTTCTATGCGAAGATGCAATGCAAAGTACACGAGGTGATATGCTAAATGCTATGAAAAACGAAAGGGAAAGTTTTGGGGTGCTACATATTGCATCCACATTCATCGTTAATCATCATCATATCACATACTCATTTAAACTCTTACTCTACATCATGCCATCATAACTCATATACTCTTAAACATCTTAAATTCACCATATATCCATTTATCACCAAGTCTTGCACATATAGCCTCTAACACATCATACAACGTCACTAACACATCATAACAACTTAAAACAACAAAGCACATCAATTATCTAATTTTTCTGAATTAAATAATTTTTCAAAACACGTCAGGTCTTGCTAAGCGAGCCTGGTCCCTCGCTAAGCGACTAACTCACGGTTTTTTGATTTCTAAAACTCTTGTTTACTCGCTAAGAGAGCTTCGCAATTCCTCCAAAAATTATGCGATTTCAGAATCGCCCTTATGCGGTAAAACTCATCAAAACCAGTCTTTCAGCAACAATATAGCATAAAATCATGATCATACTCAATATTGCTCATACTATCATCATACAAATCATATAAACTCATTATATTCATCGAAATCATCACAAAATCATCATCGTAAAGTAATTCATCAATAAAACCCCACAACCCTAAAACTCTCAAAACCCCAAATTCTACCTCTTCATTACAATACCGAACATAAAATACTCCCCATACCTTAGGTTTCCTAATCCTTTCGATAACTTCTCGAAAAATCTCCCAAACCTTCAAGTCCTAGCTTTCTTCCTCAGAGCTCTTCTTCTTTTTCTCCAAAAATGCGATTGTTCCAAATGATCGTACAAAACCCAACTTACTCTCTTAGTCAATCTTGCCCCTAAGACATTATTAGTCTTTCCCCATCTTACCCTCATTAATCTCCTACCAGAATACCTCAATACCTTTGTCCTATAATTCTCCTTATTTAATTTATTTAATCTTGAATAATTAAATAAACCCACTGTACCTAATATTCTAATATTTATAAAATATTAAGTCACACTCAAATTTCCACCAAACATAAAATCATCAATAAATCATCAAAATCCACAGCAAACACATCAATTAAATCAAAATCGACTTTGGGGTGTTACAAGAATTCTCCAGGAAGAGTTTCTTTTGTTGGGTTTATATCTCTTTTCTTCTTATCCATAGATTGTAAATTTTTATGGTCTGTTTTTGGTATTCAATCACAGTTTATCTTGAATGAATGATAGTCGATGCTCTCATCTTTTTCAGATTAACAGATGATTGAATATGGGCAGATGTAACACCCAAAAAAACTCCCTCTCATTTTCATATCATTTCCATATCATTTAGTATATCATTTTCATACATTTGCATTGCATTCAACAAAATCATGAATAAATTAAAAGATAAAAATATTAATAAAGCATACAACATCGGTTGAAGCATAGGGCATGTTGTAACACCCCAAAATTTGCCCTTTATTTTTCATAGCATATAACATAGCATATAGTTTAAATCTCATTGCATCTTTGCATAGAAGGATGAGGAATGACATCCATAGTTAGAAGCATAGGGCATGTGATCAATCATCAATCAAGTTATGATTTTTCAAAGTCAAGATAAGATCCAAGTGGCCTTTCAATAAGCCTACAATGGATCCTCATATCTCATTCAAGCTTAAACTTTTCCTCAAAGCCCTAGAAGGGGTGTGCTTTATCAGGAGTTAATCAGTGCAACATCCTCCTACACAGGGAAACCCTAATTAAGGTTTTGCCTCAGAACAAGATATCCTCATAGCTTTGACCAATTCTTGTGGTCAAAGGCTTTTATATGGTATACAAGGCCCAGGGATGAAATTTGGTGCAAAGGTTCATTGAGGAGGTCAGGCAATGACTCAGTTATTTGCAGTTGAAGAAAGAAGTCAATTGTGCAGAAGAAATGTCAACCAATGGATTTTTAGGGTTCCAATCATGATTTTCAAGTCTATGAAATTTTATTTGGGGAATAAATGGCCTGAATGATCTTAAAAGTCAAGAATCAATAGTTTGGAGGAAAGTTACTAAAATTGGAAAGTGACCTATAATGAAACTTTCCATTTTTGGAAATTTTTGCCCTAACTTCAATCAATCCTTTCATGACCAAAGAAGTTTCAAATGAATTTTCCATAAACATGAAAGTTGTAGATCTTGTTCTCCCCTTTTCAAAAAGTACAAGAACTCTTTCATAGCATTCTTAGATCAAAAGATATGCTTGATGGAAGTTGGCTTATTTTTGGAGATTTTCAAAAGTTCAAGCTATACCCCATTTGCAAGAGGGTTAAATTTGGTTTCTCATGAGTTCTAATGGATCATCTTTCATCACAATATCAAAATGCACTTTATAATAATCATTTTTGCCCAAAGAATTGGTCATTTTCGTGCCTTGAATCAAAGTCACAAACCATTATGCAAATTGCATATGCATTCAAAACACATGATCCAAAGCATTTCAAGCCCTAAGATTGATCTAAGGTTACTCAGTAGTTCATGTGAAGTATGATCATGCATTTGGTGTGAGGAGTGCGCGAGCAAATGACCTCATGTGCATAATTTTGCTTTTTTGCATTTTCATCCAAATCTTTTATTTATGAGCCCTCACACGCCCTAAACTCTAGTCAGCTTCATAAACCCTTAATATAAAAGTCAAACATTCAATTCTCAGAGATTCATGCACTCTCATTTCCAAGTTTCAAAGTTTTTGCTCATTTTGCATTTCTCTTTGAATCTCACTTTCCTTCCACACACTGCTTCATGTCTTTGCATAATCATCATCGGTGAAGTAAAAGGAACATAGATCAACCATTATTTCAAGTTGTAGTGCAAGAATTCAAGGGATTTGAATTTGAAGAGCTTTAACTTGAATCTCAAGATTCAGCCACTTTCAAGCCTTTATTTGCATTTATTTTGAAAACAGAGCTCAAAAGAGGAAGATTTGCACTCTTACACTAGTTTTCTAGGAGTATTTTTGCTTCAGATCACTTTTCAGGTGAGCTTCCTTTTGCTTCATTTTTCTCTGAATGCTTGTGTGTATGTTGATCCTTGAGTCATGTTGATCATAATGTTGTGTTTAATTTGATGATTGGATGTATATTATTGATGTTTGGTTGATTTTCAATTTTCTAGATCCACTTGTATTTTCTTCGATTCTCTCTGGATATTGATTGTATGTTATTTTTGGGTGTGGATTCTTGTTCCTGATTGTGATTAGAGTAGATCCGGATATTTTTGTGTGATTCTGGACATTTGTGTTCTTGACGATGAAGTTTCCGGTGACCGGAGCTAGGGCTCCGTCACCGGACAAGTTGCAGGTGAAAAAGGTGACTTGCGGTTAAAGATGCATTTCAGGCCCTCCGTGCATTTGATCCAATGAATGTTGTTGACCCATCGCATTAAAATTGACACATTCCTGACTTGTGTGTTTTATTTCCAATTAATTATTTGTGTTGGCCAGATCATGATAATAGTATGTGTCCTTAGATCTGATGCATACATTGGCTTGAGTCTTGTGGTTGACTTTCATTAGGATGTGTTGGTTGCTTATACTTTTTGCTAACTATTATTAACCACTGGATTGAATTACTTTTGTGTCTGACTCTCTCATATGCGTTGGATGCTTAGACTTTTGTTTTTTTACTTGTATGATAGCCCTCAGATGCGCATACTTTGTGAAAATGACTATGGACCCTTGATGCTGAATACTTTGACTTGAACCTTGACTGAGCTTTGGGTTGAGTTGGACCCCTTTTGATAATCACACCCTCCCTTTTGGGCCTTGTCCCATTTTTAACTGAATTGGATTATTGTTTCCACCACCCCTGGCTTTTATTCATTTTATTTTATTCTTATTTCTTTTCATTTCAATTTCAATTTTATAAAAATAGATTCATCCTTCTAAAAAATCCTCAAAAATTCAAAAGTATTCCTTACCTTTTTTCAAAAATTTTGCAAAGTTTATTTTCTGTTTTATTTTATTTTTAATACTCTGAATTAATTTTCCACTTAATTTCCTTTGTATTTCCTTATTTCATGAACACTTGAGTTTTTTGATTTTATATCTTGAGTTTTATGATAGTTCTAGCCATGGTTTTTTTTTGCACTATGTCCCTAACATGTTGATGTCCCTTGATTATTTTTGTGATGATTTTTAGGCATTGTTTGGGTGACTTTTGAGTTGTTTCTTTATGCCTAAGTAAATGAAACCCTAACCTTGTTTTGCCTAGTTATTTGAATGTCTTTGGTTCTGATTCTTGGCTTGCAACTTTTTCTTGATACTTATACATGTTTGAGGTCCATTGATATTTAACGCCATAATTTTTTAAGCATGTGTACCATTTCTTTGAAGCTTGAACTTTGAATTTCCCAATTTGTGAATGTTTTGGCCATGCTTTGCTTGTTTGTTTAAAGAGGCACTTGTTCCATCATATAAAGACTTGTTTGAGGCTTGTTAACATCATGTATGATCTCTGTTTGTGATATGTGAAATTCATCTTTACTTGTTCCATGCTTACCTTGTGCACCAAGTCACATCTTTCACAAGTATGAATCATGATTCACTTCACTTCACATCTTCTCATATCTTCTCCAATTGCTTTGGTATGTGCCTATATGCTTTCTTTGATGATTGAATCTTCTTTTTAGGCACATGATTAAGATTTTTAGCTTTTTACCTTGACATTACTTGTTGCTTTTTGACTTATATGCCTCACTTGTTCACTTACTTCCATCTCACTTCTTCTTTAGTGCTTTGCTTGTTGTTTGTGGGACTTCTCCCCTTCCTTTTTGTGAGAGTTTGCATGACTAACCTTAGAGATCTTTTTAGATCATTAGGTTCTGACTTTGGTGGTTTTTGATGTTTAGAACTTTGTTCTTCCATGTCTAGAACTTGTTTGAAATTATTTTGCTTTTGTGTGAATACTTCTAACCTTTTCAAAGGCTATGGTAAGTGTGAGAGGTATGGTTGATGTTTCCACATCTCAACATTCTTCCTTCACTTATTTTATGCTTTTTTAACTTGTGATTGTGATGTGCTTAGGCCATTAATGTCTAATTTCTCCTTCATCTCCCTTTTGGATCAACTTATCTTCTTTTAAGAAGTAAGTTGAGTCTTTTTCTCCTTTCTTCTTCTTCTTTATTTTTCTCCTTTCCTTCTTCTTCATTAGGATGGAATTCAAACCACACTAACCTAGGACTCCCATGCATGACAACACTTAGGATTATTAGTCCCCTCTTATTTTTTACCTTTGAGATCCTTTTGGTGCTCTCTTCTTTCTCACCTTCAAAAACCTTAAAAAAAACACTTAATAAGGGTTGAGGTAGTCTTGTGTGTATGGACTTATTCCATGGGGCACTCGTATTCATCCCATTTTGGGATAGTGCAAGCTTGTCTAAGCATGATGTACAAGTCTAATCATGAGACCACTTTCACAAAAAAACATAAAAGACACTTCTTCATTTCAAATCACAAAAACACTTAATAAATTCAATGAGTTAGTGAGCTTAGGCCCTAATCTTTGGAACCAAGTCCTGGAGGTATTCTCCTTACTTGGGTGTGCTTGTTCCACATTCCATCTTGGGATGTAGTAATAATTACACATTCTATGGAAAAGGACTTGAATTCACTTTCTTGTGCCGAACACAAATAAAAGCTTCTAAAAACCACAAACAAACAATAAACGTCTTTCCTTCGGGAACTTTTCTCACCCTCTTCACTCGTAACGTAAGAACTTGCTCCTACTTGTCTCTATACAAGACGGTAACGCACTCATGCCAGACGAGCCTGTAACACCTGAGCATTGACATAAGTAGTTCAAGATTTTAAAACATAAGCCATTTTCCTCCCTAGTTAGGGGAACTACGGCGTCTCTAATCCTCATGTCCACATGAGGTACGTAGGCAGCGGGGTAGGTCACGTTCGAGCACTCTTTTATTTTCCCTATATTTTCCCCCTTTCTTTTCTTTTATTATCCAGTTTCAGTCTTTCTTTTTGCAGCAGTTTTCATTTCTTCACCCTTTGAAACAGTTTCTTTGCAATCGTGGATCCCGTCGGGTACGGTGGATGATCTGGGGTGCTAATACCTTCCCAGGCCGTAACCGACTCCCGAACCCAGTTTTTTTGGTTCGCTTTCATTTGATTTGAATTTATTTCATTTAATTTAAATATTAATTATTGAGAAGGATCTAGAATGATTACCAAGCCTAATTCCCAAGCTAGTTCCTAATCACCTTTCTAAGAAAGCTCCAATCCTAGATCCAAACCATTTTTTGAGCCCCAGACCTAAGTGGTATTTATATAATTTCTCTCCAAACCTCAAGACACAATTTTATAATTTCATTTTCCCTCTCAATTTTCTGGTTTTCTCTCTCACTTTTCTCTCAACTCTCTTTAAAACCTTACACACTCAAAGTTCCATTTTCTTCAAAGATTATCAAATTTCACCTTGAAATTTATTGATCTTGGAACTAGACCTTCATCCATTGAATCTCTACACATTTAATTATGGTTTTTGCTATTGGTTTGGATCTGAATTTTTGTTTTGGAAGCGCTTTTGGATTAAGCTTTTTCCATCAAGTTCATTATCTTGCATTTATTTTGCAATTGCTTGAAGAGGAGCATTGGATCTTTAGATTTCTTAACACTGTTCATCAATTCATCTTAATCAACAATCACCAAAGCAAATCTCATCTTTGTAGGTTGGTTAATTTCATATCAATTTCTATTTTTAGCTTATTTGCATGTTCATGATGTAGATTCATGGCATAATTGTGTTGATTGATCAATTTGTGGATTAATTTATATGTTGATGTTTGTGGATCCAATGCATGTTTGATTTGTGCTTGGTTTGATGTAATTTCCGTGCATAATTAAGTGGTAGACAATATGTTAGGAGCTATTTGCATGCATGTTGACGTATGTTTGCATTCTTTCGACACGTGAATTTGTGCATTTCCGATACTTGTCATAATCATTTATTTACATCTATGAAGCATTGTACATGATGATTGCATGTTTTCATGGACTTGTTTGCATGACAATAATCGTTTAATATGCTGGTATGCATTATTGTTGCACTTTTTTCATATTTTTCATACTCACACACAAAAAATGGAAATTCACATGAATGTTGATGTTTGCTCAAAAGTTATACATGATTAAATGGTGTTGATATGCACTCTTATTATTGCCATGTGTTGAGATATATGCATTAGCACAAGTTCTTTGTTGCATGTTGATCACAAAGGCATTTGATCTTGCATGTTCACCTTTTGATTATGTGATGCATTTAAGACTCGTAGATACATATCCATGCTTGTTTGTTGATGGTTATCCATTCTCATTAATACATGATTGTGATGCATTATTGGTGTTTACTTGATGCATGATGTATGAGAGTGTGCATTTAATCTTGATGTTTTCATTCGTGTATCCAAATTTGTTTTGCATTCTATTGTTTTCTTGATGCATAAGTGTTGTAGAAAGTGTGCCATTTGTGTTTTATCTTGACTTCTAACACCCGACTTTGTGTAGAATGTGGGTTGTTATATGTTGTTTGTACTTGTTTGCTATTTTTATGCCCATACAAGTGTTGGAGCTCTGTGATAAGTCTTGTTTGGTTTTATTTTCTCATTTTTATAACCTTTTCATGGGCTATGGTAAGTCATTAGCGTGTGGGTGTTCATCCACATTCTTCGTGCCACTTCATCTCCTTATCCTTTCATCTCATTATTCCTTATTTCTTTTCAGTCCTTTCCAGTAGCACTTGCAGTAGTAGCATATATCCTCACCTTTTGAAACAGTGCTAGCAAGCGTGGATCCCGCCGGGTACGACAGACGATTGGGGGTGCTAATACCTGCCCAATTAGTAACTGGCTCCCTTACCCTTTCTCTTTGGTTTGTGAGACCCTGCTTTCTCCTTCTTCCGGGTTTGTGAAGCATTGCCCTTCCTTCGGGATAAAAATTTCTGGCTGACGACTCTTCCTTTTTTGTGCCACTTTCGCATCTATACCAGGATGAAAATCCCGGGAGCGACTCACACGCACACCACAACAAACCTAGGGAGACGCACATGCATAATAATTATGAAAACAAAAACACGTAACATGCCATCTCCCTTTTTAATACGTTGGCAGATTGAGAACCATTGGATCAACAAAATGAAAGGTGTGGATTTCATCTTCTTCAATAGATCTGAGATGAACTGCAAGTTAACCAGGGGTCGGAGCCCTATCTCCGGTCACCTTCTCCAGCAAGGACAACAATTTTTTTCCAAAAATCCATAAAATTACCACAGTCTCACTCTAATTTTCATGTTGATCAAGAATATACAGTTCATTTTATCATACAATGCCTAACTTATGAAAATCGAAGCAATAAATTTTGGATCCAAAATCTTCAGATCTACAATAAACTCATAATATGATAACGAGAAATCATATCATATATTTATCACATGTCTAGTCTGTTTTCATCGCATTTTGATATATTTAACTACCGGTTTTTCCCGAGTTTTCACATTTTTCAGGTATAATGTTTCCCAAGCCACAAAGGGTGCAAAATGAAGATATGAAGCAAATAAATATGAGACAGATCAAAGAAAAAAGCATATATCAAGATTCTGCATAATTTGCTGCAGTGACGGCCGTCACACAACCATTACGATATTTATGCATCATTTGGCGTGTGACGATCGTCACACTACCATTATGATCATAACGCGCTTAAAATGGCCAAAACGCTTGTCAGAGTCCATGACGCTCAACATGTTTATAAACTGTAAAATGAAGAACTGCTATGTAACAGAAGGAGATTTTTATGTCCATTTTCCTCACTTTTCTCAAGTTCAATTGAACGAAGCAACCAAGTCCTCCTACTTTCCCTCAAGGAGTGGGTTGTAAAAGGACCTGTTATTTCTCCAACTTCCGTGTATTTTCCAAGCCTATAAATAGAAACATTAACAGAAGTAGAAAGGGGGAGTTTTGTTGCACTTATTTTATCGAAGCTCTGCCAATTTTTAACCGTATTTTTATTCTTCATTGCTTTCATTGTTTTACTTCTTTTCAATTCCAATTCCCTGTAAGTAATAGTTTCCAACATTAGGAAATTATTACAGTAGTTTAGATTTACTGTTTCAAACTTCATAATTTGTATTCCAATTCTGAGAAGTTCCAATCTTGCCGACATATGTGGAAGAGGGAGCTACGAGGAATAATTTCTTTATATCAGGTTTCAAAAATATTTAATTATAATTGTTTGTGTTTAATAATTATTGTTATTTCATTATTCTTGCCTATTATTATTTTATTTATTATTGTTTTCCCGTTTTAATTATTATGTCTAGCTAATTTAGTAGTGTTGGTATGTGATAAAAGTAACCGAACGGGTTAAATAAATTCTAAGCTAAAGATCTAATTAACTTTAATTCTGGATGAGACTTTTTATTATTAAAATCAAACTTTTTCTTACGAGAGTAAAAAGAGTGGAAAGGTTAGGATCGAGACCACGAGAGTGTGAGGTTTTAACCGGATAACTAAAGTTAGGCATTTGTTTTAAACATAGAGAGAGCGCTTTAAAATGAATTATAATTTATTATGTTTTCAAAGAGTATTTTCTAAACACTTATGGACTAGAGAGAGCAGGCATAGGGCTTTAGGAGTACAATCTAAGACAAGACCATGAGAGTGTGAGTTGAGGGTTTTTATACTGATTACTTCTACAGAAGCACTAAAGTGAAATATTTCAATACGCTTAGTTTCGATTTAATCCGCATAGGTCTACTAAATTACATACCGACTGCCTTACTAATATAATCTTAATATAATTAATTAATTTTCCCTTTAGTTTACCTTTAGAAACCAAATTCGTGACAATTTCCGCCTTAGCTAACATAGCAAACATTTATAACACTAGAGTGATTACAAAATCCCAGTGGGTTTGACATCTTTTTATTACTACGCGATAGGCTATGCACTTGCAGTTAAGATACCGTTAGATGTTAGATCGATCGCACATCAAGTTTTTGGCGCCGTTGTCGGGGATTTTGAATTTAGTCACTAGTGCACTCTTAAATTGTGCAGTATAGACTAAGGTAGCAAATTTTATTTTTCCTAGATCTTATTCACCGGTTTTATGCCAAGTACTCGCTCACAAGGCAAAAACTTACAACCTCCGATCTCTTAATTAGAATGTTTTTTACATTTAAGACGTCGTATAGTAGAGTACCAACAAAGGTACAATATTCCTGATCTTTTAGCTTATCCACCCGTATCAGTTGAAAACCAAGTCGGAACATCTAGAGAAGTTGAGATGGTCGAGGCAGAAGAGACTCATCCACTCAATTATTACGTTGTTCCCTCACAAGCTGAACCTCATACCAGCATTGTCACACCCGCTATCAACCGAAACGATTTCGAGCTGAAACCATCGCTAATATCAACTATGCAACAGAACCAATTTTCCGGAAATCTTACCATAGATCCGAATTTGCATCTATCAATATTCGTGCAATATGCAGATATAGTTAAAGCGAATGAAGTTACCCAAGAAGCAATTAGACTACGTCTTTTCCTTTTTCACTACGAGACAGAGCAAGAGCCTGGCTCCAATCTCTACCATCGAATTCAGTCACCACATGGATTGAACTGAAGAATATTTTATTAGAAAGATATTTCCCACCTAATAAAATGGCTATGCTCAGAGCTCAAATCAACGAATTTAAGCAGAAGGAAAATGAATTTCTTTTCGAAGCTTGGGAACGATACAAAGATATGCTGAGACTTTGTCCTCATCATGGTTTAGTATATTGGATGGTAATTCGTACTTTCTACAATGGTCTCTTGTATAACACAAGAATGACGATAGACGCTGCCGCGGGCGATGCTTTGATGAAAAAAGAGTATAACAAAGCTTGTGAACTTATCGAGAGTATGGCTTAAAACCATTATCAGTCGGGAAGCGAAAGAACCACAACTGAGAAACCAACCAAAGGAGGTATGTACGAAGTAAGTAGTATGGATCAATTTAATGCTAAATTTTATGCTCTCGCTCAAAAGATAGATAGTTTATCCATAACACTAACAGCCACCGTGGTTGCAGTAACACCTAACTGTGAGTTATGTGGAGTTCAAGGACATGATGCCCTCGATTGTCAGCTATTAGCCGGAATCGCCACGGACCAAGTAAATTATGCTCAAGGAAATACCTACTCAAATACATACAACCCAGGTTGGAAGAATCATCTGAACTTTTCTTATAAGAACAACAATGCTTTGTATGCACCTGTTCAAGCACCAGCTACACCTCCAAGATATCGAAAGACTGCTCCTGTTGTCCCTCATAAATTAAAACTTGAATTAATGATTGAAAACTTTATAGCTACCCAAACTCAAACAAACAAAGATTTCCTGAACCAAAACATACACATTACTATGCAGATTAAACAACTGGTGAGCAAGGTAGATGTGTTAGCTACACATAACAAGATGCTTGAAACTCAAATTTCACAAGTAGCCCAACAACAAGCACCTACTGCTGCCCCTGCTGGTGTATTTCCTGGACAACCACAACCTAATCCAAAAGGACAAGCAAATGTTGTGATATTGAGAAGTGGAAAAGAACTTAACGAACCGACTGAGCCAAGGCTTGAGAATCCATCCATGTACCAAAAGCAGGATAAACCAACTGAAAAGGAGAATGAATCAGAAGAAAGGGAAGAAAATAACCAAGAGGTTGTGGAGAAAGAGAAGCCTTATGTGCCTCCACCACCTAATAAACCACCCATTATGTATCCTCAAAGGCTAACTAATTCCAAAACAACGAGCCAATTCAAGAAATTTGTTGAACTTCTGAAACAGTTGAATATCACAAATCCGTTTACAGAAGTTATCACTCAAATACCATCATATGCTAAATTTCTCAAGGAAATTTTATCTAATAAGAAAAAGATAGAGGATAAAGGTACAGTTACACTTACTACTGAGTGTAGCACTATTATTCAAAACAATATGCCCCCTAAGCTGAAAGACCCAGGTAGTTTCTCTATACCTTGTAATATTGGAAAGTTTGGCATAGACAAAGCTCTATGAAACTTGAGAGCAATTATCAGTGTCATGCACCTATCTTTTTGAAAAAAGATGGAAATGGGAGAACTTAGACCCACTAAAATGTCCGTTTAATTAGCTTATCGATCAGTTAAATACCCCGTAGGTATACTGTAAAACGTTCCAGTAAGAATAAGTAAATTCTATATCCCGACCGATTTCATAATCATGGACATATCTGAGGATTAAGTTACTCCTATCATATTAGGAAGACCTTTCCTAGCCACAACTGGAGCCATAATTGAAGTGAAGAATGGCAGACTAACCTTCGAAGTTGGAGAGGAAAAAGTGGAATTCATCCTCACTCAATTCTTACAAGCACCAGACATGGAAGACACATGTTATCTATTTGACGTGATAGACGAGTGTGTAAGAGAGATGGAAGCAGAACAAACCACATACTCTGAAATTATGAAAATACAAATCCCACCGATCTTCGAAGACGACAACTGGCGTGAACCATATAAAGATGACAGCCTAAGTGAAAGCTTAGCACTTACACCTAATCATATGCCAGGACCAAAAGAACCAACTTTAGAACTAAAAACCTTACCTAAAAATCTAAGATACGAATTCCTAGACACCGAACATAAACGACCAGTGATAATTAATGCCGACCTAGGACAACTTGAAACTAAGAGATTATTAGATGTCCTAAGGAAGTATCTGACTGCATTAGGTTATAACATTTCCGATCTGAAAGGAATATGTCCTTCAATCTGCATTTATTGTATTATGCTAGAGGATGATTACAAAACCTCAAGAGAACCTCAAAGAAGAATTAAACTTATCCTTAGCATTGTAGTCAGAGATGAAGTTAAGAATCTATTAGAAGCAGGAATCATATATTCGATCTCCGACAGTCAATGGGTTAGCCCAATAGATGTTGTACCAAAGAAAGGAGGCATCACTGTTGTGAAAAACTCTAAAGGCGAATCGATAACACAAAGAGTAGTGACTGAAATAGAATGTGCATGGATTATCAAAAATTAAACAAAGCTAATCGAAAGGATCACTTCCCTCTACCTTTCATAGATCAGATGCTAGAGCGATTAGCCAAACATTCATATTTCTGCTATCTAGATGGTTACTCCGGATTTTTCCAAATCCATATTCACCCTGATGACCAAGAGAAAACTATATTCACGTGCCCTTATGGAACATTCACTTATAAAATATGATCGGTGTCAACGCAGCAGTAATATCTCAAGACGGGATGAAATGCTTCAAAGAGGAATATTGGAAGTAGAAGTCTTTGATGTTTGGGGAATCGACTTCATGGGACCCTTCCCATCTTCTTTCGGAAATAAGTACATACTCGTTGCTGTCAATTATGTTTCGAAATGGATTGAGGCTATAACTTCTCCTACAAATGACACACGAGTAGTGATTAAGATTTTCAAGAATGTAATCTTTCCAAGATTTGGTGTGCCTAGACTTGTCATTAGTGACGGTGGCTCTCATTTCATTTCGAAAATATTCGATAAATTACTATCCAAGTATGGAGTCAGACACCGTGTAGCAACACCGTATCACCCACAAACCAGTAGACAAGTCGAAGTCTTAAACAGAGAAATAAAACAAATCCTAGAAAAAATCGTCGCCATATCTAGGAAAGATTGGTCATCCAAGCTTAATGAAGCTTTATGGGCTTACAGAACAGCCTACAAGACACCTATAGGAACTACACCCTTTAAAATTGTGTACGAAAAGTCATGTCATCTCCCGGTAGAATTAGAACACAAAGCATATTGGGAAATCAAAACGCTAAATATAAACTACACTGCCGCAGGAGAAAAGAGAGTCCTCGATTTGAACGAACTGGAAGAATTGAGATTAGACGCTTATGAGAATGCTAAGATATACAAAGAAAGAACCAAAAGATGGCACGAAAAGCGTTTATCTAGGAAAGAATTCAGTGTGGGAGATGTTGTTCTCTTATTCAACTCTAGACTTAGGCTCTTTCCTGGAAAATTAAAATCTCGATGGTCAGGCCCTTTTGAAATTACAAAGTGTTCCCTAGCGGAGCAATAGAAATTAAAGGTAGGAATATTGAACCATTCACAGTAAACAGGAAACGATTAAAACAATACAATCACATTGAAAATATGGACTATGCGAACAGTCTAAAACTTTTAGAGTTACCCACTAATTTCCCTGACTAATCTACTACTAAGCACTATGTCAGGCTTATGACATTAAAAACAACGCTTAATGGGAGGAAACCCACCATATTGCTTTTTGAGTTTTTTTTATTTTTTATATTTCTTTTATTTGTTTCTTTTCTTTTCTATTGATTTTCTGTATTTTTTTTTTTTTTTCTAAAATCTTTATAAAATTGTTGTGCTAAATTTAAAAACTTTACATGATACAGGATTTCTAAAAGTCTTTTCTACCTTACCCTTATTTCCCCTGATTTGTTTCTCCCACTTTAGTATTTACTATGGAACCCCAACCACAAAATTATATGGAAACCATATTCATAGGAAGAAACCAGAGGAGGAAATTTGAGGAGTTATTACAGAGAAACATTGTTATGACTCTGTATTATGATGAAACAACCATGGACACCTTAGGTATCTTAGACAATGTCTTATACATGTTTAACCAGCTGGGATGGGAAAAAGCCCACATTAAGTCTAGATTTGTCACTCACCGCGAGCTTACTTTTGAGTTCTTGAGCTCTTTAGTTCATATACCTGATCACGGATTCAGAACTAGAAAAGGATTTATCAGTTTCAGACTATTTAGTATTGAGTTCACTTATAACCATAAGGAACTAGTTGACATATTAGGATTCCCTAGCGGACCTTTTGCATTCACCACCACCCAATTGGAACTGATGGATATTGAGCTACACTACTTTTGGGGTACATTAACTGGAAACTATAACCCTGAATCGGATAGCATGAACAACAATGAAATACACAACCCTGTTATCCGCTATTTCCATAAGATCCTAGCCCATACCCTATTCAAAAAGGAAGAAAACTGAACCTTAGCATCTAAGGATGAGATATTTATGCTTTATTGCATGACCCAAGGACGCCATGTTAATGATGTACCCTTCATGATGGAAACCTTTAACCTCATTATTCAGGACCCTGATGCCCCAATCATTGTAGGCGGCCTAGTCACTATGATTGCTGGCGCTCTTGGACTTAGATACCAACTCAATAGGTGCACACCTTTTGGTACCATTTGTCCTATGGATTTGGATTTTTGCTTTGACAGGTGTATCATAGGGAACTTAGGAAATGCCCCTTACGACTACCTGATAAGGAATGAAGTCATCACCCTGTTCACCCTTCCGAACCATGCAAGAGTGAGTGTCCACAATCATGACAACTGGCTCTATGAACTGAACCCACCTAATCCTCCATCACCACCTGACCACCACAAGCTTATCAAGTTTCTGATGAAAAGATGTTCAATTCAGAAATTTATCCTGAGACCCCTCCTAATTATTATGAACCAAACCAGATTAACGAGGATATTGATGCACCTAAGATGGATAAAGGAGAGTACACTGAAAGTTTGAATAATATCCTAAACACTTTGGATATTTATCAAGTTGAGATCAATGGAATTAAAGATGAACTGAAAAACATGCGACAGGATATCATAGGCTTAACAAATATAACAATGGACCAGTTTTACGATATAAATTCAGTTTTGGAAGACCTAAAGAAAAGACTACCATGATGAAGTAGCATTCAGCAGATTTTATTTTCTTTCTGTTTCTAGGAAATTTATAGTTTCCCTTTGTTTTGCAATTTAAAATTTCAATTTACTTTAGTCAGTTTAATTTATTTTTGTAGAGTTTTATTTTATGCAATTTTCACTTTATGTTCAAGAACAAAATTTCAATTCAATGCAATTTCATTCAGTTTTATTTGCAAGCAAGTTACTGCATGTTACTTCCATTTTGCTTTTCCTGCAATATAAGTGATTACTAATACTGTTGCTACAATGATTGCGTTTGATTTGGTTACTCATATATAAATCACTGCTACTATATGCCTTATATGCATTATCATGACTGCTATTATATGATTTTTATTTATCATGATGAAAATTAATAATTTAGAACTTCTAATACAGGAACTCTGTTAGAAATCCCAAGTTTTTGTAGCAATGACGGTCATAAGGAAACCCTGACGAGCGTAATGCGCTCTTACCCGCGTTACGATCATAACGCATATGTGACGACTGCCACGACTCTAGAGAACATGTTCTCTATAATTGCAGAAGCATATCTTTCTTCTCTCATTTATCTCTTCTTCTCCCATGACCTTCTATAACCTCCTCAATTCATTTCCTTAACTACCCATTAACTCCACTAAATCCTCATAACTTCTCTAAAAATCCAAACTTCCCACATTTCCATTCTCATTATTTATCTGAATGCTTCTCACAACTTCTAAGATCCTTTCAATCTCTATTTTTCACGCTAAGAACTTTTTGCATGTTATGGCAAACAAACAGAGGCAAAACCCCAACATCATTTTCAGAGACGGTGAGCAAGGTGAAGCTCAGTGAAGTTTTTTAATAATTCCAACACCGCGGTCTTCAACCGACTCGGTATATCGACCTTGAATGCTTGAGAACCTTGGGATTGCTTCACAGTGTCCGGAAAATATTGGAGAATGTTGGCATGTGGCAACTGTGCAATCATCCACAACCAATTTACGAAACTCTCACTCTTGATTTTTTTAGCTCATTTGCCTATATGACTCCATCAGGCGCTACTAGCCAAATTACTGGTGTGACCTCATTCCGCTTGTTCGGCGTAGAGTACATGTTCACTCAAAATGAAATTGCTCAGTTGCTTGGTTTCAACTCCGGTGAGGGAGTCCATCACCGCATGCTCGATAACTTCACTGAAGAAGCTTTCAACTTTTGGAAGAAACTGACCAATGCACAAGTTGTAGCATCTGACCACCTCAATACCACTCTAATCCACAATCCCGCCATCCTCTACTTCAACCGCATTCTTGACAACACCATTTTCTCCCGAGACAGCAACATTAAGCTTAATTCCAATGAGCTCTTCTTTATTCATTGCGCATTAGAAGACGATAAGATCAACGCCGCTCCATTCCTCTTGGCCCATATTCAATCCATCAGCACAAGAGGTGGAAAACCATTCTACTTCTGAGGGATTGTCACCTCTATTGTTGTAGGTTTGAACTTAGGTGCCAACCTCGCTAATTTACATTCTATGGCACCGACATTCCTCACTTTGGACCATTGCAAGGTCGCGCACCTAATTTATGAGCGAGAAGATGGAAAATTCAATCTGGTGATCCAAAATGTGGTTTTCCATAACATTGTCTTACCTTGTAGGTACCGCATTGATCCCGACAACCGAGCCAATTGGTTATTTGATCCTGAAGCTCCTGAGGGAAGAATTCATATTCATAAAGAAGACCTTAATGCCCCTGTTGACGAGATTGAGGAAGAGATGGACAAAGCTCCCCCTACTCATGACATTCCTGAAACTTCATCCAGACAGCCACCTCAAGGCGACATCACTCTTGAAGAAATCCTTTGTGTCATTCACCATTAGATTTTAATGGTCGCCGCACTTTAAAGGAAACAAAAGGAGCAGTATGATAACCTTTATGCACAGAATGCTCAAATCATAAGTGGTCAACATTAAATGGAGGAGAAGCTCAAGGAAGTTTTGGTGATAAGGGCACATTAAGAATGGATGTCAACAACCTGAGCGCTCATGACACCGATGAAGAAGCAACACCCACCAGAAGAGCTTGCACCAGGAGAAGAAGACGTGATCCTCAGTAGTTTTAGTTCTTATATTTCTTAGTTGCATTTCCCGCATCGTTGTTTTGTATATCCCTAATTTTATATCACAACATTGAGGACAATGTATGATATAGTGTGGGAGAGGTACCTTTCCATTTCCTGTATATCCTTTATTTCCTTTCCGCATTTTTCTTTAAACAAGTATTATATATGATATGTTTCAATCCCCTTGTTTAGTTAGCCGTACCAAAAAATTTATTTATCTATGCATAGCTCGACATATCTACCTTAATGAAATCTTAGTTAGGAAGCTGTGAAATATTTAACAAGATCGATACAGTTTTGACACTTTGGACTTCCTACTTAAGCGAAATCCATTTCATTTACTGTTATACCTATATCTTAAGTTTTAGTTATAGAGTAACCCCCAGTAGTTTATACTAGTAGTCATCACCATCTTGACACAAACCAAGTGGAGAACCAATTAATATAAGTGTTTGATGCCTCATCATAATAATCCTTCTTATCTCGATGCCAAAAAAATGAAAAATTTGCACCAAATTATACGGCCGCATATAAGAGATGAAAAAATAATGAAGGAATCCCTTGTTGGTTGGTTCAAAGGTATCTGTTTATGAACTCGGTAGGGTGTGCTATTGCTCGATCCCCCACAACCTCCAAACTGGATTAGATATACAGGGTTGTCACATTCGTGTACCAGATAAAAAGGATCAAAGTCACTAATCAGCTACTCCACCACGTGCATGAAAAGGAAATGGGCTTAATGTGATTGCACTAGAATGAAACCGGGAGAAATAGGTACAAAGACTCTAGGTAAAGTTATAACGGAAATATTGGACAACTTGTTTAAAATAGGAAGTTCACGACATAAATCGTTGCTTGTGACATTAATGTATCGTTGGTGTTTCATTTAAGTATCGGTCGAACTAACTAAAGATTTTTCGTAATTGTTTCAAAAACCAAAGATATGTTATGCGTGTGGGTCTGATATAACTTGTCCGATTTATCTACTGAATTTTTGCTTGAGGACAAGCAAAGATTTAAGTATGGAGGAGTTTGATAACGAGAAATCGTATCATATATTTATCACATTTCTAGTTTGTTTTCATCGCATTTTGATATATTTAACTCCAAAATTTTCCCGAGTTTTCGCATTTTTCAGGTATAATGTTTCCAAAGTTACAAAGGGTGCAAAATGAATATATGAAGCAAATAAACATGAGACGGATCAAAGAAACTAGCATATAACAAGATTCTGCATAATTTGCAGCAGTGACGGTCGTCACACAACCATTACGATTGTCACACATCATTAGGCGTGTGATGACCGTCACACTACCGTTACGATCGTAACGCGCTTAAAATGGCCAAAACACTCGTCAAAGTCCATGACACTCAATGTGTTTATAAATTCTAAAATGCAGAACTGCTATGAAACAGAAGGATATTTTCTTGTCCACTTTCCTAACTTTACTCAACTTCAATTAAACGAAGCAACCAAGTCCTCCTACTTTCCCTCAAGGAGTGGGTTGTAAAAGGACCTGTTATTTCTCCAACTTCTGTGTATTTTCCAAGCCTATAAATAGCAACATCAACAGAAGGAGATAGGGGGAGTTTTTCTGCACTTATTTTACCGAAGCTCTGCCAATTTTTAACCGTATTTTTGTTCTTCATTGTTTTCATTGTTTTACTTCTTTGCAATTCCAATTCCCTGTAAGTAATAGTTTCCAACGTTAGGAAACTATTACAGTAGTTTAGATTTATTGTTTCAAGCTTCAGAATTTGTATTCCAATTCCGAAACGTTCCAATCTTGCCGACTGTCGCTCCCACCAAATGAAGCCGGGTCAAATGGGGTACAGACGCGAACGGTCGGCTAAAGAGGGATGTGAGAACACACAGGAGTGAACTCACAGGGAATGAATAGAGTCTCCAGCTAGGCATTTTTATCCCGGAGGAAAGGTAATGCTGCATAGACCTAGAAAGATATGGATAAGACGGTTGCGAACCAGAGAGACTGAGAAAGGGGGTTGGTTACAACCTGGGAAGGTATTAGCACCCAGATTGTCCGTCGTACTCGACGGGATCCACGCTTAAAAGATTTGTGTTTTAAAGGGGTAGTGTCAGTGCAATTTGTGTATAAAGAGCTGGAAAAGGATGTACAAGTGTCAGTGCAAGAGAAGTGAAGTGTATAAATGATGTGTCAGTGTAAGAACAAAGAATGAGATGCTCAAGATCATGAGTCTAAAAGAATAAAGCTGGAGGAGGGGGAATATACAAAGACTTTTGTTCGATAACTGTTAAGTTATGCCTACGTATCCTCTCGTGCAATGAGGAAGTCAGAACATCGTAGTTCGACCCAAAGAGACTGGAAGATGATTTGACTTGTGAACTGCTTGCTTGTCTATGCTCAAGTGTATGACCTGTCTGGCTCAGGTGCAAACTGTCTTGCATTAGACGGAAGAAGCGAGTTCTCGTTTGTGAGTGAAGATGATGAGAAAAGAATCCCGGAGGAGACGATTATTGTTTGTTTTTTTTGTTTTCAGTCTTTTATTGCTTTTGAGATTTGTCATAAGTTAATGAGCTTAAGCCTAAACCAGTGGACTTAGTAAACTCATCACATCCTCCCTCTGATTAGGGGTAATGAGAATACCTTAAGTGTGAAGTCACCTTCTCACACTTAATCACCATGATGTAGGATTAAGATCATTAACCTACTTGTGATTATTTAGATGTTTTTGGTGTTTTTGTTTAGTGTTGAGTAATGAGGTTAAGCCATAATCAGGGATTAAACAGACTCATTACACCATCCTAAGAGAAGGATAATAGATGAGAAAGTTTAAGCTGAGGAAAGCTCCTCAACTTAATCCATGATTAGGGATTAAACTCATGACAAAACAAAGCCTTTATTAAGTGGATTTTATTTAATGGTGAGATGATGAAGTGAATTTTATGGTTTGTAAGACAACTTGAGGGGGACTTGTCCATTAACACTAGGGTTAGTCCTTCTTAACCAATTAAGGAAGAATTGGAACCCTAATGCAAGGCCCAAGTTACAAGTGTAATGTCTTGATGATTATTATGTGAATTGATTAAGGGAGTTAAACACATTAAGGGTTTAACACTTAGGATTAAAATTATACACTCCATCCTAATAGAAGGATGCAGGCATAAGCTTAACCACAAAGCCTTAAAGCCTTTAGGGTTTAGTCCCTGATTATGAAATGAGAAGAGAAGACTCAATGAGACACAAAGGTAAAACTAAGTGGGGGACTAATCAAAACCCTAATCATTGTCATGCTTGGTTGTTCCTAAGGTTTGTGAGGTTTAAGAAAGAAATCTTCAGAGGAAACACCAGGAAGCAGATGAAAGGAGCAGAGAGAAGCAAAGCAACTTGCTTCATTTAAGAAGACAAGTCACTTGAGGAAAGAAAGTAAGAAGAAAAGAATGATCAAGCTCAATCTCAAACACATAACAAAATGCAGCAAGGATGTATGAAAGAGATGAAAAGAAAAAGTGAGAAGTGAAGGCAAATTCACTTCTCAAAGTTGCTTACCACCTGAAAAGTTAGTGAAAAGAATGCAATGCAATGCAACATGAGATGGAATGACATGATACAAACCAAAACCAGAAGCATATATGAGATGATAATGATGCTATGAGATGATGCAAACATGAAACAAAGCATAGGGATGATCATACAAACCTATGGATGCAAATGAAGCAAGTTTAGAACCATGATCATACATGAAATGTTATGAAGTGCAAATGGCATACAACATGGCAAATACAAGATGCAATGATCAAACATGCTTCTAATATGTCTTAAGATGTCAAATGAATCAAATGGATGCACAAATTGCTATGGCAAGTCAAGGTATGAATGCAAATGCAAGATGAATGCAAAAGGAAGCCCAAATTAGGGTTTATGATCAATGCATCAAACAAAAACAAAAATCAGAAGCAAACATCAAGATAAAAAATTGAAAATGCAATCCAAGGGAACCTAACCCTATATAAACTCACTTCCCAAAGGAGGGGTTCTAACTCTTAACCTAATGTAAGTTATGAATTTCCTAAGTTTCCTAGGGTTTTAGGGTTCCTTAACAAGAAAAATGCCAAACAAATGGAAAATGAAAGATCAAATCATGCCAATTTAATCTCACAAACTAAATGCTAAACAAAATGCAATGCAAGAAGAATCAAAGTCCAACTCTCAATGGTTAGGCAGAAATGATTTTTTGAAGGTTGGATCAAAATAATGCCTTGAAATGATTTTAATTCCATGAAAAATTCTCAAAAGACATCAAGATCAAAAAAGAAATTTGGTTTGAGGGTTGGACAATGTTTCTAAATATTTTTAAATGTTTTATGAATTTTTTGGTGATTTTTAAATACCTAAAAGTATTTTTAATTAATTAATTCTCATTAATTAATTAAAAATAAACTTTTAAATGATTTAAAAATATTTTTTAATGCAAAAAATAAAAATAAAAATGTTTTTGGTTTCTGAAATTAAATTAAAGTTTATATAAAAATTTTCAGAATTTTTGAAAATGTTTTACTATTTTTAATAAATTGGACAAAACAAATCAAGTAAAAATGAAAAATAAAATGAAATAAAACTGAAAATGGGAAAGTATGCGAATCCAAGGGCTGAGGTTCAAACTAGCAGGGGCGGGAATTGACCTGGCACGCTAATGGACGGCCCACATTCAAATTTCGCTAATTATGGTTTAGCCCTAATCCAGTGCCCTAATCACTTTCAGATGACCGGAACAGTGTTCCGGTCATCTTCTCCGGCAAGCCACTTATGCTATCTCACTCCCTACGCATCCCCAAGCCCTCTAACTTTCCAGAAATGATCCCCATAACATCCCCAACAAGAATCACTCACCAAAAATCATTTATTCATCATTAAATCCATGAATCGAAGCAAAACGGAAAAGAACACAGAAATTTCAGAAGCTTGTGAAATACTCATTTCTCAACTATTTTCAAAACTAAACACATCATGGCAATCAGTGAAGCATGTAGAATCATTCTATAACATAAACTGAGAGTTCTGGAAAAATAAATGCCATGGCTACCTGAGCTTGAGCTTTCGAATCAGGGACTTTCTGGCCAGTTCTTTGCTTCAAATCCACTCCAAAGAACCTCCTAAGAAGCTTGCAATGCTTGGTTGGAGTTTAAATAGCCTATGGAGAGAGTTTGCAGAATATCAGTTCATGAAAATGTGAAAATCGTGTTTTTGATTGTGGAGGTTTCAGGGCAAAATGAAGGCAGGGAAATGATCAGCAAGGTTTGTGGAGTTGAATGGTGAAAAAAGTTTGAAGGTTTGATGGCTGAATCAAGAGATTCAAAGGCTTTTGCAAATGAGAGGATTTTTGAGTATGCTGTGTTCTTGGAGCTTTCAGGCTTGTGTGTGTTATGAGAATGAATCCTTGGGATGTGTTTGTAAAGTTTGGATTGGGCAGAGAATGGTTGTGTCACTGTAGGATTGGTATGGCTTCAAGTTGCAAAAAGTCAAGCAAGTTGTACTTGGAGGTAAGGGCAAGTGGAAGGCTAGGACAGGAGCATGGTTGTGTTCAGCTGTGTTTAGGGAGAACCATGGAACTTGATTTGAGATGATTCAGCAAGTTGCATAAAGTTTATGATATGTTAAGCTTGGCCCCTTTGGGAATTCTTGTGATTCAAGGCATGAAAATGCAAAGTTCCTTGGCCCATTCTGAATTTTAGGTGTTGTATGATCATGTTGTGAAGATTAGAAGTCCATTTGGTAACCTTAGAACACTTGATCATGTCATTTTGCAAAGTGCCTCTTTGGTGGAAACTTTGAAATTTTGTGATTTTTGCCAACTTTGACAAACCATAACTTTTGATCCATAATGAATTAGGTCATGTTCTTGTACTTTTTGAAAAGGGAATGATCCATTCTACAACTTTCATGACCAAAGTTTTTCCATTTGAAGCTTTTTTGAATCAAAAAGTAAAGGTTGAAAAAGTTGCCTAAATTGACAATTTCATTAAAAGTCAAACTTGTCCAAAAAGTCAACTTTGCAAAAGACTTGTAATTCTTCAATTTTGTGAACTTCCAACCTCTTCTATGATCAAATAAAGATCATATACAATCAAAATGATGAAGAACACCCCTTGGTTGGGTCATTGGGGGCCTCAGATGCCCTGATTTTACACTGACTTGCTTGAAAAGTCAACTCTTGATCAGATGACTTCCCCATGGAATTTCTTCATGAAAATTGATATGCATACTCCCTATACCATATAGATACCAATAGAAACAAGAATGACCAAAAAATTTGGAGTTATGGCCTCTGAAACCAAAACCCTAATTTTAGGTCATCTGTGCAGTCAAACCTGGCTCTGCTTCCATACCATTTCCAGTTCTTGTGATTTTTTGACATTCTTGACTTTGAGAGGATATAATATGATACTTGAACATACATGGACCCCTTTGAAGTGATTGATGACCTTTGGAGTGGCTCAAGAAGCTCTTGGATTGCTCAGATCACAAACCCTAGATGCAGATGACTTTGAACCAATGCAGTGAATCAAAAATGTGATATGAGATGCTATGATTGAGTTTATGCATATGAAATGGTCACAAGCCATGGTGTGAATGGGTGAGGGCAAATTTGGGGTGTTTACAGCTGCCCCTATTCAAACATGAGTTAGCTGTGCAGGATGTAAGCGACGGCTTAACAGGCAAACAAGATAACTTGTGGTTGAATACCAAAGACAGTCCAAAATTTGCACTCACAGAATGAAGAAGAAAAAGGGATATAGATTGTAAAAGAGAATAAAGTATATTGTATAGTATGGGCGACGGAGGACGACCGTCGAGCAGAGGACGACTGCTGGGTAAAGAGCAATGACGGGGACGGCCGACATGCTGGGGATAAAAAAGAACCATGATGGGGACGACCATTAAGATAAAGTTGTAAGATTCTCTGGGGATTTAAATGAAACATGACGGGGACGGCCATCAAGTTCATAAAGTAATGCAAGTAACGATGGGGACGGCCATCGGGCTAAAAAGAAAAGGGACCACGACGGGGACGGCCATCGGGTTAAAGAATAAATGAAATAAACAGATGATGAGGTACGGTCATCAAAGGTGAAGGACGATCACCTAGCAGGGGACGGCTGCTCTGTAAGGGTTAAGATTAGGGACGGTCATCTAAGGTGGAGGACGACCACCTGGCAGGGTACGGCTGCCGAAAATATCGCGACATAGGACGAATGCCGGATAAAAGGTCAACGATGGGGACGGCCATCGGATGAGCATGATGGAGGACGACCATCAAGAGGTGAAGGACGATCACCTAGCAGGGGACGGCTGCTCTCAAGGTTTATCATGACATAGGATGAATGTCAGATAACCAAAATCAACAATGGGGACGGCCATTGGATAAAATGATGAAGGACGATCATCAAAAAGGTGAAGGACGATCACCTAGCAGGGGACGGCTGCTAAATATCACGACATAGGACGAATGTCAGATAAAAGGTCAACGATGGGGACGGCCATCAGATGAGCATGATGGAGGACGACCATCAAGAGGTGGAGGACGACCACCTAGCAGGGTACGGCTGCTCTCAGGGTTTATCATGACACAGGACGAATGTCAGATAAAAAGAAGATTGCTTTGTTGACGATCTACTGGGGAATAGTAAACACAGACGAGTGTTTACGTCCAAGAAACAAAAGGTATAAGTGTTTAGATGTGTATAGATTAAAGATGCGGACGAGCATCCCTAAGACTACGATACGGACAAGCATCGGGTGGAAACAAATACTGACACGTGTTCAGAGATGATGATACGGACGAGTATCAACTGGTTAACAGAGAACACGGACGAGTGTTGAATCTGAGGGGACTCTTCTGGGGAATAGTAGACACAGACGAGTGTCTATATTCAAGAAGACAAAAGTGTTTGACACAGTGTATGGATTAAAGATGCGGACGAGCATCCTTAAGACTATGATACGGGCGAGTATCAGGTAGAAACAAACGCTTGACGCATGTTCTGAGATGATGATACGGACGAGTATCAACTGGTTAACAAAGAACACGGACTAGTGTTAAATCTGCGGGGATATAGAGGGTGTATACAAGATACGGACGAGTATCTGTATAGGTGAAATGAGAGTAAAAAGTATGTTTGAGTGTTCAACCTGCTGGGGAGAGTGACACAGACGAGTGTCAAGAAAGTATAGAGTATAGTATATACAAGTATCTGATATATAAAGTGTTTAGATAATTATGCTGTGGAAAGTGACACGGACGAGTGTCAAGAAGATTATATACATATCTGTGAGTGCAAAGGGGATGCTTTGGCTTTACGCTGGGGATATGACACGGACGGGTGCCACAAGGAGTATATACTGGTGTTTGGGAGAATGGGAGGTAACTGCTTTTGCTGGGGAATCTGGGGGGTATTCCGTATGTTGCTGATGGATTGTCATTATTCATAAGTGCTTGATTCAAAACATGGCTTATGATTATGCAATATGTTTGATTTCTTCCGTAATGCTCCGTATTAAATGGAATGCTACGCTTTGTGGGTGAATATGATGCAAATGCCATGATTATGCAAAGATACCAAACCGAGATTCGAGTCCCGATGCTGCGAAGATCTCTGGCCGATCTGCTTGAAGTGAACATCCCAGTTGGGGATAAGATCGTTAGTAGATCTGATAAGATATATTTGCTTGAGGAAACAGGTCACTGATAGACCCATCCTTGGCAATGAGGGGACCCAGATGGGGTTTGTAAAAGCTTTCGTCACTCTGTTGTGATTCCTTCATGCGTTGCTCTTCTTAATAGAGGCTGGAACTCTGTGGGGAAGTGGTTCCCTGGCTTTCGTACTTGGCTGAGGAAGAATGATCAGCAATTCGGCTGGGAGAAGTAACAAGTGGTAACTTAGCTGGGGAGAAAACACTTTGAGCGCTAAGAACGAGTGTTGATTTGCCAGCTTGTTGGGATGAAGCTTACATGCCCCACGTTGCTTTGAATACCTGCAATCCTGCAAAGACAAGAGTCGCACAAGTGATCCCGAGGTATCCCTTACCGGATTCCGTCATAGGAGTTAGACACTTCTGCGAGTAAGTACACTCCCTGCAAGCACGTATTTTATTTTTGAAGATAAGCATCTGTATTCATGCGATCAATATTTTAGAGACATCAGACATTCTTTGCAAACAGAAATGTATGAGACATTGTGTGACTGAAAATTCTGTTTTTATTAATTCATGTGCCCTGAATTGGCAAGATACATCAAAGAAACATATCCCCTGAAATGAGGAGATTGTTACAAATTCAGAAACAAAATGCTGGCAATGCTGACGACGCTTTAAGGAGCTTCCTCTTTTGCTATGACTCGTATGACTTTTGACGTCCTTCTCGTCTTGCTTTTTGAAGAAGGCTGATTCTGAAAGAGGCTTGATCCTTTCGAAGCTTACCAAGTTGTAAGTGATACAGACGAATTCAGAGTGCAGTTGTTCGCTTATTCCCTTATTTTGCATGGATCGCCCTTTCGGGTTTTCAATCCATCGGGATACCCATTTTTGCCTGAGTTGTCCAATGCGGCTTTTCAACTCAGCGGGTGTACATTTTTTTTGTTTATTTTCCCTTATTTTTGCCCAAGTCTTTTATTCTGTTTTTGACTTGCCGGGATGCCCTGTTTTTGCCTGGACTTACATTCTGTTTTTATGTCCAGCGGGTCATTTTTATGCAAAGTATTTTTTAACTGCATCTGAATTCACAGGGGACGGGAAATCTTCACCATCCATGGTGCTGAGCATCAGTGCTCCACCGGAGAAAACTTTCTTTACCACGAATGGTCCTTCATAGTTCGGAGTCCACTTGCCCCTGTGGTCTGTATGAGGAGGGAGGATTCTCTTCAACACAAGATCTCCTACTTGGTACTCTCGGTGACTGACTTTCTGATCGAAGGCTTTCTTCATTCTTTTCTGATACAACTGCCCATGATAGATCGCAGCCAATCTTTTCTCTTCAATCAGACTCAGTTGTTCGTATCGGGACCGAACCCATTCTGCTTCGTTCAGCTTAACATCCATCAATACCCGTAGAGAGGGTAATTCAACTTCAACAGGTAGGACTGCCTCCATACCATACACAAGCTGATACGGTGTTGCCCTAGTGGATGTTCTGATTGATGTGCGGTACCCATGCAAAGCAAGCGGTAGCATATCATGCCAGTCTTTGTAGGTAACTACCATCTTCTGCACAATCTTCTTGATATTCTTATTAGCTGCCTCAACAGCGCCATTCATCTTTGGCCTGTAAGGAGAAGAATTGTGGTGTTGGATCTTGAAGTCCCGGCACAGCTCAGCCATCATTTTCTTGTTCAAGTTGGAACCATTATCAGTAATGATTCGCTCGGTCACTCCATACCGACAGATGATATCTCTCTTCAGGAATCTGGCTACCACTTGCCTTGTAACATTTGCATAGGAGGCTGCTTCAACCCACTTGGTGAAATAGTCAATGGCGACCAGGATGAATCTGTGGCCATTTGAAGCAGTTGGTTCAATCTTACCAATCATATCAATGCCCCACATGGCAAAGGGCCAGGGTGAAGACATCACATTCAAAGGATTGGGAGGTACATGTACTTTATCCGCATAGATCTGGCATTTATGGCATTTTCTGGCATAGGCACAACAGTCGGCATCCATTGTGATCCAGTAATAGTCTGATCTCAACAACTTCTTGGCCATGGCATGTCCTCCAGCATGGGTACCAAAGGATCCTTCGTGCACCTCGTGCATTAACAAGTCTGCTTCTGTTCTGTCAACGCATCTGAGGAGTACCATATCAAAGTTTCTCTTGTACAAAGAACCATCAGTGTTCAGGAAGAAACTACCAGCAAGCCTTCTTAAAGTTTTCTTATCATTGGAAGATGCCCCAGGTGGGTATGTTTGATCCTCCAAGAAACACTTAATATCATGGAACCAAGGCTTATCATCTTTGACAATATCTGCTGCAAATACATATGCTGGTCTATCAAGTCTGGACACTGAAATCTGCGGTACAAAGTTGGCAGCTTGAACTTTGATCATAGATGAAATGGTAGCCAGAGCATCTGCAAACTGATTTTCGTCCCGAGGGATATACTCAAGCTTTACCGTTGTAAAGAAAGTCAATAACCTCCTTGTATAATCCCTGTAAGGTATCAGATGCTCCTGGTGTGTGTACCATTTGTCGTTGGTTTGATTAACTACCAGAGCTGAATCTCTGAATACAGTCAATGTCTTGATCCTGAGGTCAATGGCTTCCTCAAGACCCATAATGCAAGCTTCGTATTCAGCTTCGTTGTTAGTGCAGTTGAAGGTGAGCTTTGCCGAGAGAGACATGTGAACTCCCTTAGGTGTAATGAGCACTGCACCAACACCACGACCGTTCATGTTAACAGCCCCATCAAACATCATAGTCCATTCTTCTTCCGAGTCAGGCCCTTCAGTGTGAACAGGCTCTTCATGATCTTTCGCTTTTATGAACATGATGTCTTCATCAGGGAAGTCGAATCACATAGGCTGGTAGTCATCAATAGGTTGCTCAGCAAGATATTCAGACAATACACTGCCCTTGATGGCTTTCTGGGAGGTGTACTGGATGTCATATTCCGTGAGAATCATTTGCCATCTTGCAACCCGTCCGGTAAGAGCTGGCTTCTCAAAAATGTACTTAAATGGGTCCATCTTTGAAATCAATAAAGTGGTGTGGGTCAACATATACTGTCTCAGTCGGCGAGCAGCCCACGCTAAAGCACAACAAGTTTTCTCGAGCAGTGAATAACGTTGTTCACAGTCGGTAAACTTTTTTCTTAGGTAGTATATTGCATACTCTTTTCGACCAGACTCGTCATGCTGGCCCAGCACACACCCCATTGACTCTTCTAATATTGTCAAGTACATTATCAAGGGTCTTCCTTCAACTGGAGGCAAAAGGATGGGAGGCTCTTGTAAGTACTCCTTGATCTTGTCAAAAGCCCTCTGACAGTCTTCGTTCCACCTGACCGTCTGTTCTTTTCTTAACAGCTTGAACAAGGGTTCACAGGTTGCCGTAAGGTGAGATATGAACCGTGAAATGTAGTTCAATCGGCCTAAGAACCCTCGAACTTCTTTTTCTGACTTTGGTGCAGGCATTTCTTGAATGGCTTTGACTTTATCAGGGTCAACTTCAATCCCTTTCTCGCTTACAATAAAGCCCAGCAGCTTACCAGATCGCACCCCGAATGTGCACTTGTTGGGGTTCAACTTCAATTGGTACTTCCTCAGGCGCTTGAATAGCTTCAGCAGATTTACCAGGTGGTCTTATTCAGTGAGGGACTTGGCAATCATGTCATCCACATAACATTCGATTTCTTTATGGATCATATCGTGGAATAATGTCACCATAGCCCGTTGATACGTTGCACCAGCATTCTTCAGTCCGAATGGCATCACCTTGTAACAGAACGTGCCCCAGGGTGTGATGAAAGTTGTCTTCTCCATGTCTTCAGGTGACATCTTGATCTGATTGTATCCTGAAAATCCGTCCATGAAGGAGAATACCGAGAACTGAGCCGTATTATCAACCAATACATCAATGTGAGGTAAAGGGAAGTCATCTTTCGGGTTGGCTCTGTTCAGATCCCGGTAGTCAACACACATTCTTACTTTGCCGTCTTTCTTAGGCACAGGTACTATATTAGCAACCCACGGCGGATAGCTAGTTACAGCAAGGAACCCGGCGTCCCACTGCTTTTGTACCTCTTCTTTGATCTTCATTGCCATGTCTGGGCGAGTACGGCGCAGTTTCTGTTTAACCGGTGGGCATTCTTCTCTTAAAGACAGCTTGTGCATAACAATGTCGGTGTCCAACCCTGGCATATCTTGATAAGACCAAGCAAACACATCCACATATTCCTGAAGCAGGTCAATCAGTTGTTTCTTCACTGAGTCTTGTAAGCAGGCCCCAATTTTAACTTCTTTCACATCTTCATCTGTACCAAGATTAATCGTTTCGACCTCCTCCTGATGAGGAGTGATAACCTTCTCCTCTTGTCTCAACAATCTGGCTAGCTCTTCTGGAAGCTCGTAATCTTCTTCAACCCCTTCATCAGCTTGATTGATTGGATTGTCAAAGTCATACGAAGTCAAAGCCGTGTTGTTGTCGGTGCGGTCTGGAAGGCACTCTCTGCAAGGGTTCAGTTTGTTCATTTTAGTGATTGATTTTAATCTTGTTTAGAAAAGTGAAATAAAGTTGTCATTTTGAAAACATTGCCATTTATTTTTTGTACAAAAAGAAAAATGGAAAACAGTGAGCGGAAAAGAAAAAGACTCGTTTGCAAAAGATGTCTGATATTTCATTGATTAATCTTGTTGCACAAAAATTACAGATGGCCCGATTACAAAATGAGTCTTGTCATCTTGGGCAAGATGCAAGACTTGATGCATGCTTAAAATATACAGGAAATAATAATTACTCTGCAGGAGTAACTCTTATAATTTCCTGGGAAGACCAGTTTGAGATACGGCTCCCCGGAATCCTTGGACGTATCCAGCTCTCCAGGTTGCGCTCATCTTCCGACTCATCTTCCAAGTTGTTGACAGCATCAGGGGTGAGAATCCCCCCACTAACAAAGTTGGGCTTCTTAGCAGCCTCTGCTTGATCTTGTTGAGTTGGTTTGTAACCCAACCCAAATCTATCCTCTTTCTTCTCCACAGGCAACAGTTTGCCCCAGCCTTGAGCATTCCCTTCCTCAACAACCTTCCTGGCTTGCTGGTAGGATGTCATGGAAGTCCCAAGTACAGCAGATGTTTCATTAACATTCAGGGCCTCAAACCCTTGACTCATCGTTTCGTGGATCTCCCCATCCATCTCAATGTATTTGTATGTAGCCAGATGGCTAACAAAAATATCCTCCTCCCCACAGATAGTAACGACTTGGCCTTCCCACTCGAATTTTAACTTCTGGTGAAGGGTAGACGTAACTGCGCCAGCGGCATGAATCCATGGTCTACCCAACAAACAGCTGTAGGCAGGCTGAATGTCCATCACGTAGAAGGTCGTTTTGAAAGTTTGTGGGCCAATCGTTACAGGCAACTCAATTTCTCCCAGAACTGATCTCTTAGAGCCGTCAAAGGCTCTCACTACCAAGTTACTGGGACGTAATGCCAATCCTTCATATTCCAGCTTTACAAGGGCCTTTTTGGGTAAGACATTGAGGGATGATCCTGTGTCTACCAGCACATGGGAAAGAACTGCGCCCTTACACTCCATGGTAATGTGCAAAGCCTTGTTATGATTGCGGCCTTCCGTAGTCAAATCAGTGTTGGTAAATCCTAGTCCATTACTAGCATTAACATTTCCAACTACAGCTTCCAACTGATTGACGGTAATCTCCTCTGGCACATAAGCTGCGTGCAAGACTTTTAGTAGTGCGTTCCGATGAGCCTCGGAGCACATAAGCAATGATAGAATGGAGATCTTGGAAGGCGTCTGGTGAAGCTGGTCCACTATCTTGTAATCACGTTTCTTGATGATTCTCATGAATTCATCAACCTCTTGATCAAAAGGGGTCTTCAAAGCTTCTTTAACAACTTGTTCTTCTTGCACCATGCTCTTCCCTTTTGCCTTGGCAGCAGCTTCTGCTTCGGCACCGGGTCTTGGAATTTGCGGGGCAAAGAGACGTCCGCTTCGAGTGAAGCCTCCCCCCCCCCCACATTGTCTATTTGTGGTAAAGAAGTTGATGATTCAAGAGTGATTTTCTGTCCTTCGCAGTATAGATCGGAGCCGTAATGCCAAGGGATGGCATTACTGCTTTCATAAGGTACTGGCCCAGGCACTGTGATAGTGACTGGACTGATGGTAGCTGCAGAAGGGACCATGATAGTCTGTGGATCATAGTATATTGTGACTGGTGCTCTGATAGGAGTGGCATTTTGTGAGTTGTAGGCAGAATCATCTGCAGGATCATAATAAATTGTAACTGTTGAGACACTTTCATTGTTTGCTGTTGATGCTGCAGGAGACACTGTTGAGTGGATGGGTGTTGTTGTTGTAGGAGATTCTGAATGAAGGGGTGCTGAAGTTGTAGAAGGGATGTTTGCTGATATTTGGTCCGTTGAAGTAACAGATGAAGCATTTGTTGATGAGATTGAAGAGTTGTTTGGAACAATGGTTGTTGCAGTTGTAGAAGACTCGGGAACTGTTGCTAAGGAGATTGCTGGATTGGTAGGTATTGATGTTGTGATTTGAAGCAGGCCACTCTGGATGAGACCATCTATGCCATCCCTCAAGTTATCACACCCATTCACTGAAATGTTGCAATAAGCACACCCTAGCTCACATCCCGGGAACATTTGACATTCAAGGAGCTGAGCTTTAATCTCTACCAAGGGTGTCCGAATCTGACCCACACTGGTTATCAAGTAAGACGGCTTATCCTCTTCAATAGCATTGATTTTGGGTCCTCCATGGTGTGGCATAGGGTTCTTGTTAACATTTGGTGGTGGTGCAAAGTTTAGAGCCTTGGAATCCACTAGGTCCTGTACCTTCATATGTAAGGCTCTACACTTTTCTGTACTGTGGCCAGGCGCATTCGAGTGAAAAGCACATCTGGCGCTGGCGTCGTAATTTCTGGGTAAACTGGCAGGATCTGGAGGTGCCAATGTCCTTAGCTCAACCAGGTTGAGTTTCAGGAGTTGTGGCAGTAATGTGGCATAGGGCATAGGGATCAGATCGATCACCCTATTGGCCTGAGAAGGTCTCTGTTGAAATGGTCTTTGCTGATTGTTGTCGCTGGCGTTGTTGTAGTTTCTCTGAGGAGGATAAGGAGTTTGTTGCTGGTAATTTTGTTCCTGTGGTTGATAAGCTGGTTGTGGATGAATTGGAGCGGGAATGGTGACTGCTGCCACAGACCTATGAACATATTGGGGTCTGCCCCTGCTGGTATGGATAGCATTAGTTTCACCAGTTCTTCTTGGGCCTACAAAAGGCTTTCTTGGATTGCTGGATGAGCTGGCACCGTTGTCAGAAATTTTTCCCATCTTTAATAGGCTCTCAATTCTTTCTCCAGCTATAACGACATCTGCAAAGCTGGTAGAAGAAAAGGCAGCTAGCCTATCAATGTATGTCCCTTGGAGGGTGTTCATAAACATATCAGCCATCTCCCTCTCTGACATGGGTGGCTGGACAGCAGCAGCAAGCTGTCTCCACCTCTGGGCGTACTCCCGGAAGCTTTCCCTGGATGATTGAGACATCCCCATCAGGAGGGTCCTGTTGGGAGCCATATCCAAATTATACTGGTATTGTCTAATGAAGGCCTCTGCCAAGTCTTTCCAACATCTGATGGTTGCTCTAGTCAGATGAGAGTACCATTCCCTTGAAGCTCCTGTTAAGCTATCCTCGAAATAAAACATCCATAGCTTTTCGTCCATGGTATATGCCTTCAGCCTCCCCAGAAAGGATTGTAAATGGGTCTGTGGACAGGAAGTCCCGTTGTACTTCTCAAAGCACGGTGGTTTAAATTTGTGGGGAATCCTGACCCCGTCCACTAAGCCCATGTCCATAACATCAAAACCCAAGGAGTTTTGAGACTCCAGGGATCTCAGTTTCTCAGCAATCTCATCTAGCCTTCTGTCATAGGCTTCCTCCCCAGCTCCCATCACTGTGAACTGATCTTCCTGGGGGTCTTCTTGTAACACTCTGCCTGCAGTGGCAATCCCTTGCACATTAACAGGGATGTTGATCTCTGGATGAAGGTGGGGTCCATAGACCAGAGGATTAACATGAGGTTGAACTCTCTCATTATTGCTTGTCCCAGCAGTCCCTAGATGGGGATATTCCTGATTCTGCCTCTCTACCATTGCTCTTAATCTCTCTTGGCTTTGAGCCATATTGTTCATCACCTCCATAAATTGTGTCATCTGATTCCTCATTTCCAATCTCTCATTGGCCATCTGGTTCCTGACCTCTGTAAGGTCCTGCTGTACCTGGTCCATCTGTATACCCGGAAGGTTGTTGCGGGTAGGATATCTGTGTGGACGGTTGAGTGGGAACACCCGACGCTGAGCAATAGTTCCTGAGATCACAACAGAGTTAGTAACAAAAACAAAACAAACCTACAAAACAAACAAAG
Organism: Lathyrus aphaca; assembly: GCA_963966055.1. NCBI lineage: Eukaryota > Viridiplantae > Streptophyta > Magnoliopsida > Fabales > Fabaceae > Lathyrus > Lathyrus aphaca. Next base: position 298,636,537 of record OZ014523.1, on the reverse strand, counting down.
GTTAGTATGCAATACAGTATGCTTATTTGTCTCCAAGGTATCCGGCTTGGCATTTGGTTTTGACCTTTCCAGACCCTTGAGGAAGATGCTTGTGATGTTGCTTGAAAGAAACTCAGATAAAACAAACTGATACATATATTACAAAAGGTAAATGATACATAGTTTGTTTCTTACAAATCATGCCCTCTGAGGGGTCAAAAATACAACATAAGAAAATAAAAGTACATGAAATGAAAGCAACAACAAGCAAAAGTCAGACACCAAGACCAAACTCATCCTCCTGAACTTCCTTTAGAAGTGTTTCAGTCACAGGATCAGCTGGACGCTCTGTGAGATTCCTGATAAGGAGATTCCTGGTAGTAATAGCTGCAGTTAGCTTCTTGTGTTGACTCTGGTCTTTTGACCTCTTCACACCAGCTCTAATCTTCAACTCTGAGATCTCTCTCTGGGCTGCTAGCAGGGCTTCCTGCTGCTCCTTTGCATTAGCCTCCAACTGCTCAATCTTGTCCTGAGTCCTCTTATCTTCCTGAGTACGAGCTTCGGTGATCCTGACCCACCTAGCTTGACTCTCCTTCAGATACAAATCAGTCCTGGCCTTCTGGAACTGAGCCTCTTTGCAGGCATTCTTCAAGATCTGCTCTCCAGCCCTTGACTTCTTGATATAGTCCTCTGACTTCTCAATCCTAGCTAGATGCTCCACTTTTAGCTTTTCCAACCTCTCAATGTCCAGCCGACCATCACTCCTCTCCCAGAGGGTCTTCTGTAGAGCCTGAGTCAGCTTCTCATTTCTCTCTTTCAGCTTCTCAAACTCCTCTAAGCTGACAGTTGCTGGAGGTGGTGCTGAGGATGGTCCAGGTGTGTCTTCAAGGGTGAAGGCTATCCCAGAAATTTGAGCCCTGGCATGAGACCACTCATAGTACTGAGCTGAGGCCACATTGTTGCATCTCCCAAGAATGGTTACCCCTTTAGACTGGACATTGTCCCAAGCCCAGGATGCTTGTCTGACAATAGCCAGATTAGGCTTGATCTCACAATAAAGGGTCTCAGCTAGATCTTGTACCCTAGGAGGGTGGACCAATGCATAGCCTAGTTGTCTTTTGAATAGCAGAGGGTTGTAGTTGATGCAGCCCTTCACTCCTATCAGAGGTACATTGGGAAATTGTCCACAACTAGTAATGATGTCTCTGCCCTTAGTGCTCTGAGTACACCACCTGATATCATCTGAGGTTAAGGCAACAAGCCTCCTAGCCCAGTTTTTCTGCTGGTGAGGGTTCAAGAATGCATCAGTCTTTGGAAAATGTTTGAGCAGCCAAGTATGGAACAAAGGAGCACAGCATCTAACTAATCTTCCCCTTTGCTTTTCATTCCTTTGGTGAACAGAGTAGTAAAAATCTCCCAGTAAGGTGGGTACTGGGTTCCTCAGGATGAAAAGATGGATTGCATTCTTGCTAATGAATTTAGGCTCATCTGCAAATAATATGACCCCATATATGCTAAGGGCTAATAATGGATAGACTGCCTTCCACTCTCCCAAAGAAGCCTTCAGGGTAGCCTGAGAGATCAAGAAATCCAGATGTAGACCAGAGACTCCAGCTTTGGTAGTCATATTCTGCCCAATCAGAACTGGTTCCAGATACAAGGCTTTTGCCACCTCTTCATTACTAGGAAAATCCATCTCAGGGTTGAAGGGGACTCCACCCCTGATAGGTATGCCAACTAATGATGAATACTCCTCTAATAAAGGCCCTAACTGAAAATCCTGGAAGGTGAAGCACCTCAGAGGGGGATCATAGAACTGCAAGCAAGTATGAATCAAGCTCCTCTGTGAAGGGTCCAAATCCATAACCACATCAAGTATGCCTCCATGGTGTTCTCTGAAAAGTGGTATATGGTCTGGAGTAATTAGGGTCTGGATCCTCCTAATGCTAGCTAGCTCAGGCTCAAACAAATGGTAGGAGATGTTGCTTTTCTTAGGTGCCATGTTGCTGAAGAACAGGTGCTGATGATGACTGATACCAGAAGATGGGCCACTGACAGGCTGAGACTGGTGATGCAGGTGACTGAAGTAGGTAGCTGATAGCTGAAGTAGATGCTGATGAAGATAGGTTTATGCTGATGAAGGGGTCAAAACCAAGCCAAAATATAGTATGGATACCCTGAAAAACAAATAAGCAAATGTTAAAATGATGCAATGATGATATATGAAAATGATATGCAAGGGTTTGTGACTGAGCCGGATCTGATCAAGTGCTCTGATACAAGTCTATGTATGCTCAAGAAATCCAGATGGAGGTTCATAAGTCCAGTAACCAAGGTGGGGGACTCAAATAAAGAGTCACATGTCCAGGGTTAAAAATCACAAGAACTGTTCCAACATGGAGTACTTAATCAAAACAAAGTAACAGGGTATGCTGAGGTCAAGGGTACCTGCAAACCTGTAAACAGCCCAACCCCCTCACAGGTGATGTTCTAAAACAAGGATCTTCAGACTTGGATCAGTTATGAGAAGTGTAAACACTTCTAACCCGGAGGTACAGTGTTTACAATAACCATAAAAGATCCTCCTCTAATTCACCTCAGTTTCTGAAGGTCAATACTAAAGGTCATCCAGACTTAGCAGGCTTCCCAGATAGCCCTAGCACTACAGGAAATCTGTAACACAGAGTTCTCAAGAAGAAACCCATATCTGAACCGTGTTTCATATTCCCGCACCAGACCGAAATGGAATGGGAAAGAACGTGAACCACTCTAACCAAGGTGTCACTCAGGTCCCAGGTATAGGACCTCAACTCTCAGTAGAACCCCACCCACCAAAGCAACAAAACAGATCCAGCCAGCACAGTATGACAGTATGATATATGTAAAGCTATAAAGAAAGCAATAAAACAACTGTACATGAAGCAAAAATAAATACAAATACAAGCACAGATAGCACATAACACCCCAGTAAACACAAATCAATCAAGCGCTAGGAGGAACCCACAAAAAGAACCAGAAGCCCTGGTCACAGTATAAGGGTCCCCAGCAGAGTCGCCAAGCTGTCGCTCCCACCAAATGAAGCCGGGTCAAATGGGGTACAGACGCGAACGGTCGGCGAAAGAAGGATGTGAGAACACACAGGAGTGAACTCACAGGGAATGAATAGAGTCGCCAGCTAGGCATTTTTATCCCGGAGGAAAGGTAATGCTGCATAGACCTAGAAAGATATGGATAAGACGGTTGCGAACCAGAGAGACTGAGAAAGGGGGTTGGTTACAACCTGGGAAGGTATTAGCACCCAGATTGTCCGTCGTACTCGACGGGATCCACGCTTAAAAGATTTGTGTTTTAAAGGGGTAGTGTCAGTGCAATTTGTGTATAAAGAGCTGGAAAAGGATGTACAAGTGTCAGTGCAAGAGAAGTGAAGTGTATAAATGATGTGTCAGTGTAAGAACAAAGAATGAGATGCTCAAGATCATGAGGCTAAAAGAATAAAGCTGGAGGAGGGGGAATATACAGAGACTTTTGTTCGATAACTGTTAAGTTATGCCTACGTATCCTCTCGTGCAATGAGGAAGTCAGAACATCGTAGTTCGACCCAAAGAGACTGGAAGATGATTTGACTTGTGAACTGCTTGCTTGTCTATGCTCAAGTGTATGACCTGTCTGGCTCAGGTGCAAACTGTCTTGCATTAGACGGAAGAAGCGAGTTCTCGTTTGTGAGTGAAGATGATGAGAAAAGAATCCCGGAGGAGACGATTATTGTTTGTTTTTTTTGTTTTCAGTCTTTTATTGCTTTTGAGATTTGTCATAAGTTAATGAGCTTAAGCCTAAACCAGTGGACTTAGTAAACTCATCACATCCTCGCTCTGATTAGGGGTAATGAGAATACCTTAAGTGTGAAGTCAGCTTCTCACACTTAATCACCATGATGTAGGATTAAGATCATTAACCTACTTGTGATTATTTAGATGTTTTTGGTGTTTTTGTTTAGTGTTGAGTAATGAGGTTAAGCCATAATCAGGGATTAAACAGACTCATTACACCATCCTAAGAGAAGGATAATAGATGAGAAAGTTTAAGCTGAGGAAAGCTCCTCAACTTAATCCATGATTAGGGATTAAACTCATGACAAAACAAAGCCTTTATTAAGTGGATTTTATTTAATGGTGAGATGATGAAGTGAATTTTATGGTTTGTAAGACAACTTGAGGGGGACTTGTCCATTAACACTAGGGTTAGTCCTTCTTAACCAATTAAGGAAGAATTGGAACCCTAATGTAAGGCCCAAGTTACAAGTGTAATGTCTTGATGATTATTATGTGAATTGATTAAGGGAGTTAAACACATTAAGGGTTTAACACTTAGGATTAAAATTATACACTCCATCCTAATAGAAGGATGCAGGCATAAGCTTAACCACAAAGCCTTAAAGCCTTTAGGGTTTAGTCCCTGATTATGAAATGAGAAGAGAAGACTCAATGAGACACAAAGGTAAAACTAAGTGGGGGACTAATCAAAACCCTAATCATTGTCATGCTTGGTTGTTCCTAATGTTTGTGAGGTTTAAGAAAGAAATCTTCAGAGGAAACACCAGGAAGCAGATGAAAGGAGTAGAGAGAAGCAAAGCAACTTGCTTCATTTAAGAAGACAAGTCACTTGAGGAAAGAAAGTAAGAAGAAAAGAATGAGCAAGCTCAATCTCAAACACATAACAAAATGCAGCAAGGATGTATGAAAGAGATGAAAATAAAAAGTGAGAAGTGAAGGCAAATTCACTTCTCAAAGTTGCTTACCACCTGAAAAGTTAGTGAAAAGAATGCAATGCAATGCAACATGAGATGGAATGACATGATACAAACCAAAACCAGAAGCATATATGAGATGATAATGATGCTATGAGATGATGCAAACATGAAACAAAGCATAGGGATGATCATACAAACCTATGGATGCAAATGAAGCAAGTTTAGAACCATGATCATACATGAAATGTTATGAAGTGCAAATGGCATACAACATTGCAAATACAAGATGCAATGATCAAACATGCTTCTAATATGTCTTAAGATGTCAAATGAATCAAATGGATGCACAAATTGCTATGGCAAGTCAAGGTATGAATGCAAATGCAAGATGAATGCAAAAGGAAGCCCAAATTAGGGTTTATGATCAATGCATCAAACAAAAACCAAAATCAGAAGCAAACATCAAGATAAAAAATTGAAAATGCAATCCAAGGGAACCTAACCCTATATAAACTCACTGCCCAAAGGAGGGGTTCTAACTCTTAACCTAATGTAAGTTATGAATTTCCTAAGTTTCCTAGGGTTTTAGGGTTCCTTAACAAGAAAAATGCCAAACAAATGGAAAATGAAAGATCAAATCATGCCAATTTAATCTCACAAACTACATGCTAAACAAAATGCAATGCAAGAAGAATCAAAGTCCAACTCTCAATGGTTAGGCAGAAATGATTTTTTGAAGGTTGGATCAAAATAATGCCTTGAAATGATTTTAATTCCATGAAAAATTCTCAAAAGACATCAAGATCAAAATAGAAATTTGGTTTGAGGGTTGGACAATGTTTCTAAATGTTTTTAAATGTTTTATGAATTTTTTGGTGATTTTTAAATACCTAAAAGTATTTTTAATTAATTAATTCTCATTAATTAATTAAAAATAAACTTTTAAATGATTTAAAAATATTTTTTAATGCAAAAAATAAAAATAAAAATGTTTTTGGTTTCTGAAATTAAATAAAAGTTTATATAAAAATTTTCAGAATTTTTGAAAATGTTTTACTATTTTTAATAAATTGGACAAAACAAATCAAGTAAAAATGAAAAATAAAATGAAATAAAACTGAAAATGGGAAAGTATGCGAATCCAAGGGCTGAGGTTCAAACTGGCAGGGGCAGGAATTGACCTGGCGCGCTAATGGACGGCCCACATTCAAATTTCGCTAATTATGGTTTAGCCCTAATCCAGTGCCCTAATCACTTTCAGATGACCGGAACAGTGTTCCGGTCATCTTCTCCGGCAAGCCACTTATGCTATCTCACTCCCTACGCATCCCCAAGCCCTCTAACTTTCCAGAAATGATCCCCATAACATCCCCAACAATAATCACTCACCAAAAATCATTTATTCATCATCAAATCCATGAATCGAAGCAAAACGGAAAAGAACACAGAAATTTCAGAAGCTTGTGAAATACTCATTTCTCAACTATTTTCAAAACTAAACACATCATGGCAATCAGTGAAGCATGTAGAATCATTCTATAACATAAAATGAGAGTTCTGGAAAAATAAATGCCATGGCTACCTGAGCTTGAGCTTTCGAATCAGGGACTTTCTGGCCAGTTCTTTGCTTCAAATCCACTCCAAAGAACCTCCTAAGAAGCTTGCAATGCTTGGTTGGAGTTTAAATAGCCTCTGGAGAGAGTTTGCAGAATCTCAGTTCATGAAAATGTGAAAATCGTGTTTTTGATTGTGGAGGTTTCAGGGCAAAATGAAGGCAGGGAAATGATCAGCAAGGTTTGTGGAGTTGAATGGTGAAAAAAGTTTGAAGGTTTGATGGCTGAATCAAGAGATTCGAAGGCTTTTGCAAATGAGAGGATTTTTGAGTATGCTGTGTTCTTGGAGCTTTAAGGCTTGTGTGTGTTATGAGAATGAATCCTTGGGATGTGTTTGTAAAGTTTGGATTGGGCAGAGAGTGGTTGTGTCACTGTGGGATTGGTATGGCTTCAAGTTGCAAAAAGTCAAGCAAGTTGTACTTGGAGGTATGGGCAAGTGGCAGGCTAGGACAGGAGCATGGTTGTGTTCAGCTGTGTTTAGGGAGAACCATGGAACTTGATTTGAGATGATTCAACAAGTTGCATAAAGTTTATGATATGTTTTGCAATTTTCATAAAGCTTGGCCCCTTTGGGAATTCTTGTGATTCAAGGCATGAAAATGCAAAGTTCCTTGGCCCATTCTGAATTTTAGGTGTTGTATGATCATGTTGTGAAGATTATAAGTCCATTTGGTAACCTTAGAACACTTGATCAAGTCATTTTGCAAAATGCCTCTTTGGTGGAAACTTTGAAATTTTGTGATTTTTGCCAACTTTGACAAACCATAACTTTTGATCCATAATGAATTAGGTCATGTTCTTGTACTTTTTGAAAAGGGAATGATCCATTCTACAACTTTCATGACCAAAGTTTTTCCATTTGAAGCTTTTTTGAATCAAAAAGTAAGGGTTGAAAAAGTTGCCTAAAATGACAATTTCATTAAAAGTCAAACTTGTCCAAAAAGTCAACTTTGCAAAAGACTTGTGATTCTTCAATTTTGTGAACGTCCAACCTCTTCTATGATCAAATAAAGATCATATACAATCAAAATGATGAAGAACACCCCTTGGTTGGGTCATTGAGGGCCTCAGATGCCCTGATTTTACACTAACTTGCTTGAAAAGTCAACTCTTGATCAGATGACTTCCCCATGGAATTTCTTCATGAAAATTGATATGCATACTCCCTATACCATATAGAGACCAATAGAAACAAGAATGACCAAAAAATTTGGAGTTATGGCCTCTGAAACCAAAACCCTAATTTTAGGTCATCTGTGCAGTCAAACCTGGCTCTGCTTCCATACCATTTCCAGTTCTTGTGATTTTTTGAAATTCTTGACTTTGAGAGGATATAATATGATACTTGAACATACATGGACCCCTTTTAAGTGATTGATGACCTTTGGAGTGGCTCAAGAAGCTCTTGGATTGCTCAAATCACAAACCCTAGATGCAGATGACTTTGAACCAATGCAGTGAATAAAAAATGTGATATGAGATGCTATGATTGAGTTTATGCATATGAAATTGTCACAAGCCATGGTGTGAATGGGTGAGGGCAAATTTGGGGTGTTTACACCGACATCTGTGGAAGAGGGAGCTACGAGGAATAATTTCCTTGTATCGGGTTTCAAAAATATTTAACTATAATTGTTTGTGTTTAATAATTATTGTTATTTCATTATGCTTGCTTTTTATTATTTTAATTTTTTTTCCGTTTTATTATTTTAGTAGTGTTGGTATGTGATCAAAGTAACCGAACAAGTTAAATCAATTCTAAGCTAAAGATCTAATTAACTTTAATTCTGGCTGAGACTTTTTATTATTAAAATCAAACTTTTTGTTACGAGAGTAAAAAAAGTAGAAAGGTTAGGATCGAGACCACGAGAGTGTGAGGTTTTAACCGAATAGCTAAAGTTAGGCATTTGTTTTAAACACAACGAGAGCGCCTTAAAATGAATTAGACTTTATTAAGTTTTCAAAGAGTATTTTCTAAACACTTATGGGCTAGCGAGAGCATGCATAGGACTTTAGGAGTACAATCTAAGACAATACTACGAGAATGTGAGTTGAGGGTTTTTAAACTGATAACTTCTATAGAAGCACTAAAGTGAAATATTTCAATACGCTTAGTTTCAATTTAATCCGCATAGGTCTACTAAATTACATACCGTCCGCCTTATTAATATAATCTTAATCTAATTAATTAATTATCCCTTTAGTTTATCTTTAGAAACCAAATTCGTGACAATTTCCGCCTTAGCTAACATAGCAAACATTTATAGTACTAGAGTGATTACAAAGTCCCTGTGGGTTCGACATCTTTTTATTACTACGCGATAGGATGTGCACTTGCAGTTAAGATACCGTTAGACGTTAGGTAGATCACACATTATAATACACGTCGAAACTTCAAAAAATTTCATAAGCATGATCAACACACTTCAGAGAACATGATGCACACATAAAATTAAAGAACTAGGATCATGAAATTGGACCTACCTGAAAAGTTGCGGCAAGTGAAATACTCCTAGAAAACCATCAGCAAACTGCAGATCTCCTCCTTGAAACCTCTATTTGCAAAATAAATACAATTAGATCTTGGATTTAGCCTGGATCCAAGGATTTGAAGTTGAATCCTCTTGAAATTGACTTGATGAAATCCTTGCTCTAAGCTTCAAACAATGGTTGATTTGTGATCTATGTAGTACATTGATCAAGAATATGTGAAGAGATCAATAAGAAACCTTATGGAGAGTGAGATCCTAAGAGAGAAATTTTTGGTGTAATGTTTGAAATTTGAACAAATTTATGAAATCTAGCCCTAACCAGTGGGGTTAAGAGTTTTTATATCATGGTTTTTGGGCCTAGCCATAGTTAGAGATCCATTGGATGCATGGTTAAGGAGTTATGAAAGAATTTGTAAAAAAATATTTTGTGATAGATGGAGTGAATCTCATGTGCATGATCCTTTTCATTTTCATGAATGGCTCACACTTTATGTACTAATCAACATTGGATTTGATTCAAGATTTGGTTGTCCATGAGTTGAGAGTTTTGATTGGTTTTGCAAATTTACACATTATGAAATGCATGAGAAATACACCATGAAATCAAGTGGTTCAAAAGCCAATCTTGCTCTAAATGAAGTGTATTTTGGTATGGTGAACTAAATTTGGCAAGTAGAAGCAAGCATGGACCATTTAGAAGCCTTTTGCACAAAGTGGAAATTATGGACACATGAAAAACCCTAAAAACCACCTTGAGGTCTTTTGGCCATAACGTTTGATCCACACATCATATGAAGATGATATTATACTTTTTGAAAAGGGTATGGAATGATCTTCAACTTTTTTGTTTGGAAAAATTTCATTTGAGGCACTTTTGATGATGAAAAGTCAAGTTGAATGTGACTTATAAAGCTTCCAAAAATAGAAACTTTCAATTACAAGTCATTTCCATTTTTAGTAACTTTTGCCCTAAGCCTTTATTCTTTATGGATGATGAAATTATTGACATTTCATGACCATAAGGTGTGTGAACTTGAAAATCATGATTTTGACCTTAAAAATCCAAAGTTGACTTTTCTTTCTCCATAGTTGATTTTTGCTTAGATCACAAGTAACTGCATGACTGAAAACCCTCCATTAAGAACCAATGCACCAAATTCCATCATTGAACACTTTATAACATATAGAATACCATGAGAACAAATTAGAACCAAAATTTCCTCTAGAAGCTTCTTGAATTAAAAACCCTAGTTTGGGTCCCTTGTGTAGGAGGTGAAGCTATGAGCTAACTTCTTGATGAATTCACTTCTTCTGGTGACTTGAGGCACCATTTGAGCTTGTGTGAGATGTGGGAAACCCTTAAGGATTGTTAGGAGACACTTGGCTCCTATCCTTTGGCTTTGAATTATCACAACTTTTACAATCACTGATCATATGCCCTATGCTTCAAACAATGGATGTATGCTTCATCTTTCTATGCTATAAATGCAATGCAAAATGTGAGAATGATATACTAAATGCTATGAAAGTGAGAGGGAAAATTTTTAGGTGTTACATGGACCATATATTCTTGTAATAACGGTCATGAGGATCATTTTGGCTGAAAAAGTCAAACTTTGACTTTTTGGTCCAGGTGGAAATTACACTAGATACCCCTGGTTTTCTGATTTTTTGACTGGACATCCTATGAGGTATTTTAACCTTATGATGGACTTCCATGATGTATATGAGATATTTAAACCATACCCTATGGTATAGGCACTTGTCTAGATGAAAATCTTGACTTTTGGTTCCCCGATTAGTTAGAAACCCTAATTTGGGCATTGTGAAACCTAATCTTGTTGTCTTTGATCTCTGCACCTTTTGTACTTGTAAGTGGATTGCAAAAGTCATGTAAACATTCTTGATGATGTATGGAGGTCTTGGCTTCTTTCTCTATGAAAAAATTCATCTAGAGGGCATCAATTGACTGAAATCCTAATTGGTGATTGTAATGGCTCGGGGCCCAGATCATTGAAACTTTTGCACAGTCCTTGAAAGATTTTTCATATTTTGAGATTCCTTAGTCCTTTTATTGATTGAAAGGTTGAAAATATTATGTATTAATGATGGGTCATTTTCCTGAATCCTCTGAGGGACTCAGGAAACTTGATCCATTACGGGGATACTATTCAAACCTGTCTGCCGTAGTCCTTCGGCCAGTGCATTTTCTTTGATGAGGTACATATCTTAGGGTAAAAGTTTAGGGTATGACACATCCATTCATACTTATTTCGACTCATCATAAATTCATTATAATCTCTAGGTTCTTCGTATAGAACCTCGTTTGCAAAGATTAAGGCATAAGCTATAAGATCTGTATAACTAAGTCTCTGAGGTGGCTTGAGGACTCTTCTAGATTTGTCTCTTTCCAGAAGGTAGTCATTATCACTCTCCTCATCTTCTTCAACATCTTTCTCTTCTCCGTTGACTTCATCTGGGTTATGCACTCCAATATCATTATGCTCCACCTCAACAAGAATCTCTCCATGTTCTAGCTCTTCGTCAACATCATCAGTTTTCTTGAAATCCATCACAACTTCATTAAAAATTACATCTCAACTGGTGATATAGATCCTGTGATCTGGCTCTATGCACCATAGCCTATAAGCTTTGACTCCTTCAATGTATCCCATGAACATGCATTTTAGAGCTCTAGGTTCAGCCTTGTCTTGCCTAATGTGAGCATAGGCCACACATCCAAATACTCTTAGTTTGTTGAGATCTGGTGGATGTCCCGACAAAACTTCTTCGGGTGCCTTCATATTTAACGCAGTCAAAGGACATATGTTTATCAGAAATATTGTTGTTTAAACAACCTCATCCCAAAACACCTTCTTCAATCAAGCACTAACCAACATGCATATAACCCTTTCGATGATTTGTTCGATTGAATCTCTCAGTTAGACCATTTTGCTGAGGAGTACCTTATACAGTCTTATGCCTTGCAATCTCAGACTCAACACATTAATTGTCGAAAGCTTCATTATAGAATTCAAGGCCATTATCAGTTCTCAACCTCTTGACCTTTCTGCCAGTTTGAGTTTCGACCAAAACCTTCCAACTCTTGAAGTTCTCAAGAGTTTCATCTTTAGTATTCTGAATGAATACCCATAACTTTCTAGAATAATCATCAACTATGGATAGAATATACCTTGTATCTGAATGTGAAGGATTTCTTGCATCCCCCAAAGATCAACATGGATGCAATTAAGAGATCCACGTGTTCTTTATTTACCTTTGTTAAACTCCACTCTACAGGAATTACCAGATACACAAGGTTCACAAAACTCCAACTTCTTGACTTTGTCACTACCTAGCAGGTTCTGTTTCCCCAGTTCGACCATGCCTCTCTCGCTGACATGGCCCAATCTCATGTGCCGTAATTTTGTCTTCAACAACAGTTTCGTGGATGCAACATTTGTCGAACCACTTACAACTTCAACCTCAAAGGTATACAAGCCTTGTTTCTTCACGCCTCTCAAGACTTCCTTCGACCCCTTCATGACTCTTAGGATACTTTTCTCTCCTTAAAAACATATTCCTTGTCGAATTCACCAAGAGAAATCAGATTTCTCTTCAAGTCAGGTACATACCTAACTTCAGTCAATAGCCTTATTGACTCATCATGGAGATTGAATCTCACAGATCCAATACCTGTAATTTTGCAAGCTTTGTTGTTTCCCAATAGCACTGATCCACCATCTTAATCGCATAGTTTCTCGAATAAATCTTTGTTTGGAGTCATGTGCCAAGTTCAACCTGAATCCATAATTCACTCTTTTCTTGAGTCGCCTCTTGAAACCATAAGAACATCAGATGAGTCTAAATCATCTTGAACAATGGCAGCATTGTCGTTATCCTTACCTCCATGATCTTTTAGGCGTTCATGACACACCTTTCGAATGTGATCCTCCTTCTTACAATGATAATATTGAACACCACATGCTTCACCACTATAGGACTTTTGTTGACATTTACCCTTCTTCTTGTCGAACCTACTACCATTTTGCATGAATTTTGCCTTAACGGCCAAACCTTCACCAACCGTCGAAGGTTTATGCTCCTTTTGTTCGTTCAAGTCCTTATAGCACAAAGCAGATTGAACTTCTTCAAAGTTCAGGGACTCTCTCCCATACAAGAGGTTTTCTTTGAAGTGAGCATGTGTTCTAGGTAAAGCGCATAACAACAACAACGTTTGATCTTCATCATCGATCTTTACATCAATATTTTCAAGATCAAGAATCATCTTGTTGAACATATCCAACTGCTCAACCAACACTTTGTCTTCGCTCATCTTGAATGAATATAAAGCTTGCTTCAGGTAGACTCGATTCACCACGATTTGGTCATGTACAAACCTTCAAGTTTCGACCATAACCCTGATGATGTCGTCTCCTTTGATACCTGTCGGAGAACCTTATCACCAAGACTCAACAATATTGCGCTATGTGATTTCTCAATCATGGTCGTCTTTTCAGTTGTCGTAAACGCAACATTCATGGTCGTCTCTCCCTTCAACACTTCCAAGCAACCCTGCTGAACAAGTAAGGCTTTCATCTTCAAGCGCCACAGACCGAAGTTGTTCACACTGGTGAACTTTTCAATCTCATACTTTGTTGAAGGCATCTTCTCCACGCTCACCGCATCAATTTGTTGTGAATTGGATGCCCTATAAACAAAGTATAATCGGTTTCTTTATGATCAAAAAACCTACAAGGGTTAGGGTTTATGGTAACACAAGGATAACAAAAAGTTTTTGTCTAAATATGATGACTTTGGTTGTTATTTGGTAATATATGAAAGACTAAACACAAAATTATGTTGTTCTTTATAGGTGTATGTATGACTCAATACAAATCTTGTAAAAAATCGAATCAACCGAACAAACCCAAACCACATTTATTTTGTTTTGTTTGGTTCGATTTTTTTCGAAAAGTTAATCGAATCAAACCGAAACATATATTTTTTTATCTTGCGGTTCGAATGATTTTTAGCTTCAAAACCGCCCAAACCACACCACAAGCATCCTAAGAACTCGGTTCAAAGTTGAGTTTTATTATTTTCCATAAATTTAAATAAAATAAAATATTTATATTTTAGTTTTAATTATTTAAAAATTCGTTTTTATTATAAATAGTAAAAGTCAATTCAACCATTTTTTAGGAATCTATTTCAGAATTAGACTGACCTCTCAAAGAATGTGTAATTATTTTTAACTCTTGATAGATATTCATTAACTAAACTGTACAATTGCATAGGTAAATTTCAGTAACACATTTTACACGAAGTGAAAATAATGCAGTTTGCATGAAAATACATGTATATAGATACATGTGAGCAATAAAGTAGTAAAGAGGTAGCATATAATAATGCAAATCTTTTATCACATTTGTGGGGTCTAACTTCTTTCGCTGTAACATTGAAAGTGAAGAATATATACACTACAAACAAGCAACAAAAGCAACAACACTAACTCACTGCTTTTCTTTTTCCTCTCTGCATTCTGTACATCACACAGTGTTGCAATGAGAAAAATCGATTTTTATCAGTGGCAAAATAGCACGTATGAATAAAGGGTTCATTCTCCAACACTCTATAAAGCTATATACTATCAAACATAACTTCTTCTTTTTTTTATCTTCAACCAAAAACAAAACCCTAAGCTTTATATTATTACTAACATATAATATATAAATATATGTTTGTGTTATTGAAATGGTGACAGTGTTTCATTGATTGAATTCACTTTTAAAAGCAGCACTTTTTCAGACAGCACCACCAAATTGCACCATACTGCAATAATAAGAGGAGAGAGAAGTGCAGGGCTATAATATAAGGATTGATGATATAGTGCAGGGCTAATTAGAGGGCAAACAGCGAAAGCTACGCTCACACACTGCGTGTTTTGTGTTATACATCTTCCATTCCTCTCTCTCACACTCAGTTTTCTCATAGATCATAGATATACAGTACTACTAACAGACATGCTGTGCTCAACATATAAAACAAATCAATTCACAACACTCCAAAAATTATCCTTCACAGATCCCAATATTATACTCACTAGTGAAAACGGTAAAATTATGACCTAAAAACAACTTTCAATATTATAATAAGAATAATAGGATATAGAGTGCAACTAAAGCACCAAATTTTGCTTTCTCTTTTATGTAGGACTCATAATAAAGGCAACCATTAATAATGGAACTAAAGTAGGGCACAACAAATTTAACTGGCTACTATACTACTATCTATTATTTGAGTAAGAATAAGGAATTTATATAGAAAGTAGAAATTGAAGATTAAATATATCAACACATGAGAATGATAATTAGTTATATGAAGAAACATTATAGTCTTAATTTTCCCATCTGTTACATTACATATATGTGTTCTTTTTAAACCAAATGTAAACGCCAATACATAAATAATAACTAACATATACCTAATGAAGTTTGATTCAAATATCAAAGTTGCCCTATTGATTAATTTCTTCCTAAGTAACTTCTAGAAAAAAGATCTACCTTTTAACATAGCCTTCTTGAATCTTGATCCCTCTCAGATCTTCTGCAGTAGTGACTCTACATAGTAAATGATTTTGATAGTTAAACTGAGACTAGAAATCTCAGATTATACAACAACAAAATTAACTTTAAACATTATGGACCGTTCATTTCAGATTGAGCGGTCAAGATTGTAATTTGTAAGTTTCTTCAAGCTAGGGCATAGCACTATATTGCTGCTGCACATCATTCCAAGCATGAACACCGCCTCCATTCCAGTTGCTTCCATTATCATGACCAGCTCCACCACTAGCAGTAGGTGTAGCAGCAGCAGAACCATAAGAATTACCGAAAAACCACTCAGTCGGTGTATCTCCTCCGCCATTCGTACCTTCTCTTCTTGAATTTCCAACACAGAAATTCCCACCAGCTGGTTTTGAAACCTCAAGATTCTGAAACAGAATAGGTTGTAGTGGTTTCTCTGTCTGATTGTTATTATCTTTCTGGTTTTCTCCACCAAACAGCATGGATAATCTCTGTTGCTGTAGCTTCCAGTGCAAGTCTTGGTTCATAGAACTCAATGACTCAATAGAAGAAGCAATGTTATTGTTACCATGATTAATATTCATTGAACTCAAACCTTGAATTGCACCATTATAATTACTATTACCTGTTGAAAAAGGGTAATTCATGGCAGCAAGAGAATTTGAAGTAGCTGGGTAATTCATAGCAGAAGAAGTTTCTCCAAAAGGAGGAAAATGGTTAAATAACGGAGGGTGGTGCTGAAGTTGGAGCCTAGGAAAAGGTAAACCATTACCAAGGTGAAAATCCATGGAAGGAGAAGAAAGAGAATGAAGAAATTTCAAACCACCAACAAACTCAGAAGAAGAAGTAGCAGAATCTTTTGAATCACAAGAGAGTCTTGATGATGATTTCACTCTCTTGTTTTTTCTACATCCACCACCGATTGGAACGTTGCGTAAAGCACCGCCTTTTGTCCAATATCTTCTACATGTTTTGCAGAAATGCCTTGGTTGTGTTAAGCTGTAGTTGTTGTAGTAGCAGAATTTCGTGTTGGGTGAGTCACATCTTGGACACTTCATGTTTTGTTCTTGTGGTTTTGTTGAGGAAGATGTTGATGAAGATGTTTTCCGACCACCAGAACCTTGTTGATTGTTAATGTTGTTGTCTTTTGCAGACTTTGAGGTTTGTTGTGTTTCATCTGGTGACATAGTTTTTTTTGGAGCAAAATAAGGAACTTTAGCCTTAAGGGGTGGAAAAAAGTAGTTTTTTTTTAGTTTGGTTTAGAAGAGGGAAAGATAGTTAGAAATTGAATGGTTTCATGCATGGAATGGAAGAGATGTTGTTGTTGAGTTAGTTGAGATGAAAGAGGGTGAATGGGAAGTATTATTAAAAGGAAGTTGGGTAAGTAGTCTTTTTCAGATCTAATGGAATAAAGAAAGCTGCATGTGTATATAATTGTGTTGTGTATATATGGATATGGAAGAAGAGAGATATAGAGAGTGGGGCACAGATGTCACTGGATCATCCAAAACAGTTGTCTTGTGTCAGTCTGATCCACCAATACAACAAAACTAGTATTAAACATAAATTAAAGATTAAAGATTAAACAATTATTTTGCCCTTAAATGTTTATTCCGATAAATAATTTTGTTAAAAATTCTATATCGGATAATATATGTTATGAATATGTTTTTATAACTAGGACCCTAAAATTGATTTTATATAGTTGAGTTAAGTTCATCAAGATAATATCATAGTCTTGTATAAGATTCAATTGAACCTGCATTACCATTGTTAATCAAGTTCCATGATGTACAAATAATGTTGTAGTTTTTGTATTGCGTGATTATTACACATAAGTTTCCTATCTGAGTTGGGACATGTCTAACAAACTTTTTCGTCACACATGCATGTCCTTTCTTTCTCTTTTAAGTTATATATAAACATGGACTTTGACACTTGTGCTTGCTTGCATATAATTGTAAGATTCTTGGTCACAAACATTGCGGACCAAAATTATAATCACTTTTGATAATCAATGCTTTTACAATTGGTTTTGGTAATTAGCACATAAAAAGGTACCAAAAGATCACTTAGAAATGAACTCCCAATTCAACAACGGTATTGCCTCAATTTTTTTTTTTGCTTAAATAGTCTTTTAGTCCCTGTAAGTTAACAAGTTTTTGGTTTTCGTCCCTGAAAGTTTTTTTTTTCGGTTTAAGTCCCCACATTTCCAAAACGCGTTGGTTTTAGTCCCTACTGTGAGTTAGACGTTAAAAAAAAAGGGATGTGGCAGACGGTGCTGATGTGGCAGGTCGTTTGGCATTTCTCAATAATCCAAGTGGCATTGTCATTTACACATGTGGCATTGTCATTTTCCTATTTATTCTAGAGGGACCAAATCCAAAATATAGAATCACAGTGTTCAAGCTTTCTTCTTCAAGCTTTCTTCTTTCTTCCCTATCGTCTCCAATGGCATCTTCTTCTTCTGCACAATCTCATCACGTTCAAGCACCAGTTTGTGGTTGCAACAGAAGAATGAAATTGTTTATGTCAAAAACTGTTGAAAACCCTAATAGAAGATTTTGGAAGTGTCAAAACTCAGGGTTAATGTGTGGATGCAAGTTGTTCATTTGGGATGATGAAATAGAACGAAATCCAGCCAGTGAGCTTAAAATTTCAAGTGGTTGTGAGTGTTCTGAAATGTTGAAGGAGTTTGTTAAGGATATTGAGGTTAAAAAAAAGGAAAAAGTGAAGATTAAGTTGGAGAAGGAAAAAAGAAAAGTGACATTGTTGAAGTTTTTGTTGTTTGGGTCATGGGGGTTCTTCCTTGCTTATCACAAATGGTGCTGAATCCCATTTGTTTGTGTCTGTATTTTTGTTTTTGGTTTTTAGTCCCTGTAAAATTAATGTATTTTGACATTTGTTCATGTACCAAATGATTAATGAAATAGATGTTATGGTTTTGGCTAGTTTATGTATGCAATTATCTTACTCCTCTTTTGAATTGTGCATAAAGTACACCAATTACTTATCACAACAATGCTTTAACTCAAAATACACCCATTGTCATTTTGTTTTTTTTTTGTTTTTAGTCCTTGTAATAATAAAGTATTTTTTGAGTTTGGTCCTTGTACATATATATGTGTGCAAAATACTGTAATCAAAATACACCATTTGTAATCAAAATACTGTAATCAAAATACACATTAATGTGTAACATTGTATCTTAAATCACACCATTTGTAATCAAAACATAATACAAAACAACATTTGTAATCAAAACATAATGGTTCAACTGTAATCAAATTACATAATACAAAACAACAAGTCCATTGTATCAGTCAAAACATATGTCTACAGTTTCCATGGTTGTGCAGGGCTACTTCCTTCTCCCTTGAGGTTCTTGCACCTGAGTACCCTTGTTCTATCACTTCTCCTCAACTCTAACTTCCTTGCAACCTTTTGTTTGGGTTGTTTGGGTTGTTTTGCCTAGAAAGACACAATAAACACAATAGAAACAGAATATATTAGGCCAAAGAAAATACATAGATGCCAATTTACAAAACAGAAAACAGACACATTAATAACATTAATAACAGACTCACCTTTTGTTTAGGAACAACCTCTTGAACAGGTGCAGAGAGAATGTAGTTTGGTTGTGAGTCACTAACTCCTTGTGAAGCCATTACAGGTGGAACCTCAACAGTTGGAGGCTGGTCACTAGCAACTTGAGTTGGAGATGGAATTTTGGAACTGAGATCATTGAGATTGGGTTGAGGTTGTGTTGTATCAAAAGCTGCACAAAGATCTGCTGCAAGCATTTCAAAGTCTTGGTCCATATCACATTGTGTATCTTGCTGTTGTTGTTGTTCTGAAGGAGGTTCATCTTGAGGCTGTTGTTGTTGTTGTTCACTTGGAGGTTCATCTTGAGGTTGTTGTTGTTGTTGTTCACTTGGAGGTACATCTTGAGGCTGTTGTTGTTGTTCACTTGGAGGTACATCTTGAGGCTGTGGCTGTTGCTGAGTTGGAGGTTCATCCTGAGGCTGTGGACCTTTCTTTGGTTTTTTCTGCAAACAGAGTAGCACAATCAATACATATAGTAAGAAAACATGATTCATGTCTGTAGCATGAATACATACCTTTCTTTTTTTAGCTTGAGGGTCAGGCACCTGAACTGAACTTGGAGGTACATCTTGATCCTGTGGCTGTTGCTGAGTTGGAGGTTCATCTTGAGGCTGTGGACCTTTCTTTGGTTTTTTCTGCAAACAGAGTAGCACAATCAATACATATAGTAAGAATACATGATTCATGTCTGTAGCATGAATACATACCTTTCTTTTTTTAGCTTGAGGGTCAGGCACCTGAACTGAACTTGGAGGTACATCTTGATCCTGTGGCTGTTGCTGAGTTGGAGGTTCATCCTAAGGCTGTGGACCTTTCTTTGGTTTTTTCTGCAAACAGAGTAGCACAATTAAAAATTAAATTGGGGGACCAAAATAAAAAATAAAATTAAAATAGAGGGACCAAATTTGGTACCTTTCTTTTTTGAGCTTCAGGGTCTTGCACCTGAACTGAACAGCTTCTTGCATTGTGTCCATTTCCACCACAGTTGGTACAACAATAAGATGTCTGTGTCCTTACCTTGTTTGGGTCTTCATCAGGTTCCCTCCTCCTTAATTTATTTGGCCTACCAGGGCCTCTTTTGTAGGATGGAGGCAACATTTCCTCAGTTTCAACCTCAGGCCACATGTCTTGGCCATTAATTGGGCTAACATTGAAATCATAGCATGCCACATATGTTTCTTTAGAATAACAGTCATCTACATAGTCTTCTGGTGGTTGGTTTCTATAGCCTAAGGCAGCAACTGCATGTCTACATGGTATGCCTACCAATTCCCAAAAGTTACATGTACAAGTTCTTTTAGAAGTGTCAACTATGAAACTATGTTTGCTATGGATATGTTCAACTTGCCAAATAGTATCCCCAGACCAGTTTGGAAGCCAATTACCAGCATTTTCTACCTCTTTATCTAACCTAAATCTAGGTCTTGGCATTATCCTATGTTCCCACCTATCAACTTTTTCTCTTAAGTTAGAGTTTCTAGTCATAAGGTAGTTTCTTATCCATTCACACATGGTTAAGATTGGTTTATCCCTAGCAACTAGTATTGTGCTATTAAATGCTTCAGATACATTATTCATTAGCACATCACATTTGGGATAGAATGAGAAAGCATGCTTACACCATGATTTTGTAGGTATTTTGATCAACCACTCCCAAGCCTTAGGATGTAATACCTTCAACTCTTTCATTTTTGCTTCCCATGCTTGAATGTATGTGGCCTTTGCTGCAGCCATCATAAAATCCCTGATTTGTGTGCCACCACCAAACTTCTTTTTGAAATTGGCATATAAATGCCTAAGACAAAGCCTGTGCTCAACCCTCTCAAACATCTCTTCAAATACTGGAATTAAGCCCTTGAAATCATTACAAGAAAAATAATAAGGGACCAAATCAAAACACAATTACATGACTTAGGGATGAATTTAAAAAAACAAACATTACTTAGGGATGAAGTTAACAAAAAAAGGAATTGATAAGGTACCTTTTGCTGGTCTGAAATGAATACCCATCTTTTGTCTTGTCCAATGTCTCCCAAAAGCAATGTCAGGAACCACCTCCATGACTCCTTTGTCTCAGTCTCACATACACCAAAAGCCAAGGGGTAATATTGGTCGTTAGGGTCCCTTCCAACAGCAACAAGCAAAGTGCCTCCATATTTGTTCTTGAGGTGACATCCATCAACACCAATGAATGGCCTGCAAGCAGTAGTGAATCCCTTCTTTACTCCATCAAAGCAAAAATAAAAGCTGCCAAATCTGGGTTGAATTGTGGCACCAACTCTGGTGACATTAATTTTGCAGGTATTCCCTGCATTGACCCTCCTTAATTCTGCAGAATACCTCCACAACAGAGTATATTGCTTTGTTGCATCACCTTCAACCAAACCTTTTGCAATTTGCCTTGCCCTCCATGCCCTGTTCATACTTATACCTACTGAGTAAGTATTCCTAATATCAGAGACAATATCACGAATCTTAATTCCATCAGATGAGGCCATCCTAGCCGCCACAGTCTTTGCAATCCACTTGGAGTTAGCAGTGGTGTTGTTCAAAACCCTACCACACGTGTGAGCACCATACCATTTTTTCATTCTATATGTGTGCTTATTCCCCACTTTACTAACAAGAGCCAAAAACCCACAATTGCCCTTGCAAACTACTCTCACTCTAACCTTGTCATTTTTCACATACTTTATCTCTCTTCCATTTAATACTGACCATTCAGTTATTGCATCCTTAAATTCATGCAAGGAAACAAACTCCAAACCAACTTTGAACTTGTAATCCTTGTGCAATTCCTCCATCTTAAACCTAGGATAATTTGGTCCATCCTCTTTATCTGATGCATCAGGATCACTACTGCCTAGATCTTCACTTAAATAATTAGTGTCAACCAAATCATCCTCAACACTAACTCCACTTGATGAACCCCTAGTAACACCAACATTTCTTATCTTTTTTGGAGTAGCCCTATGTTTCCTTGCAATTTGCTTAATCCTTCTTGATGGTTTCTCTGCAAAGAAAAAGCCATCATCCTTGCCAAGGGCCCTATCTTCCTCACTGTCCTCAAATGATAAACAATTAAAATCACTATCATCACTGTCATCACTGTCATCACTGTCATCACTGTCATCAAGATTATCAGCATTAGCATCAACCTTGGCAGTTTCATCAGCATTTCCTTCACTTTCAGCACCATTGGCATTGGCAGCAGCATTATCATTGACAGTTTCATCAGCATTTCCAGCATTATCATTCACATTTCCAGCATTAGCATTAACTTTATGCTCAACAAATAAATCCACACTACAACAAGTTTCAACAGCATGTTCATAAATATTAGCTGCATCCCTATCACTAATTAGCCTTGCATGTTTACCCGATACATTGTTATACCACCATAGAGAATAATCAGTGGCCTCAAGGTTGCAAATATCTTTCACAATACCAGTTGCTTCAAAATAGCTCCACCTATCAGGGTCTATCTCTACTTCATGTTTAACCCCACCTAAGTAATACACCACACTATCCCTAACCATCCTTCCCCCATAATGAATGTTCAGTATAAATGTCATACCTGAAGTTGATCAGTCCCGATGGCCTTTGCTGCAGGTCAGTCCCGTCGTCTTCAATGTATGAAGTTTACTTGACAGTTTCCTTGAAAACTCTTCAATGGCTGAAAACCTAACTTTGTAGGGACGATAGTGAGAATGCAAAAATTAACCTTTCATGTTCCATTTTGTGGAAGGAAAATGACAAATCCACATGTGTAAATGACAATGCCACTTGGATTATTGAGAAATGCCAAACGACCTGCCACATCAGCACCGTCTGCCACATCCCTTTTTTTTTAACGTCTAACTCACAGTAGGGACTAAAACCAACGCGTTTTGGAAATGTGGGGACTTAAACCGAAAAAAAAAACTTTCAGGGACGAAAACCAAAAACTTGCTAACTTAGAGGGACTAAAAGACTATTTAAGCCTTTTTTTTATTAGGATAATTTGATATTTCAATATAACCTTAAAAACAACTAATTTCTCAAGTTAAATAGAACCACATAGATGTCATAGGATTGATCGTTTTTTGTTATCCGATTCCATTATATCTAATTAGGGGTGGTTGGTCAATTCATTGGGGTTGAGAGATGTCTTGGATCATTGTCCGGAATCAATTTTCACAAGAGTAAATTAATTAGTATTAACGCTCCTACTAATTTCTTAGAAACTGCTTCCTCGTTCCTCTCATGTAGAATGGAAAGAAAAGAGTTCACCTTCCTCGGCATGCCGATTGGGTCAAATCCTAGAAGAGTATCCACATGGGTCCCTTTAGTTTCTAAATTGGAGAAGAGACTTTCTAGTTGGCAAAATAGATTTTTGAGTATTGGAGGGAGAATCACGCTTATCAAATCGGTGCTATGTAGTCTTTTGATTTTTCAATTGTCTTTCTACTTAGCTCCGATGAAAGTTCGGAAGGATATCACCAAGATTCAAAAAGCTTTCCTTTGGGGTAGCTCGGAGGTAAAGAGGAGAACTCATTGGTTTAGGTGGGAGGATCTTTGTTTACTGGAAGAGAATGGGGGTTAAATTTGAAAAGAGTAGAAAATTTCAATATAGCCCTCCTAAATAAGTGGAGATGAAAATTTTTACAAGGGTCGGAAGATTTGTGGTTTAGGGTGTTGAAAGCTAGATACGGAGATATTGGTCTTTGTGTTTTGGGTTGTGTTCCCAATAGATCAACTTGGAGTTCTCATTCGGCTTGGCGGATGGATATTGTTTCTATTCCAAACAAATACTTGGAAGACCATCTTTTGAACTTTTGCTCTTTTAAAATGGGAAACGGATTTTCCATACCCTTTTGGCACGCAAATTGGACCGGTATTGAGAGTCTTAGGATGTTATTTCTGAAGTTGTTTGATTTGTCGCTTCTTAAAGAGGTTTCGGTGGCGGGAATTGGGGGATGGCATGATGATATTTGGGAGTGGGGAGACTTTGGGATTCCTTCTAATAGGAGAACCTCTTCTTGGAATTCGAATTACCAACTGTTGCTGGTTCTGTTTCGGCTAATGAAGTGATTTTTTTATGATTCTAATCATGCTTCCTCTTTTATAGCGGACACTATTTTTCTCCAGGATACTAACGAACATGTTCAACATTTGAATAATATTTCTTATGATATGCTGCACTCAAGATCTGCTCAGGGCCGCTTTGATGCCTCTGCTCCTGATTCAGCCAATCTTGTTTCTGCTCTTTCGCGATCGGAAGGAAGCTTCAGGCATCATGAAATACTTTCTTCTGTTGTGGTCTCGGATATTAATGTTCAGCCTGCCTCAATCAGCATCAATATTAGGATGCAACAACAAGGTTTTTCATCTTCGTATTAGTCTTTGCGAAGTAGAACTGATGTTGAGCAGGAGATTACCACTATGATAAGCATGTTTCATGAAGTTCAACTGGATTATAGCAAGACGGCGTGTCTATGTTAGCCATTGGAAGGTAACGACGAGTATTCCATTAGTTCTTTCTATAAAATCATTAGAAATTCCCGCATTACTTTCGGTACTCCTAAAACGTTTGATTCGGCATTTGGAATTCTTTGGAGAATAATTGCTCCTCCCAAGATCAAAGTGTTTAGGTGGAGATGTTTCTTGAACAAATTAACTTTGAAGGATATCTTGTTATCTAGTAACACCATTCCGTCGGATAGTGATTCTAGTTGTGCTTTTTGTAACAATTGTAACGCCCCGATTTTATAAAATATTTTTATAAAATAAATATCAAGAGTATGATGGTGTAGTTGGAATAATAAGTTGATGAGGTATTTTATTTAAATAATGATAATATAATGAGGTGGTATTATTATTATAATATTGTTATTTAATAAATAAAATAAAATATAAGTTGGAGGTTTGAGGGGCAAGGTTGTAATTTGATTTTGTTATGAAAAGGGGAGAACACGATACATTTTCTCATTTTATCGTATTTTGACGAAGGAAATAGGGCTCTGGAGAAAAAAGGAAAGGAGAAGGGAAATCAAGGATCGTAAAGCTTCAAGATCAAGGCTTTGCAAGGAATTTGTCAAATTCGAGGTAAGGGGGAGAAAGGGTTCTTTATTGGTGATCTAACATTAAAGGGTAATTGGGAGTTCCTTACTCCCCTAGGGATTGTCTAATGTTGTTGATTATGATGAAATTATGATATGTTGTATATATAGGTTATGATGATTGATTATGGTTGTGTGAAATTGATGTCGAATAATATGCTTGATATTGTAATTGGAATGCTGATGATTTGAGTTATATGATAAGTTTGGAGATAATGATGTAAACGGAGAATTGGAAACAAACCTAGGATCTTTCTTAATTTGATTAGTAATATTAGGTTGTGAAGATTATAAGGATTTAGAGGTATCAAATAAGTATAAGAACAACATTTGGACCGTTTTGAGTGATAAAAGTGAGAGATAAGCAATAAAATTCGAACTGGTATCAAAGAAGAAAGAAGAATTGATTTTTGGGAAAAGTTGATGTTTGGACGCAGGTGCCCTGACACGGGCCATGTCACACGACACGGGTGGCCGTGCCAGGCTATGGGAAAGGGGTTTTGGAGGAGTTCTGGGAAGGGGGAGCTTCAGAGGTCCTGACACGGGCCGTGTCGCACGACACGGGTGGCCATGTCATCCTTTTGTGTTGGATATAAGTGTGATTTTTAGTGGCACGTTCAGGCCACCTGACACGGGCCGTGTCATGGGACACGGGGGCCGTGTCAGGCCTCTGTTTTGAGGAATTTTTCTGTATTTTAAGTGGGTTAATCTCGAGTTCTTGTTTGATACTTGTACCATTAGTCTAGGGCCTTGATGATGACATCCATGTTTAACTATAGGACCCGACGACCGATAATAAGAGTGTGCGTGTTATGTGATTATTGTGGATAGTATACCTTTATTAATATGTCGGTTAGGAGGTGTTGATGATGGAAATGTTTACTATAATTCTTGCACAATTATATGAAGGAATAGTGATAAACGAAGAGGATCGTGGTGATTGGTAACATAGTTGATTATATGTCTTGCTTAGATCCCATGATGTAAGGGTTGGTAGCGGTGAGGATCGGAAGGATCGTGTTGTATTAGAATATATGTATAAGAAATGATTGAGAGGGGAATTAATGAGGAGTTCATAGGCTATGATAATCAGTAATTAGTGTGTAGGAATATATGTGCTTATGTTGATTTACATGACTCTTGATGATGAACCATATGAGTTGTATTGATAATAAGTGTGAATATTGTCTAATTATTTATGTGACCCATGTGATGGGATGTGTGATAATTGATGAAGATCATGAGGATCGTGTTGGCATGATTGTATTAGAGGCATAAGTGTGCTAATATTGCAATTGAATTGTGTGAATTATGAGCATGTGTTATATATTTAACATAATGATATGATGATGTGTTCAATAATTGATGAGATCATTTGGATCGTGAAGGCATGACTATTATCGTGCGTATTTGTATTATGGTGTATGTGTTAAGTCTGCATATGCATACACATTTGGTGGAATGATCATGTCTCGGTGGAGCGTAAGTGATCATTCGGATTCACTGTGAATCATTGGTGCAGGGATGATTGTGTCTCGGTGGAGTGTAAGCGATACATCCGGGTTCGAATTAATGAACCATTGTTGAAAGTCGGTACCGCATTTGCATTGTGTCATTGAGTCACTTTGCATTGATTGAATTGATGATGTATAATATATGTTGATGAACTATTTGAGATATTGATTAATTGTATGATGTATGAGGTGTATTTGGTGAATAGAGGTGAGATTACCCTGTAAGATGTTATTTGCACCGTTAATATATTGAATTGTTTTCTCACTCCTTTGTTGTTTGGTTACGTTTGTGCTTCTTCGAAAGTACAGATGATTCATGTACTTGAGTACGCTCAGAGTACAAGTTATTGGTCGAGTCCTAGGAGTCGCTCTGATACGTAACATGGGAAATGGGGATACTTGTTGTTTAACTACTCTTGTTAATAATAGTTACGTATCATGTTTTCTTGAAATTTGTAAATCAAGAGTATTGATGAATATTGTGGAATTGTGGCGAATTGTCGTTTGTTGTATAAATGATATTTTTCCATTGTTTTAATGAAAAGAGTCATGATGAATTAAGTACTTCCGCTATTTTTGTAAAGAATATGATATTGTTGGTTTTTGGTGAAAAAGTAGCATTCCACTTTTGATAAAAACTCTGATTTTATTAATAAAATAGTTGTTTTATTTAAATTGGGAATAATGGGTGTTACAATTGGTATCAGAGCATGTCGGTTCGTCCGGCCAAGTTGTCGTGTATCGTTTGTCCCAGAGTATATGATATGTGTGTGAAACACTATCGGTACTTTCTTGTTTGCTAGCTGTTTGTTTGCAGATGTTTGTTGAGTATAAGTGGGGGAGATGTTATGGCTTCTCCTGAGAGTTAGCTTGTGGTGTGTTGGAATTGCGGTGTGGCAGAGGTTACTAAGGTTGGTGTTGACTAAGGATTCACTCGTGAAGCAACTTAGTTCGCAAGATGCAAGGAATGCTATTAAAGTTGGGAAATGTGGCTTATGACCATTATGATTGTCGGCTATCTATTGGAAAATTGAGGAACTGATCACCCTCAATCCCTTGTTAATAGAAGAGGGAATCGTGTTGGATGCAAAATACATATCTTTCAGCTGAGATAGTATGTTCAGTAGACCAGTTGGAGTGGAGTCGGAGTTATTAGTGGCTTAAAAGAGAAGATGTGGATTCCAGTATCGGAAAAAGAGATGGATTTAAGGATTGATTATGTTGATTAGATATTACTAATGGTTACTCCTCAGTGAGTAGGGAGTGAATTTGGAATGGAAGATTGCGAAAAGTTGAACGTCATATCCACGGAGTGCATGGAGGAACTTTTGAAAGAGGACTCCGATGTTTGATTGGGTTGTTTATATGGTATTAATTGGGAGTAAGGTTACAGTGATGGGTCGTTTGTAGAGCCTGAATTGTATTTGTGTTTTGAAGAATATTTTAGCGGTGTTGTTATAAGTAAATATGGGACTATTCCTTGGTCTGCCATGGTGCTAAGAGGAATAGTTGGAAGAATCATCGACAAAATGGATTGTGAGAGCAAGGGTGCCTTCTGGGAAAAACTTTAGTGTTATTGATATAGGAAGATGAGGATGTGAAGTTACATGTCGATTAGTGAATATTATGAGGATTCATAATTATGAAGGGAATAAATTGGACTCGATTGATGAAGGGTCAAGAGTGAACTGGTATTCATCTTTAGTATTGATGTTGTTATGAGTTGGATTATAGTGCCTACCAGGACCTTGAGTTAGTTGGAATTTTGTAAGCATGTTATAAAGAGAAGGTGATAATTGGAACCAAATGTTAACAGGTCATGTTGGATGAATTTACTTTGTTGAAGGTTGTAGAAGAGAGATTGAGGAAGTAAGTGTTGAACTATGTTTTGGCATAGTATGATAAGAAGTGGATGAGTTTTTGAAAGTATGAAGGTATAATTTTTGTGGAAATTAATTATAACCAGGTGTCTGCACAATGTAGTGATGTTGAGCTATTGCCTTAGTAGTATGGTGTACATTGATACAACAGAGTATGTATAGTTTCATAGATGTTTGAAACGGTGAACAGTGAGTTATGGGATGAAGCAAGGGAAATATAAGTATCATAATATGTGTTGGACTATTAAGACAAAGGTAAAATAATAAGTGTGCAATATTTATTTTTATGGAATTTATGAAATCAAAGTCTAGTTAATGTGGAATTTGAAAGGTTGGAAGGATGATCCAACGAGAGAGTAGATGTAATGTGTAATTGTGAAATGATCATAGATGTTGCATAGAAGATAGTGGTGAATGGTATGTATTAAGGTGGGTATGGAGTATGGATTGTGCCTTTCAAGGTGGCTTGGATAATTTCGAGATGGTAACTTTTGGATGTTCTTGTCTATAATGAGTATTTGGACTTAGTTAGTTGTTATTGCAGGTTATAGAAAGTTTGCCCAAATTCGTATTTTGTGGTTCGGATAACTTGTGAAAGATAAGTTATTCGTTGAGAAGGGTTTTTTTGAGGTAGAGTGTTGGAGAGCCAGAGTAAGAATTAGTTATGGTTATAGTATGGTTTGGTTGATTCTGACAAGCGGTGGATAGAGTGTTGGATAATGTTGTGATAAGTTGATAAGTTATTAGTACTTGATCGTAAAGTCATAGTTGGTATTATACGATGAGAGAGGAATTATGGAAGTATCTATCTTACCCATGGATTGAAAGTGGATGAGAGTAAAATTGTGGGAATATCCGATAGTATTGTTGTTATGATTGAAGATTGAAGTGTTTGGTAATATCATGAACACACGGTTTCGATTTGATCGGAAATGGGGGAAGGTAAGACGACTAAGATAATTGGAAGGTTTGAGGTAGGAAGTCGAGAATTTTTCCTATGTTTGCATTAATGGTTGAAGAGTTCGAATTGAGTTAACCACTAAGACATTCAGATTTTGGAGTATGCTAAGTGAATTATTATGATAATTGTGGTGATGGTTGGAAATGATTAAAGTTAGAACGCTAACTTCATGGAATAGATAGCTGCGGGTAATCAGAGTGAGCAGCGGAAAGGTGGAGTGGTGTAATTGATTATAAGTGAATGATTAGTAAAGGCTCAAGATATTGAGTGATAAGATCTGTTGAGGTATTAAGACTATTGGGCGTTCCGAAATGGATAATGGTAAGCGAGTATCTACATAGCGCGGATGGCGATATGTAAAGATATTAATATGAATGAGGTATGTGCTTCCTTGATGGGTTATAATTATGTTGTTTTGGTAGAGGAAACTAAAAGGTTATTCCTTTATCAGTGTTGTTGTATCTTGAGGATGTATAGTGTGAAATTTTGAGTTTGTCCTGGTTGTCGCCTCGTTACCTACGTTGATGGTACGAGTGCAGTTGACTAATTCCTAAGATAGGGAATTAGGAGAGTGTTACCTACGGTGACGGTAGCGACTTTCGTTGTGTTCTTTTTCAGGTGTATACCTGCGTTTTGAGAAATGAGAATGGTGTTGTTTGTTGTTGGGGTTGTTGTCCTGGCACAAGTGTTGTTGTTTAAAGTTGTTTGCGGAGTTGCCGACTTTGGCAAGGGAGTGATTAGTCAGGTGCAAGAGTATATCTAAGTAATGCCATTGAGTACTATTTTCGAGGACGAAAATAAAATAAGTGGGGGAGAGTTGTAACGTCCCGATTTTATAAAATATTTTTATAAAATAAATATCAAGAGTATGATGGTGTAGTTGGAATAATAAGTGGATGAGGTATTTTATTTAAATAATGATAATATAATGAGGTGGTATTATTATTATAATATTGTTATTTAATAAATAAAATAAAATATAAGTTCGAGGTTTGAGGGGCAAGGTTGTAATTTTTCTGTTATGAAAAGGGGAGAACACGATACATTTTCTCATTTTATCGTATTTTGACGAAGGAAAGAGGGCTCTGGAGAAAAAGGGAAATGAGAAGGGAAATCAAGGATCGTAAAGCTTCAAGATCAAGGCTTTGCAAGGAATTTGTCAAATTCGAGGTAAGGGGGAGAAAGGGTTCTTTATTGGTGATCTAACATGAAAGGGTAATTGGGAGTTCCTTACTCCCTTAAGGATTGTCTAATGTTGTTGATTATGATGAAATTGTGATGTGATGTATATATATGTTATGATGATTGATTATGGTTGTATGAAATTGATGTCGAATTATATGCTTGATTGTTGTAATTGGAATGGTGATGATTTGAGTTATATGATAAGTTTGGAGATAATGATGTTGATGATGATGTAAGCGGAGAATTGGAAACAAACCTAGGATCTTTCTTAATTTGATTAGTAATATTAGGTTATGAAGATTATAAGGATTTAGAGGTATCAAATAAGTATAAGAACAACATTTGGACCGTTTTGAGTGATAAAAGTGAGAGATATGCAATAGAATCCGAACTGGTATCAAAGAAGAAAGAAAAAGTGATTTTTGGGAAACGTTGATATTTGGACGCAGGTGCCCTGACACGGGCCGTGTCACACGACACGGGTGGCCGTGTCAGGCTACAGGAAAGGGGTTTTGGAGGAATTCTGGGAAGGAGGAGCTTTAGAGGGCCTGACAGGGGCCGTATCGCACGACACGGGCGGTCGTGTCAGCCTTCTGTGTTGGATATAAGTGTGATTTTGAGGGGCACGTTCAGGCCACCTAACACGGGCCATGTCATGGGACACGGGGGGCCGTGTCAGGCCTCTGTTTTGAGGAATTTTTCTGTATTTTAAGTGGTTTAATCTCGAGTTCTTGTTCGATACTTGTACCATTAGTCTAGGGCCTTGATGATGACACCCATGTTTAACTATAGGATCCGACAACCGATAATAAGAGTGTGTCTGTTATGTGATTATTGTGGATAGTATACCTTGATTAATATGTTGTTTAGGAGGTTTTGATGATGGAAATGTTTACTATAAGTCTTGCACAATTATATGAAGGAATAGTGATAAACGAAGAGGATCGTGGTGATTGGTAACATAGTTGATTATATGTCTTGCTTAGATCCCATGATGTAAGGGTTGGTAGCGGTGAGGATCGGAAGGATCGTGTTGTATTAGAATATATGTATAAGAAATGATTGAGAGGGGAATTAATGAGGAGTTCATAGGCTATGATAATCAGTAATTAGTGTGTAGGAATATATGTGCTTATGTTGATTTACATGACTCTTGATGATGAACCATATGAGTTGTATTGATAATAAGTGTGAATATTGTCTAATTATTTATGTGACCCATGTGATGGGATGTGTGATAATTGATGAAGATCATGAGGATCGTGTTGGCATGATTGTATTAGAGGCATAAGTGTGCTAATATTGCAATTGAATTGTGTGAATTATGAGCATGTGTTATATATTTAACATAATGATATGATGATGTGATTGATAATTGATGAGATCATTTGGATTGTGAAGGCATGATTGTTGTCATGCGTATTTGTATTATGGTGTATGTGTTGAGTCTGCATATGCATACACATTTGGTGGAATGATCATGTCTCAGTGGAGCGTAAGTGATCATTCGGATTCATTGTGAATAGTTGGTGCAGGGATGATCGTGTCTCGGTGGAGCGTAAGCGATACATCCGGGTTCAAATTAATGAACCATTGTTGAAAGTCGGTACCGCATTTGCATTGTGTCATTGAGTCACTTTGCATTGATTGAATTGATGATGTCTAATATATGTTGATGAACTATTTGAGATATTGATTAATTGTATGATGTATGAGGTGTATTTGGTGAATAGAGGTGAGATTACCCTGTAAGATGTTATCTGCACCGTTAATATATTGAATTGTTTTCTCACCCCTTTGTTGCTTGGTTGCGTCTGTGCTTATTCATAAGTACAGATGATTCAGGTACTTGAGTACGCTCGGAGTACAAGTTGTTGGTCGAGTCCTAGGAGTCGCTCTGATACGTAACATGGGAAATGGGGATACTTGTTGTTTAATTACTCTTGTTAATAACAGTTATGTATCATGTTTTCTTGAAATTTGTAAATCAAGAGTATTTATGAATATTGTGGAATTGTGGCAAATTGCCGTTTGTTGAATAAATGAGATTTTTCTGTTGTGTTAATGAAAAGAGTCATGATGAATTAAGTACTTCCGCTATTTTTGTAAAACTATGATATTGTTGGTTTTGGGTGAAAAAGTAGCATTCCACTTTTGATAAAAACTCTGATTTTCTTATTAAAATAGTTGTTTTATTTAAATTGGGAATAATGGGTGTTACAACAATCATCCGGAATCTCTTTTGCAAAATTTCCTTTTATATTCGGTGGCTTCTTTGGTGTGGAAAGAAGTTTCGGAGTGGATTGGTTACAATGGTACCAAAGGCAATAATTTGATGGGCAATTTTTTGGATTGGTACTTGCTTTGCAAATCTAATTTTGTAAAACGAGGAAGAAAGGGTTGTATTTGGTTGGCAGTTTCTTAGAATTTATGGGTTCTTAGGAATAATATTTTCTTTAGTAATAGTGGTTGGAATGTAATAGATATAGTTTGGCCCATTAAATATATGGTCTGGAGATGGCCGTTTATTGGTGATATTACTCATCCCAATTGTAACTTCTATGAATTCAACAAAGATTATTTATTTCATCTGTCATAAGAGTCAATTGGTTTGTAATTTTTCCTTGTCCTTTGTCGAGTTTTAGTCTCGCTCTTTTTGTAAACAGGTTTGAGTACCCTTTATACTCCTTTCAATATAATCCTTGCTTACAAAAAAATATAGTTCTTTTACTTAAGGGTTCTAATACTTTTTATTTGATTCCAAAAAGGAAAAGGAAAATGAGCAAACAAAATCTAAAGAAATTTAAAATTAAAAAGCTAATAAAACCATACAGAGACATATGTAAGGGGTTTGGTTACGAAGAAGAATTTTGTTAGCACCCAAAACATTTGTGGTACTCCACGGAGACCTCTTTGATTTATTTATGTTTTTGGTTTGAAAATGGTTTGCTTGAAATGAGATTGAGGGGATGAGAAGAGAATTGTTTTTTAGATTTTTGTGTTTGGAGAGACATATTGACTCATACCTATGTACCCACAAAGTGCAATATAGGACCAAAACCCTGTAGGTCGTGGTACAAAGAATGAAATTGGTGTGTTTTGATTTATTTAAAAAAATATAAAAACAAGTCGTCCTATCTAGCGAATAATTTTGCTAAAGAAATGAATCATGCCTAAACATATGAAAAGGTTTTAAAGAAAAAAGTGCACAAGGACATAAAAAGAGTTTGAATGAGTTTTTTCATTTTTTTAAAATGATGTCAATATGCTTAATGTAGTTTAGAATTTATTGAAAATTAAAGGAAAAGGTAAAACCGTTTGACCAAAGTCAAGGTTTGAATTATGAAAGAGGTTAAAGTTTGAAAACAATAAGGTTTTGAAAAAGAGGGAGAAGTTTTGAAAATTAAAGAAGCGGGAGGAGATGAAGGGACTATCCTAAAGCATAAAATAAAAGCCAAGGATAAGAAAATCTAACCACACAAGCAAGCTTCCTAGCATAAATCAAAATCTTAATTCTAGGTCCAAAACTCCAAGCCCAATGCAAAGGATAGTAAGCATAGTCCAAGATTATAAGCACAAGTTTTTTAGAGGTTTAAGCCTTTATTAATATTTTTTGTCCAAATGGATAAAGGAAAAATGGCAGAAGTATAAACATATGTCCAACGAACAAAAGAAAAATGGCAGAAGCATAAACATATGTCCAACGAACAAAGGAAAAATAGCAGAAACAATATATATGATGATAAGGTAAGAGTATAAAAAATAAAGGCAAAAGATAAAAAATAAAAAAGTAATAGAAGCACAAGATAAAGTTAGTAGTTAGTGATTAATTGTTAGAGTAAATGGCCAATGCTGATTGAATAATGAACTCGGACCATGGTTGATAAAGACTCATTAGAGGATTGATAAAATCAAAGCCTCGTAAAAATAAGTTTCATAAGCTTTGGACCAATGATATATAATCAATCATACTTGGACTTTCAAACCTAAGTTTGAGACACAAATGATCATTTTTTATACTAGACAAATGTAGTACTATATTAAGCAATCCAAGGCAAATTGAACCACACAAATATGTAATCCAAGGCTAAGAAGAAAGGGAATGGGAAGAGATGAAAGAAAAAAACCAAAACAACCCCAAAATAAAGCAAAAAAACACATTATGGATTGTGAAAATCAATTGCACAATGTAAAAAAATAACATCCAGGACAAAAACACAATGCAAATTGATTTGCACGGGAAGAAAATCGATTGCACATTGCTATGACAACAAAATAATCAGTATTAAAAAGCAATATCCATGATCAATCATTCCATCAAACACCTCATGATCAGGGATTCAATTGAGCACGAAAATTCCACCAAATCAACATCAAATAATACAAAAATCTAAATTGCAAGATCCAAAGATTAAGCAACAAGAATCAATAAGAGATCACATTGTGGAAAATGTAAAATGAGTTCAACAATGGTGGTTTCAAGAATTTAGCACTCCAAATAAGAATTTGCTTCAAATGAACTTCAGGATCCAAACTCCAAAGCCTTCATCTACAGAATTTGATGAAGAAAAAGTGTTTGGATGAAGGTTTAGCTCAAAGATTAGTAAGCTTCATTGAAAAGCTTACTAACTTTCAAGAATTGTGGAAGAGCTTTAGCGTGGGTTTAAGAAAGAGCTGAGAAATTTTTTTAGCAATGTGAATTTGACAATCAAAAGCTTGTGAAATGAATGAAATGATGACTCTATTTATAGAGTCTAGGCTTGGAATTGAGTTATGGCTTGGAATTTGGTTTGGAGCCAATGCTAGGCTTGAAAATTGAATTTGGAGATAAAATTAGATCAAGTAGTATACATGTGTGATTAAATGAGGGTGTATGATGGAATTTAATTATGATGATGTAGGTTAATTCAATGGAAATGATTTTTCATGCTCTAGAATATTCTATCTGGCGTAAAACGACATCATGCAATTGAATTGAGGTGTCAAAATGTTGGCGAATTTGAGAAATGTTGATTTTGGCCAAAACTGCCTTATGGAAATCGATTGCAATGTTAAAAACTTCAAAATCTAGGCAAAAATAATTAAGGGTGTAATTGATTGGACCATAGTGAAAATCGATTGGACTACTGAAAAATGTGAAAAATGCCCTGTTGGCTGCACTATGCTGGCTCTGGGCTCAATTTTGTTGCTTGTCTAAGAAGGCATGGAAATAAACACATGAGTCTTGGAATACCTTGAGTAATAATCAACAAATTTTTGGGAAATCTTGATAAGATGAATTTTAATTGTTTTGTAGATCAAGTTTGACTTTGTTCATATGAATTACACTTAAGCAGATGAATTGTTTTTGGTCCAGACTTCTCCCTAAGAAAGTTAGTAAAAGGAAAAACAAAATATTTTTGGATGTTGATTAAGGATTTGTAAACATAAACAAACATAAAAGCGAATAAGAAACACACAGATGCTTGGTTATCCCTGCATGGCATAAAGCCACAAATGAAAGGGATAAAGGAACCAATGCATGATCTTGTTTGTATGCAATAATGCAGATGAAAATAAGGAAAATATCAGGGGCAAAAATTAGAGTATGACAAAAACCATTCATGGAGATTAGTAAAAGGCGTAAGAGAGATGTTATATTTTTGTTTTATGAGAGAGGCGGATGTTATATCTTGAACGAGAGAACTTTCTCTTTAATATAGGTTATATTTTTCGACACGGTTGATAAAAACAAGCATGATGAAAAATAGGTACATTTCACAACAATTTCTATCTTAGACCATGGGGAAAGGTATTAATTTTAAAATAAATATAATATTATAAGTTACACACCCATTTTGTAACCAAAAAAAGGAAACTTATTGGTACTGAGATTCGAAGTTTGTATGGCTTAGTTCCTATTTGAAGAAGTGGTCTTGGTTGGTATTTTTTATGGCTTAAAATGTTAGACGATGAGCTTCAATCTAGAGGGTGGATAGATCAAAAAAATTAAAACCAAACTTGGCAAAAATTTGTTTTCAAAAAGTTATAGAACAGCGGAAACAACCTGAATTGAATCGTCTAACCGAACCTACTATCGAAAAGCTCGGAATACATAACGTAAAGCTCATGGAGTGTTAATGAACACAAATTGTTCAACAATGATAAAGTTACAAACTGTAAACACCCCAAATTTGCCCTCCCCCATTCACACCATGGCTTGTGATCTTTTCATATGCATAAACACAAGCATACCATCTCATATTCCATTTTTGATCCACTGCATAGATTCTAAGTCATTTGCACCTAGGGTTTGTGATCTGAGCAATCCAAGAGCCTCTTGAGCCACTCCAAAGGCCATCAATCACTTCAAAGGGATCCATGTGTGTTCTTATATCATATTACATCCTTTCAAAGTCAAGAATTCCAAAGGATCACAAGAACTGGGATTGGTATGGAAGCAGAGCCAAGTTTGACTGCACAGTTGACCTAAAATTAGGGTTTTGGTTTCAGAGGCCATAACTCCAAATTTTTTGGTCATTCTTGTTTCTATTGGTCTCTATATGGTATAGGGAGTATGCATATCAATTTTCATGAAGAAATTCCATGGGGAAGTCATCTGATCAAGAGTTGACTTTCTGGACAAGTTAGTGCAAAATCAGGGCATCTGAGGCCCCCAATGACCCAACCAAGGGGTGATCTTCATCATTTTGAGTGTATATGATCTTTATTTGATCATGGAAGAAGGTTGAAGTTCACAAAATTCAAGAATTTGAAGTTTTTGCAAAGTTGACTTTTTAGGGCATGGTTGACTTTTAAAGAATATGTCATTTTAGGTCACTTTTCAAACCTTACTTTTTGATCCAAAAATGCTTCAAATGGAAAAACTTTGGTCATGAAAGTTGTAGAATACATTTTTCCCTTTTCAAAAAGTACAAGAACATGATCTAATTCATTTTGGATCAAAAGTTATGGTGTGTCAAAGTTGGCAAAAATCACTAATTTTCAAGATATGCCTCAAATGAGAAACTTGCAAAAACTTTGTACCAAGGCATTCATAGCTTCTAATTCATGTCTAACCACTACACAAACATTCTATGTGACCTAAAAATCAGATTTGAACCAAAGTTTCTCATGTTTCATGGCTTGTGTAGCAAGATAGTTACATGTGAACCAAAGATGATCAACTTGCAAAACCATCATCACACTTTCACCAACTTGCTGCATTGGCTATTGAACCTTTCTAGCTTCACTCACACACCATGCTGCGCCAGCCCACATACTTGTACCAAGCTAGAACTTAGCCCATGCCTCTCTTACCAAAAAGTTGACATTTTGCAAAAGTGGACTTACCTATCACAGCAGGCCAGGTCACATCATCTGACCAATTGGAGTTGTTTATACTATCCATTTGCTAGCCATTTCACATAAGGAGCCAGCCTGAAACAAGCCCTAGCACAGCATACACAAACTCACCCCATTTTGCATTTCTCTTCGAATCTGTCTCCATAGCTCTCAAACACTAAAACCAATTCCACATATCAACTCACCTTGCTTCACTGAGCAAAAACCAACAAGACCTAAGCCTGAACTAAGCAAGACCTAAGCTTCACCATTTCTCACTCTCAAAGCCAGAACCTTCGAATCACCTTCCACAGCCATCAAACACCCCATTTCTCTTCACCAACAAGTCAAACACACCCAAAGGAGCAAGAATCCACCATTGGAGTAGCCTGAAACCTCACATTTCCTGACTGTGAAACCTGCTATACTAGAACTGGATTTCTCAAAGCAGCTTGTTTAAGCTCATTCCAAGCCTTCCATTAGCACCAGGGGAGTCAGTGGAGCAAGCTTGCATCAAAGAATAGCTTTGAAAGCCCAGAAACAGGAGTCTTCATCTCAGGTATGGCCATGAACATTTTTTCTCAGAGCTTGCATTTTGAGTGATAATCTGGTTGCTTATGTTTTGCTGGTCATGGGGATACTTTTAGAATCGAAAATAAGTAAGAAATGAGTTTGTATGGTCACTCTGAAATTTCACCCGTGGATTTTGTTTCTTTCGATTTGTTTGATTCTTGATGTTTAAATGGTGTTTGAAGGTGGATTCGTGACCTAGGTTGCTAGAGGATCATTTGGTTGCGTTTAATTTGATGTTTAGATGCCTGAATCATGAATTAGGGTTGTGTTGTCGCCGGAGAAGATGACCGGAGCTTCCCTCCGGTCACCTGAATGTTGTTATGCCCTAATCCCAGTCATTAATTCTATTTGAATCTCAGGCGTTAGATCATTTGACTTTGTTGACTTCCCGCTTGCTTGAATGACCCAGATTCATTTGTTTAGCCCTAATCACTTTAGTTAGTTTAATTAATCATAATTAAATTAATTTAATCAGATGCAATCTAGACCCTTCATTAGCGCGCGTGGTCAATGGTCTTCCCCCAGAATCAAATCTCAGCCTCTAGATCTAAATACTTTCCATTTTATTTTGTTTTTATTTCATTTTTTTCTCATTTAACTTGTGCAATTTATTTAAAATAGCAAAATTGTTTTAAAAATTATGAAACTTTTTCTAAAGAGTTTCATTAATGTTTAAAACACAAAAATATTTTTATTTTCATTTTTTGCATTTAAAAAGTATTTTTAAATATTTAAAAGTTTATTTTTAATTGATTAATGAAAATTAATTTATTAAAAATACTTTTAGATATTTAAAAATCACCAAAAAATTCATGAAATGTTCTAAGACATTTAGAAACATTGTCCAACCTTCAAACCAAATTTATTTTTTGATCTTGATGCATTTTGAGAATTTTTCATTGATTTAAAATCATTTTTATGCATTAATTTGATCCAAAGTTCCAAAAATCATTTCTGCCTATCCATGAGGAGTTGGACATTGATTCTTTTTGCATTGCATTGTGTTTAGCATGTAGTTTGTGAGATTAAATGGCCATGATTTGATCCTTCATTTTCCATTTGTTTGACATTTCTTTTGTTTGGAAACCCTAAAACCCTAGAAATCTTAAGAAAACCATAACTTGAACTTGGTTAGGAGTTGAGACCTCTCCTTTGGGCATTGGGTTAGTATAGGATTAGGGGTCCTTTTAGTGCATTTTCAATTTTTTATCTTAGGGTTTGCTTCTGATTTTGATTTTTGTTTGATGTATTGTTCATAAACCCTAATTTGGGCTTCCATATGCATCCATCTTGCATTCTCTTGCATAACATGACTTGCCATGACATTTCAAGCATCCATTTGATTCATTTGACATCATAAGACATATTGAAAGCATGTTTGATCATTGCATCATGTATTTGCCATGTTGTATGCCATGTGCACCCCATAACTTTTCATGTATGTCCATGTTCCTTAACTTGCTTCATTTGCATTCATGAACTTGTATGATCACTTCCATGTTCTGCCTCATGTTTATAGCATCTCATAGCATCATTAGCATCATGTAATTGCTTCTGGTTTTGTTTCTCATCATGTCATCTCATCCCATTTTGCATTGCATTGCATTTCTTTTCTAACTTTTCAGGTGGTAAGTGACTTTGAGAGGTGAATTTGCCTTCACTTCTCATAACTTCTCTTCATCTTTTTTATGCATCCTTTCTGCATTTATGTTTGTGTTTGGGTTTGAGCTTGCTCATTCTTCTTCCTCCCACTTTCCTTCTTCAAGTGACTTGACTTCTTGAATGAAGCAAGTCACTTTGCTTCTCTTGATCCTTTCATCTGCTTCCTGGTGGTTCCATTGAAGATTTCTCTTGAAAACCTCACAAACCTTAGGAACAACCAAGCATGACAATGATTAGGGTTTTGATTAGTCTCCCCTCTTAGTTTTACCTTTGTGTCTCTCTTGAGTCTTCTCTTCCAGTCTCATAATCAGGGACTAAACCCTAAAGGCTTTAAGGCTTTGTGATTAAGCTTATGCCTGCATCCTTCTATTAGGATGGAGTGTATAACTTTAATCCTAAGTGTTAAACCCTTAATGTGTTTACATCTCTTAATCAATTCACTTAATAATCATCAAGACATCACACTTGTAACTTGGGCCTTGCATTAGGGTTCTAATTCTTCCTTAAGTGGTTAAGAAGGACTAACCCTAGTGTTAATGGACAAGTCCCCCTCAAGTTGTCTTACAAACCCTAAAAATCACTTCATCATCATACCATTAATTAAAATCCACTTAATCAAAGGCTGGTTTTGTCATGAGCTTAATCCCTAATCATGGATTAAGTTGAGGAGCTTTCCTCAGCTTAAACACCCTCATCTATTATCCTTCTATTAGGATGGTGTAATGAGTCTGTTTAATCCCTGATTATGGCTTAATCTCATTACTTAAACACTAAACAAAAACCACAAAAACATCTAAATAATCACAAGTAGGTTAATGATCTTAATACTACACCAGGGTGATTAAGTGTGAGAAGCTGACTTCACACTTAAGGTATTCTCATTACCCCTAATCAGAGGGAAGATGTGATGAGTTTACTAAATCCATTGGTTTAGGCTTAAGCTCATTAACTTATGACAAACTTTCAAAAGCAATAAAAGACTGAAAACACAAAACAGACAATAATCGTCTCCTCCGGGATTCTTTTCTCATCATCTTCACTCATAAACGAGAACTTGCTTCTTCCGTCTAATGCAAGACAGTTTGCACCTGAGCCAGACGGGTCATACACTTGAGCATAGACAAGTAAGCAGTTCACAAGTCAATTCACCTTTCAGTCTCTTTGGGTCGAACTACGGTGTTCTGACTTCCTCATTGCACGAGAGGATACGTAGGCATAACTTAACAGTTATCGAACAAAAGTCTCTGTATATTCCCCCTCCTTCCAGCATCATTCTTTAAGCCTCATACTCATGAGCATACTCTTTTCTTACACTGACACATCATTATACACTTCACTTCACTTTACACTGACACCTGTACATCTCTTTTCTAGTTCTTTCTATACACAAATTGCACTGACACTCCCCCTTTAAAACACAAATCTTTTAAGCATGGATCCCGTCGAGTACGACGGACAATCTGGGTGCTAATACCTTCCCAGGTTGTAACCAACCCCCTTTCTCAGTCTCTCTGGTTCGCAACCGTCTTATCCATCTTTTTTCTAGGTCTATGCAGCATTACCTTTCCTCTGGGATAAAAATGCCTAGCTGGCGACTCTATTCATCTCTAGTGAGTTCACGGCTGTGTGTTCTCATTGGCCCTCTCGCCGACCGTTCGCGTCTGTACCTTTATCTGGGCCGTTCCCCATTTATCGGGAGCGACAGCTTGGCGACTCTGCTGGGGAACCTTATACTGTAACCAGGGCTTCTGGTTCTTTTTGTGGGTTCCTCCTAGCGCTTGATTGATTTGTTTTTACTGGGGTGTTATGTGCTTATTTGTGTTTGTATATTTGTATTTATTTTTGCTTTATGTACAGTTGCTTTACTGCTTTCTTTATTGCTTTTGCATTATATCATATTGTCATACTGTACTGCTGGCTGGATCTGTTGTTTGCTTTGGTGGGTGGGTGATTCATTGAGAGTTAAGGTCCTATACCTGGGACCTGAGTGACACCTAGGCTAGAGTGAATCATATTCTTTCCCATTCCATCTCGGTCTAGTGCGGGAATATGAAACACGGTTCAGATATGGGTTTCTTCTTGAGAACTCTGTGTTGCAGATTTCCTGCAATGCTAGGGCTATCTGGGAAGCCTGCTAAGTCTGGATGACCTTTTAGTATGGACCTTCAGAAACTGAGGTGAATTAGAGGAGGAACTTTTATGGTTATTGTAAACACTGTACCTTCGGGTTAGAAGTGTTTACACTTCTCATAACTGATCCAAGTCTGAGGATCCTTGTTTTAGAACATCACCTGTGAGGGGGTTGGGCTGTTTACAGGTTTGCAGGTACCTTGACCTCAGAATACCCTGTTACTTTGATTTGATTAAGAATACTCCATGTTGGGACAGTTCTTGTGATTCTAAAACCCTGGACATGTGGCTCTTTATTTGAGCCCCCCACCTTGGTTACTGGACTTATAGACCTCCATCTGGATTTCTTACACACATGGACTTATATCAGAGCACTTGATCAGATCCAGCTCAGTCACAAACCCTTGCATATCATTTGCATACATAATCATTGCATCATATTGACATTTGCTTATTTGTGTTTCAGGGTATCCATCTTCATTTGGTTTTGGTTTTGACCCCATCTTCAGTATTGACCTGTCTTCATCAGCACCTGCTTCAGCTATCAGCTACCTGCATCAGCCAATCAGTGGCCCATTCTTCAGTATCATCATCAACACTTGTCTCTACTCAGTCTCAACATCATGGCACCTAAAAAGAGTAACATCACCTACCACTTCTTCCAGCCAGAGTTAGCAGACATCAGGAGGATTCAGACCCTGATCACTCCAGACCATATACCACTGTTCAGGGAACACCATGGAGATATACTTGATATGGTTATGGATCTGGACCCCTCACAGAGAAGCCTGATCCACACTTGCCTTCAGTTTTATGATCCCCCACTGAGATGTTTCACTTTTCAGGACTTTCAGTTGGGCCCTTTATTGGAAGAATACTCCTCATTAGTGGGTATACCTATCAGGGGTGGAGTCCCTTTCAACCCTGAGATGGTCTTTCCTGGTAATGAAGAGGTAGCAAAGGCATTGCATCTGGAACCAGTCCTGATTGGGCAGCATATGACTTCTAAGGCTGGAATCCCTGGCCTGCATCTAGGTTTCTTGATCTCTCAAGCCACCCTGAAAGCTTCTTTAGGAGAATGGAAAGCAGTCTGTGCTTTATTGGCCTTGAGCATATATGGGATTGTATTATTTGCAGATGAGCCTCGATTTGTTAGCAAGAATGCAATCCATCTGTTCATTCTAAAGAACCCAGTGCCAACTTTATTGGGGGATCTTTACTATTCAGTGCATCAGAGGAATGAAAAGTAGAGGGGAAGATTAGTAAGATGCTGTGCTCCTTTGTTCCATACTTGGCTTCTCAGGCATCTACCCAGGACAGATGCATTTTTGAACCCTCATCAGCAGAGAAACTGGGCTGGAAGACTTACTACTCTAACTTCAGTTGATATCAGGTGGTGCACTCAAAGCACAAAAGGCAGGGATATCATCACCAGCTGTGGGCATTTTCCCAATGTGCCCCTAATAGGAGTTAAGGGTAGTATTAATTACAACCCTCTGCTGTTTAAAAGACAACTGGGCTATGCACTGGTCCACACTCCTAAGGCACAGGACTTGGTTGAGACTCTTTATTGTGAGAACAAGCTTAATTTGGCTATTGTTAGGTAGGC
Organism: Lathyrus aphaca; assembly: GCA_963966055.1. Lineage (NCBI taxonomy): Eukaryota > Viridiplantae > Streptophyta > Magnoliopsida > Fabales > Fabaceae > Lathyrus > Lathyrus aphaca. The sequence goes on along the minus strand of OZ014523.1, from coordinate 298,592,572 downwards.
AGCCTGGGCCTGGGACAATGTGCAGACTAAGGGGGTAACCATCCTGGGAAAGTGTAACAATGTGGCATCAGCACAATACTATGATTGGTCCCATGCCAGGGCTCAATTTTCTGGGATGCCCTTTACTATAGAAGATATGCCTGGACCTTCCACAGCATCACCTCCAGCAACTGTCAACTTAGAGGAGTTTGAGAAATTGAAAGAGAGAAATGAGAAGTTGACTCAAGCTTTGCAGAAGACCCTCTATGAGAGGAGTGATGGAAGATTGGATATTGAAAGGTTGGAAAAGTTGAAGAAAGAGCATCTGGCTAGGATTGAGAAGTCTGAAGATTACATTAAGAAGTCTAGGGCTGGGGAACAAATCCTGAAGAATGCTTGCAAGGAAGCTCAGTTCCAGAAAGCCAGGACAGACTTGTATCTAAAGGAGAGTCAGGCTAGGTGGGTCAGGATCACCGAGGCTCGCACTCTGGAGGACAAGAGGGTCCAAGACAAGATAGAGCAGATGGAAGCTAGTGCAAAAGAGCAACAAGAAGCCCTGGCAGCAGCCCAGAGGGAGGTATCAGAACTGAAGATCAGAGCTGGAGTGAAGAGGTCAAAAGACCAAAGTCAACACAAGAAGCTAACTGCAGCTGTTACTACCCGGAACCTCCTTATCAGGAACCTCACGGAACGTCCGGCTGATCCTGTGACCGAAGCACTTCTCAAGGAAGTTCGGGAGGATGAGTTTGGTCTTGGTGTTTGACCATTTGCTTGTTGTTGTTTTCATTCCATGTATTTTTATTTTTTATTTTCTTGTAATGTATTTTGACCCCTCAGAGGGCTTGTATTTGTAAACAAACTGTGTACCATTGGCCTTTTGTAATATATGTTTTAGTTTGTTCCGTCCAAGTTTACTTCAAAAGCAACATCAACAGCATCATCTTCAAGGGTCTGGAAGGGTCAAAACTGAATGCCAAGCCGGATACCCTGAAAACAAATGAGCATACTGCATTGCATGCTAACCCTTTGTTTGTTTTGTAGGTTTTTGTTTTGTTGTTGCTAACTCTGTTGTGATGTTCAGGAACTATTGCTCGGCGCCGAGTATTTCCCCTCAACCGTCCGCACCGATATCCAACCCGTAATAACCTTCCGGGCATACAGATGGATCAGATGCAGCAGGACCTTACTGAGGTCAGGAACCAAATGACCAACGAAAGGTTGGAAATGAGGAACCAAATGACACAATTTATGGAGGTAATGAACAACATGGCCCAAAGCCAGGAGAGGCTCAGAGCACTAGTGGAAGGAAGAAATCAGGAAGATCATCAGCCAGGGACTGCTGGGACTAGCAACAATGAAAGAGTCCAACCTCATGTCAATCCCCCAGTCTTTGGACCCCACCTCCATCCAGAGGCCAACATCCCTGTCAACATACAAGGGACTGCCACAGCAGGGAGGGTACTGCAAGAAGACCCTCAAGAAGACCAGTTCACAGTAATGGGAGCCGGGGAAGAAGCTTATGATAGAAGGTTGGATGAGATAGCTGAGAAATTAAGATCCTTAGAGTCTCAAAACTCTTTGGGTTTTGATGTTATGGATATGGGCTTGGTAGATGGGGTCAGGATTCCCCACAAGTTTAAGCCACCATGCTTTGAAAAGTATAATGGGACTTCCTGTCCTCGGACCCATCTACAATCTTTTCTCGGGAGGCTAAAAGCCTATACCATGGACGAGAAGCTGTGGATGTTCTATTTCGAGGATAGCTTGACTGGAGCTTCGAGGGAATGGTATTCCCATCTGACAAGAGCAACTATTAGATGCTGGAAGGACCTGGCAGAGGCCTTCATCAGACAGTATCAGTATAATCTGGATATGGCACCCAACAGGACCCTCCTAATGGGAATGTCACAGTCATCTAGAGAGAGCTTCCGAGAGTATGCTCAAAGATGGAGACAGCTTGCTGCTGCTGTCCAGCCACCTATGTCCGAAAGGGAGATGGCTGATATGTTCATGAACACCCTTCAGGGGACTTACATTGATAGGCTAGCTGCCTTCTCATCTACCAGCTTTGCAGATGTAGTCATAGCCGGGGAGAGAATTGAGAGCCTATTGAAGATGGGTAAGATCTCAGACAATGGTGCAAGCTCGTCCAGTAATGCAAGAAAGCCTTTTGCAGGCCCAAGAAGAACTGGTGAGACTAATGCCATCCACACCAGCAGGGGCAGGCCCCAATATGTTCATAGATCTGTGGCAGCAGTCACCATTCCAGCTCCAGCTCATCCACAACCGGCTTATCAACCTCCGCAGCAAAACTATCAGCAACAACCTCAGTACCATCAACAAAATCAGTATCCTCCGAGAAATTACAACAACAGCAACACCAACAACAATAACCAGCAAAGGCCATTCCAGCAGAGGCCATCTCAAGCCAACAGGGTAATCGATCCGATCCCGATGCCATATGCTACATTGCTGCCACAACTCCTGAAACTCAACCTAGTTGAGCTAAGGACATTGGCACCTCCAGATCCCAACAGTCTACCCAGGAATTACGACTCCAACGCCAGATGTGCTTTTCATTCGAATGCACCTGGCCATAGTACAGAAAAGTGCAGAGCCTTGCACATGAAGGTACAAGACCTGGTAGACTCAAAAGCTCTGAATTTCGCACCACCACCCAATGTCAACAAGAACCCCATGCCAAATCACGGTGGTCCCAGAATCAACGCTATTGAAGAAGACAAGCCGTCTTATTTAATAACCAGTGTGGGTCAGATTCGGACGCCGTTGGTAGAGATTAAGGCTCAGCTCCTCGAATGTCAAATGTTCCCGGGGTGTGAGTTAGGGTGTGCTTACTGCAATATTTCAGTAAATGGGTGCGATAACCTGAGGAATGGCATAGATGGTCTTATTCAGAGTGGCCAGCTTCAGATCACCACATCATTTCCAACAAATCCAGCAATCTCATCAGCAACAGTTCCGATATCTCCTACAACTGCAACAACCATTGTTCCTGACAATTCTTCGGCTTCATCAACAAGTACTTCATCTATCATCTCAACTGATCAGTTATCAACAAATTTTTCTTCTACAACTTCAGCACCACTCCAATTTGAATCTCCTACAACAACAACATCCATCCTTCCGACAATGTCTCCTACAACTCCAGCAACAAACTCTGAAGATGTCTCAACTGTCACAATATTTTATGATCCTGAAAACAACTCTGCCTACAACTCAGAAAGTGCTACTCCCATCAGAGCACCAGTCACGATTTATTATGATCCGCAAACTATCACAGTCCCTTCTGCAGCTGCCATTAGTCCAGTCACTGTCACGGTGCCTGGACCAGTACCTTATGAAAGCAGTAGGCCCATCCCTTGGCACTACGGCTCTGACGTATACTGCGAAGGAAAGAAAATCACCCTTGAACCATCAACACCTGCACCACAAATAGACAATGTGGGAGGAGGCGGAGGCTTCACTCGAAGCGGACGTCTCTTTGCTCCACAAATTCAAAGACCCACTGCCGAAGCAGAAGCTGCTGCCAAGGCAAGAGGAAAAAGCCCGGTGCAGGAAGATCAAGCTGTTAAGGAAGCTTTGAAAACATCGTTCGATCAAGAAGTTGATGAGTTTATGAGAATCATCAAAAAGAGTGATTACAAAATAGTGGATCAGCTTCACCAGACGCCATCCAAGATTTCTATACTATCATTGCTTATGTGCTCCGAAGCCCATCGGAATGCACTACTCAAAGTCTTGCACGCGGCTTACGTGCCTGAAGAGATCACCGTCAATCAGTTGGAAACCGTGGTTGGAAATGTTACTGCTAGCAATGGGCTGGGGTTCACCAATACTGACTTGACAACGGAAGGCCGCAACCATAACAAGGCCTTGCACATCACCATGGAATGTAAAGGCGCAGTCCTTTCCCATGTGCTGGTAGACACAGGGTCATCCCTTAATGTCTTACCAAAGAAGGCCCTGGTGAAGCTAGAGTATGAAGGATTAGCATTGCGTCCCAGTAACCTGGTAGTAAGAGCCTTTGATGGTTCTAAGAGATCGGTGCTGGGAGAGATTGAGCTACCTGTGACAATTGGCCCACAAACCTTTAAAACGATCTTCTATGTGATGGACATTCAGCCTGCCTACAGCTGTTTGTTGGGTAGACCATGGATTCATGCCGCTGGCGCAGTAACGTCTACCCTTCACCAGAAGTTAAAATTTGAGTGGGAAGGCCAAGTTGTTACTATCTGTGGGGAGGAGGATATATTTGTTAGCCATCTGGCTACTTATAAGTATATCGAGATGGATGGGGAGATCCATGAAACAATGAGCCAGGGGTTTGAGGCCCTGAATGTTAATGAAGCATCTGCTGTATCTGGAATCTCCATGTCATCTTACCAACAAGCCCGAAAGGTTGTTGAGGAAGGAACTGCCCAAGGTTGGGGCAAGGTTTTATCTGTGGAGGAGAAGAAAGACAAATTTGGGTTGGGTTACAGACCAACTCAACAGAATCAAGCAGAGGCTGCTGAGAAGCCCGGTTTTGTCAGTGGGGGGATGCTCACCCCTGATGCTATCAACAATTTGGAAGACGAGCTGGAAGAGGAGCGCAATCTGGAGAATTGGATTCGTCCAAAGACCCCGGGGAGCAGTATCTCAAACTGGTCTTCCCAGGAAATTATAAGGGTTACTCATGCAGAGTAATTATTATTTCCTGTATTTTTATGGCATGCATCAAAGTCTTGCATCTTGCCCAAGATGACAAGACTCATTTTGTAATCGGGCCATCTGTACTTTTTGTGCAAACAAGATTAATCAATGAAATATCAGACATCTTTTTGCAAATGAGTCTTTTTCTTTTCCGCTCACTGTTTTTCCCATTTTTCTTTTTGTACAAAAAATAAATGGCGATGTTTTCAAAATGATAACTTTATTTCACTTTCCTAAACAAGATTAAAATCAATCACTAAAATAAAAAAACTGAACCCTTGCAGAGAGTGCCTTCCTGACAGCACCGACAACAGCACGGCTACGACTTCGTATGACTTTGACAATCCGATCAATCAAGCTGGTGAAGGGGTTGAAGAAGAATATGAGCTTCCTGAAGAGCTAGCCAGGTTGTTGAGACAAGAGGAAAAGGTTATTACTCCTCACCAGGAGGAGGTTGAGGTGATTAATCTTGGTACAGATGAAGACGTGAAAGAGGTTAAAATCGGGGCCTGCCTGCAAGACTCAGTGAAGAGACAACTGATTGATCTGCTTCAAGAATATGTGGACATGTTTGCTTGGTCGTATCAAGATATGCCAGGGTTGGACACCGACATTGTTGTGCATAAGCTGCCTTTGAGGGAAGAATGTCCACCAGTTAAACAGAAACTGCGCCGCACCCGCCCAGACATGGCAATGAAGATCAAGGAAGAGGTACAAAAGCAATGGGACGCCGGGTTCCTTGCTGTAACTAGCTACCCGCCGTGGGTTGCTAACATAGTACCTGTGCCTAAGAAGGATGGTAAGGTAAGAATGTGTGTTGACTACCGGGACCTGAACAGAGCCAGCCCGAAAGATGACTTCCCATTACCTCACATTGATGTATTGGTAGATAACACAGCTCAGTTCTCGGTATTCTCCTTCATGGACGGATTTTCAGGATACAATCAGATTAAAATGTCACCTGAAGACATGGAGAAGACAACTTTCATTACGCCTTGGGGCACGTTCTGTTACAAAGTGATGCCATTCGGACTAAAGAACGCTGGTGCGACGTATCAACGGGCTATGGTGACATTATTCCACGACATGATCCATAAAGAAATAGAATGTTATGTGGATGACATGATCGCCAAGTCCCTTACTGAAGAAGATCATCTGGTAAATCTGCTAAAGCTATTCAAGCGTCTGAGGAAGTACCAACTGAAACTGAACCCCAACAAATGCACATTCGGGGTGCGATCTGGTAAGCTGCTGGGCTTTATTGTAAGCGAGAAGGGGATTGAAGTTGACCCTGATAAAGTCAAAGCTATTCAAGAGATGCCTGCACCGAGGACAGAGAAGGAAGTTCGAGGGTTCCTAGGTCGATTGAACTACATTTCAAGGTTCATATCTCACCTTACAGCAACCTGTGAACCCTTGTTCAAACTACTGAGAAAAGAACAGACGGTCAGGTGGAACGAAGATTGCCAAAAGGCTTTTGACAAGATCAAGGAATACTTACAAGAACCTCCAATCCTTATGCCTCCAGTTGAAGGAAGACCTCTGATAATGTACTTGACAGTATTAGAAGAATCAATGGGGTGTGTGCTGGGCCAGCATGACGAGTCTGGTCGAAAAGAGTATGCAATATACTACCTGAGCAAAAAGTTTACCGACTGTGAACAACGTTATTCACTGCTCGAGAAAACTTGTTGTGCTTTAGCGTGGGCTGCTCGCCGACTGAGACAGTATATGTTGACCCACACTACTTTGTTGATCTCAAAGATGGATCCAGTCAAGTACATATTTGAGAAGCCAGCTCTTACCGGACGGGTTGCAAGATGGCAAATGATCCTCACGGAATATGACATTCAGTACACCTCTCAGAAAGCTATCAAGGGCAGTGTACTATCTGAATATCTTGCTGAGCAACCTATTGATGACTACCAGCCTATGAGGTTTGACTTCCCTGATGAAGACATCATGTTCATTAAATCAAAAGATCATGAAGAGCCTATTCACACTGAAGGGCCTGACCCGGAAGAAGAATGGACTATGATGTTTGACGGGGCTGTTAACATGAATGGTCGTGGTGTTGGTGCAGTACTCATTACACCCAAAGGAGTTCACATGCCTTTCTCGGCAAAACTCACTTTCAACTGCACTAACAACGAAGCTGAATACGAAGCTTGCATTATGGGTCTTGAGGAAGCCATTGACCTCAGGATCAAAACATTGACTGTATTCGGAGATTCAGCTCTGGTAGTTAATCAAACCAACGGCAAATGGTACACCCACCAGGATCATCTGATACCTTACAGGGATTATACAAGGAGGTTATTGACTTTCTTCACAACAGTCAAGCTTGAGTATATCCCTCGGGACGAGAATCAGTTTGCAGACGCTCTTGCTACCATTTCATCCATGATCAAAGTTCAAGCTGCTAACTTTGTACCTCAGATTTCAGTGTCCAGACTTGATAGACCAGCATATGTATTTGCAGCAGAAGTTGTCAAAGACGATAAGCCTTGGTTCCATGACATTAAATGCTTCTTGGAGGACCAAACATACCCACCTGGGGCATCTTCCAACGATAAGAAGACTTTGAGAAGGCTTGCTGGTAGTTTCTTTCTGAACACTGATGGGTCTTTATACAAAAGGAACTTTGATATGGTACTCCTCAGATGTGTTGATAAGACAGAAGCAGACTTGTTGATGCATGAAGTGCATGAAGGATCCTTTGGTACCCATGCCGGAGGACATGCCATGGCTAAGAAGTTGTTAAGATCAGGTTATTACTGGATCACAATGGATGCAGACTGTTGTGCTTATGCCAGAAAATGCCATAAATGCCAGATCTATGCAGATAAGGTGCATGTGCCTCCCAATCCTTTGAACATCATGTCTTCACCATGGCCCTTTGCCATGTGGGGCATTGATATGATTGGCAAGATTGAGCCAACTGCTTCAAATGGCCACAGATTCATCTTGGTTGCCATTGATTATTTCACTAAGTGGGTTGAAGCAGCCTCATATGCAAATGTTACAAGACAAGTGGTAGCCAGATTTCTGAAGAGAGATATCATCTGTCGGTATGGAGTTCCCGAACGAATCATTACTGATAATGGTTCCAATCTAAACAACAAAATGATGGCTGAATTATGCCGGGACTTCAAAATCCAACACCACAATTCTTCTCCTTACAGGCCGAAGATGAATGGCGCTGTTGAGGCGGCAAACAAAAATATCAAGAAGATTGTGCAGAAGATGGTAGTCACATACAAAGACTGGCATGAGATGCTACCGTTTGCCTTGCATGGGTACCGCACGTCAAGCAGAACATCCACTGGGGCAACACCGTATCAGCTTGTGTATGGTATGGAAGCAGTCCTACCTGTTGAAGTTGAATTACCCTCTCTGCGGGTACTAATGGATGTTAAACTGAGTGAAGCAGAATGGGTTTGGGCCCGATACGAACAACTGAGTCTGATCGAAGAGAAAAGATTGGCTGCAATCTGTCATGGGCAGTTATATCAGAAGAGAATGAAGAAAGCCTTCGATCAGAAAGTCAGGCACCGAGAGTACCAAGTAGGAGATCTTGTGCTGAAAAGAATCCTCCCTCCTCATACAGACCACAGGGGCAAATGGACTCCAAACTATGAAGGGCCATTCGTGGTGAAGAAAGTTTTCTCTGGCGGAGCACTGATGCTCAGCACCATGGATGGTGAAGACTTCCCATCCCCTGTGAATTCAGACGCAGTTAAAAAATACTTCGCATAAGAATGACCCGCTGGACATAAAAACAGAATGTAAGTCCAGGCAAAAATAGGGCATCCCGGCGAGTCAAAAACAGAATAAAAGACTCGGGCAAAAGTAAGGGAAAATAAACAAAAAATGTACACCCGCTGAGTTGAAAAGCCGCATTGGACAACTCAGGCAAAAATGGGTATCCCGATGGATCGAAAACCCGAAAGGGCGATCCATGCAAAACAAGGGAATAAGCGAACAACTGCATTCTGAATTCGTCTGTATTATCCACAACTCGGCTAACCTCGAAAGGATCAAGCTTCTATCAGAATCAGCCTTCTTCAGAAAGCAAGACGAGAAGAACGTCGGAAGTCATACGAGTCATAGTGAAAGAGGAAGCTCCTTTGAAAGCGTCGTCAACATCGCCAGCACTTTGTTTCTCAATATTTAACGGTCTTTTCGTTTTAAGAGATTTGTTTCTTTGACTGTATCTTGCCAATTCAGGGCGCATAAATTAATAAAATCAGATTCTCAGTCACGTCTCGTCTCGTACAGTTTACTTTTATTTGCAAAAAATGTCTGATGTCTCTAAAAACTGATTGTATAAGTACAGATGCTTATCTTCAAAAATAAAAACACATGCTTGCAGGGAATATACTTACTCTCGAAAGTGCTTAACTCCTATGACGGAATCCAGTAAAGGATACCTCGGGACCATTTGTGCGTTTCCTTATCTTTGCAGGATTGCAGGTATCCAGAACGCAACTCGGGGCATGCAAGTTACATCCCATCAAGCTGGCAAATCAACACTCACTCTTGGCACCAGAGGTGTTTTCTCCCCAGCTGAGTTGCCAACAACTTTCCCCAGTGAGCTGCCGCTTGCTACTATCACCAGCCGAGTTGTTGATTTCTTCCTTAGCAGAATGCAGAAATCCAGGGAACCATCTCCCCACAGAATCCTCAGCCTCTATTCAGAAGAGCAACGCATGAAGGAATCACAACAGAGTGATGAAGGCTTCTACAAACCCCAGCTGGGTCCTATATTACAAGGATATGTCAATCAGTGACCTATATCCCCAAGCAGATACATCTCTCCATGATCTACCAATGATCTCATCCCCAGCTGGGAGGTCCATTTCAAACAGATCAGCCAGAGATCTTCGCGGCAACGGGATCCGAATCCCGGTTTGGTATCCTTGCATAATCATGACATTTGCATCATATTCACCCACAGAGCGTAGCATTCCGTCTAATACGGAGCATTACGGCAAAAAATCAAACACATAGCATAATCATAAGCCATGTTGAGAATCGAACACTTGTGAATAATAACCATTCATCAGAATGAAGAATACTTTCCCCAAAATCCCCACCAGAGTCCCCAGCAAAAGCAGTTGCCTCACAAATCACAAACACCAGTATATACTCCCTTTTGACACCCGTCCGTGTCATCACTCCCCAGTAAAGTCACCTGAACACTCTTTACAAGCAAAACCACCCGTATTTCAGATACTTCCTGACACCCGTCCGTGTCATATTCCCAGCAGAAAGCCGAAGACATCATCTTTGCACTCACCTATACTTGTATATACATCCTGACACCCGTCCGTGTCATATCCCCAGCGCAGTCGCTTACACTTTTGCAACCCATATGCTTGTTGATATTATTATACTTTTCTTTCTTGACACTCGTCCGTGTCACTCTCCCCAGCAGTTAAAGTACTCATCTATACAATACTCATACTCACTACTCATGTTACACTTATACAGATACTCGTCCGTATCTTGTATACACCCTTTATATCCCCACAGATTCGACGTTGGTTCATGTTCTTTGTTAACCAGTTGGTACTCGTCCGTACCATCATCTCAGAACATGCGTCAAGTGTTTGTTTCTACCTGATACTCGTCCGTATCATAGTCTTAAGGATGCTCGTCCGCATCTTTTATCCATACACTGTGTCAAATACTTTTGTCTTCTTGAATATAGATACTCGTCTGTGTTTACTATTCCCCAGAAGAGTCCCTTCAGATTCAACACTCGTCCGTGTTCTCTGTTAACCCGTTGATACTCGTCCGTATCATCATCTTTGAACACGTGTCAGTTTGTTTCTACCCGATACTCGTCCGTATCGTAGTCTTAAGGATGCTCGTCCGCATCTTTAATCTATACACTAACGTCAAAACACTTATACCTTTTGTTTCTTGGATATAAACACTCGTCCGTGTTTACTATTCCCCAGTAGATCACCAACAAAACGAAATCTTCCTTTTATCTGACACTCGTCCTGTGTTATGATAAACCTTGAGAGCAGTCGTACCCTGCTAGGTGGTCGTCCTCCACCTCTTGATGGTCGTCCTCCGTCATGCTCATCCGATGGCCGTCCCCATCGTTGATTTTTAGCAGCCGTCCCCTGCTAGGTGGTCGTCCTCCACCTCTTGATGATCGTCCTTCATCATTTTATCCAATGGCCGTCCCCATTGTTGATTTTTTTGGTTATCTGACATTCGTCTTATGTTATGATAAACCTTGAGAGCAGTCGTCCCCTGCTAGGTGGTTGTCCTCCACCTCTTGATGATCGTCCTTCATCATTTTATCCAATGGCCGTCCCCATTGTTGATTTTTTTTGGTTATCTGACATTCGTCTTATGTTATGATAAACCTTGAGAGCAGCCGTCCCCTGCTAGGTGGTCGTCCTCCACCTCTTGATGGTCGTCCTCCATCATGCTCGTCCGATGGCCGTCCCCATCGTTGACCTTTTATCCGGCATTCGTCCTGTGTCGCGATATTTTTTTCGGCAGCCGTACCCTGCCAGGTGGTCGTCCTCCACCTTAGATGACCGTCCCTCATCTTAACCCAACAGAGCAGCCGTCCCCTGCTAGGTGATCGTCCTTCACCTTTGATGACCGTACCTCATCATCTGTTTATTTCATTTATTCTTTAACCCGATGGCCGTCCCCGTCGTGGTCCCTTTTCTTTTTAGCCCGATGGCCGTCCCCATCGTTGGTTACTTTGCTTTATGAACTTGATGGCCGTCCCCGTCATGTTTCATTAAATCCCAGAGAATCTTACAACTTTATCTTGATGGCCGTCCCCATCATAATCTCTTATTTTTCCAGCTAGTCGGCCGTCCCCGTCTTGGCTTTACCTTTTATCCCCAGCATGTCGGCCGTCCCCATCATTGCTTTATTTCCCACACTTTTCCCAGCATGTCGGTCGTCCCCGTCATTGCTATTTACCCAGCAGTCGTCCTCTGCTCGACGGTCGTCCTCCGTCGCCCGCACTTTACAATATACTTTATTTTCTTTTACAATCTATATCCCTTTTCTTCTTCATTCTGTGAGTGCAAATTTTGGACTGTCTTTGGTATTCAACCACAAGTTATCTTGTTTGCCTGTTAAGCCGTCGCTTACAACCTGCACAGCTAACTCATGTTTGAATAGGGGCAGCTGTAAACACCCCAAATTTGCCCTCCCCCATTCACACCATGGCTTGTGATCTTTTCATATGCATAAACACAAGCATACCATCTCATATTCCATTTTTGATCCACTACATAGATTCTAAGTCATTTGCACCTAGGGTTTGTGATCTGAGCAATCCAAGAGCCTCTTGAGCCACTCCAAAGGCCATAAATCACTTCAAAGGGATCCATGTGTGTTCTTATATCATATTACATCCTTTCAAAGTCAAGAATGCCAAAGGATCACAAGAACTGGGATTGGTATGGAAGCAGAGCCAAGTTTGACTGCACAGTTGACCTAAAATTAGGGTTTTGGTTTCAGAGGCCATAACTCCAAATTTTTTGGTCATTCTTGTTTCTATTGGTCTCTATATGGTATAGGGAGTATGCATATCAATTTTCATGAAGAAATTCCATGGGGAAGTCATCTGATCAAGAGTTGACTTTCTGGACAAGTCAGTGCAAAATCAGGGCATCTGAGGCCCCCAATGACCCAACCAAGGGGTGATCTTCATCATTTTGAGTGTATATGATCTTTATTTGATCATGGAAGAAGGTTGAATTTCACAAAATTCAAGAATTTGAAGTTTTTGCAAAGTTGACTTTTTAGGGCATGGTTGACTTTTAAAGAATATGTCATTTTAGGTCACTTTTCAAACCTTACTTTTTGATCCAAAAATGCTTCAAATGGAAAAACTTTGGTCATGAAAGTTGTAGAATACATTTTTCCATTTTCAAAAAGTACAAGAACATGATCTAATTCATTTTGGATCAAAAGTTATGGTGTGTCAAAGTTGGCAAAAATCACTAATTTTCAAGATATGCCTCAAATGAGAAACTTGCAAAAACTTTGTACCAAGGCATTCATAGCTTCTAATTCATGTCTAACCACTACACAAACATTCTATGTGACCTAAAAATCAGATTTGAACCAAAGTTTCTCATGTTTCATGGCTTGTGTAGCAAGATAGTTACATGTGAACCAAAGATGATCAACTTGCAAAACCATCATCACACTTTCACCAACTTGCTGCATTGGCTATTGAACCTTTCTAGCTTCACTCACACACCATGCTGCGCCAGCCCACATACTTGTACCAAGCTAGAACTTAGCCCATGCCTCTCTTACCAAAAAGTTGACATTTTGCAAAAGTGGACTTACCTATCACAGCAGGCCAGGTCACATCATCTGACCAATTGGAGTTGTTTATACTATCCATTTGCTAGCCATTTCACATAAGGAGCCAGCCTGAAACAAGCCCTAGCACAGCATACACAAACTCACCCCATTTTGCATTTCTCTTCGAATCTGTCTCCATAGCTCTCAAACACTAAAACCAATTCCACATATCAACTCACCTTGCTTCACTGAGCAAAAACCAACAAGACCTAAGCCTGAACTAAGCAAGACCTAAGCTTCACCATTTCTCACTCTCAAAGCCAGAACCTTCGAATCACCTTCCACAGCCATCAAACACCCCATTTCTCTTCACCAACAAGTCAAACACACCCAAAGGAGCAAGAATCCACCATTGGAGTAGCCTGAAACCTCACATTTCCTGACTGTGAAACCTGCTATACCAGAACTGGATTTCTCAAAGCAGCTTGTTTAAGCTCATTCCAAGCCTTCCATTAGCACCAGGGGAGTCAGTGGAGCAAGCTTGCATCAAAGAATAGCTTTGAAAGCCCAGAAACAGGAGTCTTCATCTCAGGTATGGCCATGAACATTTTTTCTCAGAGCTTGCATTTTGAGTGATAATCTGGTTGCTTATGTTTTGCTGGTCATGGGGATACTTTTAGAATCGAAAATAAGTAAGAAATGAGTTTGTATGGTCACTCTGAAATTTCACCCGTGGATTTTGTTTCTTTCGATTTGTTTGATTCTTGATGTTTAAATGGTGTTTGAAGGTGGATTCGTGACCTAGGTTGCTAGAGGATCATTTGGTTGCGTTTAATTTGATGTTTAGATGCCTGAATCATGAATTAGGGTTGTGTTGTCGCCGGAGAAGATGACCGGAGCTTCCCTCCGGTCACCTGAATGTTGTTATGCCCTAATCCCAGTCATTAATTCTATTTGAATCTCAGGCGTTAGATCATTTGACTTTGTTGACTTCCCGCTTGCTTGAATGGCCCAGATTCATTTGTTTAGCCCTAATCACTTTAGTTAGTTTAATTAATCATAATTAAATTAATTTAATCAGATGCAATCTAGACCCTTCATTAGCGCGCGTGGTCAATGGTCTTCCCCCAGAATCAAATCTCAGCCTCTAGATCTAAATACTTTCCATTTTATTTTGTTTTTATTTCATTTTTTTCTCATTTAACTTGTGCAATTTATTTAAAATAGCAAAATTGTTTTAAAAATTATGAAACTTTTTCTAAAGAGTTTCATTAATGTTTAAAACACAAAATATTTTATTTTCATTTTTTGCATTTAAAAGTTTATTTTTAATTGATTAATGAAAATTAATTTATTAAAAATACTTTTAGATATTTAAAAATCACCAAAAAATTCATGAAATGTTCTAAGACATTTAGAAACATTGTCCAACCTTCAAACCAAATTTATTTTTTGATCTTGATGCATTTTGAGAATTTTTCATTGATTTAAAATCATTTTTATGCATTAATTTGATCCAAAGTTCCAAAAATCATTTCTGCCTATCCATGAGGAGTTGGACATTGATTCTTTTTGCATTGCATTGTGTTTAGCATGTAGTTTGTGAGATTAAATGGCCATGATTTGATCCTTCATTTTCCATTTGTTTGACATTTCTTTTTTTTGGAAACCCTAAAACCCTAGAAATCTTAAGAAAACCATAACTTGAACTTGGTTAGGAGTTGAGACCTCTCCTTTGGGCATTGGGTTAGTATAGGATTAGGGGTCCTTTGAGTGCATTTTCAATTTTTTATCTTAGGGTTTGCTTCTGATTTTGATTTTTGTTTGATGTATTGTTCATAAACCCTAATTTGGGCTTCCATATGCATCCATCTTGCATTCTCTTGCATAACATGACTTGCCATGACATTTCAAGCATCCATTTGATTCATTTGACATCATAAGACATATTGAAAGCATGTTTGATCATTGCATCATGTATTTGCCATGTTGTATGCCATGTGCACCCCATAACTTTTCATGTATGTCCATGTTCCTTAACTTGCTTCATTTGCATTCATGAACTTGTATGATCACTTCCATGTGCTGCCTCATGTTTATAGCATCTCATAGCATCATTAGCATCATGTAATTGATTCTGGTTTTGTTTCTCATCATGTCATCTCATCCCATTTTGCATTGCATTGCATTTCTTTTCTAACCTTTCAGGTGGTAAGTGACTTTGAGAGGTGAATTTGCCTTCACTTCTCATAACTTCTCTTCATCTTTTTTATGCATCCTTTCTGCATTTATGTTTGTGTTTGGGTTTGAGCTTGCTCATTCTTCTTCCTCCCACTTTCCTTCTTCAAGTGACTTGACTTCTTGAATGAAGCAAGTCACTTTGCTTCTCTTGATCCTTTCATCTGCTTCCTGGTGGTTCCATTGAAGATTTCTCTTGAAAACCTCACAAACCTTAGGAACAACCAAGCATGACAATGATTAGGGTTTTGATTAGTCTCCCCTCTTAGTTTTACCTTTGTGTCTCTCTTGAGTCTTCTCTTCCCATCTCATAATCAGGGACTAAACCCTAAAGGCTTTAAGGCTTTGTGATTAAGCTTATGCCTGCATCCTTCTATTAGGATGGAGTGTATAACTTTAATCCTAAGTGTTAAACCCTTAATGTGTTTACATCTCTTAATCAATTCACTTAATAATCATCAAGACATCACACTTGTAACTTGGGCCTTGCATTAGGGTTCTAATTCTTCCTTAAGTGGTTAAGAAGGACTAACCCTAGTGTTAATGGACAAGTCCCCCTCAAGTTGTCTTACAAACCCTAAAAATCACTTCATCATCATACCATTAATTAAAATCCACTTAATCAAAGGCTGGTTTTGTCATGAGCTTAATCCCTAATCATGGATTAAGTTGAGGAGCTTTCCTCAGCTTAAACACCCTCATCTATTATCCTTCTATTAGGATGGTGTAATGAGTCTGTTTAATCCCTGATTATGGCTTAATCTCATTACTTAAACACTAAACAAAAACCACAAAAACATCTAAATAATCACAAGTAGGTTAATGATCTTAATACTACACCAGGGTGATTAAATGTGAGAAGCTGACTTCACACTTAAGGTATTCTCATTACCCCTAATCAGAGGGAAGATGTGATGAGTTTACTAAATCCATTGGTTTAGGCTTAAGCTCATTAACTTATGACAAACTTTCAAAAGCAATAAAAGACTGAAAACACAAAACAGACAATAATCGTCTCCTCCGGGATTCTTTTCTCATCATCTTCACTCATAAACGAGAACTTGCTTCTTCCGTCTAATGCAAGATAGTTTGCACCTGAGCCAGACGGGTCATACACTTGAGCATAGACAAGTAAGTAGTTCACAAGTCAATTCACCGTTCAGTCTCTTTGGGTCGAACTACGGTGTTCTGACTTCCTCATTGCACGAGAGGATACGTAGGCATAACTTAACAGTTATCGAACAAAAGTCTCTGTATATTCCCCCTCCTTCCAGCATCATTCTTTAAGCCTCATACTCATGAGCATACTCTTTTCTTACACTGACACATCATTATACACTTCACTTCACTTTACACTGACACCTGTACATCTCTTTTCTAGTTCTTTCTATACACAAATTGCACTGACACTCCCCCTTTAAAACACAAATCTTTTAAGCGTGGATCCCGTCGAGTACGACGGACAATCTGGGTGCTAATACCTTCCCAGGTTGTAACCAACCCCCTTTCTCAGTCTCTCTAGTTCGCAACCGTCTTATCCATCTTTTTTCTAGGTCTATGCAGCATTACCTTTCCTCTGGGATAAAAATGCCTAGCTGGCGACTCTATTCATCTCCAGTGAGTTCACGGCTGTGTGTTCTCATTGGCCCTCTCGCCGACCGTTCGCGTCTGTACCTTTATCTGGGCCGTTCCCCATTTATCGGGAGCGACACAAACCAATTAAATTCAAAGCTATTTGTAACACTTATTTCCAATGAACACAAGGCAATAAAAACACACATAAGGGAAATTTATCAAACACTTTATATGTGATCAATAACATTTGGAAATTCAATTTGTATTGTTGATATTAAAAGCCAATCACAATCAAAGTGATTATGATTATATCAACAACACTTTAAACAAAAATTTAAAAACAATTTCCAATCAAATTAATCAAAATAACAACAATATTGTTAATTTGCAAGAACAAAAATTAAAAAAATAAAGAAATAAAGAGTTAGAGAGAGAGACATAGATTTGTTTATGTAGTTCCCTTACCGGCCTTGCTATAGGTACATGTTCCCTCAATCCGAAATGAAATTGAGATACTTACAATTAATATTATCTTTGCATAAATGTTTATACAAGAGGAGAAGAACTTTAACCCCACAAACCCTATAGTTTGTTGCTGATTCAACCACCTTAAGACCCTTGATCAAAGCTTGATCAAGTCACAAAAATGTGGCTACAATCCTCCGATCATCCCGAGCACACACTTGTTGAACCCAAGATTCCCAAACACGAATAATAAAGGCAACAACATGAAATCAACATGTGTTTGGGCTCTAGTAATGAATATAAAGGCAACAACATGAAATCACTTGCATGATCTAGTGCACAATAATAGGAACAAAAGATATTTTTTTCTAAAAAGGCTCTAAGATCCTTTTTAAGATATAAATTCAAATCTGTCAAAACAGAAGTTCCCAAAATATCCCTTATTGGATAACAACAATGTGTGAATTAAAACACACTTAAAACAAATACATTAAATACCAAAACCGTCCAGCCCTAATTTTCGGGTATAACATGTCCTCACACATATCCCAACATCATGCTAAACATGATGTCTGACCTTCATGACAAAACATTTGTTTTAACATCTTGCTATGGACATGTTTTACCAAAATGGATGTAAATCCAAAAACCACAGAACTTACAAGTAGAATACATGAATAAGATCATAATTCTAGTCTTAAGCTAACTGTAAGAAGTAGTAAATGTTTTGATGCTCAACTCGTTTCACAACTTTGGGTAGGAACAAACCTTTAACAATATCCTTCTTCCACAAGAATTGCTTCACAACTAGATGAGTCATATGCTTTAGCCCAAAAGTGCTTGCATATTTCTTTGAAACCAAGGTAAATGGATTCTCAAAGGTAGTGGTAGATGAAGAAACTTCATTTTTCCCTTTGACACACTCTTAGACTTGGAAGCCATAAGATAATTGAGATAAAATGCGCACACCAAGTGTTTGTGAAAAAGCTTGAATGAAAATTGTGAGAGAATGAGAGACTTAAGAGTATCCACATAGTCCAAAACAAGGAAGAACGACAAAACAACATAAAGGAACAATAGTAAACAATAGTCAAGAAGAAATTTCAGAAATTTTATGATATAGGATGAGTTTGGGGTTTAACAAGAGAAATGGAGAAATAAGATGAAATTTGAAGGATATGGTGGAGGATTTTGAGAACAAGTGATAAGGTAGTGATGATAAAATGAAATCAAATACAAATTTTGGTGTATTTGAGTTGTTGGACTCGATTTGAGATGTTTGGGGTAGATTTGCATCCAAGAGACAAGAACAAATGAAGAGAAATGTCCCAAAATGAACTTATGAGTAGACCTTAAATCGTATGTGTCGACCTATCCAAGTTATAGGTCGGCACATACTGAAGTGAATCCACAAATAAATTTTAAAAAAATTTATCATGTTTCAGCTTGAATTGACATGTGTCGACCTCAACCGGAACTTTTCAGACAAATGCAAAAACATTAATTTTTATAGGTCGACCTGTACTAGTCTATGTCGATCTGAAGAGTTTAAAACTTCAAAATTTTGCATCAAGTGGATTTTTAGAGACCAATAATGACCCAAGTTTGACTCATGCATATTAACTTGATTATAGACACATGCATATGATAATGTTTGATGGTTTGTTTGCTTGAATCATGCAATCATGTTAAAATTCATGCATGAATTGGTTCAAAATATATATGACAAATGAAGACAATTATGTGTAGCTACTATAAACATGTAAAATACATCATACAACAGCCACATTAAATATTTTTGGAAGAAAACACACATCACAAATATCACTCATATAGCTCATCACATATCATTAAGAAATAAACAGGTAAGAGAAACACTTATGTATGTAACAAGAAAAAGGATTAAAATGATATTACCTTACCGTACACATGACAAAGGACACACTTGCATTCCACGAAGAACTTTCAAACGAAAGTTGAAATAATTCAACATGTGTCGCAGAATACAATCAAGACCAAAATGATCTTACCATTTTTCTTCTTTAACAAGTATTTGAAAGTGTGAATAATAATATATCCAAGGGAGATTGACTTGATGGTTTCCTTGATATTGGACTTTCCATCTTGTTCAATCATGATAATTACCTTACTCCTCCTCATGTTTCATCACCTTAGGTTCTTAAATCCTAATTTGATATACTTGAGTATGTCTTCTTGAAGATAACCTACATCAATGAAAATAATACCTTTTCGACACCTCTCGGATAGAACATTAGTAATCATTCACACATTTTTACCACTTAAAGAAAACTTAAAGAGCTAATCTTATTGGTAACTATTGATTTGTAATATACGGGGTTTGTTATCATCACCACAAGGATTGTAGATATTTGGATGCTTGTCGTTCAATAGTTTGTTGTTTCAAGAATAGGGTTTTCAATGTTTGTTTCAAAATTGTCATGATTTATGTAGCAATGAGTAAAATAAAAGTTTTTATTTTAACAAAGTATATCACAAATAGTTTTCATCTAACCTAACTTATATGCATTGTTTCAATCTTGCGTGTGAAGTCAGATAATATCGTCGTGTATTATCTTAATATCGTCCATCTCTGAATCGGTATCATGAGAAATACCGTATTCATCACAACACGATTTCTCGATATAACAACCAATATAGTAAGCTTTGTATTGATAGATACTTATTTTAGGTCAAGCTTTACAAAATCTATCTCTAGATTTTTACAAAACAAAAATGGATCATTGAGAACAAAAATATGCATCGTATATCAATCATCACTTGTTCACATTCAAGAACAGTCAAAAGAAATATATAAAGTTAAGATACATTACCTCTACCTTTGATACAAAGGAAATTAGCTACACATAACCATGGTAGCTTACTTTACAATTAATGAGAGAAGATGAATGAGCATCCATGTTGAAGAATCGAACTCGGATGCAAATCTAACTTCTATTTGCAAAATATCACCTTTTGGCAAAAATAAATGCACAAAATATGATCTCTAGGTTGAAAATGGGGTAAAAGTGTGTTAATATCCCAAAGAAAAACAAAAAGTACATATATTGTACTTATAATTTTTGTCATGTTCGTCCAACGAATAACATATTCGCACAACAAACACCCGTGAGTAAATATATGACTTTGCCATGTGAACAATCCTTCACCCAACGAACTTCTTCGCTACCAGTTTGCACAATGAACTTATGCTCTTTTTCCCCCTGCCATGGTTCGTAAGGGCTTCGCATAACAAATCTTTGTTTTCCCTTCGCTATTGTTTGCACAACGAACTTCCCGTTTCTTCTCCTCTTTTTTAGCTTCCTTATGCATTCCACTTGTGTCTTAAACATTGATTTTTTATGCCTAGAATCTGAACAATAACATACAAATCAAAGCAACCAAAGATATTTTCAACATATTGAAGAATCACAACAATCCATGGAATAAATCCATCTAAAAATACCAAGTTTAAATGATCAAAACAAAGAATAATTCAATCCTAATGATATTGGAGGAATATATTTGTGAGTTTAGGAGGTAGGGTGGTTTTGTTGAACTCAATGCAGAATTCATTCCTAATGTTATTTATATCTTTTATGAAGATGCAAGTCTCAGTTTGGAAGAAGTTTGTTTATTTTCAAAGGTGTTTTCTCTGAGGAGGCTCTAAAGGATGAACAAGGGTTAGTTGGATGAAGTGGGAGAATGTGTGTAAGGCTAAAAGGACAATTGTTTTAGGTGTCAATGATCTTAGACTTGTCATTCCTTCATTATGTAGAGTTATTAGTTTAACAAGGTATGGTTCTCAGAGCTTAAGTTACCCATGGGGGAGGGTAATGAAGAAGGTAAGAAGAGGGTGTTGTAGTTGCATGTCCCTAAAATATTCAGGGGCAGTACCCCAATACAATGGTTTTATTTCTTGTCTTATCTCTTTCCTTTTCATTTACTTTTGTTTATTGAGTCTCCTTCATTATTGCATCTCTCTTGATCGAATCTTTCAAAAGATTTGTTTTTTAGCATGCATAAATCAATTTTTATGTTTGATATTTGATCATGATGGTTTAAGACAAATGCCTGACTCAGTGAAACAAGAACCATATGTGATATCAATTCAAGTCCTATGTGTCGCTCCCGGGATTTTCATCCTAGTACAAACGCGAAAGTGGCGTGGAAAAGGTAGAGTTGCCAGCCATGCATT
Organism: Lathyrus aphaca; assembly: GCA_963966055.1. NCBI lineage: Eukaryota > Viridiplantae > Streptophyta > Magnoliopsida > Fabales > Fabaceae > Lathyrus > Lathyrus aphaca. The sequence continues at coordinate 298,571,076 of OZ014523.1, read as the reverse complement.
TTTATCCCGAAAGAACGGGAAAGGTAATGCTGCACAAACCTAAGGAATAAGGAAATGACAAGGTCCTGCGAACCAAAGATCTGGGTTCGGGAGTCGGTTACGACCTGGGAAGGTATTAGCACCCCAGATCGTCCGTCGTACCCGACGGGATCCACGCTTGCTTGTTTTGTTTAAAAGGGTGAGAAAATAACTGCTACTGAATAAAACTGCTAACTGGAATGGGAATGGAAATGAGAAAGGGAATTGGAAAAGAGAACAAAAAGAAAGAATGGAGAAAATGTAAGGAAAATAAAGAATGTGCTCAAACGGGCCCTACCCCACTGCCTACGTACCTCATCGGGAAAATGAGGATCAGAGTTGACGTAGTTTACCTAACTAAGGCGGGAACTATGCTTGTGTTTTTTGGGATGACGTTGCCATAGCTCTAGCTCAGGTGTTACCGGCTCTGACTCGAGGGTGTTTACCGTATCGTTGTTTGAACTGTTGAGGCAAGTCGCATTCATCCGCAAAGATTGGGAGATGAGAAGAGAAGACGCGTTGTCTTTGTTGATTTTCTTTTATGAGAAGTTTTTCGGAGTTTGTTTGTGAACATTCTCATACTAAGACTTATCCATCGTGGTAAAGACTTACACCTCGCCCCGAAACAGGATGTGTATAAGAACTCCGCAACAAAGTCTCGTGTCGTACAAGAACATTCGGTTTTTATTAAGTATTTTATTGTTTCTTTATGAGATGAGAAAGAAGACTCAAATCGGAAAAGGACAAAAACTAAGGGGGACTAAGACCAACCCTAAGTTATTTATTATGCACAAAAAGGGATATCCTAATGGTTTATGAGGTTTTCTAATCCTAAAGAGCAAAAGAAAAAGAAAGAAGAAAAAAAGGATGCAACTTACTTCCTAAGGAAGGTAAGTTAGTCCTAACAAAGGGGGGAAATCCTACCAAACACAAATATGGAAAGAAAAAAAATGAATTAAAATGCACAAAAGAAATGCATAAAAAATAAAAGGATAAGGTGTAAGGAAACATACCTCCATCTTCCCTTCTACAAAACAAAGATTAATGTGCAATTTATTAAAAAGGAATGATGTAAACACATACCAAACAAATCCTAGGGCAACTTGGACCTAAACTAGACTCAATCTTAAGTTTAATGGTGCCCACACTATGCTAAACTAAAATTCAGCAACTATTTACAGCACTCAAGCACACAATCTGCTATGAAAACAATGCATAACACTAATCAGCTTTTTACAGCCAGCATGCAACATTAAAAGGTAGGTGTAAAAGGTTACAAACAACATGCAAACATAACAAACAGCATACATTTTACAGCACCTATATGTAAAAACAGCTATGAAATGCAAAATCCAGATTTGGTTATTTTCATTTTTGTGCACAAACTCAATAAAACATGCACTAATTTCCACATGAATATGCATTTGAACCTAAATCAACATACACAAATGAAAGATCAATGAACATTTTTGGGAGATTATGCAAGAATGCATCATATGGTTGATTATGCAACAAGTAATGCAAAAAATGTAGCACATGAATATGGTATATGAACATGAGGATTATTGATTATGAACATGCAATATGATAGGTCAACAAGAATGCCAAACTCAATGCAAAATTCAGAAGTGAATTGATGTGAATGGTATGATCAAGCATCCAAACAAATGCAACCAAATGCACATACATACATGATTATGCCACATACATTGATACAATGGAAATGGAAAAAATGATTAAATGCAATGTGAAACATGTAAAAACAGAATGCAACATGATTATTCACATGCCAAATAATGCACAAACATGGAAACAAAATGTAAGAACTCAAGCTATACACAAAAGAACACAAAAACGCATAATACATAACATGAACGAAAACGAGTCGAAACGACTCGAAATGGGGGAATGAGCTACTGGAAATGGACTCAAAAATTCCCTAAAATCACTACCTAAACATGTATGAACATTAGAAGCACTAGGAAGCAATATTGAGCAAGAAAATAAGCTAAAAATCCAAAAATGAACAGCGTTAACCGGTTAACCAAATTGGTTGACCCGTTAACGGACCCTGGACAACACTAAAAATGGCCAAAAATGCATGCGTTAACCGGTTAACCAAATGCGTTAACCGGTTAACGCTGAACAAAAAGTGAAAAATGCTTTTGAAATAAGTGCTTTTGGCCACAATCTTACTTCTAATGATCCCTAACATTCCAAGGAACATGCTAACACTAATTTCTACTTAATTGGGGTTTATTTTCACATGATAGAACCTATAACTATCAACACCTTAAATCCTAATCCAATAACAATCACAAATCGCAAGCAATACCTAATCGATCCCAATCAAAACAAAAAGCAATTAAAGAATACCGAAATGGAGAGATGAAGAGAATAACTTAAAGAAGAAGTGATTTAGATCACCAACCTACGAAGCGGAGAAGTGCTTCGGTGAATGTTGCAAGAATCGGAGCTTGATCGAAGAGAAAACCAAGAAAACCGCGGATTCGCAAAATAAATGCGTTCTTGATGCTTGAACCTTCGCGTGCTTCCAATAAGTCGAAACCTTCACCAAAAACCACTAGCTTCTTCTTCTACAATCCACAATCAATGGAGGTTGGAGGCTTAAGCTTCAAGATCTTCAAGTTTCAATGTGAAACGTGAAGAGCTTATTTAAAAAGCTTTGGTGAAAAGGGAAATGGAGGAAAAGTGAGAGAGAAAAAGTGATTGTGAAAGAGTGAAAAGTTGGAAAATTGTGGGAACCCTTTGCATTGAAGTGATTAGTGGTTATATAGAGGTTAGGCTTGGAGCTAGGTTTGGGAATGGAATTAGGTTTGGGGCCCAAAATTAGGCTTGGGATCCAAAATTATGGTTTGGTAGTTAGTTAGGGTTAGGGTTGGAAAAGGGAATATTCCTTGGAACACTCTAGAATATGGTAGAACATGGTAGAAACATCCAAGGGAAATGGAGTGGAATTGAAGTGGAAAAATATGAGAGAAAGAATCAAAGGGAATGTGGAAGGAAAGTGGAAGGAAAAGGGAAAGAAAAGGGAGAGAAAGGTGAATTCTTCCCTTTTTGTTGGTTAGCTTGGAAGTGGTTTGGATTATTTTTGGGATATCATTTTTCTCTTGAACTCCAATGTTTGTCAAGCCTCAATCGATCACACACCTCATGCGTATGCAAAGGATGATGATTTATTTATTTAATTTTTCAAATGCGATGCAATGATATGCGGAATGATGCAAGAATGAAGCGTAAATCGCCCGAGGTTGATAATAAATAAGAGGGCAAATTTTGGGGTGTTACAGCTGCCCCTATTCAATCATTGTAGACTTAAATGGATGAAAGCAGTCGCTTTCAGACGTTTGAAGTATGCAGGGATTGAATACTAAAAACAACCAGAAAATTTGCACTCGGTAGAAGAAGACAAGGGAAATAAACCCAACCATCTGAACTCTACTTGGGGAGAACTCGGATGTGAAGAGTAGTGAACTGGTGAATGTTTTGGAATAATGCTGGGAGGTTGTTGATTTGCCACGCTACGGGTGGAATTTTGCTGGAATATTAATGACATGCCACACAACGGGCAGTTTTCTGAATGCTTTGCACACTATGGGGGATTTCAATACTTTGCCACTCTACGGGGAAACATTGCTCAGCTACGGGAGACCTTTGATACCTTACCACTCTACAGATGGACTTTTGCTCACTCTGCGGCGATACTCTGCCACACTGTGGGGACACATTTCTCAGCTACGGGAGACCTTGAAAATTCGCCACACTAGGGGGGCATATTGCTCAACTACGGGAGACTTCCAGAAAATTTGCCACACTACGGGGGCACATTGCTCAGCTATGGGAGACTTTGGCTCACTACAGGATAATTTTGCTCTCTACGGGAGACTTCAATGTTTTGCCACACTACGGGGGCTGCTGCTCGCTACGGGAGACTTTGGATCACTACAGGAGACTTTTGCTCTCTACGGGAGACTTTTGCTCACTACGGGAGACTTTGAAAATTCGCCACACTACGGGGGCACATTGCTCAACTATGGGAGACTTCCAGAAAATTTGCCATACTACGAGGGCACATTTCTCAGCTACGGGAGACTTTAAGAAAATTTGCCACACTACGGGGGCACATTGCTCAGCTACGGGAGACTTTCAGAAACTTTGCCACACCACGGAGGCTGCTGCTCGCTACGGGAGACTATGGCTCATTACAGGAGACTTTTGCTCACTACGGGAGACTTCAATGTTTTGCCACACTATGGGGGCTGTTGCTCGCTACAGGAGACTTTGGCTCACTACAAGAGACTTTTGCTCACTACGGGAGACTTCAATTTCTTGCCACACAACGGGGGCTGCTGCTCGCTACGGGAGACTTTGGCTCACTATAAGAGACTTTTGCTCACTACGAGAGACTTCAATGTTTCGCCATACTACGGGGGTTGTTGCTCGCTACAGGAGACTTTGAGAATTCTCCACCCGGAGGATGGACTTTGGCCAATCTGCGGTTGGACTTTGGATAAATTGCCACGCTGCGGGTGGACTTTATGAATTCGCCACCTGGAGGATGGACTTTGGGAATTTGCCACCCGGAGGATGGACTTTGGGAATTCTCCACCCGGAGGATGGACTTTGGATATATTGCCACGTTGCGGGTGGACTTTGAGAATTTGCCACCCAGAGGATGGACTTTGGCCAATCTACGGTTGGACTTTGGAATTGGCCACCCAAAGGATGGACTTTTGCCAATCTACGGTTGGAATTTGAATAAATTTCCACGCTGCGGGTGGACTTTGGCCAATCTGTGGTTGGACTTTGGAATTTTCCACCCAGAGGATGGACTTTGGCCAATCTGCGGTAGGACTTTGAATAAATTGCCACGCTGCGGGTGGACTTTGGGAATTCGCCACCTGGAGGATGGACTTTGGCCAGTCTGCGGCTGGACTTTGAGAATTTGCCACCCAGAGGATGGACTTTGGGAATTCGCCACCCGGAGGATGGACTTTGGATAAATTGCCACGCTGCGGGTGGACTTTGGATATCAACCTTAGATTTAATACACACACGCTGAATTGTATGACATGATGCCCCATGACACTGGGAGATAAGTAACAAATCTTTGCTGACTCTATGGGGAGGACATATGATTGTCGATATTTTTGTTGGAGAAGAGTGTGATTAGCCTGTCTCGACTTATTACCTTTGCCAAAAATAAATTGGACTTTAAATTTGAAGGCCCTGCTAGGGGATGCCTCAACTACTGGGGATTGAATCTCACCCCCACAGATTTTGCTGGGGAATCGACAACTTTTCGACTTAGCTGGGGGAAGACCTGTCAAGGCTCTGCTGAGGAGAACTCTCTTGTCTACCTGAATTTTCCAAACCTCTGTGGGGAAGGCAACCGTTCAGCTAACTGCAGGGAATTTCTGGATTTTTGTAAGAAGTACTTCACTACGGGAAGACAACTCTTGCTAGGGATGATCCTTATCGCTTTGCTGGGGAAGAGAAGGATTTGGTTTGAGATCTGCTGGGAAATAAGATCAAGGAAACCTACTAAAGAAAAGTTTGACGACTTTACTGGGGATAATTTCCATGCGTCTGTTGGGGATAACGAAACTGAACCGCATCCTGATGAGGAGGAAAGATTTCAAGTGGTCTCGTGCCAGGGATCATTTGCTTTGATTCGGACTTTATCTTAAGAGGATTTTACAAAAGACCTGGTGTCTTTAAACTCTTAAGAAGTATAATTTCCCTGGTATTCTGAACTTCCGATTATCTATCTTCGGGAAAGAATGAATCCTCGTGCGATTGGGGTGACTTTCCCCAGTATGAGTCTTTGAAGAGATTGCTCTAGGAGAGATCTGAATCTCGAGGTAATTACCCCAGATTGGTTGGCTCTTACCATGAATGGTTGGGAAAGTCCTTATTCAATGGAGCTTTCTCTAAAAAAGTGCACCTCGACGTGACTGTCTTTCAGAAGTTTTAGACTTCTCAACTTGGCAAGCTTAAGCTTCTGGACTGAATTTCCACATGTGAGCTTTTATGATGCCAAACAAATGTATGCAAGCAAAAAAAAATGTATATTCTAAGAATGGAAATTCTAACGCAACACACATGTTAATCTTGAAGTTTTGAAAAGGTGTCGCAAACCCTTGTGAGCGAATCACTGGTTAAGATACGACATTATTTTTGATAAATGAAAGTATGTACATGCAATACCAACAAATGTTTTTTAACTCATATGAGTCAGGAACACCATCTCGTGGTAGTACGCTCTCAAATTAACCCTGTTTCAGTTAGGACTTTTGAGGGTTGTATCGTGGCCTGGTTCACGGTTATAGAAACAAAGGATATAGGCTCGAAGTTTATTTGTGCCCACCCACTCTTCGTGATGTTCTCCATTTCTATGTTCAGCTAATTTTTGCAAGCGTTCACCTTTCACAAGTGTTTCGTATCGGTCGAAGAACCATTGATGTTATCGGTTTAGGCACTAATCAAGTTGTTATTTGGAGTCAGTCACCCCTTTGTCTTTCGTGTCTGTGCCACACGACTTCGTTCTTGCTTAAGGATATTTCTTGTGTAATCCTTTTTGTCTTTCGCTTTTGCGTTATTTTGCTTTATCCCTAACTTTTTCTTGGACTGATTCTTGTGAATCTTTGATTGTGAAGTCCAGCGGGATGCCCTAATTTTTGCCTAAGTCGCTTGTTTTCAAGTTTCGACTTAGCGGGCTTTTTCTTTCTTTCCTTTTTCTTTTTTTTGAACAAATCGTGTGACACTGTTTGTCTTGATTGCTTTGCGAGGGTTGTGACTGCCTCATTCTTTGGTCGATGAAGGATAACCATTGTGGCTTCTAACCTTTGGACCTCTTGATTTGGATAACCATTGTGGTTTCTGGTCTTTGGACCTCTTGATTAGCATAGTGGAATGTAATGGATCCTCAAATATACTCCTTTATGAAAGCCTGAACGCTCGGTCCGACTAGCTGACATCTACCCTGTCCCTGGGTTAAATGTAAGGGTTTTTCATGCGAGAAGAAACTCCTACTTCAAGGCTCAATGGGGTTAGTGAGGGTCTATCTCCCTTATATCTCCAGTATTTAGGGATTTGAAACAAAGCTTGTACATCGTCAACAGGGTCTCATTCTAGAGCACACAATTAGAGATTCTTGCGTTATTTCTTCGTCATTCTCCCTCATAGAGTTTGAGCATGACAATTGGTATTTCAATATACACATATAGAATTATAAGTGAATGCGAATGAATTACTTCAAGAAAAACATGTGAGTTTTATTATTGATAACATTCAAAAGAAAACAAATTTCATACATGTAGACAAATGTTTAGCAAATAAAAGAAACTACAAATGGAAATGCAGTAAAGAAGCTGAATATTGTCGTCGTTGAGGAGGCTTGACTCCGTCTGGACCTGTCAGTCTTGGATACTTTTAGTGATCAATAGCTTTCTCACAGACTTGTAATCTCCAATTTGCAGTCGTATACCCAACCATGGCAATCATACCTCTTCTTCTAGTTATTCTGACTCTGACACAAGACGTCTGAAGGAAAGAGTGAACCCAGAGAGTAAAGTTGTATTATAAGGTTGCTCGGAAAGACCTGACGATCTTCTGCCTACGTATCTTCATTTACCCATGACCAGTGAAGAATCAGAGCGACGTAGTTCCCCTCAATAGGGATGAAAAAAAACATTGAAGAAACACAAACAAACAGTGGCCATTGCTGAGAGTATTTGGATACTGATGGCTTTATTTGCTTCTTGAAGATTCCAGCTTAACGTGGACCATCTGGTAAAACAACCGTGATGCCGGTTCCGTTGTGATTAGGCATTGGATTCTGGAGTCCATTTGGGTGAGGCGCAAAATTGATCGCCTTGGAGTCAATCAGGTCTTGTACCTTGTTCTGAAAAGCCCAACATTTCTCAATATTGTGCCCCTAGGCACCCGAATGGAATTCACATCTTGCATTTGCATCGAAGTTTTGAGGTAGGTTATCAGGAGAAGGAGCTCTCATGGTACGAAGCTCGACCATGTTCAACTTTAGCAGCTCTGGAAGCAATACAACATATGGGCATGGGCATGGTACGAAGCTCCGTGTCAAACATTTGAAGTTGTTCCTTGCTCTGCTCCTGTTCCTCAGTCTGTCCCTGCTTCTCAAAGAGCTCCTGTGGTTACTAGAATACCTCCTGCAATGGCCTCCCTTAATGATGCTAAGGATGTGGTTGAAAAAGGTGGTTGTGATATTTGGGGTCAGCTTCCCAACATCCCTTACAAGTATGACAAGTTTGGTTTGGGTTTCACTGCAGAATCTTAGAGGGTTGTTTGTCGTGCTCGTGTTGTTCGTATCACTAATAAAGGGGTCATAAGAGATCAAATCAATGTTACAGGTGACCATGATGAAGACTACAACCTGGATGATTGGATCTTTCCTACCATGGGTGATGGGCTCAACAATTGGAAGACTGAAGACGTTATTCCTATCTCCTTTAGTCAGGAGTAAATACTATTAATGCGTTTTGTTTTAAGTTTGTAATTTCGAACAATAAAACTTTTTAAGCCTTGTGTCTTACCCGGGGCACAATGGTATGCTTGTTTCGGGATGTCAATTCATTTGCATACTTCATTCAATAAAATCAATGGACATTTCGTTTTCGTAAATATTGTGCTCCTTGTCTTTCTTTTATTATTATTTCTATTTTATCAGCTATGTGTTCTTACACACACCCACATCACTAAAATGCAGATCTTCATCCACTATGGATCTTGTTGATAATAGTTCCACTATTGCCAATTATAATTTCGAGAATCCGATTTATCAAGTTGAAGATGGGAAGGAGGAAGATTGTGAGGTACCTGTAGAGCTTGCTAGGTTGTTGCAACAAGAAGAAAAAGCTATACAGCCACATGAAGAGCCAATCGAAGTTGTGAATCTGGGAACTAAGGAAAACAGGAAAGAGGTCAAGATAGGGGCTGAACTAGAAGATGGTGTTAAGAACAGACTAATCCAAATGTTACGTGACTATGTGGAGATCTTTGCTTGGTCATATGAAGATATGCCAGGGTTGGATACTGACATTGTGGTTCACCGTCTACCGGTAAAAGAAGACTGTCGTCCAAATAAGCAAAAGGTTCGTCGCATGCGTCCTGAACTGTCAGAAAAGATTAAAGCAAAGGTGATGAAACAATTTGATGCATGGTTCTTAGCTGTGACTTCTTATCCTCAATGGGTTGCAAACGTGGTACCGGTACCGAAGAAGGATGGTAAGGTACGCATGTGTGTGGATTACAGGGATTTGAATAAGGCTAGTCCTAAAGATGACTTTCCACTTCCACATATTGATGTTTTGATAGACAACACTGCTTAGTATAAGCTATTCTCTTTCATGGATGGTTTCTCTAGTTACAATTAGATTAAGATGGCGCCTGAAGATATGGAGAAGACTACATTTGTTACACAATGGGGCACATTTTGTTATAAGGTGATGCCATTTGGTTTGAAGAACGCTGGGGCAACATATCAACGTGCTATGGTGGCTTTGTTTCATGATATGATTCACCATGAGATAGAGGTGTATGTGGATGATATGATAGCCAGGTACCAGAATGAGGAACGACATCTTGATCATATGTGCAAGTTGTTTGAGAGGTTGAAGAAGTATAAACTGAGATTGAATCCAAACAAGTGTACTTTTGGAGTTAGGTCTGATAAACTCCTGGGTTTCATTGTCAGTGGAAAAGGTATTGAAGTGGATCCTGCAAAAGTAAAAGCTATACAAGAGATGCCTGCTCCCCGTAATGAGAAGGAAGTCAGAGGTTTCTTGGTACGACTGAATTACATTGCAAGATTTATTTTCCAGCTAACTACTACCTGTGAGTCAATCTTCAAGTTGTTGAAGAAAGATCAGGTAATTGAATGGAATGACGAGTGCCAGGTAGCCTTTGATGAGATCAAGAAATACCTCCAAGAACCTCCAATTTTGATGCCACCAGTTGATGGAAGACCCTTGATTATGTTCCTAACAGTATTAGACAACTCAATGGGGTGTGTGTTGGGGCAACATGACGAGTTTGGTCGAAAAGATCAGGAAATATACTACCTTAGCAAAAAGTTTACTAACTGTGAAACAAGATACTCATTGCTCGAGAAAACTTGATGCGCTTTGGCATGGGCTGCTCGCCGACTAAGACAATATATGTTGACTCATACTACCTTGTTGATTTCAACGATGGATCCAATCAAGTACATATTCGAGAATCCTGCTCTCTCCGGACGAATAGTGAGATGGAAAATAATTTTAACAGAATATGATATACAGTACACCACTCAGAAGGCCATTAAGGGCAGTGTGTTAGCTGATCATTTAGCTCATCAGGCAGGGGATGATTATCAGTCTATGAATTTTGATTTCCCGGATGAAGACATTATGATTGTTACTAAAGAACCTAGACAATATGACAGACCTGAACAGGGATCCTGATGGACTATGGTTTTTGATGGAGCTTCTAATGCGCTTGGTAATGGTGTTGGTGTTGTGATCATTTCCCCGGAAAGTTGTCATACCCCAATTACTGCTAGACTTTGTTTTTATTGTACCAATAACATGGCTGAATATGAAGCATGTATCATGGGTATCAAAGTTGCCATTGAGATGAAGATTCAGTTTCTGGACGTATATGGAGATTCAGCCCTGGTAGTTAGTCAGATTAAAGGAGATTGGGATACCAAGAACCTAAATCTCATTCCTTACAGAGAGCATGTGTTATCTTTGATCCCATATTTTGAAGATATTACCTTTGGACATATTCCACGAGAAGAGAATCAGTAGGAAGACGCTTTAGCCACCATGGCATCTATGTTTGAGATTAGTTGGGATGATGAAGCTCCCAGAATAACTATTGATAGATTTGAGAAGCCTGCATATTGTAATGAGATTGATACTGAAGGAGTAGAGGGAAAGCCTTGGTTCTATGAGGTGAAGAGGTATCTTGAAGCTCAGGAGTTCCTTGAAGAGGCATTTGTCAATGATAAGAAGTTTCTGAGGAGGTTTTATGCTAAGTTCTTCTTGAGTAATGGAATTTTGTACAAGCGCAATCATGATTTGACTTTGCTTCGTTGTGTGGATAAGAAGGAAGCAATAGAGATTATGGAAGACATGCATGATGGGATCTTTGGCACTCATTCTAGTGGTCATACCATGGCAAAGAAGATATTGAGAGCATGTTACTATTGGTCTACCATGGAAGCTGACTGCTATCAACATTCCAAAACATTTCACAAGTGTCAGATTTATGCTGATAAGGTGCATGTACCTCCAGTTCCGTTGAATGTGTTGACTGCTCCTTGGCCTTTTGCCATGTGGGGCATTGATATAATTGGTGAGATCAAGCCTACTGCTTCCAATGGGCATCGTTTCATCCTTGTTGCCATTGATTACTTTACAAAGTGGGTGGAGGCAGCCTCATTTGCATCTGTTACTAAGAATGTTGTGGCTCAATTCATTAAGAATAATCTCATATGTAGGTATGGCATCCCTGAAAGGATTATCACAGACAATGGCTCTAATCTGAACAACACTATGATTACTGACCTCTGCACGCATTTCAAGATTAAGCATCATAATTCTTCTTTGTATCGTCCAAAGATGAATGGTGCAGTAGAAGCTACCAATAAGAGCATCAGGAAGATTCTACAGAAGATGATTGTTACGTATAAGGATGAGCATTAGATGTTACCATTTTCTCTTCATGGTTATCGTACTACAATACGTATTTCAAAAGGGGCAACCCTATTCTCCTTAGTCTATGGTATGGAAGCAGTTCTACCCATTGAGGTTCAGATCCCTTCCTTGAGAATCATGAAGGATGCAGGCTTGGATGAAGATGAGTGGATTCAGACTCGACTTGACCAGATAAATTTGACTGATGAGAAAAGGCTGGCAGCTATTTGTCACGGTCAGATGTACCAGAAACGGATGATCAAAGCTTTTAATAAGAAGGTTAAGCAAAAGGTATATCAGACTGGAGACTTGGTAATCAAGCGTATCGTATTACCACGGGGTGATCCTAGGGGCAAGTGGACTCCTACATATGAAGGACCATATGTAGTCAAAAGGGTATTTTCAGGAGGTGCCATGATGCTTACTACTATGGATGGTGAAGATTTCCCACAGCCCGTAAACGCAAACATAGTTAAAAAATACTACGCATAAAAAGAGACCCGCTAGGTTGACTGGCCTAGGCAAAAATAAGGGCATCCCGGTGAACCAAAAAGGCTTCGGGCAAAAATTAGGGATATATATATATATATATATATATATATATATATATATATATATATATATATATATATATATATAAAAGATTGTACACCCAGCAAGTCGAAAATTCGAAAGGGAGGCTTGGGCAAAAAAGGGTATCCCGATGGATTGAAAACCTGAAAAGGCAATCCAGGCAAAAGTTAGGGATTGAAGCGTATGACTATGTCTCGTTGGATCACTCATGTAACCTCAACCAGTTGTGCTACCTGAATCAAGTTCAAATAGATAAAGATCAATCCAATCATTTCTATCTCGACAGCAAAGGATGAGATACTTGAAGATAATGGCAATAGTAGAATTGGAACTCAATAGGATTATTTCTCACATAGCTGCTTTTCTTTGTTTTTGTAAAAAATTTACGACGAATTACTCTTACTAGGATTTTTGTCTCCCTGTACAAACTTACCTGTTTATAGGCCATTTTCTAAATAAATAAAGTCTCGTTTTTTGAATTCAAGTTTACATTTCCCTTGTTTACTTAAGCGAAAACGTCCATTGGTTATATTTGAATGTGTGTATGCTTTTGAATATGATCGATGTTTACCAAAAATGCATAAAATGTAGTAATAGTATTTACTAAGGACGAACGAGGGTAGGAATTAAACGAATCTTCGCCTCCTCATCCCCACCAAGTAAGGTTTGATACTCCAGGATAAGTCACTCAGGGGATGTCCATCTTTTTTTATCCCCAATCAGGGTATTCAGGAATCTAATTCTTCAATAAAAAGCACGACGAACGAAGACGGGAGGTTCTAAGTACCATATTATTAAACAAGACGGGAACGAAGTCCTCATGTTTCTCAGCAACGAACCAGGATTTATTTTCCCCAGCCAGCAGTTGTTATACAGAGATAGCCAGACACTTCAGGCTACATGATTCATACATACATCATTTACATTATATCATGGCATACGCATCCATAAACCATATAACATTCTTACTTAAGAGCATCATGCTATACATGCATACATCAAATAATCTTGCATAAACTAACTTTTTCTTTTCAGGATAATTGCAGGCAGATAAACACTATCAAACAATTCAGAGATAATCGCTATGAAGATTCATTTTTGATTATCAATACAAGTTGTCCTTGAGATGGCACATAAATGGTCTACACAAAGACCTAATGTTCAGTCCAGGATATTACCAGAAGCAATTCAGGAGTAATCGCCACGAAGATTTAATCCTGATGCTCAAGTTGTCCTTGGAAGGGTACGTAAATGATCTATACGAAGATCTAGTGCTTAATCCAGGATATTTCTAGAGGAGATAATCATTACAAAGATTTATTTCTGATGGTCAACTATCTTTGGGATAGTGTGTAAATGATCTATACGAAAATCTAGCACTTAATCCAAGAGTTTCTTTCAGAAGAAGTTCAGGGATAATCGCCACGAAGATTTAATACTGATATTTTTTTGTCCTTGGGAAGGTATGTAAATGGTCTATACGAAGATCTATTACCTAATCTGGGATATTTCCAGAAGAAATAATCGCTACGAAGATTTATTTCTAATGGTCTATGCAACAGTTTATCTGTGGGATGGTACATAAATGATCGATACGAAGATTTTGTACTTAGCCTAAGATATTACCAAAAGCAATTCAGAAAATATCGCCATGAAGATTTGATTCTGATGCTTAAATTAAAGTATGTTCCTAAAGATGGTTCAGAGCCGATCTATACGAAAATCTAAGTACTGACACCTAATGAAGGATATTCTTTTCCCCCAAAGATAATGCAGAGAAGATCTATACGAAGATCTAGTGCTGACATTCAACTTAAACCATGTTACAGGAATGATTCAGAGACGGCCTATACGAAGACCTAGTACTGATATCCAGTGACAACCTTTTGATATTATCACCTCCTGATATTATGGATGGCATCTATGAGCCCATCTCCATCTCCTCTGAGTGGCATCTTTAAGCCCATTCAAGTATATAAAACCAATCAACAGTGTTACTTTACACACCAGCGAGTGCAAATTTTTGGGCTTTTGTGTTCAATCCCCTTCAACCTTCCAAGTCACGAATGGCACACAGGCCAATCTAACTCCTCAGGTTTTAGAAAATTGAACAGGGGCAGTTGTTGCACCCCAAATTTTGCCCTCCCCTAGTCAAGGAATTGTGTACCAAGGTGTCCCAATAGGTTCACAAGGTTCACAAGGTATCCCAAGAGGTTCACAAGGTTCACAATTAGTCAGAAAGCTTGGAAGTCCCCTCAGACAAAGCCTCCTCCTAAGCAATGCACCCTAAACTAGGGTTTTGGATTTCATCAGGATAAATGGACTTTCAAGGCCTCAGGTTAGCTTCATAACATCCTACATGTCTTTAATAATCCCTATGTCAAGTTTTAAGGCTTTCCCAAAAGGTTTGCTCAGTCAGATGATCAGATATGCAAAAATCAGTCAAAGTGGTTAAAAAGTCAAACTGAGGTCAACTATGGTCAAATCAAAGTCAAACTTCATGATTTTTTGCCAACATCAAGTTTATGAAGTCAAATTCATCATTTGATCAAGGTTTTATCATGATTTATCAAGGAGATTTCATATCATCAAGAATTAGGAGTTTCTAAATTAGGGTTTTCATAGGAAAAGTCAACTGAACTTTGACCAGCCATAACTTTCACATGCTTCATCAAACATTTCCCATCCAAATCTCATTTTGAAGTAAATTGAATTCTCTAAAACTTTTTGTCTCACAAGCCAAGCCTAGAAATGCTTCATTTAAAAGGTATGAGCCAAAACATTACAAGTCATTTCAAAAGTAAACAAAAAGTCAACATCTTCCAAAGGGCATAACTTGAAAATGGTAAAGGATATGGACATGAGACCAAAAGGGTTTGTTATAGGACTCTCTAATCTTTCTAAAAAGTCCAAGAACACCTTCATAGCCTTAAAATTGAGGGATTTGTGGCTTGTCAAAGTTGGGAACTTTTTGGGAGGTATATGAAGCAAATGAAGCCTTAAAACCAAATTTTTCCAAATGGGCCTACCAAATTGCCACCCAATCTTCATGATAGCCTCAAGCACGTCCCAATCCAAGCATTATCTTACTTTTTATTTTTTATTTATTATTTATTTGAATTTTATTCATTAAAATGCAAATTAAATCAAAATAAAATATAAAAATCAAATATTTGGACATGATTTTGGTTCTAGAAGATCATAAACATCATTTAAGGTTGATTGATCACATCCAAATTCGTGCATGATCAGATTGGCATTGTTAGATTTGATTTTTTTTGGTAATTTTCAAATATTGGATTTCTTCATGATCAAGCTACCTTATAAGCCCAAAAATCCATCAACTTTTGACCTAAAATACCTCCATTATAAGTAGACAAGTGAACACAATGCAGGAGGACGATTTTGCAGCCAAGAACACTAAGAACAATCTCCAAAATTTGCAAGAAAAAGTGAAAATCGGATTCAAAGATTCAGGCACTCTCAAAGACTTTTGAAGGTCTCATTGCATTCCTAGAGGATCATGCAATGTTTTTGGATCATAAAAACATTTATTCATGCATCCAAATGCTCTAACCGAATCATCCTTCTTCTTCTTTTTTTGTTTTTTCGATTATATATATATATATATATATATATATATATATATATATATATATATATATGCTTGATATAAACTATATTTAATGATTTATTTGTGTTCACCATGATGCAAGGATGCTTTCTGGACCATTCGTGTGAAATTTTATGACCGGAGTCGAGTAGAGCCATTGTTAGGGTTCTTGAACTCACGAATTAGGGATTCTATAATGAGATAATTTTAGACCAAATCAGTGAGATATTTGGACTTAACGGACCTTTATTAATCGATTTGCACCTTTAAAAATTATTTATCATGCGTGTTCTTGATGTTTGAGATTGCAGGACTTTTAGCTACGCAAGAAGTGCGTCACTATAAGCTTTAGTGACGGAAAAGTGTCACTAAAACCTAAGTCAACGGCTGGAGGTTGAAGATGATGATGGCGCGAAATCCTATTTTGAAATGTTAACTTATTTTATTTATTTTTGTTTGTGTTTATATATCAGAAGCGCTGCTTAGCTCAGTGGGTAAGGGAGACGTGTATGGGAGGCAGCGAACCTGGGTTCGAATCCTGGGTTAGTTTATTTTTTGGTTAATTTCCTTTTGATTTTCAGGTTTAAAATATAATGGTTTTTTGCCAAGCATATGTACACAAGGCGCGCATGGCCAGGTGGCAAGGGATGAGGCTGAGGAACCTTAGGTCAGGGGTTCAAACCCTGATCTCCCCATTTTTAGTATTTTCTAAACTTTTCTTCCTTTTTTTTTGTTTTTTTTATTATATTAATTAATTATAATTAGTTTATTAATTAACACTAATAAATCAAAAATTAACCTCTTCAAACTATTTTTTTCTAAAATATTTTTAAAATAACTTTTGTAAATAATTTTTCTTAATTTTAATTTTTTTTCATATATTTCATTTAAATATTATTATATTCTTATTTTTTTAAAAAAATTCATTAAGTATATTTAAACTAATTCTTTTATAAACCCTAATCAAATCTTGTTTTTTTTCTAACCCTAATAATTGTTGCTTTTATTTATTATTATATTATTTAATTATTTATTTATTTCTCGCTTTAATTTAGTTATTAGAAAAATGTATAGGTTATATTAAATGTAATTTATTTTCGTTCGATTATTTTGTATCTGCCCCAAAGCGATGTAATAGCGTAGATTTACTTTTTCGTCCTTTTATTTATATTATTTAATTGCTTGGTTAGTAAATAGGGAGTGAGAATTAATTGTAAATAAAATAAATTTAGAAAATTAATTAAGATAAATAATCAAAACACTCACACACGTAAGTCGATCTAAGATCGTCGTTTTCACTTCTTAGGGTTACCTCTCAGTTGCCTTATTCAAAAGGTCAAGTAGGGTGTCTTAAGCAAGATCCTAACAAACAAATTATCATTTTGTCCCTCCCCACAGTTAAAGGATCAAGTCCCTTCGATGTTGCCTACAGTGTTGCCTAAATGGATCATGTCCCTCCAAGTTAAAAGATGATTGTCCCTCCCATATGGCTAAAGACACCCTACAGTTGCCTATACATATTGACCCTGCATATGTCCCTTAACTAACATCCAAGGTAATGACTATCTACTCCTTAATAGTAGGGATAGTCTTACCCTTTGAAAGAACATAAAAGAATAAGAAAGACTTAATCTAGGGTAGGTATCTCGTAGTTACTTGCTCACACCTACAAAATTACTTTTACACCTCACCATTTGTAAACTAGACTTTGTATACACCCATACGAGGGTCATTACAAAGTACTTAAAGAAATTTTTCTAATCACACACTAAATTTTTCAAAAACAATTAAAGTGAGCTAAGTAACTAAGAGCCCGTGGATAACCATGGATATAAAGGGTGCTAATACCTTCCCTTTATATAACCTACCCCCCGAACCCAAGTCTTTTAAAATAGGTCTTTCCTGTTCTTTTATGTCCTTTCTTTATGGATAAAATAAAAGTCGGTGGCGACTATTGCTATCCGCAACATGACTAAAAGTCAGTTCTCCCACCGTGTTACACCATCGTCCTATTTCCATCATATCTACAACTACTGAAATTCTGGTATGATAGACTCAGATATCGAATATGATGTTGATACATATTATTTGTTCCTTATAAACATGGTAAGGCATACACAGCAGCACATTTAAAATTATGATATATCAGATTCAAACATTCTTCAGGGTGTTATGATATCTTACATGACATTAAGTTCAGGTACTACATAATAACATAAAACAAAAAAGCTATAAAGAACACGGTAGAATTGTTAACCCAGTTCGGTCAAATCAATCTACTCTACGGGATACCAAGCCAGGAAGGAAATCCACTATGTAGTATCAATTCAAAAACTTCTCAGCAAACACCTATAGTTTACAGTCTTCTCACTTAATCACTACTTGTGCAACTTCTACTTAGGAACTCCTAAATATGAGAAACTCATCCTCACTTCCAATCACCTCAGTGATGTCTCATAGTCCTTAACAATCAGTTGTTGATATTGACGGATTCAAACCTATACAACAATTCAAAACAGAAGCAACACTTCCATTACAATACATTAACCTTGCTTAGCAGCTTCAATTAAGTACAATCCACCTCTTTCTTAGCAACTTCGAGGTTTACAAATTCACAGCCACAACAGGGTTCCTTGTTGTTCACGGCTGCACAGGAACACAACCCTAATGATATTACATTTTTGGTTTGGTTGGTAATTTCTAAATTAGGTTACAAAGTTTCTTTTATAACCTATTTCCAACTGGATTTGGGCCTAACCAATCACAACAATAGCTGCTACAAATATGCATAAACAATCTGCTTACAAAATACAAAAAGATCTTCAAATCTAAAAACTCCTAAAATATCTCTAAATATAGAAACTCTATATTTTTCAATATTTGTCTTCAATTTAAATTAAGTCTTCAAGATCTTCTATAATCACCGCCATTAGATTGATTTAAATCTTCAATATAACTGTTTCTGTTTAAACCAAAACAAAAATTTCAATCCATCTTCAGTAGTTCATGATCTCAAATGAACTGTCTTGATATCTTCTTTAACATGTTGTTCTGGATGTTGAAACATTTCAACACAACATGTTTGGGCGCACACAAATGGATTCTTTGCTTCATATATTCATTATTTGCAAAGATCTTATACATATATTGCTACTATATTTGTTTTAAAAAAATTAATGTCAATTTTATAGTACTTACAATCTCCCCCTCTGGCAAATTTTGGCTAAAACAAATATTACAAAATAATACATTAGAAAAAAGTAGCAAAACATACACCAGCAAACTCTCCATTATGTAAGGACATGTTGTTTGACATCTTCAGCAGTATTCACAACTAAACAAAAACAACAACCACCTATTCTTCCAGTGGATGGGTTGCTAATTCTTCTAGTAGACACAACAATAGTAAAATAAGAAGTAGAAAGTCTTGAACTCTTGACCGAACTAATCGTATTCTACTTCCTTTCTTTTCAGATTCCCATAAACATTCTTCTCAGGATGTTGGACATGCTTCATCTTGAAGACCAATGGTGACATAAGAGAAGAATATATCATTCTCTTATGTAACGCAAAACACAGGTCACAATTGTGTTCTTCAACTCAGGACATAAGTCACAAAGACTAGCATACGACATCCACCTTGACATCCCGGTAACATCTATACAAACACATAACAGATGCAACTGCTGTGACAAGAACTCTAAGCACAACATCTGTAAACACTCTTTCTCCCCCTTTTTATCCAAAACTTGGCAAACATAGCCCTCACAACACCATACCGACGAATTATTCATCCAAACTCTAAAGAACCCCATTAGAGGAAAATATGAAAACAATAAAACTCACATGTTGGAGGAGGAAGGAATACACTTCTATAAATAGGGAGCCAAGGCATAGAAAGTAACGTCCCATCCTTGAAAAAGAAACATTATTGGTCCAAGATCTTTATGATAGGAGCAAAAACTTCTCCACCATTCACTGTGAAACAAAAACTGACCTTGACCAGGTGACTTATTCTCCCAAAACAAACGACCCAATAACAAACACGCAATAAAACCTTGTGTTTCACATGTTTCTGCCAGCACCGTCCATACATACTCAAAAAGAGAACAATATACACATGTCTTGAGACATGTTCTAACACCCAACCATATATTGTCTTCTAGCAGTGCAACAATATGGTTCACAACACCTCAAGAATCCAACAGAAACTGTAGAGAGCAGCTTTATACAATATAGCCTTCTGGACTCATAGGATACTCCTTATCTGGATCATAAGGACATGTGCACCATAACCACTAAATAATAAAATTAATCAGGAAAACATACTTAGTAGTACATGTCACAACATGTTGTGTAACATCATATAACCTGGTTAAGGTATTACTCCCCCCTTAACTCTATAAAATCAGTTGCACGGACTTGTAACAAACTCCCCCTATCTAAGATACTCAATGCTTCTCTATACTTTGATGAAAGGAAAATATAAGACGCATCTTCATGTCTTCAAGAGCTCACCCTTTGTTCAATTCCCAATTGAACACATTCACTTCTAGTACCAAAACACACATGATCCCTTCTTGGTTTGTAGTTACCATAGACTACACTAGCTGATCATCTTCTGCACACAGGTTCTTGAAACAACATTGGCCCAACATAATATCTTTATAGTACTTTGGTCATATAATCCAGATAAAGCACATTCAAACTAATTCAAAAATTAAAAAGAATGTCCATAAACAGACTTACAAGCAATCAATACCTGATCTACTTCAGTCTCTTCTACATGTTTCTTCCAATACAGATAAAATACTTCATCATTCTCCCATATGATTAGGTAGACTAAGAATAGAAACCATGTAGAGAAACCCCCAAGATAATGTACTAACACAAAGTTAGAACATTTTCCACACACCAAGACCTTATCACCATGATCCTAGATGTGTTCCACCAAATGGACTTATTATACTATAGTAATCCAAGAACTGAAAATCTTCAATTGCACTGTGCCACCAGCTAGATCAGAAATCCAGAAAACCACCTTCAAGAAGAACAAATCTCCTTGAGTCCTTAACTCATCTCTCTTCTTCCCAAGAGCAATTTGTTCCAAGACAATCCTCAAGAACAACCAGCTACCACACTCTGATTATCTTGATTCTTCGAATCCAATATAGAGATCAACCAATTGCCACACTTTGATCACCTCCTTTATAAATCCTCATATGAAAAAGCCAATTACCACACTTGTCTTCTTCACGTTTATCAGAAATCTTCCAAAGATATCCTGATCAGTAAAGATGATCTTCACCAAGCTGTCAAGATAACATGCCTTATGAAGCATTCAATTCCTGTAGATCATTCTATCTTAAATTGATGTGCCACTTCACCAATTAGATTATGATGTTGAACTAGATGTTTGAACATTGTTAGTCCACATCTAGCTGTTAAATTCATCTCCTTCTCCTACCACTTGACATAACCTCCTTCCTTTACAGAACAAGAGTTCCATGCTCTCATAGACTTGACTTGTTTACCAAGTTTGAGTAGACAATCTCCATCCTGTTTAATCTGTAGAAATTTCTACCAATAACACATATTGATGAGAAACTTCCAATGTTTCTCCAAAGTCTTCAAACTTGCCACTGTCCGAATCTTCAGAAGGAATAGTTCAGAACTACACCTTGAGGCAATACCAAGGATGACATTTCTCCCCGAGTAAAGCAATCTTTACAAAGTCCTGATGATTTATCAATAATAACTTCATGATTATAAACACCTTCCTTATCAAGGGAAGAACAAAATTCCAGCTGCATTCACCAAAAAACATCTGCACTTTTGCACCAAAACACCACATATGGCACTACTTAACTCCCCCTTTCATGAATAACCAAAGCTCCTTTTTGAAGATGAGCATTAGTTACTCAGAACACGTTCTGAACCATAAGATTTAGACTGCACATATGCATACTTCTTAGATAAATACTAAGTCTCCCATCAAAGTATCCACCTTTATGCAACATGTAAATAATAGACGAATACCAAGTCTCCTATCAAGGTATTTACTATTGGTCAGATAAAATTACCTTTTGACACAAGGTGGGACATGAGTCTGACTTCTTCTTCTTCTTCTATAGATATCTGATACTTACTGAGATGATGTTCCATCATTTGTTCATACATCAGTATCATTTACACAAACCTCCACAGCAAACAAATGCAGGGGCATAGGGGAATCAGCGATCAGCAGTTGATCAGGCTACCAAAACACAGACATAAGCAGCAGCTGGGACACTCCAACAAACTTCTCCTTCAGACCTAGAATCAGACTGAATTGAAATGTCTTCACACATAATATAACTATTGATCAGCTATATCCACATCAGTCAACTCTACCAGTTGACACAGCTTGACCTTCATGTACAGTGAGTCTCTATGAAATAATCCTCCTTGAAGCTCAGGTACTTCACTCCTGCAGCAAGGACCAGAAATAAACTATACTCAGGAGAGAACACATGTTGATCACTCCTTGATCAACATCTATAACTAAGAAAAGTTCCAGGGCTAGAAGTTTCTTAGACACACCATACAGATTCCTCCTCTTCCAGATTAGGAGTAGGTTCCAAACACTTGTGAAATAAACACAATAGTTTAGCACCCAAGCATCTATATAGCCATTCCTTGGATAAAAAAATCATGCATAATTCTGATGTGATGTTCTATCATGGGATTAGACATCATTCCAAGGATAACATAGATATCTATAGATAGAAGATAGGTCTATTAATAGTAGTCTTTAGATCTCCAAACAACCATTTCTCTTCACAGTGCCTTGAGTGGACTTGAAAAAGAGTCTTCAAGTATCATTAGCACAGTTGACATAAGCAGATAGATATATATCCCCAACACCATAGGAAATATCTCCAGAGAAGAGCAACCTTCTCACACAAAGGAGTTATTAGATAGATAAGCAGTGGATGACAAACTCCTTATTAGCTTCAAGTGTCATACATTAGCCCTAGAATTTTTCTCTAGGTGACAATAACAACCATAGGTTTGAAAATAAACCAAACCTATCACAATAGCAGCACGAACCCCATGTTACCACAACAAAACAATCCATCCTCCACTTCTAGGGATCATTCACACATCGAAACAGCTTTTAAGTAGAACCCTTTTACCTTGACCATGAACCAGAAAGTATCCCCCTTGGATCTCATCCAGAAACAGACTAGGATGCATGCTCTGATACCAATTTAAATTCTGGTATGACAGACTCAGATGTCGAATATGATGTTGATACATCTTATTTGTTCCTTATAAACATGGTAAGGCATACACAACAACATATTTAAAATTCTGATATATCATATTCAAACATTCTTTAGGATGTTGTGACATCTGATATGACATTAAGTTCAGGTACTACATAATAACAGAAAATAGAAAAGCTATAATGAACATAGAAAAATTGTTAACCTAATTCAATCAAATCAATCTACTCTGGGGGCTACCAAACCAGGAAGGAAATCCACTATGTAATATCAATTCAAAGACTTATCAGCAAATACCTACAATTTACAGTCTTCTTGATGTACGGAGACCAAATGTGTCTAACAGTATCTAAACTGCAAGTGCACAGCCTATCGCAATATTAATAAAAAGATGTCGAACCCACAGGGACTTTGTAATCACTCTAGTGCTAGAAGATTTGCTAGTTTAGCTAAGGCGGAAATTTGTCACGGTTATGGTTTTAGGGATTAAAAACGGGAAACTAAACTTAATTAAAGAAATAATGATAAGGCGGTCGGTATGTAATAATATTAACCTATGCGGATCAATCTAGTCTAAGCTTATAAAGATGTTTCACTTAAATAATTCTGTAGAGATTACCAGTTTAAAAATCCTCGACTCACACTTACGTGGTCTTATCTCAGATCATACTCCTAAAGCCCTATGTCTTCTCTCGCCAGCCCATAAGTGTTTAGAAAATAATTTTTGAAAACTTAATAAGTCTAACTCGTTTTAAAGCGCTCTCGCTGTATTTAAATCGAATGCCTAACTTTAGCTATCCGGTTAAAATCTCACACTCTCGTGGTCTCGACCTAGCCTATTTTACTTCTCTTACTCTCGTAACAAAAAGCTTGATTTTAATTATAAAAAAGTCACAGCCAGAATATAAGTTCGTAAATGTTCTTAGCTTAGATTCGATTCATCCGTTTGGTTGCTTTATTACATACCGACTCAGTTAATTTAGCTACTCATATTAATTAAAACAACAGACGAACACAGAATGTAATTAATAGACATTAAAACATGCATTATATAATGACGACGGGAACTTAACATAAATAAATGAAACTTAATATTAATTGCAAACTAAAACCTGAACAAATAAACTCTTCGGCTCCCTCTTCCACAATCTGGCAAGCTTGAAGCGTCCAAATTAAATAGAGTAACTAAATTCTGAGGCTAAAAGAAAATAAATGCGATAACAATTTCCTGATGTTGGAAATGGTTATTAAGGTAAGGGAAAATAAACTAAAGTAGAGAAAAACAAATACTGCAAAAATGGGTGTAGAAATTGGCAGAGCTTTCGCACAAATTTGGCAATCAAAAACTCCCCTGGTTCTCGTCTCAGCTTCTTCTATTTATAAGCATTACTGGGCTTTCAGTTGAAAAAGAGAAAATGGACTTCGTGTGCGTTCGTTGAGAAGAATCAGGGAAACATGCTTTACTTGGTTCAGTTGGAGGAGATAAATACGGAGTCAACAAAGACTTCCTTCAATTCCATTAGTTGTAGGCCTTCAATTATATCTAAAATTAATTAAATAAGCCTTATAACGATCGTGACATGTGTGTAACGGGAAGAATTATAATGTTTAGCGCGTTACGGTCGTAACGAAGTGTGACGGTCGTAAGACCTTAAAAAGGCGCGTCACGGTCGTAAGACCCTTTAGACGACCGTGATAACAACAAATTCTGCAGTTTTAGCAGAATTGAGTTCTTCTCTTTTCTTTTCATGCTAAATTTTGTTCCTTTGATCTTTTTCCATAATTTTGGCTCTAGACATATTGTACCTGCAATGTGGCATATAAACTCGAAATAATCGGGAGTTAAAAGGACTAATGTATGATAAAAACAGACTAAAAACATAGTAATAATACGATGCGATTTCTCGTTATCAAACTCCCCCATACTTAAACCTTTGCTTGTCCTCAAGCAAATAATCAATTGAAAAACGATCGGACAAATTTCATCAGACGCATACACATAACATACCATTGGTTTTCTCCGAAACAGATACGAGAAGTCATTAGTTAGATAGACCGATACTAGAGTAGAACACTAACGATACACTAATGACACAAGCAACAAGCTAAGTCGTCGACTTCCCTCTAAACGAAACATTCAGTAATTTTGTTATGATTCTACCTAGAGTCCCTCGTTCTTATTTCACCAAGTTTCGTTCTAGCGCAATCACATTAAGCCCTTTGTCTTAGCACGCACGTAGTGGAGTAGCCGGTTAGTAACTTTGATCCTTTATTAGCACGGGGTCTGGTACACGAATGTGGCAACCCTTTACATGTTATCCAAATTGGAGGTTGTGGGGGATTGAGTCGTAGCACGCCCTACCAAGTTCAGAACCAGATACCTCTGAACTAACCAGCAATGGACTCCTTCTTCTATTACTCATCTCTTATATGCGACCGTGTACTTTGGTGCAAATTCTCTTTTTATGGCAGCGAGATATGAAGGATTGTTTATAGATTAGGCATCAAACACTTATGTTCATCGGCTCCCCACGTGGTTTGTGTCTAGATGGTGCCGACTACTAGTATAAACTACTAGGGGTTACTTTAGAACTAAGACTTAAGATATAGGCATAACAGTTATCGAAATGGATTGCTTAAGTAGGAAGTCTAAGGTGTCAGGACTGTATTGATCTTGTTGGATCTTTCTCAGCTTCCTAACTACGATTTCATAGGTATGTCGAGTTATGCGAAGATAAAGCAAAAAAAATTGATTTAAGGAATGGAAACGGAAAGGTACCTCTCCCACACTATATCAGACATTGTCCTCAATGTTGTGATATAATAGCGGGGAAATACTATACAAAAACAGAATGCAAAACTAAAAAGAAAAACTAATGATACTAACGACCACGGTCTTGGCTTCTGGTGCGAGAATGTCTGGTAGGAGTGGCTTCGTCATCGGAACCATTGACAGTAAGAGAGGTGACGTCCCTCCTCAAAGCTTCTAACTCGCTTAAGACCTCACCTAACTTCTCATCCGTTGTTTCCTGGTTTTTGACAACAGTGGCAAGGAGTGCATCATACTGCTCCTGCTGCTTCCGCTCAAGTGCGGCATTCATATGGTTTTGCTGGTGAATGGCACGGAGGATGTCGTCAAGGGTGATCTCAATAGAAAGCGGCTGCCTGGTAGAAGTCTCAGGTATGTCCTGAACTGGCTCAGCACGATCCATCTC
This sequence comes from Lathyrus aphaca, assembly GCA_963966055.1. Lineage (NCBI taxonomy): Eukaryota > Viridiplantae > Streptophyta > Magnoliopsida > Fabales > Fabaceae > Lathyrus > Lathyrus aphaca. Next base: position 298,544,645 of record OZ014523.1, on the reverse strand, counting down.
ATCTTGCATCTCATCCACAGGTGCATCAGGCTGGTCTTCAACAATTGGAGCATGGCCTGTGGGAGCTGGTAAATCAAATAGCCAGTTGGCTCTGTTTGATGGATCTATTTTGTTCCTGCAAGGCAAAACGATGTTATGATAAATGGTGCCTTGTATCACAGGGTTAAACTTGCCATCCTCACGCTGAGAGATCATGTGTACAGACTTGCAGTAGCTCATTGTAAGCAGCTCCGGTGCCATAGAAGGCAGATTAGTGAGGTTGGCACCAAGATTCAACTGTAGAGCTAGGAAAGTGACAATCCCGCCAATATAGAAGGGTGTGGCGCCTCTTGTTGCTACGGATTGAATGTGGGCCAGTAGGAATGGAGAAGCGTTGATTTGCTCGTCATTCAGAGCACAATGCAAGAACAGGAGCTCCTTAGAATTGAGCTTATGGTTGCTCTCCTTTGCGAAGATGGTGTTGCAGATGATACGATGAAAGTACCGGATCGCTGGATTGTGAATGTGAGTGGCGTTGAGACTATGATAGGCTGAAGCACGACTATTGGTAATGTTGTACCACAAAGTAAAAGTTGTCTCATTGAAGTTGTCTGGAACACGAAGGTGGACACCTTCACCGTGACTGAAGCCTAGAAGTTCTGCGAATCTAGTTTGTGTGAGTTCAAACTCTCTGCCAAGCATTCGGAATTTTGTTATACTTGAGAGTTGGTTTGTGGATCCAGAGGGTGTGATATAATGGAAAGAGCTCAGGAACTCCAGAGTGAGGGTTTCAAAAGTTGGTTGTGGTTGGTTACATAAGTCCCATAGGCGGACTTTTTCAAGAAGTTGCTTCACGCCTTCGAACAAGCCTAACTCTCTCAGACAGTCGAGGTCGACGTACCGAGTCGTTTGGAGCCCACGGGTTTGAAACTTTTCAAACTTAGCTCTTTGTGCTATTCCTTGTTCACCTTCTCTAAATGTGATGTTTGCCATTGCATGCAAAGGAATTTGAGCGTGAGATATTGGTTGGAGGATGTGTGATGAGAATGTGAAGAAAGTGGATTGATTTATAGTGGAGTGAAAAGGAATTTGTGGAGTTGGAATTAAATGGGGAAGTGGAATGGAGTGGAGGAATTAATGGTGATTAGGGGTAGTTAAGGGAGAGAAATGGGGTAATGGACGGTTAGAGTGATTTGGAAAATAGAAGTGGAGAAAGGAAGAAGAACGGCCTCTGTAACTCAGAGGTCGTGCATTCAGGTCATCACGATCGTGAGGAATGGGTTACGGTCGTAACGCGTCCATTTGCTTGTACGATCGTGAAAGGTGGGTTACGACCGTTATGTTAACAAAGTTTGAAATTCAACCAGAATATTCACCTTATTTCAATCCATTTATAATTCATATCACATTAATTAATTAATTCCAACATAACAACATAACAATGAATCAATATATAACAGCATTAAATTTCATCACACACACATTCATCAAAATATCCAGTAATCAATTTGAGATATGAAGTATCAGTATATGTTATTACTGATAGTAACAAATTGCACACAGTACTAATCAAACATGCAATGGGAATTTTGGTAAATGCACTAAATTATGAAAACACGTAAATAGACTGAATGAAAAATTGCATTAATTGAAATACTTTGTTCTTGACAGAAACAGAAAGAAATTGCAGAAACTTAAATGTGCAGTAATAAAAATGAACTTTGTAATGTTGCAGAAATTTAAAACTTACTAGAAACAAAGAAACAAAAAGTAAAATTAAGCAAATCACTACAGCTCATCAAAGTCGTTTCTTCAGGTCTTCAAGTGCGGAATTCATATGGTAAAATTGTTCACATGTTAAATCAATTAGGCCTATAATGTCCAATCTCATGCTCTTAACTTCATCCTTAACAACATTAATGTCAGCTTGGTATACTTTAAGAGTCGTCAAAAGTTTGTTCAAGCTTTCAGCATATCCTACTTTGTTGATTTCAGGGGTCTCAATATCTTCATCAATGTGGTTGATGTCATGGTAACCAGGAGGGGTCTCAGGGTCACTCTCTTCATCAGTCATCATATCATCCCTAATTTGGTAGGATTGTGGTGTCTCAAGTGTTGTTGGATGGTCAGGAGGAGTAAGCTCATAAAGCCAATTATCTCTGTTGTGAATGCTGACTTAAGCATGGTTTGGCAAGGTGAACAAGGTTACGATTTCATTCCTAATCAGGTACTCGAATGGTGGTTGTCCTATGTTTCCTATTATTCGGCGGTTAAAGCAGAAATTCAAATTCATAGGGCGAATGGTACCGAAACGGGTGCACTTGTGTAACTGATATATATGTCCGAGGGCGTTAGCAATCATGGTGACTAGGCCTCCTACCATTATTGGTAGATTAGGTTCCTCCTGGATGCGGGTAAAGGTCTGCATCATGAAGGGTACAACATTTACGGGTTTTCCTTGGGTCAAACAGTACATTATGAATATCTCGTCCTTAGATACTTCAGTAAGGTTCTCTTCCTTTCCAAACAAGGTGTGGGCAAGGATTTTGTGAAAATAGCGGATAGCGGGGTTGTGTATTTCATTATTTTCCATGTTATCCGGCTCAGGGTGGTAGTTTCCTATTAAAGTTCCCCAGAAGAAATCTAGCTCAATATCCATCAGTTCTACCTGGGTGGTAGTAAAAGCAAAAGGTCCACTAGGAAATCCTAGTAGGTCAGCTAGTTTCTTGTGGTTATAGACAAATTCGATACCGAATAGTCGGAAACCAATAAATCCTTTCCGTTTTCCAAATCCGCGCTCAGGTAGGTAAACTAGGGAGCTTAAAAATTCAAGGGTGAGCTCGCGGTAAGTGACAAACTTATATTTTATGAGAGCTTTCTCCCATCCAAGCTGGTTAAACATGTATAGGATGCTATCATTGATACCTAAGGTTTCCATAGTTAGTTCATCATAATACAAAGTCAAGTCCATGTGTCTCTGTGATAATTCTTCAAACTTCCTCCTTTGGTTCCTTCCTCTAAATATGGTTTCCATGAAGTTCCTTGGTTGGTTAGCCATAGTTAGTGTTAATGCGGGAGAAACAAATCAGGGGAAAAAGAGGTAAGGTAGAAAAGACTTTAGAAAATCTGTAGCATGGCAATTTTATAAATGATTTAGAAAACGAAAGTTAAAAATAAAGAAAATAAGGAAAGAAATAGATAAATAAAGTCAATAATAAAAATGAAATAAAACAATAAAATGGGTTGCCTCCCACTAAGCGCTGTTTTTATCGTCATAAGCCTGACGTAGTGCTTAGTGCTAGATTAATCAGGAAAGTTAGTGGACAACTCTAAAAGTTTGAAATTATTCGCATAATCTTTGTTTTCAATATTATGGTAATGTTTTAATCGTTGTCCGTTTACTGTGAACGGTTCACTATTCCTACCCTTAATTTCTATTGCTCCGCTTGGGAACACTTTAGTAATTTCAAAGGGTCCTGACAATCTAGATTTTAGTTTTCCAGGAAAGAGCGTAAGTCTTGAATTGAAGAGGAGCACAACGTCTCCCACACTAAATTCTTTCCTAGACAGGCGCTTATCGTGCCAACGCTTGGTTCTTTCTTTGTATATCTTAGCATTCTCGTATGCGTCCAACCTTAATTCTTCCAATTCATTAATGTCGAGGATTCGCTTTTCTCCAGCGGAAGTGTAGTTTATATTGAGTGTTTTAATCGCCCAATATGCTTTGTGCTCTAGTTCAACCGGGAGATGACAGGCCTTCCCATACACTAGTTTGAAGGGTGTAGTTCCTATGGGTGTCTTGTAGGCTGTCCTATAAGCCCATAAAGCTTCATTAAGTTTAGATGACCAATCCTTCCTAGATATGGCGACAGTCTTCTCTAGAATTTGTTTTATTTCTCTGTTCGAGACTTCGACCTGTCCACTTGTTTGCGGATGATACGGTGTTTCTACACGATGTCTGACTCCATACTTAGATAGTAATTTGTCGAATATTTTCGAAATGAAATGCGAGCCACCGTCACTAATGACAAGTCTAGGCACACCAAATCTTGGAAAGATTATATTCTTGAAAATCTTAATTACTACTCGTGTGTCATTTGTAGGAGAAGCTATAGCCTCGATCCATTTTGAAACATAATCGACAGCTACGAGTATGTACTTGTTACCAAAAGAAGATGGGAATGGTCCCATGAAATCGATTCCCCAGACATCAAAGACTTCTACTTCTAATATTCCTCTTTGAGGCATTTCATCTCGTCTTGAAATGTTACCGGTGCGTTGACACCGATCACAGTTTATAACAGCGATGTGGACATCTTTCCATAGATTAGGCCAAAATAGGCCGACTTGTAAGATTTTTGCACAAGTCTTGGAAGTGCTTGCGTGTCCGCCATAAGGAGATGAATGACAATGAGCAATGACATCTTCTATTTCTTCTTCGGGTATGCACCGACGGAAGATTCCGTCAGGTCCTCTCTTAAACAATAATGGTTCGTCCCAATAGTAATACTTGAGATCGTGGAAGAATTTCTTTTTCTGCTGATAGGTTAAGTCCGGTGGAAGTGCTCCTGCAGCTAAGTAGTTGACAATGTTAGCATACCATGGCAGTCCTACGGTTGTTTGGATTGCTTCCACGGCTTTTGGTTCATTTATGTCTAACCGAGCTGGGTCGCTTCTTATTTGTGCTATCAGCTGTTCATACAGAAAATCGTCGTTAATCGGCACTTGTTCGGGTTTAATACCTTCTATTCAAGATAAATGGTCCGCTACGACGTTTTCAGTGCCTTTCTTATCTTTGGTTTCGAGATCAAACTCTTGTAAGAGTAAGATCCATCTCAGGAGTCTTGGTTTGGCATCTTTCTTGGTTAGTAAATATCTGATAGCATCGTGGTCTGTGTAGATGATTATTTTTGCTCCTACTAGGTAGGAACGGAATTTATCAAGCGCGAAGACAACTGCTAACAACTCTTTTTCAGTAGTGGCATAGTTCAATTGAGCAGAATCTAAAGTTCTACTGGCATAGTAAATTGCGTGAAGTTTCTTGTCCTTCCTTTGTCCTAGAAAAGCGCCTACAGCATAGTCACTCGCATCGCACATGATTTCGAAAGGTAATCTACAGTCAGGTGGTTGCATGATTGGTGCGGTGATGAGGGCTGTTTTTAGAGTTTCGAATGCTTTAAGACAATATTTATCGAATATGAACTCAGCGTCTTTCATTAATAAACTGGTAAGAGGTTTAGTGATTTTCGAGAAATCTTTGATGAATCGTCGGTAGAAACCGGCGTGTCCTAAAAAGCTTCGTATTTCTCGAACGGTCTTAGGGGGTTGAAGATATTTTATGACTTCTATCTTAGCTTTATCAACTTCAATTCCCTTGTCAGATATAACGTGTCCTAGTACGATTCCTTCTCTGACCATAAAATGGCATTTTTCCCAGTTAAGTACGAGGTTTACTTTTACACATCTTTCTAACACCATTTCTAAATTTGATAGACATCCTTCAAAACTTTGCCCGCATACAGAGAAGTCGTCCATGAACACTTCCATGATGTTATCTATGAAATCTGTGAAGATTGACATCATACATCTTTGAAAGGTTGCAGGAGCGTTACATAATCTAAAGGGCATTCGTCTATAAGCGAACGTTCCATAAGGACATGTGAATGTAGTCTTCTCTTGATCATCTGGGTGAATAGGGATTTGGAAAAATCCTGAGTAACCATCTAGATAACAGAAATACGAGTGTTTGGCTAATCGTTCTAACATTTGATCTATAAAAGGTTGTGGGAAATGATCTTTTCGAGTGGCTTTGTTTAGTTTTCGATAATCGATGCACACTCTATGTCCGGTCACTACTCTTTGTGATATCGATTCTCCTTTAGTGTTTTTCACAACAGTGATACCTCCTTTCTTTGGTACTACATGTACTGGACTAACCCATTGACTATCAGAGATTGGATATATTATTCCAGCGTCTAGTAGTTTCTTAACTTCATATTTTACTACAGTGCTAAGGATTGGGTTAATTCTTCTTTGAGATTCTCTAGAGGTTTTGCAATCTTCTTCTAGCATAATACGATGCATACAGATTGAAGGACATATTCCTTTGAGATCAGGTATGTTATATCCTAATGCAGTTGGGTATTTCTTTAAGACATCTAAAAGTTTCTTCGTTTCGAGTGTTCCTAAACCGGAATTGATTATAACTGGTCGCGTACATTCAGTGTCTAGGAATTCGTATCTTAGGTTCTTGGGTAAGGTTTTTAACTCTAATTGAGGTTTCTTATTGCATGGCATGGGGTCCGGTGTAAGTGCTAAACTTTCGCTTAGACTATCATCTTAATACGGTGCACGCCAATTGTCATCTTCGAAAATCGGAGGGATTTGAATTCCCATAATTTCATAGTAAGTGGTATGCTCTGCTTCCATTTCTCTTACGCACTTGTCTATTACGTCAATTAGATAACATGTATCGTCCATGGCTGGTGCTTGTAGGAATTGAGTAAGGATGAACTCCACTTTTTCCTCTCCAACTTCAAACGTAAGTCTGCCCTTCTTAACGTCAATTATGGCTCCAGCTGTGGCTAGGAAAGGTCTTCCTAATATGATGGGTGTAACAGAGTCCTCGGTAATGTCCATGATTATGAAATCGGTCGGGATATAGAATTGACCTATCCTTACTGGAACGTTTTCCAGTATTCCTACAGGATATTTGACTGATCGATCAGCTAACTGAACCGACATTTTAGTAGGTCTAAGTTCTCCCATCTCCAGCTTCTTGCAAATAGATAAGGGCATGACACTAATACTTGCTCCCAAGTCGCATATATCTTTGTCTATAACGAACTTTCCAATGTTACAAGGTATAGAGAAACTACCTGGATCTTTCAACTTAGGGGGCATATTGTTCTGAATGATTGTGCTACACTCAGCAGTAAGTGTAACGGTTCCGTTATCCTCTATCTTCTTCTTATTGGATAAGATTTCCTTTAGAAATTTAGAATACGAGGGCATTTGAGTGATAGCTTTTGTAAACGGAATAGTAATATTTAACTGTTTCAGAAGTTCAACAAATTTCTTAAACTGGCCCATCGTCTTGGAATTGGTTAATCTCTGAGGGTACGGAATCGGTGGTTTATAAGGTGGTGGAGACACATAAGGCTTATCTTTCTCCACTGCCTCTTGATTATTATCTTCCTTTTCTTCTAGTTCATTCTCCTTTTCAGTCGGCTTATCCTGCTTTTGGTACATGGCTGAATTGTCAAGTCTTGGATCAGCAGGTCCGTCAAGTTCTTTGCCACTTCTTAGTATCACAAAATTGGCATGTCCTTTTGGGTTAGGTTGGGGTTGTCCAGGAAATACTCTAGCTGGGGCAGCGGTAGGTGCTTTTTGTTGAGCTACTTGTGAAATCTGAGTTTCAAGCATTTTGTTATGTGTAGCTAACGCATCTACCTTGCTCACCAATTGCTTAATCTGCTCGCTAGTGTGTATGTTTTGGTTCAAGAATTCCTTGTTTGTTTGAGATTGGGTAGCTATGAAGCTCTCCATCATTAATTCAAGGTTTGATTTTCTAGGAACATTAGGAGCAGTCTTTTGATATCCTGGTGGTGTAGTTGGCGCTTGTCCTGGTGCGTATAAAGCATTGTTGTTCTTATAAGAGAAGTTCAGATGATTCTTCCAACCTGGGTTGTATGTGTTCGAGTACGAGTTTCCTTGAGCATAATTCACTTGATCTGTGGGAATTCCTGCTAATAGTTGACAATCAGGGACAGCATGTCCTGGAACTCCACATAACTCACAGTTAGGTGTTACAGCAGCCACGGTGGTTGTTGGTGTTATGGCCAAGTTGTCGATCTTTTGATTAAGTGCATCAAACTTTGCATTAACTTGGTCCATACTACTCACTTCGTACATACCTCCTCTCGTTGGTTTCTCAGTTGCGACTCTCTCGATTCCCCATTGGTAATGATTCTGAGCCATACTCTCGATAAGTGTATAAGCTTCGTTATATTCTTTGTTCATCAATGCGCCGCCCGCGGCAGCGTCTATTGTCATTCTTGTGTTGTACAAGAGACCATTGTAAGAGGTATGGATCACCATCCAATTAACTAAACCATGATGTGGACAAAGTCTCAGCATATCTTTGTATCGTTCCCAAGCTTCGAAAAGTGACTCGTTTTCCTTTTGCTTAAATTCGTTGATTTGAGATCTTAGCATAGCCGTCTTGCTAGGTGGGAAATACCTTGCTAAGAAAACTTTCTTCAGTTCCTCCCATGTAGTTACTGAATTCGAGGGTAGAGATTGAAGCCAGGATCTTGCTCTGTCTCGTAGCAAGAAAGGAAAAAGGCGTAATCTGATTGCTTCTTGGGTAACTCCATTAGCTTTCACTGTATCTGCGTACTGCACAAATATCGAAAGATGAAGGTTCGGATCCTCGGTAGGATTTCCGGAGAATTGGTTTTGTTGCACGGCTGATATCAGCGAAGGTTTCAACTCGAAATCGTTTCGGTTGATAGCTGGCGCGACAATGCTGGAATGCGGTTCAGCTTGTGAAGGACTAGCGTAATACTTGAGCGGCTGATTTTGTTCTTCAGCCATTTCTGCATCTTTCGATGTTCCAACTAGTTCAGGTGGATCAACTTGAAGATCTGGAATGTTGTATTTTCGTTGGTATTCTAATATTCGTCTTCTTAAATGTAAGAAGCGTTCTAATTCAAGGACTGGAGGCTGCAAGTTTTCGCCTTGAGAGCGAGTACTTGGCATACAATCGGTAAATTAGATTAGGGAAAATAAATTGTTGTCTTAGTCTAGATAGTGCTACTCTAATAGTGCACTAGTGACTAAATCAAAGTCCCCGGCAACGGCGCCAAAAACTTGATGTACGAAGACCTAATGTGTCTAACGGTATCTAAACTGCAAGTGCACAGCCTATCGCTATAGTAATAAAAAGATGTCGAACCCACAGGGACTTTGTAATCACTCTAGTGCTAGAAGATTTGCTAGTTTAGCTAAGGAGGAAATTTGTCACGGTTATGGTTTTAGGGATTAAAAACGGGAAACTAAACTTAATTAAAGAAATAATGATAAGGCGGTCGGTATGTAATAATATTAACCTATGCGGATCAATCTAGTCTAAGCTAATAAAGATGTTTCACTTAAATAATTCTGTAGAGATTACCAGTTTAAAAATCCTCGACTCACACTTTCGTGGTCTTATCTCAGATCATACTCCTAAAGCCCTATGTCTGCTCTCGCTAGCCCATAAGTGTTTGGAAAATAATTTTTGAAAACTTAATAAGTCTAACTCGTTTTAAAGCGCTCTCGCTGTATTTAAATCGAATGCCTAACTTTAGCTATCCGGTTAAAATCTCACACTCTCGTGGTCTCGACCTAGCCTATTTTACTTCTCTTACTCTCGTAACAAAAAGCTTGATTTTAATTATAAAAAAGTCACAGCCAGAATATAAGTTCGTAAATGTTTTTAGCTTAGATTCGATTCATCCGTTTGGTTGCTTTATTACATACCGACTCAGTTAATTTAGCTACTCATATTAATTAAAACAACAGACGAACACATAATGTAATTAATAGACATTAAAACATGCATTATATAATGACGACGGGAACTTAACATAAATAAATGAAACTTAATATTAATTGCAAACTAAAACCTGAACAAATAAACTCTTCGGCTCCCTCTTCCACAATCTGGCAAGCTTGGAGCGTCCAAATTAAATAGAGTAACTAAATTCTGAGGCTAAAAGAAAATAAATGCGATAACAATTTCCTGATGTTGGAAATTGTTATTAAGGTAAGGGAAAATAAACTAAAGTAGAGAAAAACAAATACTGCAAAAATGGGTGTAGAAATTGGCAGAGCTTTCGCACAAATTTGGCAATCAAAAACTCCCCCGGTTCTCGTCTGATGGGCTAAAGACGTGTCTAATTATGTGTCTAGCGGTATCTTAACTGCAAGTGCACAGCCTATCGAAGTAATATTTAAGATTATCGATCCACAGGGACTCTATGGTTACTTAATGCTAGATGAACTTCTAGTTTAGCTAAGGCGAATGGTTGTCACGATTTTTTTGTTGATTTTAAAATATTAAAGGCGGAGTTAAATTTAAGTTTTAATAAAATAATACTAAGGCGGTCGGTATGTAATTATACTAACTTAGGTGGGTCAATCTAACCTAGGCTTATAAAAGTGTTTACTTAATCTATTCGGTAGAGGTTACCAGTTTAAATACCCTCAACTCACACTCTCGTGGTCTTATCTCAGATCTTACCCCTAAAGCCCTATGCCTGCTCTCGCTAGCCCATAAGTGTTTAGAGATAATTTTTGGAAACTTAGTAATTCTAATTTATTTTAAAGCGCTCTCGTTGTGTTTAATTTAAATGCCTAACTTTAGCTATCTGGTTAAAATCTCACACTCTCGTGGTCTTGACCTAACCTAATACTCTTTTCTTACTCTCGTAACGAAAAGGTCGATTTTAATTAAAAAGTATCAGCCAGAATGTTAAGTTATTAATTATTTTTAGCCTATGGTTAAATTTTACCGATTAAGTTTGTTTTAACTACATACCGCCCTAAGGTAATTAGCTACTCATTTTGTTGAACCAGACAGAGACAAAAAAACAATAAACAAAATATTCATGGCAGAAGAATAAATAAACAACATAAATATTAAAATTTCAATAAAATAAAAACCTGGTTAACAATACTATAGCAGACTCCTTCTTCCACAGACCGGAAAGCTTGGAGTTGGCGGAAATCGAAAATAAAGCAAATTCTGAAGGTTTAGAAACAAGTAAATGTATAACAATTTCCTGATGTTGGAAATTGTTATATGGCGGGTTTGGATACAATAAGAATGAAAAACTGAAAATAATGCTGAAATAGAAACAGGGTCGTAAATTAAATCGGCAGAGCTTCCGCAGGAAATTGATAGAAAAAATGCTCTGTAATTTCTTCATAAAACTTGTGCTATTTATAGAACAATTAATGGGCTTCAAATTTTGGACTTGTTGCATTGGGCCTTGCTGAAGTAGTGGAGGAAATATAGGAACGTGGCTAAAAAATAGGCAAAAACTCCTTCACGTAACGTTTTGACGTGGTCTCAGTCAAAAACCTATTTTTACACTTGTCACGGTCGTGACAAGGTCTTCACGCTCGTGTCCCTTGCATTTTAAGTGTCACGGTCGTGACAATGTGATCACGGTCGTGATGGCTTCATTTGGGGTGTCACGGTCGTGACACCTTGGTGACGACCGTGACTGCAACAAATTATGCAGTTCTGCAGGCTTCTTCATTTCTTCATCTTTTTATGGTTGTTTTTGTTCCTTTTGCTCTTAATTCATGATTTAGCTCCATATATGATGTACCTGCAAAATAGTAAGAAAAACTCGAGGAATCGAGTGTTAAAACGATGATTATGCGATAAAACGTCAATGAAACTTAGCAATATAATCGATACATTTTCTCGTTATCAAACTTCCCCAAACTTAAACCTTTGCTTGTCCTCAAGCAAATAGTCGGTTGAAAATCGTTGGACAAGTTTTTATTGACGCATACACATAACAAACCGTACGAGGGATCGTTTTGTCGGATAAACCGGTACTTTGATAGAACACTAACGATACACTAATGACACAAGCAACAAGCTATGTCGTCGACTTCCTGTTAATCGAAACAATCGGAAATTTCTTTACGATTTCACCTAGAGTTTTTCAATCTTATTTCGCCCGGTTTCATTCTAGCGCAATCACATTAAGCCATTTGCCTTAGTACGCACGTAGTGGAGTAGCCGGTTAGCGACTTTGATCCTTTTTAAGCACGGGGTCTGGTACACGAGTGCGGTAACCCTACATATATTATCCGATTTGGAGGTTGTGGGGGATCGAGCCGTAGCACAGCCTACCAAGTTCAGAACCAATACCTCTGAACCAACCCGCAATGGACTCCTTCTCATATTTCTCGTTTCTTATATGTGACCGTGTACTTTGGTGCAATTTCTTTTCATTTGTATCGAGATATGAAGGATCATTATTGATTAGGCATCAAACACTTATATTCATCGGCTCCCCACGTGGTTTGTGTTCAGACGGTGCTGACTGCTAGTATAAACTACTAGAGGTTACTTTTGAACTGAAACTTAAGGTGTACTCGTAATGATAATCGGAATGGAATCGCTTAAGTGGGAAGTCAAAGGTGTCAAGATTGTATTGGTCTTGTTGAATCGTTCTCAGCTTCCTAATTACGATTTCGTAGGCGAGTCGGGTAATGCGAATAATTAAAGTTTTTTTTTCGGTATGGCTAAATAAACGGGGAAAGTTCGAAATTAAAGAAAATATCACAAAGATTTGCTCGTTTCATTAACTTGCGAAAAGAAATACAATGGAATGGAAAAAATGCGAAAAGGAAAAATGCGGAAATGAAAGGTACCTCTCCCACACTATATCAGACATTGTCCTCAATGTTGTGATATAATAGCGGTCAAAGTACAGTACAGACGACAAAAACGAAAAAACAAACATAAGCAAAACTAAAACTATGGCTGCTGAGGACCGCGGGGTCGGCTTCTGGTGCGGGAGCGTCTGGAAGGAGTCGCTTCAGGATCAGAACCGGTACCGGTAGCAGTAGTGATATCAATGCGTAAGGCCTCTAGCTCGCTGAAAATTTCTCCAAACTTCTCATTAGTAGCTTCCTGGTTTGCTGCAATAGTGCGGAGTAAAGCATCATACTGCTCCTTCTGCCTACGCTCCAGTGCGGCGTTCATCTGGTTCTGCTGATGAATCGCACGGAGGACGTCCTCAAGAGTGAAATCCTGTGCAGGAGGCTGTCGGGTAGATGTCTCTGGAATGTCCTGGACAGGCTCAGCTGCATCCATAGCATCCTGCATCTCATCCGCTGGAGGATCTGCCTGATCATCATGAATAGGGGCGTGGTCGGCAGCATCTGGTAAAATAAAGAGCCAGTTGGCTCGGCTGGATGGGTCAATGCGGTCGCGGGACGACAGAATGATATGGTGAAAAATGGTGCCATGGACAACAGGGTTATACCTGCCATCCTCTCACTGCGCAATCAGGTGAGCGGACCTGCAATAACTCTTGGTGAGGAATTCTGCGGCTATGCCATCCAAATTGTCGAGCAAGTCTCTGAGCCCTAACTGAAAGGCGAGGGCGGAGACAATGCCGCCAATGAAAAATGGGGTGGATCCTCTATGCGCAATAGCCTGGATGTGAGAAAGCATGAACGGGGTAGCGTTGATCGGCTCGTCATTTAGAGTGCAGTGCAAGAATAGAAGCTCCTTGGAGTTGAGCTTATGGTTACTTTCTCGAGCGAATATGGTGTTGCAAATGACTCGGTGGAAATAACGGATTGCCGGGTTGTGGATGTGTGTAGCATTGAGGCTTTGGAAGGCTGAGGCACGGGTATTGGTTATGTCGTGCCATAAAGTGAAAGCGGTTTCACTAAAATTATCGGGCACGCAGAGGTGAGCTTCATTTCCGTGAGCGAAGCCTAGCAACTCGGCTATCCTTGTTTGCGAAAGTTCAAACTCCCGGCCAAACAATCTGAATTTAGCCACGCCGGTGAGCTGACTCTGAGAACCGGGGGGAGTGATGTAAGAGAACGAGCTTAGGAACTCCAGTGTCAGCAACTCGAATGTTGGTTGAGGCTGACTGCATAGAACCCACAGATTAACCTTTTTAAGCAGGTTCTTGACACTGTTGAGCATTCCGAGCTCTCTCAAGCATTCAGTGTCGATATAACCAGTAGGTTGCAAACCGCGGTTCTGGAATCTGATAAATCTTTCTCTCTGGGTTTCTCCAGCATCACCTTCTCTAAATTGAATGGTATCCATTGCATGCAAGAGCTAGAGTGAAAGATGAAGATTTTTGATATTTGTGAAAAAATGATAAAATGAGAGAAATAATGATTCGGAATAAATATTGGAAGGTGAGAATGTGATAGGTGTGGTGATAATGGGGGGTTAATGAGTTTTAATTTGGTAATGGGAGGTTACGGAAGTTATGGAGAAAATGGGTGGTTTGTGGAAGTTATGGAGGAAGAAGAAGAAGAGGTCACGAAAAGAAACAGTTATGTTTCTCACGAATCCTATATTTAGGGTTGTCACGGTCGTGACAAAGAGGCGACGGTCGTGACACGCTAAATGAGCACGTCACGATCGTTAGGAGGGTGTGACGACCGTGAGAGCTTGCTTCGTTGAATAATTTCCAGAAAACACTATTTCTTATGCTTCACATATTTTATAATAATTTATTTTCTTCACTTCTCACTCAATATTACATTTAAACACCATATAATAATTTATTTCAACATGTTACTTTGCTAACTTGCATGGCATGAGAGATTTTTATATAATAGGAATAAATGCAAGCATAACAGTATATAGAATGAAAAATATATAAATTGATTAAAATGGAGAAATTTTGGAATTAGAAGTGCATTGCATAAGGTAATTGAAAATGAAATTACATAAATGAAAATACGGTACGAAATTGTTTGCGAAAAATAAATCTAACTAGAAACTAAAACAATGAGAAAAATAAACTAAATCACTTATAGCATTTTCAAAAACGTTTCTTCAAATCTTCGATTGCGGAGTTCAAGTGATAGAATTGTTCACAGGTTATGTCAGTCAAACCTATAATGTCCAATCGCATGCTCTTAATGTCTTCCTTAAATGAATTTATATCAGTTTGGTAAGCTTCAAGAGTGTTCATGATATTCTGTAAGTTGTTAGCATAATCTCCTTGATTCACTTCAGGGGTTTCAATAACTTCGTCAGTGTGGTCAATGTCATGGTAACCAGGAGGTGTCTCAGGGTCAGTTTCGACATCGGTCATTATATCATCTTTTATCTTGTAAGACTGAGGTGTTTCAGGAGTGGATGGATAATCAGGTGGGGTTAACTCATAAAGCCAGTTATCCTTATTGTGAAAACTTACTCTAGCATGGTTTGGCAGTGTGAACAGGGTTACTACCTCATTCCGGATTAGGTACTCAAAAGGTGGATGTCCTAAATTCCTTATGATATGGCGATTAAAGACAAAGTTAAGATTCATAGGACGGATGGTACCTAAACGGTTGCACCTGTGCAATTGGTATCTAAGTCCTAAGGCATCAGCAATCATGGTTACAAGACCTCCTACTAATATAGGTAATTCAGGTTCTTCTTGGATATGGGTGAAGGTTTGCATCATGAAAGGTACACCATTAACAGGCTGTCCATTAGTGAAACATGACATAATGAATATCTCATCTTTAGAGACTCCGGTAATGTTTTCTTCTTTTCCAAAGAAGGTGTGTGCAAGGATCTTATGGAAGTAACGGAGAGCAGGATTATGGATTTCATCATTGTTCATGTTATTAGGTTCAGGGTGGTAGTTTCCGGTTAAAGTTCCCCAAAAGAAATCTAGCTCAATATCCATCAATTCTACCTGTGTGGTAGTAAAAGCAAAGGGTCCACTAGGGAATCCTAATAAGTCAGCTAGTTCTTTATGGTTAAAGTCATATTCTATTCCAAATAGGCGGAAACTGATAAATCCTTTCCTGAATCCAAAACCGCGCTCAGGTAGGTAAACTAAGGAGCTAAGGAACTCAAGGGTGAGCTCGCGGTAAGTCACAAACTTATGTTGGATCAATGCATTCTCCCATCCAAGTCGGTTAAACAAGTACAGGATGTTATCATGTATACCTAGGGTTTCCATAGTCTGATCATCCGGGTACAGGGTCAAATCCATTTGCCTCTGTGATAACTCTTCAAACTTCATTCTTTGGTTTCTACCTCTAAATTTGGTTTCCATATGGTTTATTGGTTGGTTAGCCATGATTAGTGCAAATATGGAGGAAACAAATCAGGGGGAGAAGGAAAGTGGAAAAGACTTTTAGAAAATCTGTAAAAAGTGATTTAAGATAAAAATAAGAAAATGAAATGCATAATTTAAAGGCAATAATAGTAATATAAAATAAAACTATAAAATGACAAAACAAATAAATAAATAATAAAACGATAAATAACAAAATGATAAAGAGAATAGTTTAAATAATTAAATGAGTAAATGGGTTGCCTCCCACTAAGCGCTGTTTTTATCATCAAAAGCCTGACATAATGCTTAGGTTTAGATTAATCAGGGGAATTAGTGGACAACTCTAAAAGCCTTAGATTATTTGCATAATCTCTATTTTCAACTTTATGATAATGTTTTAAACGTTGTCCGTTTACTATGAATGGTTCACTATTCCTACCCTTAATTTCTATTGCTCCACTCGGGAACACTTTAGTTATTTCAAAGGGTCCTGACCATCTAGATTTTAATTTTCCAGGAAAGAGCCTAAGTCTTGAGTTAAAAAGGAGTACAACGTCTCCCACATTAAATTCTTTCCTAGATAGGCGTTTATCATGCCATCGCTTAGTTCTTTCTTTATATATCTTAGCATTCTCATAAGCATCTAGCCTTAATTCTTCTAATTCGTTAATGTCTAGGATTTTCTTTTCTCCTGCAGCATTATAGTTTATATTGAGAGTTCTAATCGCCCAATAAGCTTTGTGTTCTAGTTCTACCGGGAGGTGACAAGATTTTCCATAAACTAGTTTGAAAGGTGTAGTACCTATGGGTGTCTTGTAAGCGGTCCTATAAGCCCATAAAGTTTCATTAAGTTTAGATGACCAATCTTTCCGAGATATGGCGATAGTCTTTTCTAAGATTTGTTTAATTTCTCTGTTTGAGACTTCGACTTGTCCACTTGTTTGTGGGTGATATGGTGTTGCCACACGGTGTCTTACTCCATACTTAGATAGTAATTTGTCAAAGATTTTTGAAATGAAGTGCGAGCCACCGTCACTTATGACGAGTCTAGGCACACCAAATCTGGGAAAGATTATATTTTTGAAAAGCTTTATTACTACTCGTGTATCGTTTGTTGGAGAAGCTATAGCTTCAATCCATTTCGAAACATAATCAACAGCTACGAGTATGTAATTGTTACCGAAAGATGATGGGAATGGTCCCATGAAATTTATTCCCCAGACGTCAAAGATTTCTACTTCTAATATTCCTTTTTGAGGCATTTCATCTCTTCTTGAAATATTGTCGGTGCGTTGACACCGATCGCAATTTATAACAGCGATGTGGACATCCTTCCATAGATTAGGCCAGAATAGGCCGGCTTGCAAGATTTTTGCACAAGTCTTGGAAGTACTTGCATGTCCACCATAAGGAGATGAATGGCATTGAGCAATGACATCTTCTATTTCTTCTTCGGGAATACATCGACGAAAGATTCCATCGGGTCCTCTTTTGAACAATAATGGTTCATCCCA
The DNA here is from genome assembly GCA_963966055.1 of Lathyrus aphaca. Lineage (NCBI taxonomy): Eukaryota > Viridiplantae > Streptophyta > Magnoliopsida > Fabales > Fabaceae > Lathyrus > Lathyrus aphaca. The sequence goes on along the minus strand of OZ014523.1, from coordinate 298,527,319 downwards.
GTAATAATATTTCAGATTGTGAAAGAATTTCTTTTTCTGCTGATAGGTTAAATCAGGTGGAAGAGCTCCTGCGGCTAGGTAGTTGACAATGTCAGCGTACCATGGCAGTCCTACTGTTGTCTGGATTATTTCCACGGGTTCTGGTTCATTTACGTCTAACTGAACTAGGTCGCTTCCTATTTGTGCTATCAGCTGTTCATACGGAAAATCATCGTTAATCGGCACTTGTTCCGGTTTAATACCTTCTAATCTTGATAAATGGTTCGCTACGACGTTTTCAGTACCTTTCTTATCTTTTATTTCGAGATCAAACTCTTGTAAAAGTAAAATCCATCTCAAGAGTCTTGGTTTAGCATCTTTCTTAGTTAATAGATATCGGATAGCAGCATGGTCTGTGTAAACGATTATTTTCGCTCCTACTAGGTAAGAACGGAATTTGTCAAGCGCAAAGACAACTGCTAACAATTCTTTTTCAGTAGTGGCGTAGTTCATCTGAGCAGAATCTAAGGTTCTACTGGCATAGTAAATCGCATGAAGTTTCTTTTCCTTCCTTTGGCCTAGAACTGCGCCTACAGCATAGTCACTCGCATCGCACATGATTTCGAAAGGTAATCTCCAGTCAGGGGGTTGCATGATTGGTGCGGTGATGAGGGCTGTTTTTAGAGTTTCGAATGCTTTAAGACAATCTTCATTGAATATGAACTCAGCGTCTTTCATTAATAAACCAGTAAGAGGTTTAGTGATTTTCGAGAAATCTTTGATGAATCGTCGGTAAAAACCGGCGTGTCCTAAAAAGCTTCGTATTTCTCGAATGGTTTTAGGGGGTTGAAGATCTTTTATGACTTCTATCTTAGCTTTATCTACTTAAATTCCCTTGTCGGATATAACGTGACCTAATACGATTCCTTCTCTGACCATAAAATGACATTTCTCTCAGTTAAGCGCGAGGTTTACTTTTACACATCTTTCTAACACCATTTCTAAGTTTGATAAGCATCCTTCAAAACTTTGCCGCATACAGAGAAGTCGTCCATGAACACTTCCATGATGTTGTCTATAAAATCTGCGAAGATTGACATCATACATCTTTGAAAGGTTGCAGGAGCGTTGCATAATCCAAAGGGCATTCGTCTGTAAGCGAACGTTCCATATGGGCATGTGAATGTAGTCTTCTCTTGATCATCTGGATGGATAGGGATTTGGAAAAATCCTGAGTAACCGTCAAGATAACAGAAGTAAGAATGCTTGGTTAATCGTTATGACATTTGATCTATAAAGGGTAGTGGGAAATGATCTTTTCGAGTGGCTTTGTTTAGTTTACGATAATCTATGCATACTCTATGTCCCGTCACTACTCTTTGCGATATCGATTCGCCTTGAGCGTTTTTCACAACAGTGATACCTCCTTTCTTTGGCACTACATGTATTGGACTAACCCATTCACTATCAGAGATTGGATATATTATTCCGGCATCTAGTAGTTTCTTAACTTCTTCTTTTACTACAGTGCTAAGGATTGGGTTAATTCTTCTTTGAGATTCTCTGGAGGTTCTGCAATCTTCTTCTAGCAGAATACGATGCATACAGACTGAAGGGCATATTCCTTTGAGATCAGATATGTTATATCCTAATGCAGTTGGATATTTCTTCAAGACATCTAAAAGTTTCTTTGTTTCTATAGTTCCTAAACTGGAATTTATTATAACTGGTCTTTTACATTCAATGTCTAAGAATTCGTACCTTAGGTTATGAGGTAAAGTTTTTAATCCTAATGTAGGTTTATCTTTACTTGGCATGGGATCCGGTGTAAGTGCTAAACTTTCGCTTAGACTATCATCCTGATATGGTTTACGCCAATTATCATCTTCGAAAATCGGAGGGATTTGAATTTTCATTATTTCAGAATAGGTAGTTTCTTTCAGTTCCATTTCTCTTACACATTCGTCAATTACGTCCAATAGATAGCAGGTATCCTCTATAGCTGGTGATTGTAAGAATTGTGTTAAAATAAATTCAACTTTCTCTTCACCCACTTCAAAGGTCATCTTTCCTCTTTTTACGTCTATTATAGCTCCGGCGGTAGCTAAGAATGGTCTTCCTAGTATGATAGGTGTAGTGGAGTCTTCAGAGATGTCCATGATTATAAAATCAGTAGGGATGTAGAATTGTCCTATACGTACTGGGACGTTTTCTAGTATGCCTACAGGATATTTAACAGAGCGATCGGCTAGTTGAACAGACATTTTAGTTGGTCTTAGGTCTCCCATGTCTAGCCTTTTGCAAATCGTTAAGGGCATAACACTGATACTGGCTCCTAAATCGCATAGAGCTTTATCAATGACGAATTTTCCTATTACACAGGGTATAGAGAAACTTCCTGGATCTTTTAGCTTAGGAGGCATATTATTCTGAATTATGGCGCTACACTCAGCAGTAAGTGTAATTGTTCCGTTATCCTCTATCTTTTTCTTATTGGATAAGATTTCTTTTAAAAACTTAGCATACGAGGGAATTTGGGTGATAGCTTCTGTAAACGGAATAGTAATATTCAACTGTTTCAGAAGTTCGACAAATTTCTTAAATTGACCCGTCGTCTTGGAATTGGTTAATCTCTGAGGGTACGGAATTGGTGGTTTATAGGGTGGTGGAGGTACATAAGGTTGTTCTTTCTCCACTACCTCTTGATTATCATCTTCCTTTTCTTCTGGATCATTCACCACTTCAGTCGGTTTATCCGGTTTTTGGTACATGGCTGGATTGTCAAGTCTTGGATCGGTAGGTCCGTCAAGTTCCTTGCCACTTCTTAATATTACGGCATTGGCATGTCCTTTCGGATTAGGTTGAGGTTGTCCAGGGAATACTCCAGCTGGTGCAGCGGTAGGTGCTTGTTGTTGAGCTACTTGTGAAATCTGAGTTTCAAGCATTTTGTTATGTGTAGCTAATGCATCTACTTTGCTCACTAATTGTTTAATCTGCTCACTAGTGTGAATGTTTTGGTTTAAGAAGTCCTTGTTTGTTTGAGATTGGTTAGCTATAAAGTTCTCCATCATCAACTCAAGGTTCGATTTTCTAGGGACATTAGGAGCAGTCTTTTGATATCCTGGTGGTGTAGCTGGTGCTTGACCTGGTGCGTATAAAGCATTGTTATTCTTATAGGAGAAGTTCGGATGATTTTTCCAACCTGGGTTGTATGTGTTTGAGTATGGGTTTCCTTGAGCATAATTCACTTGATCAGTGGGAGTTCCTGTCAATAGTTGACAATCAGAAACTTCGTGTCCTGAAACTCCACATAACTCACAGTTAGGTGTTACTGCAGCCACGGTGGCTGTTGGCGTTATGGCCAAGTTGTCGATCTTTTGGCTTAGTTGATCAAACTTTGCATTGACTTGGTCCATACTACTCACTTCGTACATACCTCCTTTTGTTGGTTTCTCAGTTGCGACTCTCTCGCTTCCCCAAAGGTAATGGTTTTGAGCCATACTTTCGATAAGTGCATAAGCATCATTATATTCTTTGTCCATCAATGCACCGCCTGCGGCAGCGTCAATCGTCATTCTTGTATTGTACAAGAGTCCATTATAGAAGGTATGGATGACCATCCATTCTATTAATCCGTGATGTAGACAAAGTCTCAGCAAATCCTTATAGCATTCCCAAGCTTCGAATAGTGATTCGCTTTCCCTTTGCTTAAATCCGTTGATCTGAGCTCTCAGCATAGCTGTCTTGCTAGGTGGAAAATATTTGTTCAAGAAAACTCTCTTAAGTTCCTCCCACGTAGTTACTGAGTTCGAAGGCAGAGATTTAAGCCAAGCTCTTGCTCTGTCTCGAAGTGAAAAAGGAAACAAACGTAGTCTAAGAGCTTCTTGGGTAACTCCATTGGCTTTTACGGTATCTGCGTATTGCACAAAGATCGAAAGATGAAGATTCGGATCCTCGGTAGGATTTCCGGCGAATTGATTTTGTTGCACGGCTGATATCAACGAAGGTTTTAGTTCGAAATCATTTCGGTTGATAGCCGGCGCGGCAATGCTTGAATGCGGTTCAGCTTGCGAAGGACTGGCGTAATACTTTAGTGGGTGATTCTGTTCTTCAGCCATCTCTGCGTCCTTTGATGTTACAACTGGTTTAGGCGGATCTAATTGAAGATCTGGAATATTGTAACTTCGTTCGTAATCGAATATACGTCTTCTTACGTGTAAGAAGCGTTCCGATTCAGGGATTAGAGGTTGCAAGTCTTCGCCTTTAGAGCGAGTACTTGGCATACACTCGGAAATTAAATTAAATAGTTGATACCTTAGTCTAGACAATGCTACCTAAAGTGCACTAGTAACTAAATTAAGGTCCCCGACAACGGCGCCAAAAACTTGATGGGCTAAAGACGTGTCTAATTATGTGTCTAGCGGTATCTTAACTGCAAGTGCACAGCCTATCGAAGTAATATTTAAGATTATCGATCCACAGGGACTCTATGGTTACTTAGTGCTAGATGAACTTCTAGTTTAGCTAAGGCGAATGGTTGTCACGATTTTTTTGTTGATTTTAAAATATTAAAGGCGGAGTTAAATTTAAGTTTTAATAAAATAATACTAAGGCGGTCGGTATGTAATTATACTAACTTAGGTGGATCAATCTAACCTAGGCTTATAAAGGTGTTTACTTAATCTATTCGGTAGAGGTTACCAGTTTAAATACCCTCAACTCACACTCTCGTGGTCTTATCTCAGATCTTACCCCTAAAGCCCTATGCCTGCTCTCGCTAGCCCATAAGTGTTTAGAGATAATTTTTGGAAACTTAGTAATTCTAATTTATTTTAAAGCGCTCTCGTTGTGTTTAATTTAAATGCCTAACTTTAGCTATCTGGTTAAAATCTCACACTCTCGTGGTCTTGACCTAACCTAATACTCTTTTCTTACTCTCGTAACGAAAAGGTCGATTTTAATTAAAAAGTATCAGCCAAAATGTTAAGTTATTAATTATTTTTAGCCTATGGTTAAATTTTACCGATTAAGTTTGTTTTAACTACATACCGCCCTAAGGTAATTAGCTACTCATTTTTGTTGAACCAGACAGAGACAGAAAAACAATAAACAAAATATTCATGGCAGAAGAATAAATAAACAACATAAATATTAAAATTTCAATAAAATAAAAACCTGGTTAACAATACTATAGCAGACTCCTTCTTCCACAGACCGGAAAGCTTGGAGTTGGCGGAAATCGAAAATAAAGCAAATTCTGAAGGTTTAGAAACAAGTAAATGTATAACAATTTCCTGATGTTGGAAATTGTTATATGGCGGGTTTGGATACAATAAGAATGAAAAACTGAAAATAATGCTGAAATAGAAACAGGGTCGTAAATTAAATCGGCAGAGCTTCCGCAGGAAATTGATAGAAAAAATGCTCTGTAATTTCTTCATAAAACTTGTGCTATTTATAGAACAATTAATGGGCTTCAAATTTTGGACTTGTTGCATTGGGCCTTGCTGAAGTAGTGGAGGAAATATAGGAACGTGGCTAAAAAATAGGCAAAAACTCCTTCACGTAACGTTTTGACGTGGTCTTAGTCAAAAACCTATTTTTACACTTGTCACGGTCGTGACAAGGTCTTCACGCTCGTGTCCCTTGCATTTTAAGTGTCACGGTCGTGACAATGTGATCACGGTCGTGACACCTTGGTGACGACCGTGACTGCAACAAATTATGCAGTTCTGCAGGCTTCTTCATTTCTTCATCTTTTTATGGTTGTTTTTGTTCCTTTTGCTCTTAATTCATGATTTAGCTCCATATATGATGTACCGGCAAAATAGTAAGAAAAACTCGAGGAATCGAGTGTTAAAACGATTATTATGCGATAAAACGTCAATGAAACTTAGCAATATAATCGATACATTTTCTCGTTATCATCGTCTCAGCTTCTTCTTTTTATAAGCATTACTGGGCTTTCAGTTGAAAAAGAGAAAGTGGACTTCGTGTGCGTTCGTTGAGAAGAATCAGGGAAACATGCTTTACTTGGTTCAGTTGGAGGAGATAAATACGGAGTCAACAAAGACTTCCTTCAATTCCATTAGTTGTACGCCTTCAATTATATCTCAAATTAATTTAATAAGCCTTGTAACGATCGTGACATGTGTGTAACGGGCATAATTATAATGTTTAGCGCGTTACGGTCATAACGAAGTGTGACGGTCGTAAGACCTTAAAAAGGCGCGTCACGGTCGTAAGACCCTTGTGACGACCGTGATAACAACAAATTCTGCAGTTTTAGCAGAATTGAGTTCTTCTCTTTTCTTTTCATGCTAAATTTTGTTCCTTTGATCTTTTTCCATAATTTTGGCTCTATACATATTGTACCTGCAATGTGGCATATAAACTCGAAATAATCGGGAGTTAAAAGGACTAATGTATGATAAAAACGGACTAAAAACATGGTAATAATACGATGCGATTTCTCGTTATCACTTCTCACTTAATCACTACTTGTGCAACTTCTACTTAGGAACTTCTAAATATGAGAGAATCATCCTCACTTCCAATCACCTCAGTGATGTCTCACAATCCTCAACAATCAATTGCTGATATTGATGGCTTCAAACCTATACAACAATTCAAAATAGAAGCAACACTTCCATTACAATAGATTAACCTTGATTAGCATCTTCAGTTAAGTACAATCCACCTCTTGCTTAGCAGCTTCAAGGTTTACAAATACACAGCCACAACAGATTTCCTTGTTGCTTACGGCTACACAAGAGCACAACCCTAATGATATTACATTTTTAGTTTGGTTGGTTGTTTCTAAACTAGATTACAAGGTTTCTTTTATAACCTATTCCCAACTGGATTTGGGCCTAAGCAATCACAACAATAACTGCTACAAATATGCAGAAAAAATTTGCTTACAAAAAGATCTTCAAATCTAAAAACTCCTAAAATATCTCTAAATATAGAAACTCTATATTTTTCAATATTTGTCTTCAATTTAAATTGAGTCTTCAAGATATTCTACAATCAACGCCATTGGATTGATTTAAATCTTCAATATAACTATTTTTGTTGAAACCAAAACAGAAACTTCAATCCATCTTCAGCAGTTCATGATGTCGAATGAACTGTCTTGACATCTTCTTCGACATGCTGTTCCAGATGTTGAAATATTTCAACACAACATGTATGGGCACACACAAATGGATTATTTGCTTCATATATTTATTATTTGAAAAGATCCTTTACATACATTGCTACTATATCTATTTTACAAAATTAATGCTAATTTTACAGTACTTACAACTACCACTACCTCAGAGATGTTTTAACAAGCTCAAATCGTGTGAGATGGTGACAATGATGGCAGATCTGTTCGTTGATCTCATAGTGGTGAAAAATATAAAGGAATGTGGCTTGATTCCATATCATTATGTATTTCTCTTTCTTTTCTAATCTCTTTTTTCTTCTCCTTCAGATTCTAAGTTTTTTACTGGATTTTGATAGATCTTTGTTGTGTAGATTATTCTTGATTGTTGTTTGGTGTACTTGGTTATGTATCACATCCTAAGATGTTTGTGTGTTTGTTTTTATGTTTGTACTTTTCAAGGTGTTTGTGGATTTTTTAGATGAGAAGCAGCTAGTCTTTTGCACTTCAAATTATTAAAAACACCTTAAAATTTGGAGGTAGATATCAGACTTTCGATATTTAGTATTTAAAACTCACTGAATATATTATAATTTCTCAATTTCTACTTCAATAATATGAAAATAATTATTAATGGGATTTCTCTTATTTATGTCTTTACAATGAAGCAAAGTCGATTTTTGATCTGTAACATATATTTTGGAGAACGGGAGACACTTACAGGTTATGAGCATTTACAATCTGCTTCTACAACTTCTATATTGATGTTGGTGAAGGTTTGCAATAATTCTTATTAGACTGATAGAATAATTCAAAGCACTCATTCTATGTCATTTTAAATGGAAGTTGTCAATTTTTCCTCTATGATGTTGCGAATGTACGACACGTAGAAGAAACTAATTTTGTTTTGTCGTGTTGGTGGTTCAAGAATGCTATCTTATTCGGAGTAATAAGAATCTGGTTGGATTCAATTAAGCGTAAGGTTTTCCAACTGTAGAAGACACTTGTCCTATATCTATATGTTTATAGGCTTATTTTCATAAACTAAACTCTCAAAATATCTTTTACAGAAACAATATATATAGACAATTTATGTAAAGTTTACTTTTATTCTCTAATTCAATCAGTTAAATTGTTTATACAACCTCTATTGTATTAATTTTCTTGTGGCACCTTCTAATAACATTTCTATATCATAAATGACATAGTTTATCCATCCAAACATCAATGCAGTATAAGCTGGTGGGAGTTATTGGTTCTTGCTTCACATGCACATTCTTTCTGATGATGAAGAGGATGTTTTTGAATTGTTTGTCCTTAAACAAAAGTTTTTCACCAAACTAACCAAATTAATGAAACAAGAGAATGAAACAAGGATTAACCAAAGACACTCAAATGGTTCAAAAGTGTACGACCCTTTAACAATCCACTTACCTCAATGCTAGACAAAACATGAACAAGAACAATGGTTGGGTGCAAATGACATACCAAGAAATTCAAAGAAATACATGTCAAAATTGAATCAAACTTATACACACATCATAACAATGATGAATAAACATGAGGGTTTTCTTTCACTCATCTGAACAATTAAATCAACATCAACTCGAATCATGCGGTCATCAAAGCAAACACTAAATCATGTGAAAAAATGAGAATCAAGAGGTCTTTCAAAGGTTGTAATGTGGCTTCGGTTACAAAGAAAGGGTATGATTAAGGGAATTCAAACAAAAATGCCTATCCCAAGGGAGCATTCCCATAAATTCAAACTCAACAACAAATTCTATTTTTGATCCCAATTTTTCTTCTTTTCTTATCTTTCAACAACAACACAACCATGAGCTATCTTTTTGTTTTTCTTTTTACTTGCTCCATAATTTCAAAGGTGACTTATTGTTCTTGTTTATTTTCACAATTTCACCTTTTCCAAAACACCACTTTTCAAGTTTTTATCAACTCTTCTAAGTTACTCTCCCCAACTGTAGACTTCAAGACAAAATTTATGCAATGATGCTCCCTTCTTAGACATAGGCAAAAGACAAAAATTGCAAACAAAATCGGTTGAAGGTTCAATTGAAGCGAAAGAAATTAGGATTCAATTATTCGCAATATTTTTAATGGAATTTGCACTTATTAATCAAATGAATCCTAATACAAGCTCAAAGGGGGTTAAACTAAGGATCACTCCTCACAAGGTTAGTTGATTCAAAACTTTTTTGGCCAAGTGGTTTTTCTCAATAACAAACAATGCCTCTATCACTTTCACAATTTTCACAAAAAATAGACTAATGCATGATTTAGCATGATAAGAATGAATTGAAATAATATTCGGTCTCCTGCATTTAGTGCACAATGGAAGGCTACCTCACAATTGGTTAAGTTCTACTTTAATTCAAAATTGACATGTATCTCCTGGTGGGGGATGGACATCCTCGGACCCTTCGTGACCGGTTCTTATCAAAACAAATACCTCATTGTAGGGGTAGACTACTTCACTAAGTGGATCGAAGCAGAATCCTTGGCCAAAATAACGACACAAAACATTCTCCGATTCTTCAAACGGAACATCCTCGCACGCTTCGGCATACCCCAAGTCCTCATCACCGACAACGGAACACATTTCACGGACAGAGGATTCCAAGACTTCGTCGCCAACTTAGGCACAAAACAACACTTCACATCTGTCGAGCACCCTCAAACTAAAGGGCAAGCTGAGGCAGCCAACAGGGTAATCCTACATGGACTGAAACACCTACTCGGTGAGGCGAAGAGGGCGTGGGTCGAGGAACTATACAGCTTCCTTTGGGCATATCGCACAACACCACATTCCACGACCGGGAGCCCCATTCAGATTAACGTACGGCACCGAGACATTCATCCCGGTGGAGATTCGAGAACCGACGAGGCGCACAGAAGCACCCCTCGACGAGGAGCTGAACGACGAAGCACTTCGAGCCGAGCTGGACCTCGTCGACGAAATACGCTCTGAGGTAGACCTTAGGGAAATCTCCCTCAAACACAAAATAGCTTTGCGCCACGACACAAAAGTCATAAAAAGAGAGTTCTAGGTAGGCAGCCTGGTCCTCAGACGAAACCAGAAAAACCCACGAGAAGGCAAACTGGCCGCCAACTTGGAAGGCCCGTACCGCGTCCGAGACAAGACGGACAATGGGGCCTATTATCTGGAAAACCTACAAGGTGAAGAACTTGCTCGACCATGAAACGCAAAAAAACTTAAGCAGTATTACAGCTAAAGACAATCTGGGGAGACATGGAAGGTACGACCACGCTCTTCACCACTAAACGAAAAGGAGGACAACGACCATATGAGGCAAACACAACCCTCCCCGACGTCGGACATCTCAAAACGAGCCCCAACATCGCAGTACCACATCGGCAAGGCACCCAACTCGCGATGGGAGGCCCAAGCCTTGAGGTTAGGGTATCCAATCGCAACCCTAATCTCGACTCAGGGCGGATGTAAAACCCGTCACCTCGTTGGTTCCCTAAACCAACGATTCCAACTAGGTCGAGTGTAAAAAGTTAAAATATAAGTACAATCAAACAATCAAACATGATGAAAATAACAAGTAGATAAAAACGGCCAAATCCGGCCACTAAAAATTCATTAAGAAGGGCACGAAGGCCAATATTCAAACAAAAGGCACAAAGGCTATTACAAAAGTACAGGGCACACAAGCCGATACAGAGGCATGCAGGCCCGAAAAATTCAAGATCAAAGTCTCCACCCGGAGCTACTCCTCACCACCCTCGTCCTCATCCACCAACTCCTCCTCGGCATCGAAAGGACATATGATCTCACCGTCGGCCACAGTAGTTGTGAGTCGACCCCTCAGTCACAAGCCCCGGGTTCAGAACCTTGAGTTGTTCGGTAGCGTTGTCGAAACCATCCTTGAACATCACAAGAAGCTCCTTGTTGAGCTCGCGGATATGGCCGACCAATTCACCCAGGTGCGAAGGGCCAACTCATCTTCAATCTCGTCGTCCCGAGGACGGATTGTACCTTCCAGCAGTACAACTCGGGCACGAAGTTGCACATTTTCTTCGGCCTCTTTCTTGAGCTCGATAGCTTGATCCTCTAAGCTTTGTTTCTCGGCCTTCAAGGTGTCCCGCTCGAGCTTCATCTCCTCCAGCTTCGACTTCAGTCCTTCTTGAAGCTTATGCTCCTCTTTATAGTCGGACAGGTCCTTGTACAACTTATCTTTCTCAGTCTGAGCAGCCTCAAGAGCATCCTCCAACGTAGCTATCGAGACAGCGGTCTCAGAAAGAACATGGAATTTTCCATCACCCGGATGACAGCAGCTAAATCCTCGGTCAGGTATGTCCGTATAGCGACCACGTCCTGATTGAGAAGGGCCTTCGCCTCGGGCGCCACCACCACGACGGAACCTTCGGACTTGAAGAAATCCCGCTCCAAATAACAGGGAGGCAACAAATAGCTCCCAGGTGCACCAGAGTCATTGCAACCCACGGCAGCAGACCGAGCAAGAGCTCCGTCCAACCGCTTGCATTTCAGAAGGGGAGAGGTAGAGGCCGGAGGGTTGTCCCGTATATGTATCGGGGAAGTTTGTTGGACGAAACCTTGAGGAGAGTTGGTGGTCGAGCTGGGGGTACCAGAACTTTCGACCCCATGCTCATTAGCTACCTCCTAAACACGGGGCGCCACTTTCTTTTCTTTTTAGGGACCCTGTCCGGGGCCCCGGTGATCCACGTGTCGCGCACGGATCAAAAACGAGTAATTTTCTTTAAAATGTAGTTACGGTAACGACAACTCGAGTATCGTCTCACAAGGATTCTTGATCTTATTAACAAACGATAGTAACAATTAATGGGGGGTTGATTTTAAGGTCGAATTATAAAAACGGATTAAAATAAGTGATTAACAAATTAAGCTGAAACGGTTAATCTGCTGTTTTGATTTCCTAACTTATCATCGACCCAAAGAATTCCCAATTCCTAAGCGGACTCTATTTCCTTTTCGATTCTAATAACAATCAAACAAGCGTAATTGATATTATATGATAAATATTCCTAATTTCCGAATTAAGCAAACGAATGAAATATATCAATCGTGAATTAAGCAAACACGATAAACATACGCGAATTAAGCAAACGCGATTAAAGTAAAGGAACATGCAATCCTCAAAATAAATCAATCTAACCTTAGATAAATCGAATTAAGCAAACAAGATATCAAGATCAGAATTGAAAGGAAATATATTAATTGAAAAATATAAGAACCTCAAAGTGTCGGCGAAAACCGATTACAACAAATTAATCATTGGAATTAGTTCTCCATAATTCGTCTCTTCGAGCGTAAAAAATTAAAATCGTAAAAAGTGTATATTGAATAGTTGCGGCTGCTAGGTTAAATAGAAAAACCTAAAAAACCTGTTTACAACCCAACTGGGTCAAATACATAATCCAAGCCCAATTCTAAATGACCCGAAACTAAATAAAACTAATGCAACAGCTTCAAACGAAATTCTGGAAAATATGACTCCGAATCTGACTTCGACTCCAACATAATGGTTGTAGCTCTCTCTCTTAGCTTTCCATCGACTGGTAGAACGCCTCAATCAGATTCCTGGAACTCCGGTTATGATCATTTTCGTAAAATCTATTAAAGCTGAAAATTAAGTACGAAAATTAAATTAAGGCAAAAATAAAGTAAAATAGAAAAACAAGTTAAAATATAAAAATAAACAAAGAAAACCTAAGAAATACTTAAGTGCAAACATGGTAGAATGTGCATTAAAATGCACTGATCGAATTCCCCCACACTTGAACTTTTGCACTCCGAGCAAAAATAAACTCAAGACTCAAGAAACACAACATCATTCAGATACTTATTCTAGGCTACAAACTCTTCTTCGATTAAGATAGCATCGATAGGTACTAATCTTACACACTAAGGATATTGTAAGAACACAAATCCGCAATTGTGCGGTCATAAGCCTCCAACATATAAAAACCATTTTGAATCATGTTATTATGGCTAAGCCTAACTTACTCATCCTCCATTTTGCTCTCTTTCATTCTAGTGCAATCACATTAAGCCCGTTATCTATTCATACACATGGTAAATAAGCTTGTTAGTGATTATGATTCATACTTGACAATATTTTAAAGTTACTTTAGTAACAACAAATTATTATTATTATTATTATTATTTTTTCTTAAGGTTTCACATCCGTTAGGCTAAATTACCGGGTGAGGGTCACCTAACTTAAAAGGCGGATTCCTATTCAGATTTCTTTTTAAGCGCAAGATCATTCACTTATTTGCACCAGCTTAATTACTTAGTGTGTGATTTCTAGATGGTACTGACTGCTTGATAAACTACTTAAGAGATATTAAAGGATGAGAACTCAAGCCTATGGCATAACAAGTATTCAAAAAAAATTTCCATATTCAGGAGATTTAAGGTGTTAAAACGATACCGATCTTGTGAACTTTTCCCAAGTCTCCACAACTAACCTCAAAACAATCTATATCCTAAAACTTTCGGAAAAAATGCCTAGTGTTTCTAAAACAAAACAAACAAAAACAAAACAAAAACAAAGAAAATAAATTATTACCTCCCCCACACTTAAAACAAGCATTATCCTCAATGAAAGGACATAAATATAAAATAAGAGGGAGAGAAAGGAAAGAACACACCCGAGTAGTCAAGGTGGATATGTGATCACATAAGCCGCATTTCCTAAAGAGAGCTCTTCTACAGTCTCTTCTTCCAAAGTGGGGATCTCATAGAGTAGATTTAGGTAGTATCCATTAATATTGAAGTTTTTATTAATGCCTTCGCCTTTTATTCCAGGATCAAAGAAGAATCTTTGATAAGTAAAAGTGTTGAATGTGAACATGATAGTGATCTTCTTTTCAACAACTTTAAGAATCAAAGGATTAAGGGGATGCCTCGCTACTTTTGTTCCATCTTCAATTGAGATCCTATGCATACTCATGGATGGGATAATATCACAAGTGTCAACCAAATTCCATCCAACTCCCTTCTTATGTTCCTGTAATGATTTCTCTTCCTGCACAAATTCAAATAAATTATTAGGAAGTGACTTCAGCTCTAAAGAGGGTGATTTCTCGATGGATGGTTTGTTCCGGGAAGCCGGGGTGTCGAGAGCTTCATTGACACAAACAACTTCATTTGCAACCTCATTTGCAGTAAGAATATAAACTTGCAAGGCAACCTCAATTTCATCACAAACAGAGTAAATTTTAGTGTCAGTACAAACATCACAAGAGTAAACATTATTAAAATTAGACAATGATGGAAAATCAATTACAAACAAATTAATACAAGTATCATCAATAGTTTCAGAAGGCAACTCTATTTGAAAAATAGAATGTTCTTCCGAAGGTTGTTGGTTTCATCCTTGAGCTTGTTGCATGGTATTTATCGAAGTGGTAAGTTGATCAAGCTGTATTTGCAAAGTCTGAAAATTAGAATCTATTTGTTGTTGATACTTGATATTATTTGTAGCCATTTGGTTTACAAGATCCTCTAGTGAAGGTTCAGAAGGTGCAGAGCACCCTATTTCTAATTCCTTTAGATGCTTATTCGGATCCTCATCTGCAAAACCATTAAAACTTGGCAAAAGGTGTGTTAAACCAAATTTCAATTCGAAAGGTGCATCAACAACATCAGGATATTCAATATATAAAGAATTATAATTCACAAGTGCATCCAGTTCTCTCAGAGTTCTTTGATCAGTCATGATATGTTTATAAATTTCAACACAGAATCAAATAAAATCACTGCAGATTTAAAAAGAATAGAAAATAAGAAAAGAATTAAAATAGAATCTAAAAAATATAAAAATAATGCTAAAAATCTAATTAAATCAAATAAAGATGACACAATTTTTGTTAGAATTTTTTGAATATATAAAAATAGAAAATAAATCAAATAAAATAGAAAAACGCAAAATTTGCGATTTTGAGGGTCAAACTCTTTTAGAATTTTATTCTAAAAGAGTATTGTTCTTCGATTTATTTCTAATTTTCTGGAGAAAAAAAATCGGAGCAAATCGAAACAGTAGCTTCCAACTTACCTGAAAGGCTGGAAAACTTATCACTATACTGCAACCGGTATTGCAACTCTGAAAATCAACAAATACAAAAAAAAATCTAGCACGAAAACTATACCTATGACTATAAAATCAGTTAATAACAACAAGAATCCCCGGCAGCGGCGCCAATTTGATCCGCGTGTTGCGCACGGATCAAAAACGAGTAATTTTCTTTAAAATGTAGTTACGGTAACGACAACTCGAGTATCGTCTCACAAGGATTCTTGATCTTATTAACTAACGATAGTAACAATTAATGGGGGGTTGATTTTAAGGTCGAATTATAAAAACGGATTAAAATAAGTGATTAACAAATTAAGCTGAAACAGTTAATCTGTTGTTTTGATTTCCCAACTTATCATCGACCTAAATAATTCTCAATTCCTAAGCGGACTCTATTTCCTTTTCGATTCTAATAACAATCAAACAAGCGTAATTGATATTATATGATAAATATTCCTAATTTCCGAATTAAGCAAATAGAAGAAATATATCAATCGTGAATTAAGCAAACACGATAAACATACGCGAATTAAGCAAACACGATTAAAGTATAGGAACATGCAATCATCGAAATAAATCAATCTAACCTTAGATAAATCGAATTAAGCAAACAAGATATCAAGATCAGAATTGAAAGGAAATATATTAATTGAAAAATATAAGAACCTCAAAGTGTCGGCGAAAACCGATTACAGCAAATTAATCATTGGAATTAGTTCTCCATAATTCGTCTCTTCGAGTGTAAAAAATTAAAATCTTAAAAAGTGTATATTGAACAGTTGCAGCTGCTAGGTTAAATAGAAAAAACCTAAAAAACCCGTTTACAACCCAACTGAGTCAAATACATAATCCAGACCCAATTCTAAATGACCCGAAACTAAATAAAACTAATGCAATAGCTTCAAACGAAATTCTGGAAAATATGACTCCGAGTCTGACTTCGACTCCATCACAAAAGTTATAGCTCTCTCTCTCTTAGCTTTCCATTGACTGGTAGAACGCCTCAATTAGATTCCTGGAACTCCGGTTATGATCATTTCTGTAAAAGCTGTTAAAGCTGAAAATTAAGTACGCAAATTAAATTAAGCCAAAAATAAAGTAAAATAGAAAAACAAATTAAAATATAAAAATAAACAAAGAAATACTTAAGTGCAAACATGGTAGAATGTGCATTAAAATGCACTGATCACCTTGTTGGCCAACTTCAGGACTCGTTCACGGTGAGCGGGCATTGTTCCTGCAAAACAAAAACAAATAAACACCTGTTAAACCGGCATGAAAGTCGAGAAAGAGAGTAAGGCCAGAAGGACCTATGCAACAATTCCACGACCTCCTCATCTGTGTGATACGTGAGTAGAGCCCTTGTATTTATGAGGCGCGTTTCAAGGATGGGCATCCCGGTGTCGTCGACATAGGGTTTGTCTTTCCGGTCCACCCAGACCGCCAAGCTAAAGCTCTGAACATACTCCACTAGCCTTTTGTAGGCCAGCCGATCCTCGACCCCCATGCTCGAATATCTAACTCGGTAGTGGCTGGTCGACAGGTTGAAATGGTCGGGCTGTCATTTCAAGGGGATCCTCGACATAAGCTTTTCCTCGCCACTGGCATCACGCTTATAATAATAAAGAGTGTTGAGGGCGTACTGAGTGAGCGGCTTCACCACATACCAGCGCCCCTTAAAATGGCAGGTAGAGTCAACAAACGTCTTGAATAATCTCACGGACTGTTTGAGAGACACCCAGCTATGACGCCCCCTTACGCCTGACCGTTGCAGATGGAAGATATGAAAGAAAAGGGGCAGTGTGCACCCGACCCCAAGAAACCGGCAGACTAACTCGAATGCCCGGATGAAAGCGATGGCATTCGGATGTAACTGCGAGGGCGCAAGCCTGAGCCACCTGAAGACCCCTATCTGGAAATCATTAAAGGGGAGCCTAATCCTCGCTTCTCGGAAGGCAAATTCATACATGGCGAACTGCTTCCCCGGAAAACGATGGCATATCCGATCTGTTTCCCGAGGAGCAAGACATTGCCAATTTGCGGTATCCTCAGGGCCAATGTCCTCGACCACGGCGTACGCGGTATTTACCTCGTCCACAAAGTACGACTCTTCTTCTAACGGCTCGTCCGCGACCCACGATAGGTCATTACGTCCAGACGAGGAGACATGCTCGTTCCCCTCATCGGTCTCTCTCTCCTCGACCCGTCTTTGCTCGACCATACCTAAAAAGCAGATAGGAAAAGTGAATTCGACATCGCATCAAATTCAGCCTTCCACCGCAGTTCAAGTGAAAGGGCGAAGGGCTGAACGCCCTGAAATCCCACTAAACTACCCTAAAATCAACGAAGGGACGATCCTCGAATCCACTCGAGCGCATACAAAACCCTTAAAAACCCCTAAAAGATTAAGAGATTTTTCCCGGCGAATGCATCAAACGCATGCGATCTTCATCGACCGTATGAAGATCCTGGCCGGTTCATTCATACATAGATGAGTTTTACGCCCGTGTCATGCTAATCCTGCCCGGGATGTTCATGTCTAAAACCTATAAACTCACCTAAAACAGAGATTTACCTACTCTAAACAAGGATTTGGCTACTCTAAACAAGAAAATCATGAATTTCGCTACTTATCAAGCGAAAAAATGCGTAAAAAGTGAGGCTATGGGAGATTACCTGATATAGTGACGACAGGGAGGTTGCGGTGGCGCGCGGGCAGAGAGCGGCGGTGTTGTCGGCGGTTACGGGCGGACGAAAGTTTCTTTTCAGAGCTTCCGGTTAAACGTAAGAGCGAAAAGTTGAAATGAAGTGGATCACCCCCTTATATACTAAAAGAGCGTGTGGGCGAACGTGCTAGGTAATCATTACCTAGGTCCCTAGGCCGACATTGGCACAGGAAACGAAGCGACACACCATTAATGCCTAAGACACGTCAGTTTAAGAGAATTCTGAATGACGTCGAGCAACCGCAGGTCTCCCTGACTATAAAGAGACATCCTCGACCCCTAAGAACACCACGTGCCCGACGATTTGAACGACGTCCGGAGCATCTTGAAAATATCATGTTTTGACACGAGCATATGCTCGACATCCAACATGACTCCTCCCACGACACAATGCGTGCTCGACTCTTTTATAATTCGTCGCTTCCACTCGGAGACTCGACTTGGGGGGCTCCTGTTCTGGATTGGGCCTCCAGACTATTGGGTCGTGGCCGAATACGTCGAGCAGATGCCCATACGCTCAGGCAAGCATACTTGTTGAACGGGCGAAAACCACTCAACTATCGGGCAGGCATTTCATGAGTTGGGCATACACTCTATGAGACGGGCAGAGAACAAGTCTTCCATTCCACTTGCCTCGTCACCCAACTGTCCCCCATTATCTCCTGAAAGATAGAGGCAGTTGGACCAAAGACTAGACCACTTGCTAGATCTACACGCTCCTTACGCGTGCCTTGGCAGTTCTTTCTTGGGTCTCGCTGATCCAGCCCAATGAAGGACCTTGGCCCAGCGCTGATGGCTCATTATAAATACCATTTTTCACTAAAGGGTCAGGTATTCTGATTCAACTCTAATAACTTACCATTACTGTACCTCTATTAACTTTGGCATCGGAGCGCCTTACAGGTACACCCCCCTCCAGTCCATCAACCTAGTTGTTCACGTTTAATTGCTGGAAGACCCTCCTGATCAAGTAAGATCATTAAGAAATGGTATGGTTTTCAAAGAAGAGTTGTTGAATTTGGCAGATCTTGTTTGCAATATCAAAACATTGACTTAGAGATGTGTTTTTATAGGTGACATTAAACAATTCTATTGTAATTTTTATAACTTTAACAAGGATCCTTTACTTTTCTTAAGCTAAGTTTCAATTAACGGTAAATAATTTTTTCTTGTTACTCTTTTGTGGCTTTATTTCTTTTGTAATCGAGTTCAAATACTCTAGGACTCTGGTATTAAATTCCTTGCTTAAAAAAAAACATATGATTTTAACATTTAAATGTATTGGCATACATTAAAAAAAAACCAAGTAATAATAATATTAGCTTAAACTTATTTTAAAAATAATTAAAATTGGTTGTACAAAATTAAATTTTCCATCATAAAACCCTACATTAACTAAATTCTATTTCTAAAGGAAAAAGTGTGAGGAATGTATTAACTACTCATAAAAATAATATGTAATAACCCATACTTCTAAAGCAGAGTTGAATTGAAAACCTTCAATTTGTTGACTTCAAAATTGAAAGAAAAAAAAGATCAGAAGAAGCAGCATTAATTAACAAACTCTGTCTGTCCTTTTAGCAGTGACTTGTAATTTTTTTAGTTATTAATATTTGTAGCAGAGTGGTAGTAATTGATAAAAAAGTGATGCAAAACATAAAGAAGTAAAGAATGAAAAGCAAAGGATTTTAATAATTGAGATGGTACATAACCTATGGTGATAGAATTAAAAACAATAGAATATAAGCTAGAATTGGAATGATATATTATAGGGTAAAGTAGGAGTAGGAGTAGTAGTAGTAGTGAGGGATGGTAGAAAGAAAAGATGAGTCATAGTAAAGGGGAACACAACACAAAAACAGCAGTACAACAGCACTGTGTGCTCTGAACACTGCCAACAACGTGTTTCTGATACGTCCCTTTTCAACTTAAGATTAACTGCAACTCTCTACTTTATTTTGTATTTCATCATTTAACTCTCTTCACTAAAACCTCACACGTGTGGTATTTTTATGATCATCTAATACTGTTTAACCTACATCGTTACTTACTTAGCTTTTGTAAATTGCAATTAACTTGCTTTATTTGGGTTACCAGGGGCAATTAGTTTATATTAATACCTAAATGATTGATTGTTCAACACCTAACAGAAACTCGTCATACAGTTAGACGTCGTAAATCGATCTATCTTGATCGAGTGTCTAGATTTAAATTTGATATTTTTAATTATGAAACAGAAAATCATGTCTACCTTTTGTTAATTGATCGAAAGACCAACATCTCTTTGCCTGCATGTTTGCGAATTTAGATTTATGGTTTTGCCACAATAATCAATGGATCAAATAGATCAATGTTTCATGAGAATATTGATTATAGTAGTGGTGCCACAATAGTCGTGGCTCGAGGTAATTTTGAAATTTGAATTATTAAGAGTTTTATATCGATAAGTTTTGAAGAGTGACACGTTAGATTTTAATTGATGTAGTATAAAATACGATAAGTTATCAATTAAATGATTTTTTTCTCAAAATTAATATATTATAACTAATATATGATTTTGATTGCACAATGCACACAAAACCACTTCAATTTTCTCAAAATTAGATCAGAACCATTAGATCATTGCACAATCCAACTGTTCTATTGTAAATAATTTGTATCATAATTGTATACATGATATACAATAGAATTTCGAATGTGTAACCTAAGTCAATCCTAGTACATGTGTACATGGCCCACACCAATCCATCCATAACCCTTTGGTTTGCCACTTAAATAAATAAACAGCTGATTGAGCAAGAATAGTACAAGCCCTTTAAAAAGTATTGTTCAGTTACAAAGGGAAAGTTGAATAATTAATTGAACTCCAAGACTCAGATTTTCTTTTCTAGTTTTATTTATTTCAAAGTATTTAAAACATAGAAACAAAGTACTACTAGTAGAATAGACCAGACATAAACCTTAGTTTGTTTTGCAAAACGAAGATAGTAAATTTATTCAATCCACTCTGTTTAACTTCTGTTTCTATATTTGAATCTGACATATAGAAGGAAGTACAATTCTGAAAAACCTCATAACTGCAAAGATACCCTATCTATCAACGCAAATTTAACTGTTGTGATCAACTATTATCTTCTTCTACCTTACTTGATACAGAAAATAGTGTTATTCTGGTAACGATTATGAGTGTTATAAATAGTAGGACCGTCTTTGAGAACGTTTAAGATAAATTATTGCAATGGTCCAAAATTTAAACCATCAATCACAATTAAACAATATTTAAGAAAAAATCTTAAAAAATATTAGTATTGTTAAACTATGTCAAAATAAAACTCCTATTTATTTTGAAAAATCAGATTACAACTAACTTAAACAGGATTTCTAAAAACTTAAGACAGTGTAACGTTAGACTGATACTTAGCGGTAGAAAGCAACATAGCTAGAGATGGTACCACTATCACCGACTTATTATGGTTTTGTTGAAGGATTGGAATAGTGTTATGTTCTTCTAAGCATGCTGAAAATGAGGCAGGTCCAGCCAAGAGAGAGAGAGGAAGAGACATGTGAGAAGGTGGATGGATTCCCGTGAGACCAAACCAAAAACCATAGTCATGACATTACGTTACATAAAAACAAAGGTTCCTTCAACGTTACATCTCACGAGCTGGATGCTCTATTCTCTCTATCTATAACTACTTTAACGGTTTAACCACCTAATACTTTATTCATAATTTTCAGCTGGTTGGATTTGCAGTTTAAAAAAATAGTAAATCAATTATATTATAATAAAGGATTAAATTTGTTTTTAATCCTTATAAATATCTCAATTTTTGTGTTTTAGTCCCAATAAAAAAAGTCAAGTTTTAGTTCCTATAAAATTATTTTTACACGCAGATTTAATCTCTGTAGTGAGATTAAATCTGCGTGCAAAAGTAATTTTGTAGGGACTAAAACTCGACGTGTTTTTATAGGGACTAAAAATCAAAATTGAGATATTTATAGAAAACAAAAACATATTTAATCCTATAATAAATAAACTTAAATATATTCTTTTTACTTTTATTAATTAATTTATTTTTAACTTTAGTTCCTCTATTTTAAAAACTAGTTTTTAATCTAAAAGATTTATCTCATATGGGATTTTCATGGTCTTCTTCGTCTTGACAGGGTAATTAGTGACATGACATTTGAACAGTTGAGTTACATAAGATATTTTAATAACTTTTAATTATAATTGAGTTCAAAAAATATTATAACTTAAATTTTAATATATTTAATTAATTTAAAACATTTTAAATTCAGATTAAATTTTAATAAAGAATTAAATTCATATGCACATTAAGTGTAATTGATTTTTTATAATGTGAATCAATCATAACTGTTACATAACTAAATACTCATTTTAAACTAATATAAAACAATTTACACTTAATGCTAATAGATAGAAATTAAACCTTCCGTTCTTAAACTATTTCCAATTCATCAAATTTTCCGTCAATTACTTTGAAACAGGAACTAATTCGATAGATTGAGAGAAGAATTTAAGGAGTATTTATTACATTTATGTAGTTTACCAAATAAACGATAAAAGAGTGATAGTTTAGACAACAAAACTCAGACCTAAGCAGAAAGAGAAACATATGTTATCCAATAATTGAAAATATTATGATGAATAATATTAACAAAAGGGGGAAAAGCTTATGGGATGGTATATGAAATTAATTTCACATGAAATTTTAGAATTTGAAACCATCTTGTTTGAATTCATGGGATTAAAAAAATTCACAGCATAATCATCAAAAGAATGGTTGTCACTGGTCTAAAATTGTTGTTTTTCTCTCCGGTCCAATTGAGAGTGGTGCTGTGTTGAACTTCGTTGGAAGGAACAGAGGAGAGTAAATGATATGGTGCTCTCAAGATTTAGGGGTTATGGTTAGGATTTCATTTTGGAATTATATTGTTGGTCCTAATTGTTAAGTTTTCTAGGATTAAACTATTTAGATTTTAGCATTAAACTATTTAGATTTTAGCGATGATGAATAGTAGGCGTGGAATAAAACTTAATTAATTTATTCATTTTGACAATTTAATAAATTAATTTCTATAAAAAAATAATTATTAATATTACTAATGATTAATTTATTTAAAAATATCTAACGTGATTCAACTGTTAAGATTTCACATCATCAATTGCATTGTTAGATGGAGGGGGACCATGAAAATCTCAATTGAGATAAACATTAGGGACCAAAAAGATGACTTTTAAAATTGAGGACTAAAACTTAAAAAAACTTGAAAATAGGGGGGAGACCAAAAATGCATTTAAGCATAATAAATATTATAATATGTTGTGGTTTAAAACGTCACAAAGTTATAGAAAAAGTAGTGCTCTGGACTTTGGTTGTCAATACAACAATCATAAATAATTTTTTTATAAACTTTTACTAGACCTCAAAAGGAGACATCTGACAAAACTAACTCCTGTAACCTGAAATAGTTTACAAAGCCATCCAAAATGGGTTAAAAAAAGTCGCTCAAATGCGACAATATACTCCGCCCGAATGAACTTCCATTGTCAAAATCATCCAATAAATATGGGCTCACGTGAGTCCATAATGATTAACTAAAGAGAGTCAATCAAGAGAGAAACCTGTAAAACCCCAAATTTGCCCTCTTCTTTCTAGCATCATCATCATATCATAAGCATCATAAGCATGTCATATCCTCAGCATTCTTGCATAGAAAAATGAAGCATAACATTCTCATGTTCTAGTATTGGGCATATGATTAATCACTGGTGCATGTGAAGCCTTTACAAGTCAAGGCAAGAGATCAAGTTACCTTGTCCAAGTTCCATGAAGTTTCTCTAGGCCCTATACAAGCTCAAGATCCTTTACAAGAGCCCAAAAGGTTGGGAGATTATCAGATGATCCAAGAAAGGGCATGCTCCTACACAAATGACTTCAAATTAGGGTTTCACTTCTGAGCAGGGATTCTTTGTGACTTTGGCCATTTCATGTGGGCAAAGTCCTTCATATGATATGTGAATGCTAGGGATGAAATTTGGTGAGGAAATTCATTAAGGAAGGCAGTCATTTCATCAGTTGCTTGCATAAGAAGAAATTGGTCAAACTGATTATTTAAAAAGTCAACTGTGGTAATTCAAGGGTTCCAATCCTATTTTTCAAGCCAAGGGATGTTCTTAAGGTCATAGAAGAGGTTTGGCAAAGTCAAAAGTCAAGAATCAAGAGGTTTTGAAGGAGTTTCCATTTTTGGCATGTGACTTGTAATGGAAGTTTCCATTTTGGCAAGTTTTGCCCTAATCTTCAAGGCATTATTTCATGACCAAAATGATCTCAAATGAAAATTCTTTGGACATGAAAGTTGTAGGAAATTGTCTCCCATTTCTAAATAGTACAAGAACATGATCATAATCCTCATGGTTTGAAAGTTATGGCCAAAGGAAGTTCACTTGTTTTTAGGGTTTTACTTAAAATGTCATTTTCTACCAAGACAAAAAAACTCATGAATCTTATTTTTAAGTTGTTCTATGGGAAAAGCGAGGTCACAATACCATAATGCATTGCATGCAAGTGATATGGCTCAAGAAAAATCACCAAAATCGTGCATGGGATGCATGATGTTTCACTTAATTTATTTTTGCAAAATCATGAGAAATCATGATTCACTTACATCCAATGGCCAAGATTAATCCAAGGGTGGAGAGTGGATGAAATGGGATCAGAATGTGCACATGGGAGAGGCTTGGCACGCATGGATTGCACAATCACACTTTTCATGCAAAGTTGCATTTTCATTTGAATCACACTCCTCAGTCCACAATTACTCCTAAAACCCTAATCACGTGTGAGTGCTAATGATATATATATATAAGCTGTTTGTGCCCTGAATTCGTGGGGGGACACTCTTATTTTCCAGATCCAAAATATCTTGCACCCTTGCATTTTCTTTCGAAACTCTCTATTCTCCCACTTATTGCTCAAACTTTTTGCATATTCTTCTTCATGGAGGTGTAAGGAACAAGCATCAACTACTCATTCAAGCTATTGTGCAAGTTTCATACCAGTGGATATCAATTGCATTTGGTGTCGGGTTGCTAGATCTAGGGAGATTCAAGACCTCACTTGCATTTATTTTGCAAGAAGAAGCTATAAGGCGTGGATTTACATCATTTGGATTCTTCTTGTGGCTTATTTCCAGATCTACAAAGCTCAGGTTAGCTCCAAATCCATAGATCTATAACTTGATTTTGTTATGTGCATTGTGAACTGTGAGTGATGTTGATTACACTGAGCTTTTTAATTTTGAATTTGGTTGAGTATTGAGAGAGATATGATGATCTGAAAGTTTGATGTCAAATTTTGTTTGGTTCGATTTGCTTGATTCATGGCTTGTT
The DNA here is from genome assembly GCA_963966055.1 of Lathyrus aphaca. Lineage (NCBI taxonomy): Eukaryota > Viridiplantae > Streptophyta > Magnoliopsida > Fabales > Fabaceae > Lathyrus > Lathyrus aphaca. The sequence goes on along the minus strand of OZ014523.1, from coordinate 298,501,933 downwards.
TGTGTGTTTGAGTGCTTGATTGTTGTTTAGTATGGTGAGATGTACTGATATGGAGGTTTATAGGCCTTAGGATGCTTTGATTTGTGTATTTGCGTATTTCCGGTGACGAAGCTAGGGCTCCGTTCACTGGAATCTGGAAATCAGCTTGAATGTTCATACGCAGGTGAGGGAGGAAGAAGATGAGTTTCTGGCCGTGAGATAAGGCGTGATCCAATGTTCCAGGATGTGCCAGCACATTAATGAGGCATGTGCTGGTCACATGGCACCAAGTCAAGGCAACTTTATAACATGAGCGTTGGATCATTGGAGGGAATTTCAGTTTGAATGCTGAGCCTTGATTTTGCTTACTTTGACTTCTGACTTTGTTGACACGCGTGTAACCTTTGGATGATCCTACTTTTCTCAGCTTTTGATGCAGGCCATCGGATTTGCTTGATTGTTTGACTACACTTTTATTTTTTTTTATTTTAATTTCTTTTATTCTTGTTTGTTTGCTTAATTCATAAAAAATAGTTAGAAGTTCATAAAAATTCCATAAATATTCATGAGTATCGATTTTAATTTTCTTTAATTTTTGATATTTTCATTTTCCATTTATTTTTATTTTCCACGTAAGAATTAATTTTCACTTTTATTAATTGTTTTTAATTCACTTTAAAGGCATGCTGACTTGTGGATTTTCTATCTGGATCATTAATTTGAGTTTTGAGTTGGTTCTTTTTACATTTGATTCATATTAGGATTTAGTTTGTTGATTATTTTTCTTCTGATTTTTAGAAGCTTGCATGAGTATTTTGGCATTTGACTTGAGCTTGAAGTTTCAAAACCCTAGTTTGTGTTCGTGAGGTCCTTTGACTTAGTTTGCTTTTGATTCTGACTTTGCTCTTTTGGCATGATGTTATCACTTGATTAAGGAACACTTGTGCTTATTGGAATAATGTTTGATTGGGTTTTTGATTTGATTTGAATTTTCATATGTGATTGCCCTAGTTTTGCTTCTTATTGTTAACACGATTAGTTCTTAGGTTAGGAGGGCACTTGTGCCAACTCCTATAGATTGTTTTGAGTTCTTTTTGTATGAGGATTGATCCCTGGTCTTTGATTGGTGTGCTTGATTTGGAACGTTTTGTGCTACTTGTCTTTGAAGTTTCTCACAAATGTATACATGTTCACCTCACCTTCTTTGTTCATTTACTCTCCATGATGCCTATGCTTGAGTTTGGTACTTCTTCTCCATGATTGTTCATGCTTCTTAGGCACATTTTAACATGATTAGGTCCCTGGTTTTTGTGACCAACTCTAGTTTTGTATGATTATAAATTTTAGGTGTTTGTGCTTTTATCATATGCTTCATATTAAGACACTTTGTATGCATTGCTAGCCTTTATATCTCTTGTCTCATTTTTAATAATGTCTTTGTATTTCTGAAATACGCAAAATGAATCGATTCATTCCATCATGCATCGATTCATGCTGTAGAAATAATTCTGGAAATTCGCAAAATGAATCGATTCATTCCATCATGCATCGATTCATGCTGTAAGAATGGTTCTGGAATTTCTTCTATGAATCGACACATACAAACATGCATCGATTCATTGTATGTTCATTTCTCTGCTTTTGTTTATCTGTTCAGTATGTATCGATTCATGATATTATGCATTGATACATAACAGTATAAATAACATTATGTATCGATTCATTCGTGTCTTGAATCGATTCATTTTTCTGTTTTTACTTCTAACAGAATCTGCATAGTATATGTTTAGTGTTTCTGTTAGTGCAGGAAGACACAGGAATTGCATACGAATTTCAAAGTCAAGGATCATTGAACAACACTTCAAGAAAAGGAATTTTGAGTGTGCACAATTCAATGTTGAGCAGGATTGAAACCTAAAATCAAATTCATCTTCATCATCTTCTCAAATACCTTAATTCAAGAACATTAACAAGGAATTAGTGTTGTTCTGTGAATTAAAGGTTCATGAGATAACGTTCAGTGGTACGATCGGAGATCCAGCTGAGTTGAAGAGTGAAAGAAGGTTTCAAGGAAAAACCAGTTGGGTTTTCCTTAAAGAACGGGCGTGTTCTTGAGGCTTTGTTAGTCACGTTTACAAGACAGATTCAGCCGCAGCGTAAGATTTGGAAATTGGGAGATTTCGCAAATAGATCGTGGAACCGGTGAATTGTTTGTATTACTTGCAGGGAATCTTGATTTGGCTCAGATCAAGTGAATGTTGATACAATAGGAAGATCTAGGTGTATAGATTTCTGGTGTTTGTATAGCAACCTTGTAAACGACGATTTCAGCAATATTGATATAAAAGTTCTCAATTTCGGTTTGAAATTGAGAGGGAGACGTACCCACACGCGAGGACAAACGTGGGGAACTTCCTTACCAAATCTATGCGTATTGTATTCCTTCTCCATCTCTATTTACGTTTTTAATCATTTTGATTCATTGGAAATAGCTTTTGTGATAGGTGCATTCAACACTTTTACAGCTTCTGTGTTTAAACCTTTATCATCTCAATCGTAAATCCAACACGTTATCACATGTCCGGTCTTCTAGTGGCTGGTCCAGAATAGACGCTAGTATATTTGGGACCGTGGTTTCCGTTAATCTTTAAAAACTATGAAAAATCTTTTAAATCCTTGTAAACAAGGAGGTGATCCATTCACCCCCCCTCTAGATCACTAGCCACAGCGTCTAACAGTTTTTAGATGATGCCTATGTCTTGATTTGATTTGCATTTGTTTGTCCTTACACTTGTGCACATGTTCAATTCACTTCTCATTCTTGTATTGATTGTGTTTGAGCTTGTATGATATTTTCTCTTGATGTTTTGTGTTGTTTGTGCATATTCTTGTGATGATAAGGTTCTAGTCTTGAGTTGTTTAGTGCTTGTCTAGCTTACTTGATTCTTTGTGCTTCATTCATGTTTTGACCTTGTGAAACTTGGTAATAGTTTGTATGCTTTATCTCTTGCTTGATTTGCTTTGATGGATGGATCTTAGTGCAATAAATGGTTGCTTTCACTTCTGGTTGTGGTGTGTGAAGTTGATCTTTTGCTTGTTTATGCCTCACTTGCTTTTGTTTGGTTTTGTCTTGTCATATGTGTTTAGTTCTAACCATTTCAGGGGCTCATGGTAAGTGAAGTGTGGATGTTATCCACATTTCAATTATTTATCTCCTCTCTTGCTTTGCTTCCTATTTGTTGATGTGCCTTATGCCATATTGTGCTTCAATTCTTCATCTTTCCCCTTTAGGAGCAACTTATCTCCTTTAGAGGAGTAAGTTGTTCTCTAACTTCTTTCCTCTTCTTTCTTCTCTTCCTCTTGTTTTCTTCTTCTCCTTCTTAGGATAGTTTGAACCACACTAACCATAGGACCACCTTTGCATGACAACTTTAGGATTAGATTTCCCCTTTAGTTTTTACCTTTGAGATCCTTTTGGTGCTTTCTTTCTCATCTTCATACCAAATCATAAAAAACATTAATAATAGTTGAGATGACCTTTCCCTTTTGTCATACTCTCAAAGAAAAGCATAAAAAAAACTTCTTCATTTTAATTCACAAAATCATTTAATAATACCAACAAGTTAGTGAATTTAAATCCCCATCTTAAGAAACAAGTTTGAGGATCTTCCTCATTCTTGATGGACTTATTACTCATTCTATTTTGGGATGTGGTAATACGGACATGTCCTTAGAAAAGGATTTTCCTTCACTTCCTTGTGTCACACTCATAAAAGACTTCTAAAAAAACTCAAACAAACAATAAGCGTCTCTCCTTCGGGGCTTCTCTTCTCATCACCTTCACTCTTTACGTAAGAACTTGCTCCTACTTGTCACTTTGCAAGATGGTTACGCTCTCGTCGTTCGAGCCTGCAACACCTGAGCATTGACATAGGCAGTTCCGGCCTTAAGACACAAGAAATCTTTTCCACCCCTAGTTAGGGGAACTACGGCGACTCTGATCATCATGTCCAGTGAGGTACATAGGCAGCGGGGTAGGGCCCGTTCGAGCACACTCTTTTATTTTCCCTACATTTCCCGTTTTCTTTTCTTTTCTCCAGTTTCAGTTCCTTTTCTTTGCACCAGCTTTCATTTCTTTACCCTTTGAAATAGTTTCTTTGCAAGCGTGGATCCCTTCGGGTACGACGAACGATCTGGGGTGCTAATACCTTCCCAGGTCATAACCGACTCTCGAACCTAGTTCTCTTTGGTTCGTAGGGACCTGTGTCCTTCCTTTCTTTTCTTCTGGTTTGTTCAGCATTACCATTCCCGTTCATTCGAGATAAAAATGCCTGGCTGGCGACTCTAACCTTTCCTGCGCCATTTTCGCGTTTGTACCAGGATGGAAATCCAGGGAGCGATAAAACCCATTTCCTCCGTGATTCTAGCTAGGAAGAATAAGTCATCCTTTGACCACTTCCCTGATCATGGAGTTAGGGCATAACCGTACACAAACTCTACAAACCAGACCCACCAATGTCTCTCTCTGAGTCACAACTCATATTGGTCACCCCCTTACACTTATACCTAAGCAAATAACTCAACAACAAGGCCCCTTACCTCACGTCAGCGAGACCCTAAGTAATATACACTCTTAACACTATAAAGAGTATAATGTTACCTACCGTCTTAACACACAACCACTAGTAAGTGTATGCTTGCCACCGAGCCTTATCAATCATTAATAGGGCCTCTTATCTCACACTACAAGGTCTCATAAATCACCACTATACAAGTCTTCTTGCAGCCACAAACAAACCCTCACTAAAAAATCGTGTTATAAGCCTACTGAGGTCTCTGAGATTTCCTACCCTTGTTGGGGGATCATTCACAAATATTTTTTTTACCAATACTATGACATCCACCCCGAGGCTCCAGTTAAACTAATTTGGGCCACACTTTCCTCATCGCAATTACCCTATTTTCTTATACCTTCCACTCTTACGTCTAATCCCCATCGGCCATGGCTAACATGAGAACTCCATCCCATGCACCAGATGGTACCAGTGGTAGTTGTTGGTGTAAGCCCTAGAGGCCAATAATTTTGGTACTTGTATCGAATTATTTATTAATAATAAAAGGCATTTCTTTATTATGTTTGTTTTTCCAAAATGATAAAGTCCAAAGAATAACTAGTTCGTTTAATGAAATATTATGTGTGACTTAATCATGAGATTCCATTAAACATAAGGACACTATTCTTAAAGCATCCATTGTCGAAATTTAATGTGAAATGGGATAGCCTTAAAGCATTAAAACTATTATGTAGATAAACTAATAATCACATCTCATGGATCATGGATAAGGAGTTATCAAGTCTTGACATATGTATGAATATTATGAGTAATATTTATACTGGATTGAGCCACTATGAGAGTACTACATAGAATGTTATGCAAAATGTCATAAGTTACTCTCATGGTGATAGTGGTGTATACCACCCTTTGACTTGAAACTACTATAGACCCTAGATGTAGAGTCAAATACTTTATTGTTGATCAAACGTTGTCCATAACTGGATGATCATAAAGACAATTGATGGGTACTTCACAAATCACGCTGAGGGACATGAGTAGCCTAGATGGAATTTTCACATCCTGCATAACAGGATAAATGTCTAAGGGCCCAATATTGAACTGGATAAGGATGACACAGTATATGCCTTGTATTCAATATAGACATAAGGGCAAAAGGGTAATTATACATACAAGTACTATCACAAAAGGTTTTGTCATATCACATGACAATTTTATGACTTGGATAGCAGTGATGTGTTGCTAGATATCGCTCACGGTTTGTTATGTTAAATACATGATTTAATATAATTGTCAACGTTGCAAAATCCTACAGTGTCACACACATAAGGACTTTTAGAGAAAAAGTAGAATAAATAGGATACACCGTAAGATACGGTGCACTTGAATGAAATACAAAATATGGTAAGGTACCATGTTGTTAATTGACATATGATATAATAATAGTTATTATTAATTTTGTAAAAGTTATAAAATATAATAATAAAATTATGTTTATTATAATAATAATAATTATAATAATATAATAATATTATTATTGAGTTTGGCTTTATAGCTTGTAGCCCACACAAGTAGTTTTATAAATAGAACCCTTATGTAGAAGCTCAAAGGTTGTTGTTGTTGTTGAAACTCTGACCGTATTCTATTTTTCTCTCCCTCACTCAAAGACCTTCAATCTAATCAGCTAGCACTGTGACTGAAGGAAGCTGTTTGTGTGGACTGAGTATAGGCGTTGTACATCATACAACGCTCGTGATCATCCATCGATTCAGATTCAAAGGTTTTATCGCCACAAGAGGTAAACTTTCTATCATAGATCATGACATTTTGTAAGGATCTCTACAGGGAAATTTTTGTTTTTCGCTGCATTTGGATCGCTAATTTCCATTTAGTGGTATCAGAGCCACTTATGAAACCATGAGTCTGGTAATTGTTTACTTTCTGTTATTTTTGTTTTAATTGGATTAAAACACATAAAATTAAATCAAATCTAGATATTGAACTTTTGGCATCACACTATGTACGGTTTGAATGGTTGATATTGACTATGCTTCGGAATCCGACAATAGTATGCTGAAGCAACAATATGTCAATCTTCCATAAGTTACATATACATGATCAATCTATTTCATATGTGATATGATTAACTTTGATGCAAAGATGGTATATTGTATATACTACTTTATTTCGTCAGTTCAAATCATGTAATGATTATCATTCGTTTGAGCGATTTGTGGTTATCTGCTTTGGAATTCGACTTTAGTATGATGAAGCAATGACATACGGATCAATCATATTGAATTATTAATCATGGTGTTTTGATGGTATGAAATTGTTGCATTAGGGTTTATGACAACACATGGGTTGCACCGTCAATAAGGTCAATGTCACGTATTCTGTAAGTATCACGATCACCATAAAACGAGTGATGGTCGTCATAGGAAGCAGTGTGACGGCCGTCATAGGAAGCAGTGTGACGATCGTCATAGGTACTGTGACAGTCGCCATAGGCATTGTGATGACGCAAATGCGCATCAATGTAGTATGTGCTTTAGGTTATACATTTGCCGAAAATTTAATTTGATTTATTTAATTAACAAGATTTAAATTAATAATAATAAAATTTGTTTATTATTTTTCTTGTAGTGATCAGTTATGGCCTTAGTTTATTTTTCTTTGTTTTGGATTTTATAAATAAGATATGCGTGTTGTGCCTCTTTTTTATTCTCGTCATGTAACTTATTTTCTCATCTCAATCCCTCGTATGTAAAACGAGTTTCCTTTATGTAATGTGTTATTATGAAGAAAGAGAAGACTACAAAACAAAGAAGGACTGCCTTGGATATCTTGCTTGGAGAAGTGAAGATCGTTGTTAGGTTTAACTTAGCTTCTCTTATTGGTTTGGGAGAATAATTGCGCTAAGGGCCATAACTGTTTCAGTTGTTTGTATGTTGATGCATGTGTGAGGAACGATGTATATGATAAATAAGCCGGTGAAATCAAACTAATTAAAATTCCCTCACAACTAAAATTAAGTTTTTGCTTTCCAAGTTTTAGAACTCATCAAGACTAGTATCGAATATTGTAGGTTTCGCCTAACACAAGGTTTAACGCCCCAAAAATCTAAATTAATCATTTATTTATTTATTTATTTGAGAAGGAATTAAAAAGGCTAGTGATTTTTGGAGAGTTTTGGAGCAAGAAGGAGTATTTTTAAATAATATAATAGAATAAATAATTAGTGTATTATTTATATTATTATTCAAAATATTAAGAAAAGGGCAAGGTGGTCATAAAGGAAAAAGAGTAAGGATAATTTTGGAAATCCATGGAATGGGATAATTGTCTAAAGAAGGGAAGACGATCAGTTTCTCATTTTATCGTGTTTTCTGTGAAGAACGCCGAAGAAGAGATGAGGAAGAGAAAAACTTAGAGGTCTTGAAGAATTGCTAGGGAATCTTGAAGAAAGAAGGAAAAGCTTCGGAATTCTCTAAGGTATGGGGAGTCTTCATAGTTTATTATAGGTTTATAGGATTTGGTTGTGAGTAGATTAGGTTTTTTGTAGACTTTAGAGTAATATTTGTATATGATGAAATAGAGTGAATGTAGAATGATATGTGTTAATGTATGTGCATTATGTGAGCAAATTGATTCATTTTTTATGTTAGAAAAACTGATTTTTGAAGCATTTGAGGTCAAAACGCAGCAAAAAACATTTTGGGGAAAAGCAAAATTTTTGGCTCTAGTGTGCCTGACACGGACCGTGTCACTGGACACGGGTAGTCGTGTCAGACCACTACCTCTACTTTATTTTGATGTTTGGATATTTTGGGGGCACAAGCCTCTGACACGGGCCGTGTCACAGGACACAAATGGCCGTGTCAGGTGACTGAATTTGTTGTTTTTGATGCTTTTTCGTGCCGATTTCTATTGTTAAGTTGTTTATTGATGTATAGCTGATAAAACATGATTGTATGATGATCTCTTGTTACATATGGAATGAATGATGCACATGTTGATTTTTGATGAACTAAGGAGAATTCGCATCATTGCATTTCATAGCATTTTATGTTGGGGCTCCAGCCTATTGGTAGCTTCAATTCCATTGTGTGGGTTGAAGTGGTATGTTGTTATGTTGGGCTCCCTTATGGAGGGTTGATGGCCAATGTCCATCCATGGAGAATCGGTACCACATGCATTCCTTGTATTTAATTATAATTGACATTGCATGTGAATGAATGTAAATGTGTTATATTGTAAAGTTTTGTTGATGATGCTATGATGTTGTCGTTGCATATTCTGTCTATTTTCCATGTCCTTATATGATTATAATAAATTGTGATTTCTCACCCTTCCTGCTTGGAAATGTTGCCTCTTATGTGGGTAACTTGAAGATAACCAAGAGTAGACTTGCGGTGCTGGAGGATTGAGTCTTGGAGCGTTTTTTTATCGCTTTAGTAGTGTTTAGTGGTGCCCTGCTCTGAAATTTGTAACATCGGGTTGGCATAGTTTGTGAACCTCACGTTTGCATGGTTTCTTTCTATTGTGGGGAAAAATCATTACAAGACGCAGTCTGGGACAGTTATCTCAAGATCTTTTGAATTTCTGCGAGAGTTTGAAGACACTAGAACAATCTAGATGCCAGGTCTTCTATAAAATCCTCTCGAGACGATATTTTCATAGATGATGCAGTCTGGCATAATTTGAGGAGTAAAGGAATGCTTGTTCAATCATGATAATCAATATGCAACTGTTGAACTCAGAAGCTGGAAGAACCAAGTTAATTCCGAGGGAATGTCTGGTATTTATTTTCCCAGCCGGGAATTGGAAGTTTATTCTTCCCTGAGCAGAGAATTTTCCTTCAGTCGACAAGATTTCCTCATGAGGAGTTAGTTAATCTCATTCAGTCAAAGTCCAATTTTCATTGGCATATCTTCCCAACACAGTCGTCATACTCTACTTGGGGCATAATTTGGCTCGACTTGATCTGTGTTCTCCAGTAAAGTCTCTCCTCAGCCAGACCAGAAGGTTGACATTTCCCCAGACGAGTAAGAACAAATGATATCCCCAGCAGAACTTCAAGGCTAATTGAATCATTCTCATCCCCAAGAGAAGTTATCTTTCCACAATGCAGTGTTTCCAGCAGGCAGCTGAAGGCCTTGCACTTCCCCATAGAGCTTTTAAATGTAAGAATTCTTCTTCCAACAAGAGATTATTTGACCAAGCATTTATTCCCATCCGAGTCTAAAGATTTCCATTTCCCCCAAAGTTCATGATTGGGACCCACTCTCATCATTAAAATATTCCCCAAGAAGTCGCCAATTTATTTTTGCCCCTTGTGACAACACAGACAATTGTTCAGTTCCCCAGCCAGAGTCAAGGATTGGCAGAGCATCCTGAGTTTGTTCCTCAACAGAATGTTCTACAGAAAGTATTCTCCCATGCAGAGTTGTTACTCTCCTCTCAGATCAAGCATTCTTACTGATACTCGTTTGTATCGTTTCTAACACTCGTCCATGTTACCTTTTTCATACACTCGTATGTGTTATCTTTTGACAAACACTCGTCAGTGTTTGATACTTTTCCAATACTCATCCGTATCTTTAACACTCGTCTGTGTTATCTTTTGACAGACACTCATCCGTGTTTGATACCTTTTCCGATACTCGTCCGTATTGTCTTTAACACTCGTCTGTGTTATCTTTTGACAAAAACTCGTTTGTGTTTGATACATTTTCCGATACTCGTCCGTATCGTCTTTAACACTCGTCTGTATTATCTTTTGACAAACACTCTTCCATGTTTGATACTTTTCTGATACTCGTCCGTATCGTGTTTAACACTCGTCTGTGTTATCTTGTGGCAAGCACTCGTCCGTGTTTGATGTCTTTTCTGGTACTCGTCCATATCAGTGGCTGATACTCGTTCGTATCATTGGCTGAAGCACTCGTCTGTGTTTATTTGATCATCGTTTGTTACTCGTTGTAACACCCCAAATTTGCCCTCTTCTTTTTTAAGCATCATCATCATATCATGATCCTCATGAGCATATCATGTCTTTGGCATCTTTGCATGGAAAAATGAAGCATAACATTCTCATGTTTTAGTATTAGGCATATGATCAAATATTGGTGGATTTGAGGAATTACAAGCCAAAGCAATAGGCCAAGTAGACTTGTCCAAGTCCCATGAAGAGTCTACATGACATTCACAAGTTCAGGATCCTTTACAAGAGCCCAGAAGGTTGGGAGATCATCAGAGAATCCAAGCTAGGGCAAGCTTCTACACAATGGTTCCCAAATTAGGGTTTCACTTTCAAGCAGGAATTCTTTGTGACTTTGGCCATTTCATGTGGGCAAAGTCTTTTATATGATAAGAGGATCCTATGGATGAAATTTGGTGAGAAAATTCCTTGTGGAAGGCAGTTATTTCATCAGTTGCTTGCATAGAAATTGGTCAACTGTGCAGTTCAAAAGTCAACTGTGAGAATTCAAGGGGTCCAACCCCATTTTGCAAGTTAAGGGATGTCCTTAAGACCTTAGAGGAGGTTTGGAAAAGTCAAAGATCAAGAATCAAGGAGTTTTGAAGAACTTTCCATTTTTGGCATATGGCTAGTCTTAGAAGTTTACATTTTTGGCAACTTTTGGCCTAATTTTCAAAGCCCTCTTTCATGATGAAAATGATCTCAAATGAATTTCCAATAAACATGAAAGTTGTAGGGTATGTTCTCCCATTTTCAGAAAGTACAAGTGCATTTTCATAGTCTTCATGAATCAAAAGTTATGGCCATTGGAAGTTCACTTATTTTTAGGGTTTTACTTGAAATGCAATTTTCTACCAAGGTGAAAAACTCATGAATCTTGTTTTCAAGTTGTTCTATGGACAAAATTAGGTCACTACATCACAATGCATGGCATGAAGAAGGTTTGGCTCAAGAAAATTCAAAGAATTCGTGCATGGTATGCATGTAATTTTATGAAAGGCAAAAATGCAAAAGCATGGGAATATCATGATCAAGCCATCCAATGGTCGGGATTAAAGCATTGTTGAACAAGTTATGCAAAGAGAATCAACATGTGCAAAGAGAATGAGAAATGCACGAGCCAAGCATGAGATCACACTCTTCATGCACAATTGCAATTTCATTTCATCTACACTCACCTCACGTGCATTTCCTTTCAAACTTTCAACATGAATCATTGGCACACTATATAAGATTGCTAGGGTTTCATTTCACCTCAGATCCTCACCATTTGCTCTCCTCCAAGTTTTTGCTCTCACTGCATTTTCATTCGAATTGCTTCATACACGCACTCAATCCAAAAATTAACCACACATTCATGGTCCTTGAGGTGTAAGGAGTAGGAATTCACCATCATTTAAAGCTGAAACCAAAGATCATACACCTTGCAAGTTTGGTGCAGTTGTGTTTGGGTTCTTAGATCTATAGAGATTCAAGACCTCTCTTGCATTTATTTTGCAAGGAGGAGTCTAAAGGAGAAGATCTGCATCTTTTGGAAGCTCATCTCAAGCTAATTTGACTACTGCAAGTTTCAGGTATCTTCATAATTCATGGATCTGTAAATGATTTTTGTTGTGTGCTTTGTGATCTACGTGTTCTCCTGAATCTAATGATCTATTTTGTTTTGAAAATGATGTTGAAACAAGCAAGAACCGTGGATCTGAAGTTTTTAGATCCAGACTTATCTCCTTCGATTTGGTTTGTGTGTGATAGATTAATGCTTTTTGATGCTGGATTTGAGTTCTATGTAGTTTAAGGATCATTTTGATAGCTGGATCATGGAGTTTGGCGGCGTTTTGAGGTTCTGCAACTTTTGGTTGGCCGGAGAAGGTGACCGGCGCTTCTCCGGCCGGTAGGGTTTATCTTAGGGTTAATTAGGGTTTTAGTGTTTCCAGTTTTGATCCTGGCCGTTGGATTCAGTTTAATTAGGTTAATTATGTTTTATTATTTTAATTAATCAAGTTTATATTAATTTTAAAAAGTAGCCATTGGATCTGTTTTAATTAATAAGTTCAAATGTGGTATGTTGGATCTGATTACCTCCAAGTCTTGCTGACTTCACACACAAACCCTTGGATTTGATTACTTTTTCCCACAACCCTTGGATTTGCGTACTTTTGTGTTTTGATTGACTGAGTGCCTATTAGGCTTTTGCTGCTATTCGCACCCCCTCCCTTTCTCAGCCCATTAGATTTGAACTGGATTTCCTTGCTGTTTGCACCCCTGGCCCATTCCATTCATTTTATTATTTTATTTTATTTCAGTTTGCTTTTCAATTAATTAAAATAGTTAGAAGTTCTTAAAAATTCCAAAAAAATTCATGAATGTTATTTTGAGTTTTCTTTAATTTTTGATATTTTTATTTTCCATTTATTTTCATTTTCCACGTAGAAATTAATTTTTACTTCTATTATTTTTTTATTCACTTTTAATACATGCAGTCTTGTAGAATTTATATCTTTATCATTAATTTGAATTTTGAATTGATTCTTTTTTGCTCTGGATTCACATTGAAATGTAGTTTATTGGTGATTTTTCTTCTGATTTTTAGAAGTTTGCTTGATATTTTTTTTATCTTTAGCTTGTGTTTGAAGTTTCATAACCCTAATCCATGTTTAGGCACATATTTGACCTACTTAGCTTCTGATTTTGATCCTATTCTTTTGGCATGATAATATTAGATGTTTGAAGAGCCTTTGTGCAAATTTGTGGAATATTTGGATGAATGCTTGATTTAATTTGAATTTTATTGTGTGCTTCTCTCCTTTTGCATCCCTTTTGGTCATATGCTTAGTCTTTAGGCTAGGAGGGAACTTGTGCCAACCCCCTTAGGTTGTTTAGAGCCCTTTTAGGATGAGGATACCCCTCTGGTCTTTGATGGATGTTTGTACTTTGAGAAATTTTGTGGTTGCTTGCCTTTGAAGTTCATTCACTTATGTACATGTTCACCTCACTTCTTATGCTTATTTGCTTCTCATGTTGATAATGTTTAAGTTTGTATGCTTCTATTATTAATCTCTTGTGATGCTTAGGCACATTCTTGACATGTTAGGGTTCTGGTCTTGAAGTGTGTGATTCTTTGTGTTATCTCATATTTGTTTTATTTTGTCATGGTAATTTGTAATGCTGTATGTTGAACTATTTGATCCACTTCTCATTTTGTGTTGTGTGTTTGATCTTGACACTTGTAATTGAAGTCTCTATTCTGGTTGTGATGTCTTGGCTTGATCTTTTGTCCACTTGTATTTCATTTGGTCTTATTTACTTGCATGCTAATTTTTTATGCTTTTAACCATTTCAGGGGCTTTGGTAAGTGAGAGGTGTGGATGAGATTCCCACATCTCCAATTCTTATCTTTTCTCTTTTCATGATGCTTTCTTATTTGTGTTTGATGTGCTTAGGCCATCCTTTCTATCTTCTTCCCTTCTTCATTCTCCTCCTTCCTTCCTTATCTCTTCCTTCTTTAGGATAGTAAGCCTCACTAACTTAGGAATTCCATGCATGTTGACATTAGGATTGGTTAGTCCCCCTTTAGTTCTTTTACCTTTAAGATCTTTGGTTCTCTTCTCTTCTCATATCAAACAAAAACCATAAAAAGCATTTAATAAGGATTGAAGTGGTCTCCTGTGCAATAGCCTTATTCCATGGAGCACTTGTAGTCTTCCCATCTTGGGATAGTACAAGCTTGTCTATCATGATGCACAAGTCTGATCATGAGACTACCTTCACAAAGAAAATCATAAAAAAGGACTTCTTCACAAAAAGTAAAAAAACACTTAATAAATTCAACGAGTTAGTGAGCTTAGGCCCTAATCTCTAGAACCAAGTTTTGGGGATCTTCTCCTTACTTGAGTGTGCTTGTTCTATTATTCTATCTTGGAATGTAGTAGCAAGTACATATTCCATGGAAAAGAGCTTGAGTTCACTTCCTTGTGCCACACAAGTAAAAAGCTCTAAAAAACACTGGACAAACAATAAACGTCTCTCCTTCGAGAATTCTTTTCTCATCTCCTTCGCTCCGTCCGCGAACTTGCTCCTACTTGTCATTTTGCAAGACAGTAACGCACTCGTCGTCTGAGCCTGCAACACCTGAGCATTGACATAGGCAGTTCAAGCCTTAAGACACAAGCAATCTTTTCCACCCCTAGTTAGGGGAACTACGACGACTCTGATCCTCATTGTCCAGATGAGGTACGTAGGCAGCGGGGTAGGGCCCATTCGAGCACAATCTTTATTTTCCCTACATTTTTTCCTTTTTATTTCTCTTTCAGTTCCCTTTTCGTTTCACTTTCCAGTTCTAGTTCCTTTTCTTTTGCAGCAACTTTCATTTCTTCACCCTTTGAAACAAATTTCTTTGCAAGCGTGGATCCCGTCGGGTACGGCGGACGATCTGGGGTGCTAATACCTTCCCAAGTCGTAACCGACTCCCGAACTCATTCTCTTTGGTTCGTAGGACCCGTGTCCTTCCTTTTCTTTTCCTCTGGTTTGTGCTGCATTACCATTATCGTTCCTTCGGGATAAAAATGCTTGGCTGGCGACTCTACTTCTCTTCCGCGCCACTTTCGCGTTTGTACCAGGATGGAAATCCAAGGAGCGACACTCGTCTGTATCATTGACTTAAGGCACTCATCCGTGTTTCTTTGATGATCATCCAATACTCGTCTGTATTTAAGAGGTTTGAAGTCCTGATGGTGGGATTAAACGTCAAAATGTTTACCGGTCCTGGCGTAACAGGTCGTCCGAAGAAGACTTGTCTATCTTAAGCACCACATTTCTACGCAAGATATGTGAAGGGGACTCGTCCGTTCTAGAGCTGTATATCTACGTAGGGTATATGAAGAGGGTTTGTCTATCCTGGTTGTGCATGTCTATCCTACAAACTTAAGTGCACTGCCTTTTGCCTGGCGTACATGTTATCCGAAGAAGACTCATTTGTCTTAAGCACCATATATCTACGCAAGATATATGAAGAGGGCTCGTCCGTCCTAGATATTATTCACCTGGTATAACATGTTTGTTTGAAGGGAGCTCGTCTGCTCTGTTTTATCTTGTATCTACGCAAGATATTGGATTTCTTCTGAGTTACTTTTCACCATATTCAGGGTTTCCAAGCATTTGTTCTCCTTGGTTGGGTTTATTTCCCATTTCTTTTATTTTCCAGCAGAGTGCAAATTTCTGGTTGTTTTGGTATTCAACCACAGTTCATCTCGAACGGCCGACACCCGATGCTTTCGTCCTTTTCAGATTAACAGTTGCTTGAATAGGGGAAGTTGTAACACCCGAAAATTTGCCCTCTGGTTTTTCTATCTTTTTATAGCTTTTTGTTTGCATTCATTTGCATCTCCATTAGGTCATATGTTTAACATTCATTCATTTGCATAAACTCCTATGGCATGTGGTCGATATTTTCTGAGGATTAGGGTTTCACACCTTATTTGCAAATTATCAAGAGAATTCAAGGTTTAGGCTATACAAACATCAGTGGCATCATTCTCTTATGCTTCTGTCACTCGATTATGGTTTATCTCCATGGCTTAGCGGTCTTCAAGGATTTCACGTCTGCAAGGACTATTCACTATGCATTTGGCCCATCATCATGATATTTTCTTTTCATCAAGTCATAAGGCGTTTCCTCTTTTCTCAGCATCTCAGGCCATTCTTCTTTCTCAATATCTTAAAAGCAATTGTTTCATTTCAAGCGTGTTTATCCAGTCACGATCCAATTCAGATGGATGTTAAACCTAATCTTGGTCAACTATCAAGAGTTTGCTTCAATTGCAAGTTATCTGTCTCAATGGTTTTTTTCTCAGGTTCATTGCTCAATTTCGATGATGTAGAT
Source organism: Lathyrus aphaca (assembly GCA_963966055.1). Lineage (NCBI taxonomy): Eukaryota > Viridiplantae > Streptophyta > Magnoliopsida > Fabales > Fabaceae > Lathyrus > Lathyrus aphaca. The sequence continues at coordinate 298,485,519 of OZ014523.1, read as the reverse complement.
TGTAGCGTGATGGTGGCTTTGTGATTATTTTATTTTCATAATCTTTCTGAACTGATGAGATCTCTAGATATAATTTGCACTTAGACTTTGATTTTGCGTAGACTGATTCCTGGTTTTAATTATGGTTCTCTTTGTTGGTCGGCTTGGATGCTGGAAGCTTATATTTGATCTTTGTCTGATATCCTGATAATGGACACTTGTGCTTGACTGTTGAATCCGCTTTGGACTTGATACTTCTTCTTAAGTTTCTCCTGCGTGTATTGAAGAGGCAACATACCTTCTTCGTTAGGTACCACTGAGACCCGATTTTACCATTTGCATACTGCTTGCATCTGAATCCCTACTGGGGTAGAATCTGTTTGTGTTTCTCTGATTACCTGATGTTGCCATTTCTTCACTTGCACACTTATTGCTTCCACATCTCAATTTCTTCCTTCACTTATTTTTATGCTTCTTATTTGCGTGCGATGTGCTTAGGCCATCATTTGTTCACCTTCTTTTCACCCCTCTTAGAAACAACTTAACTTCTTTAAGTTAAGTAAGTTGCTTTCTATTTCTTTTCTTCCTTTCCTTTTTCTACTTCTTTCTTCTTATTTCCTTCTTTTCTTTAGGATAATTGAAACCTCACTAACCTAGGATCATCCTTTGCATGACAACATTAGGTCTTGTTTAGTCTCCCTTAGATGCTTTTACCTTTGCTCTTTTTGGTTCTCTTCTCTTTCTTATCTTCATACAAAAACCTAAATAACACTTAAGAAAGTGAGAATTGGTCTCTTGTGTATAACCTTATTCCATGGGGCACTCATATTCATTCCATCTTGGAATAGTGTGGGCTTGTCTAGCATGATGTAAAAGTCTGATCATGAGACCATATTCATCAAGGAAATCATAAAAAACACTTCTTCACCTAACCACTAAGACACTTAATAAATTTTACAAGTTAGTGAGCTTAAACCCTAGCCCTTGGAAACAAGTCTTGGATAAATTCTCCTTACTTGGTGTTCTTGTTCTATTATTCCATCTTGGAATGTAGTAACAAATATACATTCCATGGAAAAGAGTTTGAGTTCATTTCCTTGTGCCATACTCATAAAAAAACTCATAAAAAACACTAGACAAAGAATAAACGTCTCTCCTTTGGGACTTCTTTTTTCATCCCATTCACTACATATGTACGAACATGCTCCTACTTGTCACTTTGCAAGACGGTTACACACACGTCGTCCGAGCCTGCAACACCTAAGCATTTCCATAAGCAGTTCAAGCTTAAAACACAAGCAATATTTCCACCCCTAGTTAGGGGAACTACGGCGACTCTGATCCTCATGTCCAGATGAGGTACGTAGGCAGCGGGGTAGGGCCAGTTCGAGCACTCTTTTATTTTCCCTACATTTGACCCCTTTCTTTTCTTTTCTTAACCAATTTCAGTCTTTCTTTTGGCAGCAACTTCCATTTCTTCACCCTTTGAAATATTTTCTTTGCAAGCGTGGATCCCGTCGGGTACAGAGGACGATCTGGGGTGCTAATACCTTCCCAGGTTGTAACCGACTCCCAAACTTAGTTTCTTTGGTTCGCAGGACCTTTGTCCTTCCTTTCTTTTCTTCGGTTTGTGCAACATTACCATTCTCGTTCCTTTGGGATAAAAGAGCATGGCTGGCGACTCTACCTTTTTCCGCGCCACTTTCGCGTTTGTACCAGGATGGAAATCCAGGGAGTGACAGTTGGTGACTCTGCTGGGGATCGAACCCAAAATCTCTGGTTTCCCCTTGAGAGTCTCTCCTAGCGCTTGCGTGTTTCTATTTCACTGGGTGTTTTATGTTTGTTGTTGCGTGTTTATTTTACTGTTGTTTATTTACAGTTTTTGTTTACAGCTTTATTTACTACTTTCAGTATTTATTTTCATGCATCATATGTATATACTGGACTGTTTGACTATGCTGGTTTTCTTTTGGTGGGTTAGAGATTGTTACTGTGAGATGAGCTCGTAACCGGGGCTCGAGTGCACCCTATGACTTAGAGTAGTTCCACTTTGACTTCATGGCATCTTGCTATGTTGGTATTAGTGAGTTCCACGCCCAGACTTGCGATCGTCTTGGAAATGTATTGATATCATAATCTTTCTGGGTCATTACACAACCTCGACAGTTATGTGCATATGGGGACCGATCATTAAGGACCTTTGTGGAAACATCCCTCTCTAGTGGTGACAGTGGCATACCACATTTTTTTGGTAAACCCATTCACACCCGAGGGCCCACTAGGAACTCGCATAGGATGACCTAGTTCTCTTATAGGAACTCAGTCAAAGCATCTAGTCATATGACGATAGTACTGTATCCTACAAGCTGAATGTACTGTTATTTCTCGATTCCAGCACTTGAAGCTGGGGACTTATAAGGGATGCTTGTTTTCCCGGACTCACTCAGAGACCTCCATGAGTAGTACATAATGCTTAACCGATTCCCTGATTTGGTCATGAGCCATTTCTCGGAAATGGTGAATGTATTATTGCTATTCGGCTTTGAGAGTTTGTGGTTTGACCCGAAGCAAACCCGTGAGATTGGGAGGGGTTTACAGGTTTGCAGGAACCCTTGACCTCATCATACCCTTGGTTATCAGGGTGTTCTATGTTTTGATTCGGTCACTATGATTTTGGAGTTCTTGATCCTTTGGTTTTTGGCGATTATCCTGGGTTATTCTTTAGAGATCCTATAGTTCTAGACAGATTCTAGACAGTTTCCAGGCTTTGATCTCATGTCTTTGCATCTTTAGCATCATCATATTGCATCTGCATTCATCAGCATTGCATATCTTTTTCTAGAGAGATCATCGTTCCTCCTTTGTCCATGTCCATCCAGCAAATTTCCCGGTAATCAGTTTGAATAAGTGGTAACTGTTGGAAGACGACAAAGTGTTTGAAGCAAGACTGAGCAGTGTTAAGTGGTAAAAAGGTAGATTAGAGCCATTGGTATCTATGTCGAGCAACAACCTTCAGAATTTTGATTCTCCACCTGGTTTCACTTTGATGACCAATCCCCTGTATGGTCTTTCTCCTGATGAGGATCTTCCATAAGTGAACAACCTTACTGAAGCTCAGCCTACGCAGAGCCCGATCGTGAATCAGGGTGTACTTGAACCATTTGTTGTCCGAGGTGGGCCTTCATCTTCTTCTGATGCTACAGATTATCAGAGTTTTGCTTTTCCTATGCCAAACTTCCAAGGGGCAACCCCTGCGATGAAAACCAAGGATCCCCAAACTATTAAGACTGCTGAAAGGTTTTGTGTGTTGGATGAGCAACTCAGAGCCTTAGTGGGTCATGATGCTTTTGCTTTTAATGCCTTAAACCTATGTTTGGTTCCTGGTCTTGTCATTCCTTCAGATTTTAAAACTCCAAAGTTCGAGAAATACACTGGCGTTAGTTGCCCGAAGCGTCATTTGGGTATTCACTTGAAGATCATCCATTCAGGGACGAAACTAATCAAAGGCTCGTACTGGGGTGTAAACACCCCAAATTTTCCCTCACTCATTTCACCATGGCTTGTGATTCTTTTCATTTGCATAGATTCAATCATAGCATCTCATATTGCATTTTTGCCTCACTGCATTGTTTCAAAGTCATCTGTATCTAGGGTTTGTAATCTGAGAAATCCCTGAGCCATCTGAGCCATTCCAAAGGTCATCAATCATCTCAAGAGGGTCCATGTATGTTCAAGCATCATATTATATCCTCCCAAGATCAAGGAAGTCAGCAAATCACAAGAACTGAGAAAGGCATGGAAGTAGAGCCAAGCTTAACTGCACAAATGACCTAAAATTAGGGTTTTGGTTTCAGAGGACATAACTCCAAATTTTTTGGTCATTCTTGTTTCTATGGGTCTCTATATGATATGAGGATCATGCATACCAATTTTCATGAAGAAATTCAATGGGGAAGGCATCTGATCAATAGATGACTTCTTGAGCAAGTCAGTGCAAAATCAGGGCATCTGAGGCCCCGAATCATCCAACCAAGGGGTCTTCTCCATCATTTTGGGTGTATATGATCTTTATTTGATCTTATAAAAAGTTAGAAGTTCACAAAATTGAGGAATTTCAAGCCATTTGCAAAGTTGCCATTTTGGGAAAGTGACTTGTAATGCAAACTTGCCATTTTGGGAAAGTTTTTCAACCTCCTCTTTTTGATTCAAAAATGCTTCAAATGAAAAATTCTTGGTCATGAAAGTTGTAGATTGGATCACTCCCTTTTCAAAAAGTACAAGAACTTATGTACCAAAGGGGGAAGTTAGCAAAGTTAGCCTTGCAAAGTTGGGAAAAATCACAAAATTTCACTTATGTACCAAAGGGGGAAGTTAGCAAATTCTCATGTCAAGCCAATTTGGGACCTCTAATGCATCTCTACACATCATACCATCCTAGTGCAACTCATTTGGATCAGATTTGTGCCTTAAATCACAAGCTTTCATGCCTTGAACTTCACAAATTTCAAAAGGGGCCAAAACTTCCATAATTTGCAAAATGGTACAAAACATCTCATCCACTTGCCACATCTCATCAAATCTGATTCACAAATATCCCTTGATCTTTGCTGCGCACAACCATACCCAAATCCCAGCCTGCCACTTACCCATACCTCAAGTACACCAACTCTTGACTTTATGCATTTTGCCCCATACCAATCAGCATAGCCCACAACAACTACATTGACCTATCCCAGCATGCTATGTGGCAAAGAAGCAAGACATTTCACATAATTTTGGAGCCTGAAACCTCCAAGAGCTCAGCTTACACAAAATCACTTAAACTTGCAAAAGCTTTCGAATTTGATAACTCAGCCAACAAACCTCCAAACTTTTTCCACCATTCAACTCCACATCCATTACTGATCATTTCCCACCCTTCATCTTGCCTTGAAACACCTCAAATCAAAAACACGATTTTCACATTTCTTGAACTGAGTTTCAGCCAACTTCACATAGAGGCTATATAAACTCCAACTAAGCACTGCAAGCTCTTTAGGAGGATCATTGAAGCTGATTTGAAGCAAAGAAGCAGCCAGCCAGCACCATTTTCGAAAGCTTCAGTTCAGGTATCACAATGAACATTTTTTCCAGAAATCGTTTTTTATGCCATAGAAATGTTGCTTATGATTCACTAATCATGCTGTGCTTGTTGGTTTTGAAAATGATTGAGTTTTGAGCCTGAACCTTGTCTCTGAAACTTTGACCTGAAAACTTGATTGATTCGAATCTTGTTTATGTTGAAAGATAAATGAATTTTCATGCTTGATTCTTGCTTAGGGTGATTAGAAGTTGTGATCTGGAGCTTTAGAGAGTTTAAAATTGCCTAGGGAAGAAGTTAGGTTTTTGAACTGGCCGGAGAAGATGACCGGAGCACTGTTCCGGTCACCTGAAAGTCATTAGGGTTCAGATTAAGGTTTAATTGCGTAACTAGTGAAGTTTAAATATCAGCCATTCATATGCACGCGCTGGTCAATTCCCGCGTCCCTGTTTTAAACCACAACCCTTGGATTGGTTGACTTCTCATTTAAATTAAATTAATTTTCATTTTATTTGCATTTTTTTTATCATTTTATTAAAAATAGCAAAACTCATCTAAAATATTTTATTTTTTGCATCATGGTTCTAAATATTTTTCTCATTCTGAAAATAATTTTTATTTAATTTTTTGCATGAAATTTATATTTTTAAAATATTTAAATGTGCATTTTATTTAGTTAATGGAAATTAATTAATTAAAATACCATTTAAGTTTCTAAAAATCACCAAAAAAATCACATTGCATCTTGGCACATTTAGAGACATTATCAAACCATTCATACAAATTTCTTTTTGGTTCTTGATCCATTTTGACATTTTTCTTTTGATTTAGGGTTCTTAAAAATCAATGTTTTGACCCTAACTTAGAAAAAATCTTTTCTGCCTAACCATAAAGAGTTTGATAATGGTTCTTTTTGCATTGCGTTCCACATATCATGTAGTTTCTAGGATAAAATTGACATGAATTTATCTTTCATTTTTGATTTGTTTTGCATTTTTCTTTGTGAGGTACCTTAAAACCCTAGCAAACTTAGAAAAATCATAAGTCCTTTAGGGTTTAGTTTCTGACCTTCCCCTTTGGGTAGTAAACTTGTATAGGTTTAGGGTACCTTTGATCCCATTTTCAAATTTTTATCTTGTCCTTTGCTTCTGATTTTGAATTTTGCATTGCATCTTGTTCATAAACCCTAATTCTAGCCTTCATTTGCATTCATCCTTCATATGCTTGCATACATGAACTTACTATGACATTTTGTGCATCCAAATGACATATAAGACATCTTAGGACATTTTGAAATCATGTTTGATCATTGCATCCTTCATTTTCCATGTTATGCATCCATTGCATCTCATGAGTTTTTCATGAACTTCCATGTCTCCTTCCATGTCTCATTTGCATTCTCATCACTTGTATGAACACTCATATCACTTGACATGCTTTCATACAATCTTATAGCATCATTTGCATCATGATTATGCTTCTGACTTTGGCTTTCATCTTTGCATTTCATCTCATTCTCATTTCATTTCATTCCTTGTTACTAACTTTTCAGGTGGTAAGTGTTTGAGAAGTGAATTTGCCTTCACTTCTCATAATCTCTTCTCATCTCTCTTGTGCATCATTGCTGAATTTTACTTTTGTATTAGAGGGGGCTTGCTCATTCATGCTCCTTCTCCCATTTCTTCCTTCAAGCAACTTGTCTTCTTAAGTGAAGCAAGTTGTCTTGCTTCTTGTTGCTTCTTTTCCTTTCATATACTTCTTCCTTGGTGGTTCTCTTGAAGATCTTCTTGCAAGCCTCATAAACCATAGGAACATCCAAGCATGATAACAATTAGGGTTGATTAGTCCCCCATTTAGTTTTACCTTTGTGTCATCTTTGAGTCTTCTCTTCTCATCTCTTAATCAGGGACTAAATCCTTAAGGCTTTAAGGCTTTCTGATTGAGATTATGCTTGTATCCTTCTATTAGGATGGAGTGTATAACTTCAATCCTAAGTGTTAAACCCTTAATGTGTTTAAATCCTCTAATCAATTCACTTAATAATCACTAAGACATCAAGCTTGTAACTTGGGCCTTGCATTAGGGTTCTAATTCTTCCTTAATTGGTTAAGAAGGACTAACCCTAGTGTTAATGGACAAGTCCCCCTCAAGTTGTCTTACAAACCATAAAATTCACTTCTTAATATTATCATTAACTAAAATCAATTTAATAAAGGCTTTGTTTTGTCATGAGGTTAATCCCTAATCATGGATTAAGTTGATGAGCCTTCCTCAGCTTAACTGTTCTCATCTATCATCCTTCTATTAGTATGGTGTAATGGGTCCATTCAATCCTTGATTATGGCTTAAACTCATTACTTAACACTAAAAAAAAACTCCAAAAACATCTAAATAATTACAAATAGGTTAATGAACTTAATCCTACACCATGGTGATTAAGTGTGAGGTGTTTACTTCATACTTAAGGTATTCTCATTACCCCTAATCAGAGGGAAGATGTGATGCGTTTACTAACCCTTAGTTTAGGCTTAAGCTCATTTTCTTATGACAAACTCCAAAAAGCAATAAAAGATTGAAAAAAAAAACAATAATCGTCTCCTCCGGGATTCTTTTCTCATCATCTTCACTCACAAACGAGAACTCGCTTCTTCCTTCTAATGCAAGACAGTTAGCACTTGAGTCAGACAGGTAATGCACTTCAGCATAGACAAGCAAGCAGTTCACCAGTCAATTTATCTTTCAGTCTCTTTGAGTCGAACTATGGTGTTCTGACTTCCTCATTGCACGAGAGGATACATAGGCATAACTTAACTGTTATCGAACAAAGTCTCTGTACATCCCCCCTCTTCCAGCATTGTTCTTTAAGCCTCATAGTCTTGAGCTTCATACTCTTTTCTTACACTGACACTCTTTCATTTCACCTCACATTTCTTTTACACTGACACTTGCATTCTTTCCAATTTTGATACATAGATAACACTGACACTCCCCTTTAAGCACAAATCTTTCAAGCGTGGATCCCGTCGAGTACGGCGGACAATCTGGGTGCTAATACCTTCCCAGGTTGTAACCAACCCCCTTTCTCAGTTTCTCTGGTTCGCGACCGTCTTATCCATATCTTTCTAGGTTTATGCAGCATTACCTTTCCTTCGGGATAAAAATGCCTAGCTGGCGACTCTTTTCAGTTCATCTTCATCCTTTCCTCTTTCGCCAACCGTTCGCGTCTGTACCCCTCTTGGCCAGGTGTCATTTGGTGGGAGCGACAGCTTGGCAACTCTGCTGGGGACCCTTATATTGCAACCAGGGCTTCTGGTTCTTTTTGTGGGTTCCTCCTAGCGTTTGTTTGATTTGTGTTTACTGGGGTGTTATGTGCTATGTGTGTTTATTTTATTTTTCTCTATTTACTGCTTTATGTACAGCTTTACTTATTGCTTTCATTTCAGTTTTATATGCATCATACTATCATTGCTGGATCTGGTTTTCTTTGGTGGGTGGGGTTCCATTGAGAGTTTAAGGTCCTATACCTGGGACCTGAGTGACACCTAGGCTAGAGTGGTTCATGTTCTTTCCCATTCTATTTCGGTCTGGTGCGGGAATATGAAACACGGTTCAGATGTGGGTTTCTTCTTAAGAACTCTGTGCTACAGATTTCCTGTAGTACTAGGGCTATCTAGGAAGCCTGCTAAGTCTGGATGACCTTTACTATGACCTTCAGAAACTGAGGTGAATTAGAGGAGGATCTTTTATGGTTATTGTAAACACCGTACCTCCGGGTTAGAAGTGTTTACACTTCTCATAACTGATCCAAATCTGAGGATCCTTGTTCTAGAACACTACTTGTGAGGGGGTTGGGCTGTTTACAGGTTTGCAGGGACCCTTGGCCACATCATACCCTGTTACTGTTTTGTTTAAGACTACTCCACTTTGGACAGTTCTTGTGATTAACCCTGGACATGTGACTCTTTATTTGAGTCCCCCACCCTGGTTACTGGACTTCTGAGCCTCCATCTGGACTTTTTGAACATACATGGACTTATATCAAGATAGATAATCAGATCCAGCTTGATCACAAACCCTTGCATATCATTTGCATTTTCTCATCATTGCATCATTTAACATTTGTTTATTTTCTTTTCAGGGTATCCATTTCATTGTATCTTGGTTTTGGTTTTGACCCCTTCTTCTACATAAGACCTCTGCTTCAGTTTTTTCTTCTCCAGCAACCTTCATCATTTTATCAGTGGTTCTTCTTCAGCATTTCCTTCAGCTTGTTTTCTTCAGCACCCTCATTAGTTGACAGTATCCATCAGTCTGCCAGAGACTCATTTCCAGCTTCAGTCTGTGATCTTCATCAGCTTTTGTCTTCAGTTTCTCCAGCAACACTCATGGCTACTCCCAGGAAGAGCAACATATCCTACCACTTCTTTGAGCTTGTGTTGACTGGTATCAGGCAAGTCCAGTCACTTATCACACCTGACCATATCCCACTGTTTAGAGAACACTATGGAGGTATCTTGGATATGGTTATGGACCTTGACCCTTCTTAGAGGAGCATGATCCACACATGCTTGCAGTTTTATGACCCACCACTGAGATGTTTCACCTTTCTAGACTTTCAGATGGGACCTCTGCTGGAAGAGTTTTCTTCACTGATTGGAGTACCTATCAGAAGTGGAATCCCTTTCAACCCAGAAATGACTTCTCCCAGAAATGAAGAGATAGCAAGGGCACTGTACTTGGAGCCTGCCCTTATTGAGCAAAGTATGACAACAAAAGCTGGAATTCCTGGTTTGCATTTGGACTTCTTGATTTCTCAGGCCATCCTGAAGGCTTCATTGGGAGAGTGGAGGGCAGTCTGTGCACTGTTAGCCCTCAACATATATGGGGCTATACTGTTTGCAGATGAGCCAAAATTTGTCAGCAAGAAGGCCATCCATTTGTTTCTTCTGAAGAACCCAGTACCTACACTTCTAGGAGATTTTTACTACTCCATTCATCAGAGGAATGAGAAACAAAGGGGAAAGTTGGTAAGATGTTGTGCTCCTTTGTTTTACACCTGGCTGCTCAGACACCTGCCTAAGTCAGATGCTTTCTTGAACCCACATTAGCAGAAGAATTGGGCCAAGAGGTTCATCGCCTTGACTTCAGATGATATCAGATGGTGCACCCAGAGCACCAAAGGCAAGGACATTATCACCAGCTGTGGGCAGTACCCTAATGTGCCTCTGATAGGAGTAAAAGGTTGCATCAACTACAATCCTTTACTATTTAAGAGACAATTAGGCTATGTCTTGGTTCACCCTCCCAAAGGACAGGATTTAGCTGAGACCCTATATTGTGAAGTTCAACCTAATTCAGCTGTTGTCAGACAAGCATCCTGGGCTTGGGACAACATCCAGACAAAATGGGTTGTTATTCTTGGAAGATGTAACAATGTTGCTTCAGCTCAGTACTATGACTGGTCCCATACTAGAGCTCAGATTACCAGAATGCCTTTCACACTGGAAGACACACGTAGGCCATCCACAGTACAACCTGCAGCAACTGTCAGCCTGGAGGAATTTGAAAAGTTGAAGGAAAGGAATGAGCAGCTATCTCAATCCTTGAAGAAGACTCTTTGGGAATGGAGTGATGGTCGCCTGGACATTGAGAGATTGGAAAAGCTTAGGTTGAGCTCCTGGCCAAATTTGAAAAGACAAAGGACTACATAAGGAAAGCAAGGGATGGGGAACAGATATTGAAGAATGCCTGTAAAGAGGCCAAGATTCAAAAAGCTAGGGCTGAGCACTATCTACAAGAGAGTCAGGCTAGGTGGGTCAGGATCACCGAAGCCCATACGCAAGAAGACCAGAAGACTCAAGCCAAGATTGATCAGCTGGAAGCCAATGAGAAGAAGCAGCAGGAAGCTTTGGTGGCAGCTCAGAACGAGATATCAGAGTTGAAGCTCAGAGCAGGGTTGAAGAGATCCAAAGACCAGGATAAGCATAGGAAGTTGACTACTGCCATTGCCACCAGGAACCTCCTCATTAGGACCATTACAGAGCACCCAGCTGGTCCAGTGACTGAGGCACTCCTGAAGGAGGTCAGAGAGGATGAGTTTGGACTGGATGTCTGACTTTTTGCTTGTTGTTTGTTTCCATTTGATGTACTTTTCCTTTTGTTGTATTTTGACCCTCCAGGGGCATGTGTTGTAAAACAAACTATGTATTGTTCATCATTTGTAATATATTTTAGTTTGTTGTCATTTGGGTTTTCTCTCAACAACATCAAGCCTCTTCCTCGAGGTCTGGAAAGGTCAAAACCAAGAACCAAACCGGATACCTTGGAAAACAAATAAGCATACTGCATTGCATACTAACCTTGTTTTTGTTTTGTAGGTTTTTGTTATTATTGTTTCTAACTTTGTTGTGATCTCAGGAAACATTGCTTGTCGCTGAGTGTTCCCTGTCAACCGCGCGCACCGGTACCCGACTCGTAACAACCTTCCCGACATTCAAATGGAACAAGTACAGCAGGATTTGACTGAGGTCAGAAATCAGATGGCCAATGAGAGAGTGGAGATGAGAAATCAGATGTCTCAGTTTATGGCAGTAATGACTGGCTTAGCCCAGAGTCAAGAAAGGTTAAGAGAGCTGGTGGAAATACACACTCCTGAAGAACCTCATCTGGGAACAGGGGGAACCAGCAACAATGAACGGGGGCAACCTCGTATTGACCCACCAGTATATGGACCTCATCTGGATCCAGAAGTTAACATCCCAAGGAATGTGCAAGGTAATACTGCTGGGGGGAGAATCCTGCAAGAGGGTCCCCAAGAAGAACAATTTACTATTATGGGGGCTGGAGATGAAGTATATGACAGGAGATTGGATGAGATTGCTGAGAAGTTAAGGTCTTTGGAATCTCAGAATTCTTTGGGCTTCGATGTGATGGATATGGGACTGGTGGATGGGGTGAGAATTCCCCACAAATTCAAACCCCCATGCTTTTAAAAGTACAATGGTACCTCCTGTCCTCACACTTATCTGCAGTCTTTCTTGGGAAGGCTCAAAGCTTATACCATGGATGAAAAGTTGTGGATTTTCTACTTTGAGGACAGTCTGACTGGAGCTTCGAGAGAATGGTATTCACATTTATCTAGGGCCACCATAAGATGCTGTAAGGATTTGGCCGAAGCTTTCATTCGTCAATATCAATACAACCTGGACAAGGCTCCCAATAGAACTCTTCTAATGGGCATGTCTCAGTCTTCTAGAGAGAGCTTCCGGGATTATGCTCAAAGGTGGAGACAGCTTGCTGCTGCTGTCCAACCACCCATGTCAGAGAGAGAAATGGCTGACATGTTCATGAACACATTGCAAGGGACTTATATTGATAGGCTGGCTGCTTTCTCCTCTACCAGTTTTGCTGATGTGGTCATAGCTGGTGAGAGAATTGAGAACCTATTGAAAATGGGCAAAATCTCTGACAGTGGTGCAAGTTCCTCCAGCAATCCTAGAAAACCTTTTGCGGGACCCCGGAGGGTAGGTGAGACTAATTCCATTCATTCAAGTCGGGGCAGACCCCAGTATTCTTCCAGGTCAGTAGCAGCTGTTACCATCCCAGCTCCAATTCAACAACAACCATTGTATCCTCAACAACAATACCAACCACAGTATCAACAACAAACTCTTTATCCTCAACAAAGGTCGTATAACAACAACAACGGTAATCAACAACAATGTCCTTTCCAACAGAGGCCATCACAAGCAAACAGGGTAATTGACCCAGTTCCAATGCCGTATGCGACACTCTTGCCACAACTCCTGAAGCTCAACCTAGTTGAGTTAAGGACATTGGCACCTCCAGATCCTCTTAATATGCCAAAGAACTATGATGCAAATGCCAGGTGTGCATTCCACTCAAACGCACCGGGGCATAATACTGAAAAGTGCAGGGCCTTACAGATGAAAGTCCATGATTTGGTGGACTCAAATACTCTCAATTTTGCGCCTCCTCCGAACGTCACAAGAAATCCAATGCCTAGTCACAATGGGCCTAGGATTAATGCTATTGAGGAGGGCAAACCATCCACATTAATTAGTAATGTTGCACATATCCGAACACCTTTGGTTGAAATCAAAGCTCAGTTGTTAGAGTGCCAAGTGTTCCCCGGATGTGAGGTCGGCTGTGGATATTGCAACATTGCCGTTAATGGATGTGAGAGACTGAGAAACGACATAGATGGCCTCATTAAAGATGGCATTCTTCAGATTACGACAACAACAACTACAACTCCAACAATTCCTTCATCAACAATCACAGATGCTCCTACAACGTCAGCAACCATTGTTCCAACAGATTCTACTACTACTCCAATAATTACTCAATCAATCACTTCAACGGATACAAGTTCGGTCACAATTCCTTCTACAATGACAACACCCATTATTCCATCAGTTCCTGTTACAACTTCAACACCCGTCCAGTCAACAATACCGTCTACAACATCAACAACAGTTAATGGAAGTGTCTCAGCAGTTACGATATACTACGATCCCGCAAATGTTCCTTCCAGCAACTCACAACAAAATGCTACTCCTGTGAGAGCACCAGTTACCATATACTATGATCCACACACCATTGTGGTCCCCTCTGCGGCTGCTATCAGTCTGGTTACTATCACAGTGTCCGGGTCAGTTCCTTACGAAAGCAATAATGCCATCCCTTGGTATTATGGCTCAGATCTATACTGCGAGGGGCAGAAAATCACCTTAGAATCATCAACTTCTTCACCTCAGATAGACAATGTGGGGGGAGGCGGAGGCTTCACTAGAAGCGGACGTCTCTTTGCCTCGCAAATACCAAGGCCCGTTGTTGAAGCAGAAGATGCTGCTAAGGCAAAAGGGATGAGCATGGTGCAAGAAGAATCGGTTGCTAAAGAAACTTTGAAGACTCCTTTCGATCAAGAGGTTGATGAATTCATGCGGATCATCAAAAAGAGCGATTATAAGGTGGTGGACCAGCTTCACCAAACACCTTCCAAAATCTCCATACTATCATTGCTAATGTGCTCTGAGGCTCATCGGAACGCACTATTAAAGGTCCTGCATGCAGCTTATGTGCCGGGAGAGATTACTGTCAATTAGTTAGAGGCTGTGGTTGGAAATGTCAATGCTAGTCTTGGACTAGGATTTACCAACACTGATCTGACAATGGAAGGTTACAATCACAACAAGGCTTTGCACATTACCTTGGAGTGTAAGGGTGCAGTTCTTTCTCACGTGTTGGTGGACACAGGGTCATCCCTCAATGTCCTACCCAAGAAAGCCCTTGTGAAGCTAGAACATGATGGATTGGCACTATGCCCAAGCAACTTGGTAGTAAGAGCCTTTGACGGTTCTAAAAGATCAGATCTGGGAGAAATAGAGTTGCCAATAATGATTGGCCCACAGGTTTTCAAAACGACCTTCTTTGTGATGGATATACAACCTACCTACAGTTGTCTATTGGGTAGACCATGGATACACGCCACTGGAGCCGTGACGTCAACCCTTCACTAGAAGTTAAAATTTGAGTGGGAAGGCCAAGTCATTACCATTTGTGGGGAGGAGGATATCTTCGTTAGCCAGCTGGCTACTTTCAAATACATTGAAATGGACGGGGAAATTCACGAAACAATGAGTCAAGGGTTTGAGGCCCTCAATATTAATGAAGCATCTGCTGTGCTTGGGACTTCCATCACCTCATATCAACAAGCCCGGAAGGTTGTTGAGGAAGGTACCGCTCAAGGCTGGGGCAAGCTGCTTCCCGTAGAAAAGAAAGAAGACTGATTCAGGTTGGGTTACAGACCAACTCGACAAGATCAACCAGAGGCTGCAACGGAGCCCAAGTTTTTCAGCGGGGGGATGCTCACCCCGGATGCTGTGAATAGCTTGGAAGATGAGTCAGAAGACGAGCGCAACCTGGAAAGCTGGATACGTCCAAGGATCCCGGGGAACCATGTCTCAAACTGGTCTTCCCAGGAAATTATAAGAGTTACTCCTGCAGAGTAATTATTATTTCCTGTCTTTAAGCATGCATAAAGTCCTGCATCTTGCCCAAGATGTCAGGACTCATTTTG
Source organism: Lathyrus aphaca (assembly GCA_963966055.1). NCBI lineage: Eukaryota > Viridiplantae > Streptophyta > Magnoliopsida > Fabales > Fabaceae > Lathyrus > Lathyrus aphaca. The sequence goes on along the minus strand of OZ014523.1, from coordinate 298,470,358 downwards.
TAATCGGGCCATCTTGTATTTTGTGCAAACGATCAATTAATGAATATCAGGACATCTTTTGCAAATGAGTCTTTTCTTTTTCCGCTCACTGTTTTTCATTTTTTCATTTTTTGTACAAAAATAAAATGGCAATGTTTTTCAAAATAAATAATAACTCCATTTTTTCAATTTTTCTAAACAAGATAAAACTGATCACTAAAATGAACAAATCTAAACCCTTGCAGAGAGTGCCCTCCAGACTGCACCGACAACAACACTGCTATGACTTCGTATGACTTTGACAATCCGATTAATCAAGCCGATGAAGGGGTTGAAGAAGATTATGAGCTACCTGAAGAACTAGCCAGGTTGTTAAGACAAGAGGATAAGGTTATAACTCCTCATCAGGAGGAGGTTGAAACGGTTAATCTTGGTACAGAAGAAGACCTGAAAGAAGTTAAAATCGGGGCCTGCCTGCAAGATTCAGTAAAAGAGCAACTTATTGACATGCTTCGGGAGTATGTGGATGTTTTTGCTTGGTCTTATAAAGATATGCCAGGACTGGATACCGACATTGTTATGCACAAGCTGCCTCTGAAAGAAGACTGTCCGCCAGTAAAACAGAAGTTGCGCCGTACTCGCCCAAATATGGCAATGAAGATAAAGGAAGAGGTACAAAAACAGTGGGACACCAGTTTCCTTGCTGTGACTAGTTACCCGCCGTGGGTTGCTAACATTGTACCTGTGCCTAAGAAGGATGGCAAGGTGAGGATGTGTGTGGATTACCGGGATCTGAACAGAGCCAGCCCGAAAGATGACTTCCCATTACCTCACATTGATGTATTGGTCGACAATACGGCTCGGTTCTCGGTGTTCTCCTTCATGGATGGATTTTCAGGATATAATCAGATCAAAATGTCACCTGAAGACATGGAGAAGACAACCTTCATCACACCTTGGGGCACATTATGTTATAAGGTGATGCCATTCAGACTGAAGAATGCTGGTGCCACTTATCAACGGGCTATGGTAACATTATTCCATGACATGATCCATAAAGAAATTGAATGTTATGTGGATGACATGATTGCCAAGTCCCTCACAGAAGAAGATCACCTGGTGAATCTGTTGAAGCTATTCAAGCGTCTGAGGAAGTACCAATTAAAGTTAAACCCCAACAAATGCACATTCGGGGTGCGATCCGGTAAGCTGCTGGGATTTATTGTAAGCGAGAAAGGGATTGAAGTTGACCCTGACAAATTCAAAGCCATTCAAGAGATGCATGCACCAAAGACAGAAAAAGAGGTTCGAGGGTTCTTGGGTAGATTGAACTACATTTCACGGTTCATATCTCACCTTACAGCAACCTGTGAGCCTTTGTTCAAGTTGTTAAGAAAGGAACAAACGGTCAGGTGGAATGAAGACTGCCAAAGGGCTTTTGACAAAATCAAGGAATACTTACAAGAGCCTCCGATCCTTATGCCTCCAGTCGAAGGAAGACCTCTAATAATGTACTTGACAGTATTAGAAGAGTCAATGGGGTGTGTGCTAGGCCAGCATGACGAGTCTGGTCGAAAAGAGTATGCAATATACTACCTAAGCAAAAAGTTTACCGACTATGAACAACGTTATTCACTGCTCGAGAAAACTTGCTGTGCTTTAGCGTGGGCTGCTCGCCGACTAAGGCAGTATATGTTGACCCACACTACCTTATTGATCTCCAAGATGGACCCAGTCAAGTATATATTTGAGAAGCCAGCACTTACCGGACGGGTTGCAAGATGGCAAATTATTCTCACAGAATATGACATTCAGTACACATCCCAAAAGGCCATCAAAGGCAGTGTATTGTCTGATTATCTTGCTGAGCAACCCATTGATGATTACCAGCCAATGAGATTTGACTTCCCTGATGAAGACATCATGTTCATAAAAGCAAAAGATCATGAAGAGCCTATTCACACTGAAGGTCCTGACCCAGAAAAAGAATGGACAATGATGTTTGATGGGGCTGTTAATATGAATGGTCGTGGTGTTGGTGCAGTACTCATTACACCTAAGGGAGTTCACATGCCTTTCTCGGCAAAACTCACCTTTAACTGCACTAACAACGAAGCTGAATACGAAGCTTGTATCATGGGTCTTGAGGAAGCCATTGACCTCAGGATCAAGACTTTAACTGTATTCGGAGATTCAGCTTTGGTAATTAATCAAGCCAACGACAAGTGGTATACTCACCAGGAGCATCTGATTATACAAGGAGATTACTGACTTTCTTCACAACAATCAAACTTGAGTATATCCCCCAAGATGAAAACCAGTTCGCAGATGCTCTAACTACCATTTCATCCATGATCAAAGTTCAAGCTGCCAACTTTGAGCCTCGGATTTCAGTATCCAGACTTGACAGACCAGTGTACGTATTCTCAGTAGACCTTGCTAAAGATGAAAAGCCTTGGTTCTATGACATCAAATGCTTCTTGGAGGATCAAACATACCCACCTGAAGCATCGTCCAATGATAAGAAGACACTAAGAAGGCTAGCTGGAAGTTTCTTCTTGAATACTGATGGTTCCTTGTACAAAAGAAACTTTGATATGGTACTTCTCAGATGTGTTGACAAGGAAGAAGCAGACTTGCTGATGCACGAGGTGCACGAAGGTTCTTTTGGTACCCATGCCGGAGGACATGCTATGGCTAAAAAGTTGCTAAGATCAGGATAATATTGGATCACAATGGATGCAGACTGTTGTGCGTATGCCAGGAAATGCCATAAATGCCAGATTTATGCATATAAAGTGCATGTGCCTCCAAATCCTTTGAATGTGATGTCTTCACCTTGGCCCTTTGCCATGTGGGGCATAGATATGATTGGCAAGATTGAACCGACTGCTTCAAATGGCCACAGATTCATCCTGGTAGCTATTGACTATTTTACCAAATGGGTTGAAGCAGCTTCGTATACAAACGTCACCAGGCAAGTGGTAGCCCGATTCCTAAAGAGAGACATCATCTGTCGGTATGGAGTGCCCGAGCTAATCATTACTGATAATGGTTCCAACTTAAACAACAAAATGATGGCAGAACTGTGCCGGGACTTCAAGATCCAACACCATAATTCTTCTCCTTACAGGCCAAAGATGAATGGCGCTGTAGAGGAAGCTAACAAGAATATCAAGAAGATTGTGCAGAAGATGGTGGCCACCTACAAAGACTGGCATGAAATGTTACCATTTGCCTTGCATGGGTACCATACATCAATCAGAACATCCACTGGGGCAACACCGTATCAGCTTGTGTATGGTATGGAGGCAGTCCTACCTGTTGAAGTTGAGTTACCCTCCTTGCGGGTACTAATGGACGTCAAATTTAATGAAACAGAATGGGTTCGATCCCGGTACGAACAACTAAGTTTGATCGAAGAGAAGAGGTTAGCTGCAATCTGTCATGGCCAGCTGTATCAGAAGAGAATGAAGAAGGCCTTCGATCAGAAAGCCAGGCTTCGGGAATACCAAGTAGGAGATCTTGTGCTGAAAAGACTCCTCCCTCCTCATACAGACCACAGGGGCAAGTGGACTCCGAATTACGATGGTCCGTTCATAGTAAAGAAAGTCTTCTCTGGTGGAGCACTGATGCTCACCACTATGGATGGTGAAGATTTCCTGTCCCCTGTGAATTCAGATGCAGTTAAAAAATACTTCGCATAAAAAGACCCGCTGGACATAAAAACAGAATGTAAGTCCAGGCAAAAATAGGGCATCCCGGCGAGTCAAAAACAGAATAAAATACTCGGGCAAAAATAAGGGAAAATAAAGAAAAAATGTACACCCTCTGAGTTGAAAAGCCGCATTGGACAGCTCAGGCAAAAAATGGGTATCCCGGTGGATTGAAAACCCGAAAGGGCGATCCACGCAAAATAAGGGAATAAGCGAACAACTGTATTCTGAGTTCGTCTGTATCATTTACAACGCAACAAGTTTCAAAAGGTTAAAGCATCGGTCATAATCAACCTTCTTTAAAAAGCAGGATAAGAAGAACGTCAATGTCATACGAGTCATAACAAAAGCGAAGCTCACTGAAGCGTCATCAACATTGCCAGCATCTGTTGTTTCTCAATTTGTAACAATCTCCTCATTTAAGGGGATTTGTTTCTTTGACTGTACTTACCAATTCAGTGCACATCAATTAATAAAATCAGATTTTCAGTCACACTTTGTCTTGTACATCTTTCATTTTATTTGCAAAAATGTCCGATATAATGGTTGCATAAATACAGATGCGTTTTTCTAAAATTACATGCTTACAGGAAATATATTTGCTACCGGGAATGTCTAAATTCCTATGATGAAATCCAGTAGGGGATACCTCGGCATACTTGTACCTTTCTTTGTCAATACAGGATTGCAGGAATTCAAAATGCAGCATAGGGCATGAGAGATTCTCCCCAACAAGCTGCCAAATCATTACATACTCAACACATCTTCCAAATAGCACCAGGGATGCTTTCTCCCCAGCTGAGTTTCCAGACATCATCATCCTCAGTAGAATCACATAAATCACTAGGAAGATCGTTCAGTGATCATCCCTCCTCAGCCAAGTGTCAGACAGGGAGCCATCTCCCCACAAAGTTTCAACCTCTATCCGGAAGAGAAATGTTTAAAGATCTCACAACAAAGCGACGATAGCTTCCACAGCCCCAGCTGGGTCCCTCATTATCAAAGATAGGCCTATCAGTGACCTGTTTCCCCAAGCAGTCATATATGCCAGATCTACCAATAATCTCATACCCAGCTAGGATATTTCCTTCAAGCAGATCAGCCAAAGATCTTCACAGCAATGGGATCCGAATCCTAGATCGGTATCTTTAGCATAAACATAGCATTCGCATCATCTTCTCCCCCCAGAGCGTAGCATTCCGTATAATACGGAGCATTACGACAAAAGTCAAACATATTGCATAATCTTAAGCCATGTTTTGAATCAAACACCTGTAAATACTGACATTCCATCAACAGTAAACAAATTAAGTCTCAAAATCCCCGGCAGAAAGTAAAAGCATCCTCTTTGCACTCTCAAATATAGATATATGCTCCTTTTGGCACTCGTCCGTGTCATTTTCCCCAGTAAAGTCGCCAGAACGTTCTCCACAAACAAATATCTATACACTCTTTGGACACTCGTTCGTGTCATCTTATCCCCACAGATCTTCAGAATATCTCTTACACTTATAGGTTCATAACTTATACACTTTCTCTTATGATACTCGTCTGTGTCATATTCTCCCCAGGAAGTTGAACACTCGTCCGTGTCTCACTCATACTTTTTACTCATACAGATACTCGTCTGTATCTTGCATACACACCTTATTTCCCCTCAGAGTCGACACTCGTCCGTGTTCTTTGTTAACCAGTTGATACTCGTTCGTATCATCATCTCTGAACATGCGTCAACGTTTGTTTCTACTGATACTCGTCCGTATCATAGTTTTAAGGATGTTCGACCACATCTTTAATCTATACACAGTGTCAAACACTTATACCTTTTCTTTATTGAATCTAGACACTTGTCTATGTCTACCTTTCCCCAGAAGAGCTCCCAGCAAATCCCCAGTAAAAAGAAAAATTTCTTTTCTATCTGACATTCGTCCTATGTCATGATACTTTCGGCAGCCGTACCCTTCCAGGTGATCGTCCTTCACCTTTTGATGATCGTCCTTCGTCATCCCCAGCGGAATCTCCATTATTGGAATCCTTCCCTATCTGACATTCGTCCTATGTCGTGATATTTTTAGCAGCCGTCCCCTGCTAGGTGATCGTCCTTCACCTCTTGATGATCGTCCTTCATCATTTCATCCGATGGCCGTCCCCATCGTTGATCTTGTTATCTGACATTCGTCCTATGTCATGGTAAACCCCGAGAGCAGCCATACCCTACTAGGTGATCGTCCTTCACCTCTTGATGATCGTCCTTCATCATGCTACTCTGATGGCCGTCCCCATCATCGACTCTTTCTATCCGACATTCGTCCTATGTCGTGATATTTTTAGCAGCCGTCCCCTGCTAGGTGATTGTCCTTCACCTCTTGATGATCGTCCTTCATCATTTCATCTGATGGCCGTTCCCGTCGTTGATCTTGTTATCTGACATTCGTCCTATGTCATGGTAAACCCCGAGAGCAGCCGTACCCTGCTAGGTGATCGTCCTTCACCTCTTGATGATCGTCCTTCATCATGCTACTCTGATGGCCGTCCCTATCATCGAATCTTTCTATCCGGAATTCGTCCTATGTCGTGATACTTTCGGCAACCGTACCTTGCCAGGTGATCATCCTTCACCTTAGATGACCCTCCCTCATCTTATCCCCAATAGAGCAGCCGTCCCCTGCTAGGTGATCGTCCTTCACCTCTGATGACCGTCCCTCATCATTTATTTCTTCAACTTGATGGTCATCCCCATCATTACCTTTACCTTTAATTCCCCAGAGAGTCTTATTTCTTTGCCCGATGGCCGTCCCCATCATGATCCCTTTATCACCCCAGCATGTCGGCCGTCCACGTCATTGCTTATCTCCAGCAGTCGTCCCCTGCTCGACGGTCGTCCTCCGTCGCCCGCACTTTACAATCATACTTTATTTTCCTTTTACAATCTATATCCCTTTTCTTCTTCATACCCAGTGAGTGCAAATTTTGGACTGTCTTTGGTATTCAACCACAAGTTATCTTGTTTGCCTGTTAAGCCGTCGCTTACATCCTACGCAACTAACTCATGTTTGAATAGGGGCAGCTGTAAACACCCCAAATTTTCCCTCACTCATTTCACCATGGCTTGTGATTCTTTTCATTTTCATAGATTCAATCATAGCATCTCATATTGCATTTTTGCCTCACTACATTGTTTCAAAGTCATCTGCATCTAGGGTTTGTAATCTGAGCAATCCCTGAGCCATCTGAGCCACTCCAAAGGTCATAAATCATCTCAATAGGGTCCATGTATGTTCAAGCATCATATTATATCCTCCCAAGATCAAGGAAGTCAGAAAATCACAAGAACTGAGAAAGGCTTGGAAGTAGAGCCAAGCTTAACTGCACAGATGACCTAAAATTAGGGTTTTGGTTTCAGAGGCCATAACTCCAAATTCTTTGGTCATTCTTGTTTCTATGGGTCTCTATATGATATTAGTATCATGAATACCAATTTTCATGAAGAAATTCAATGGGGAAGGCATCTGATCAATAGATGACTTCTTGAGCAAGTCAGTGCAAAATCAGGGCATCTGAGGCCCCCAATCATCCAACCAAGGGGTCTTCTCCATCATTTTGGGTGTATATGATCTTTATTTGATCTTATAAAAAGTTAGAAGTTCACAAAATTGACGAATTTCAAGCCATTTGCAAAGTTGCCATTTTGGGAAAGTGACTTGTAATGCAAACTTGCCATTTTGGGAAAGTTTTTCAACCTCCTCTTTTTGATTCAAAAATGCTTCAAATGAAAAATTCTTGGTCATGAAAGTTGTAGATTGGATCATTTCCTTTTCAAAAAGTACAAGAACTTGATCTAATTCATCATAGAACTCAAGTTATAGCCTTGCAAAGTTGGGAAAAATCACAAAATTTCACTTATGTACCAAAGGGGGAAGTTTGCAAATTCTCATGTCAAGCCAATTTGGGACCTCTAATGCATCTCTACACATCATACCATCCTAGTGCAACTCATTTGGATCAGATTTGTGCCTTGAATCACAAGCTTTCATGCCTTGAACTTCACAAATTTCAAAAGGGGCCAAAACTTCCATAATTTGCAAAATGGTACAAAACATCTCATCCACTTGCCACAACTCATCAAATCTGATTCACAAATATTCCTTGATCTTTGCTGCGCACAGCCATACCCAAATCCTAGCCTGCCACTTGCCCATACCTCAAGTACACCAACTCTTGACTTTATGCATTTTGCCCCATACCAATCAGCATAGCCCACAAAAACTACACTGACCTATCCCAGCATGTTATGTGGCAAAGAAGCAAGACATTTCACATAAGTTTGGAGCCTGAAACCTCCAAGAGCTCAGCATACACAAAATCACTTAAACTTGCAAAAGCTTTCGAATTTGATATCTCACCCAACAAACCTCCAAACGTTTTCCACCATTCAACTCCACATCCATCACTAATCATTTCCCACCCTTCATCTTGCCTTGAAACACCTCAAATCAAAAACACGATTTTCACATTTCTTGAACTGAGTTTCAGCCAACTTCACATAGAGGCTATATAAACTCCAACTAAGCACTGCAAGCTCTTTAGGAGGATCATTGAAGCTGATTTGAAGCAAAGAAGCAGCCAACCAACACCATTTTCGAAAGATTCAGTTCAGGTATCACAAAGAACATTTTTTCCAGAAATCGTTTTTTATGCCATAGAAATGTTGCTTATGATCCACTGATCATGCTGTGCTTGTTGGTTTTGAAAATGATTGAGTTTTGAGCCTGAACCTTGTCTCTGAAACTTTGACCTGAAAACTTGATTGATTCGAATCTTGTTTATGTTGAAAGATAAATGAATTTTCATGCTTGATTCTTGCTTAGGGTGATTAGAAGTTGTGATCTGGAGCTTTAGAGAGTTTAAAATTGCCTAGGGAAGAAGTTAGGTTTTTGAACTGGCCGGAGAAGATGACCGGAACACTGTTCCGGTCACCTGAAAGTCATTAGGGTTCAGATTAGGGTTTAATTGCGTAATTAGTGAAGTTTGAATATCAGCCATTCAGATGCGCGCGCTGGTCAATTCCCGCGTCCCTGTTTTAAACCACAGCCCTTGGATTGGTTGACTTCTCTTTTAAATCAATTTAATTTTCATTTTATTTGCATTTTCTTTATCATTTTATTAAAAATAGCAAAACTCATCTAAAAAATTTTATTTTTTGCATCATGGTTCTAAATATTTTTATAATTCTGAAAATAATTTTAATTTAATTTTTTGCATGAAATTTGTATTTTTAAAATATTTAAATGTGCATTTTATTTAGTTAATGGAAATTAATTAATTAAAATACCATTTAAGTTTCTAAAAATCACCAAAAAAATCACATTGCATCTTGGCACATTTAGAGATATTATCAAACCATTCATACAAATTTATATTTGGTTCTTGATCCATTTTGACATTTTTCTTTTGATTTAGGGTTCTTAAAAATCAATGTTTTGACCCTAACTTAGAAAAAATATTTTCTGCCTAACCATGAAGAGCTTGATAATGGTTATTTTTGCATTGCATTCCAAATATCATGTAGTTTCTAGGATAAAATTGACATGAATTTATCTTTCATTTTTGATTTGTTTTACATTTTTCTTTGTGAGGTACCTTAAAACCCTAGCAAACATAGAAAAATCATAAGTCCTTTAGGGTTTAGTTTTTGACCTTCCCCTTTGGGTAGTGAACTTGTATAGGTTTAGGGTACCTTTGATCCCATTTTCAAATTTTTATCTTGTCCTTTGCTTCTGATTTTGAATTTTTCATTGCATCTTGTTCATAAACCCTAATTATTGCCTTCATTTGCATTCATCCTTCATATGCTTGCATACATGAACTTACTATGACATTTTGTGCATCCAAATGACATATAAGACATCTTAGGACATTTTGAAATCATGTTTGATCATTGCATCCTTCATTTTCCATGTTATGCATCCATTGCATCTCATGAGTTTTTCATGAACTTCCATGTCTCCTTCCATGTCTCATTTGCATTCTCATCACTTATATGAACACTCATATCATTTGACATGCTTTCATACAATCTTATAGCATCATTTGCATCATGATTATGCTTCTGACTTTGGCTTTCATCTTTGCATTTCATCTCATTCTCATTTCATTTCATTCCTTGTTACTAACTTTTCAGGTGGTAAGTGTTTGAGAAGTGAATTTGCCTTCACTTCTCATAATCTCTTCTCATCTCTCTTGTGCATCATTGCTGCATTTTACTTTTGTATTAGAGGGGGCTTGCTCATTCATGCTCCTTCTCCCCTTTCTTCCTTCAAGCAACTTGTCTTCTTAAGTGAAGCAAGTTGTCTTGCTTCTTGTTGCTTCTTTTCCTTTCATCTGCTTCTTTCTTGGTGGTTCTCTTGAAGATCTTCTTGCAAGCCTCATAAACCCTAGGAACATCCAAGCATGATAAACATTAAGGCTGATTAGTCCCCCATTTAGTTTTACCTTTGTGTCATCTTTGAGTCTTCTCTTCTCATCTCTTAATCAGGGACTAAATCCTTAAGGCTTTAAGGCTTTGTGATTGAGATTATGCCTGTATCCTTCTATTAGGATGGAGTGTATAACTTCAATACTAAGTGTTAAACCCTTAATGTGTTTAAATCCTCTAATCAATTCACTTAATAATCACTAAGACATCAAGCTTGTAACTTGGGCCTTGCATTAGGGTTCTAATTCTTCCTTAATTGGTTAAGAAGGACTAACCCTAGTGTTAATGGACAAGTCCCCCTCAAGTTGTCTTACAAACCATAAAATTCACTTCTTAATATTATCATTAACTAAAATCCATTTAATAAAGGCTTTGTTTTGTCATGAGGTTAATCCCTAATCATGGATTAAGTTGAGGAGCCTTCCTCAGCTTAAATGTTCTCATCTATCATCCTTCTATTAGGATAGTGTAATGGGTCCATTCAATCCTTGATTATGGCTTAAACTCATTACTTAACACTAAACAAAAATTCCAAAAACATCTAAATAATTACAAATAGGTTAATGAACTTAATCCTACACCATGGTGATTAAGTGTGAGGTGCTTACTTCATACTTAAGGTATTCTCATTACCCCTAATCAGAGGGAAGATGTGATGAGTTTACTAACCCTTGGTTTAGACTTAAGCTCATTTTCTTATGACAAACTCCAAAAAGCAATAAAAGATTGAAAACACAAAAACAAACAATAATCGTCACCTCCGGGATTCTTTTCTCATCATCTTCACTCACAAACGAGAACTCGCTTCTTCCGTCTAATGCAAGACAGTTAGCACCTGAGTCAGACAGGTAATGCACTTGAGCATAGACAAGCAAGTAGTTCACCAGTCAATTTATCTTTCGGTCTCTTTGAGTCGAACTATGGTGTTCTGACTTCCTCATTGCACGAGAGGATACGTAGGCATAACTTAACTGTTATCGAACAAAGTCTCTGTACATCCCCCCTCTTCCAGCATTGTTCTTTAAGCCTCATAGTCTTGAGATTCATACTCTTTTCTTACACTGACACTCTTTCATTTCACCTCACATTTCTTTTACACTGACACTTGCATTCTTTTCCAGCTTTGATACACAGATAACACTAGCACTCCCCTTTAAGCACAAATCTTTCAAGCGTGGATCCCGTCGAGTACGGCGGACAATCTGGGTGCTAATACCTTCCCAGGTTGTAACCAACCCCCTTTCTCAGTTTCTCTGGTTCGCGACCGTCTTATCCATATCTTTCTAGGTTTATGCAGCATTACCTTTCCTTCGGAATAAAAATGCCTAGCTGGCGACTCTTTTCAGTTAATCTTCATCCTTTCCTCTTTCGCCGACCGTTCGCGTCTGTACCCCTCTTGGCCAGGTGTCATTTGGTGGGAGCGACATGGGGCAGGCCACCCAAGAGCACTAGAAGTTACTCTTTCCCGAAGACGATCAGTCGAAGGCACCTATCCAGGGTTTAGAATACTGGGGAAGAATATCTCACAATAATGTGAGGGTTTTCATGAATCCACGTGAGGCGATTCCTTCCATAGACCATACAGTCTGGAGCATTTATTTCGAGATCCGACGGATCTCTCCAAGAGTTTGAAAACAATGAAGCATCTCGGATGCCAGGTTTTCTATAAAATCCTCTTGGGGAAATTCCTTCCGATAACCCTTAGTCGGAGAAGAACTGAAGGGCAAAAGAACCGTTGTTCATTCGTGATCAGTAAGCAGCTGACTGTTCCAGAGGAGGGAAGCGAAGCCATTGCCAGCAGAGAACTTCAGGAATTCTTTCGCCAACTGGTCGTAGACACCTCAACAAGTCTCATCAGACCATCGTTTCTCCAGCAGAGCAACAAGATGAGGCCTGGTACTTCTCAAGCAAAGAGTATCACCTCTTATCCCCAGCATGGGACACATTCCAATCCTCATCCCTAGTATGAGACATCTCATACCTCTTGTTCCTCAACTGGAGGCGATCAAGACTCGTAGTCCCAATAGGGAACATCCCCAATGGAGTTTTCTACCATCTCCAATAGAGTCAGAAACTGAATTCTCTCCGGAAAAGTAAGATAAATGATCACCCCAAGCAGAGAATTTATCCTTTAACGAAGGAAGGTCTCCACCAAAGTTTCTTATGATCTGCAATATGAGAATTTCTCCCCTAAGCAGAGTTGAGGATTTTGAAGGGCCCGCAAGGGTTCCTTTCTTCCCCAGTAGTGGTCACGATTCTCCCCAGTAGGGTTACCCAGCAAAGTCCAATCCCCATTATCATCTATTCCCCAAGCAGAAGATGAAGTACCAGAGGGATTCCCTAGCAGATCGCTTTCTCAACAAAGAATCAACACATGTGTCTCCCCAACCAAGTCAGAAGGATATCATTTCCCTAACAGAGTTCGGAGGGTAGTGCACCTATCAGACCAAAGGCGTCCCCAACAGGATCTTGTATCTCCAATCTCGAAGTCAAATTTATTTTTGGCAATGGCAGCAGTTCAGAGCCAGATAGTTACAAACATTACCCCGCAGAATGGTACTTCCCTATAGGGGTTCAAGTCAATTAGTGTAGTAATCACTCCTTCCCCAACAAAGCTAACAAGGATACTTGCTATCTCCTAATCAGGAGATATCTTTGCATTTGCGTTATTATCATTACATTTTCATCCTCTAAAGCGTAGCATTCCCATCATTATGGAGCATTACACCATGGAAAAATTCAAACATATGCATACGAAGCATAAGCCAGTTTTGGTACCTTGCACAAAAGCCCGAAACATCAGTCCTTCAATCAGAACAAAGTATCCCCATAGAACGCCAGGTTCATTTCCCAATATGGTTATTTCTTTCAAGTCTTGTTTTTGAGTCTCGTTTAAGTACAACAATCTCATTGTTTCCGCGTCTCCGTTTAAGTACAACGGTCGCGTCTCAGGCTCTCGTTTAAGTACAACGATCCTGTTTCTCTCGAGTTTCCATTTAAGTACAATGATCTCCTCTCCCAGATTCTGTCTTAATACGATGGTCTCATTTCTTGGTTATGGATCGGTTGATACCATTTCCATGATAGATCGGTTGATCTTACTTAAGTTGTAAATCGGGTGATATTACTTCTCTTTGAGCCGTAAATCGGATGATATTGCATTCTCTCTTTCTTGGTTATGGATCGGTTGATACCATTTCCATGATAGATCAGTTGATCTTACTTAAGTTGTAAATCGGGTGATATTACTTCTCTTCGAGTCGTAAATCGGATGATATTACGTTCTCGCTTTCTTGGGTATGGATCGGTTGATACCATTTCCATGATAAATCGGTTGATCTTACTTGAGTTGTAAATCAGATGATATTACTTCTCTTCGAGCCATAAATCGGATGATATTGCATTCTCGCTTTCTTGGTTATGGATTGGTTGATACCATTTCCATGATAGATTGGTTGATCTTACTTAAGTTGTAAATTGGGTGATATTACTTCTCTTCGAGTCGTAAATCAGATGATATTACGTTCTCTCTTTCTTGGGTATGGATCAGTTGATACCATTTCCAGGATAGATTGATTGATCTTATTTGAGTCATAAATCACTTGATGTTACTTCTCTCTTTTTGCTTTTACAAGTCAATGCTTGTATTCTCCAGTTGAGTTGTCATCCATGTTATGATAGTCTCTTTTTCAAGATCACTCACGGTGTGTCTTGTTCGATTTATCTCCCAAGGGGGATAAATATTTCTCGATTCCATTTAAGTACAATGGTCTCGTCCGTGAGTCTCTGTTTAAGTACAACGGTCTCTCTTTTTTCGCGTCTCGTTTAAGTACAACGGTCGCGTCGTGGGTAATCATTTAAGTACAGTGATCGCATTTTCCTTGACATCATCTAAGTACACTGATTTCAGGTCTACGACTCCATTTAAGTACAATGGTTTCGTGTTGTCGAGCTCCCATTTAAGTAAAATGGCCTCGTTCTTTCATCTCCGTTTACGTACAACAGTCACGTTTTGGGTTATCGTTTAAGTACAATGATCCCATCTCTTCTGATTCCGTTTCAGTACAACAGCCTCTTCCTTGCCGATTCCGTCTAAGTACAATGGTCTCGTTTTCATTGAGTTATCATCTAAGTACGATGAGCTCATTCCTTTTGTCATGTCAGAGGTCGGTCCCAGGTGTTGAGTCGTTGTCCAAGAATGGCATCTCTTCTCAATCACTTTTTCCCACATAATTCAAATTTTCCGGTTTACTCGGGTACTCAATCACTCTATACCTCAAAGGTCTGAAAACCATTGCTATCACCCATTAAGGTCTACAGATGATTGAATAGGGGCAACTGTAATACCCTAAAATTTTCCCTCTTAATTTATTTCCAACCTCAAGTGGTTTTTGCTTTGTCATTTCGCATGATCATCCAAGCATCCATCACATTCAAAAAAAATAAATAATAATAATAAATCATTTGCATGTGCATAGGGCATGTGATGGGCAAGGTTGGACAATATTTGGAGCTCAAGAGAAGAAAATACAGTACAAAAATAATGCAAATCAATTCCATGAGATATTCATTAAGAAATGAAGAAGTGGAGTTTTGGCTCCGTTAACCGGTTAACGCTTTGGTTAATTGGTTAACGGTGGCGAATTTGGAGAAAATATTTTGAAAAGTGGTTGGTTCATCCTTTCCCTCCACATTTCCTTCCATTCTTTTTCCTCTCATTTTCCCCTTCAATTCCATCCCATTTCCCTTGGTTGTTTCTATCACCTTCTAGATTATTCCAAGGAATATTCTTCACTCCAAACCACTTTTAACTAACTCCATTCTTAATCCCACACCTAAAACCTAATTCCATTCCCAAACCTAGCTCCAAGCCTAGTTTCTATATAAACCCTAATCACTTCAATGCAAAAGGTTCCCAATTTAATTCTTCACAAAAGTTTATTTCCAAAATCACGTTTCTCTCACTTTTTCCTTCCATTCACCAAAATCACCAAAGCTTTTTTCATAGAAGTTCTTCAAGTTTCACATTGAAACTTGTTGATCTTGAAGCTTGGCCTCCATTCAAGCATTGATTTATGAATTGTGGAAGAAAAATCCACTGTTTCATTTTGATTTCGGCTTATCGGAAGTGATCACACAAGAGTTTCTCAAGATCGACATCGAATCACATTTATTTTGCATATTCTCAGATTCTTCGGTTTTCTCTTCGATCAAGCTCCGATTCATGCAATATTCACCGAAGCAAGTCTCCGCTTCGTAGGTTGGTACTTCTAAACCGCTTTGTGTTTAATTTATTCTCATCATCTCACCGTTGCGGCATTCTTTAAAGTGCTTATCGTTATGATTACGTTTTGATCGGTGTTCTTGCATTTTGATTGTGATTCGTTGATTTTGATTGTTAGAAGCTAGGTTGTAATTTGATCTGGGTGTTAGTGTGTGTTAAATAAGCCATAATTGAGTAGAAATTCATGTTAACATGTTTATATGTGTGATAGGATGTTTAGAGGTAAGTTTGTGGCTAAAAGCACTTATTTTAAAGCAAATTTTCACATTCTATTCAGTGTTAACCGGTTAACGCTTTGGTTAACCAGTTAACACAGACATTTATGGCCAAGTTGTTGCTGTCTGGAGTCCGTTAACCGGTTAACGGTTTGGTTAAGTGGTTAACGCTGTTGGATTTTAGATTTTCCGCTTATTTCAATGCTTGTGTAATTTTCTTTGTGCCTTTAATCGTCATACATGTTTAGGCATTGATTTTAGGGAATTTTTAGGTCCATTTTTAGTACGTGATTTTGTCGTTTCGAGTCGTCTCGACACACGTTTTGTTACTTTTGCATACTATGTGTTAATTTTCCATTAAGGCATGTAATGCTTTGCATATTGTTATGCCATGTTGTAATGCATCCATTAGCATCTTAATGCATGTTCTTATTCTGTTTTGCATCATGATTACGGTACATACATTGTTGATTATGATTACCATACTATGCCATGAGTTCTTGAAAATGCATGAACATAAATGTGCACTTTCTTGCATTCTTGTTTGCATTGTTGATTGCATTGCCATGTGATCTTAATTCTGTTTTTGGTGCCAACTAACATGTTTTGATTGATGATCCTTGTTGATATATGCACATATTCCATGTTCATATGATTATGTGATCGAATACTTGAAAGTGCACAATTGTGTTCATTGTTTTGTATACATTTTGTTCACGAGCATCCATAAAAATATTATGTTCATCCAATCATGCATGTTGATGTTTGTTAATCATGATATGTGAAGTATTTGCATTAGTTGTTATCCATCTTGTGCATAAAAAATGAAAATAATAAAATCTGCCATGTTTTCGCATCTGTTTTTGAATATACCAGTTGTTAAATGTATGCTGCTTGTTATATAGTTCATGCTGTTTGTGATCTTTTACACCTATTTTTGCATGATGTATGCTGGTTGTAAAAAGCTGCTTATGCTTTGCCTTGTGTTTTCATAGTTGTTTGTGTAATGAGAGTTATAGTAGGTGCTGATTTTTTGTTTAGCATGCTTGTTAGTTCTTGTAGACTTATGATTGAGTTTAGTTTTAGGTCCTAGGGCATTAGGATTGAATTGTTGTGTGAGTTTGCTTTATTATTTTCAATAAAATGAAATACTAACCTTTGTTTTGTAGGGAGGTTGAGGTATGTTTCCTTACACCTTATACTTTTGTTTTTATGCATTTATTATGCGTTTAATTTTCTTTACCTTCCATATGTGTGTTTGGTAGGTTTCCCCCTTTCTCTAGAATCAACTTAACTTCCTTAGGAAGTAAGTTGCATTCTATTTCCTTTTATTTTCCTTTGTTCCATTAGGATTAGAAAACCATATCAACCCTTAGGATTGTGTCTTAGTCCTCCTTAGTTTGTCCTTTCTCACTTGAGTCTTCTCTCTCATCTTCAAACAAAAATCCAAAAGACACTTAATAAATGATGGAAGTAGTCTCTTGTGTATAGTCTTATTCCATGGGGCACTCATATTCATTCCATCTTGGAATAGTGTGAGCTTGTCTAGCATGATGTACAAGTCTGATCATGAGACTATCTTCACAAAGAAAACATAAAAGACATTTCTTCAAAAGCTACAAAAACATGTAATAAGTTCAACAAGCTAGTGAACTTAGACCCTAATCATTGGAAACAAGTCGTGGATAAATTCTCCTTACTTGGTGTGCTTGTTCTACTATTCCATCTTGGAATGTGGTAACAAGTACACATTCCATGGAAAAGAGTTTGAATTCACCTCCTTGTGCCAAATTCATAAAAAATCTTAAAAAGCAAACAACAAACAATAAGCGTCTTTTCCTGCAGGAATTATTTTCTCATCTCATTCACTCTCAAAGCGAATGTACGGCAACTTGCCTCATTTGCAAGACAGTAAACGCACTCGTTCAAGGCGAGCCTGCAACACCTGAGCATAAACATAAGCATTTCCAGTGATAAAAAACACAAATAAAGTTTACACCCCTAGTTAGGGGAACTACGACGACTCTGATCCTCATTTTCTCGATGAGGTGCATAAGCAGCAGGTTAGGGCCCATTCAAGCACATTCTTTATTTTCCCTACATTGTCCCCATTCTTTCTTTTCGTTCTCTTTTTTCCAGTTCCTTTTCTCATTCCGGTTCCAGTAGCTGTTTAATTCAGTAGCAGCTTTATTTTTCACCCTTTGAAACAGACAAACAAGCATGGATCCCGTCGGGTACAGCGAACGATCTTTAATTCAGTCTAATACCTTCCCAGGTCGTAACCAACTCCCGAACCCAGATCTTTGGTTCGTAAGACCTCGTCCTTTGCTTCTTCCTCAGGTTTATGTAGCATTACCTTTCCTATTTATTCAGGATAAAAATTCCTGACTAGCGACTCTACCTTTTCCGCGCCACTTTCGCGTTTGTACTTGGATGAAAATCCCGGGAGCGACAGGTAGCCCCTAGAGTAGATTGATTTGATCGAACTGGGTTAACAATTTTATGGTGTTCTTTATAGCTTTTCTGTTTTTTGTTATTATGCAGTACCTGAACTTAATGTCATATCAGATGTCACAACATCTTGAAGAATGTTTGAATCTGATATATCAGAATTTTAAATGTGCTGATGTGTATGCCTTACTAGTTTATAAGGAACTGATAAGATGTCTCAACATCATATTTGATATCTGAGCCTGTCATACCATGATTTCAAATAGTATCAGAGCAGGCATCCTAGGCTGTTTCTGGATGAGATCCAAGGGGGATACTTTCTGGTGCATAGTCAAGGTAGAATGGTTCTACTGAAAAAGCTGTTTAGATGTGTGAATGGTCCCTAGAAGTGGAGGATGGAATGTTATGTTGTGGTAGCATAGGGTTTGTGATGCTATTGTGATATGTTTGATTTATTTTCAAACCTATGGTTGTTAGTGTCACCTGGAGAAAATTGCTAGGGCTAATTTGGGACACTTGAAGCTACTAAGGAGTTTGTTATCCGCTACTTATCTATCTGATAATTCCTTTGTGTGAGAAGGTTGTTCTTCTCTGGAGATATATCATATGGTGTTGGGGATATATGTCTAGCTGCTTATGTCAACTGTGTTGACGATACTTGAAGACTCTGTTTCAACTCCACTCAAGGCACTATAAAGAGAAGTGGTTGTTTGGAGATCTGAAGACTGATATTAACAAACCTATCTTTTGTCTGTAGATCTCTTTGTGATCCTTGTAATGATGTATTATCCCATGATAGAACATCACATCAGAATTAGGCATGATTCTATTGTCCAAGGAATGGTTATATAGACGCTTGGGTGCTAAACTACTGTGTTTATTTCACAAGTGTTTGGAACCTGCTCCTGATATGGAAGAGGAGGCATCTGTATGATGTGTCTAAGAAAGTTCTATCCCTGGAACTTTTCTTGGCTATGGATGTTGATCAAGGAGTGATCAACGTGTGTTCTCTCCTGAGGACAATTTATTTCTGGTCCTTGCTACAAGAGTGAAGTACTTGAGCTTCAAGGAGGATTATTTCAGAGAGACTCCTTGTACATGAAGGTCAAGCTATGTCAACTGGTGGATTTGACTGATGTGGATTACTGGACCTAAAGACATCTTAATTCAGTCTGATTACTGGACCTGAAGGAGAAGTCTGTTGAAGTGTCCCAGCTGCTGCTTATGTCTGTGTTTTGGAAGCCAAATCAACTGCTGATGGTTGATTCCCCTGTGCCCCTGCATATGTTTGTTGTGGAGGGTTATCTGACTGATACTCATGATGTCTGAACAAATGTTAGAACATCATCTCCGAAAGTGTCATATTTCTACAGAAGAAGAAGTCAGACTCATGTCCTACCTGGTGTGAGAAGGTAAACTTATCTGACCAATAGTAAATGCCTTGACGGGAGACTTGGTATTTGTCTATTATTTACTTGTTGCATAAAGGTGGATACTTTGACAGGAGACTTAGTATTTATCTAAGAAGTATGCATATCTGCAGTCTGAATCTCATGATTCAGAAAGTGTACTGAGTAACTAATGCTCATCTTCAAAAAGGAGCTTTGGTTGTTCATGAAAGGGGGAGTTAAGTAGTGCCATCTGTGGTGTTTTGGTGCAAGAGTGCAAACTAGTTTTGGTGGATGCAGCTATAATTTTGTTCTTCCATAGACAAGGAAGGTGTTTATGATCATGAAGTTATTATTGATAAATCATTAGGACTTTGTGAAGATTGCTTTACTCATGGATAAATGTCATCCTTGGTATTGCAACAAGGTGTAGTTCTGAACTATTCCTTCCGAAGATTCAGACAGTGGTAGGTTTGAAGACTTTGGAGAAAATAGTGGAAGTTTCTCATCAATATGTGATATTGGTAGGATTTTCTGCAAAACCAATAGAATGGAGGCTGTTTACTCAAACTTGGTTGTTGGATCAAGTCTATGAGAGCATGGAACTCTTGTTTTTTTAAGGAATGAGGTTCTTTCAAGTGGCAGAAGAAGGAGCTGAATTTAACAGCTGGATATGGAATAACAATGTTCAAACATCTAGTTCAACATCAAAGTCTAATTGGTGAAGTGGCACATCAATTTATTATAGAATGATCTACAGGGATTGAATGCTTCATAAGGCCTGTTATCTTGACAGCCCGGTGAAGATCAACTTTATTGATCAGGATATCTTTGGAAGATTTTTGATAAATGTGAAGAAGACAAGTGTGGAAATTGGATTTTTCATATGAGGATTCATAAAGGAGGTGATCAAAGTGTGGAAATTGGTTGATCTCTATATTAGATTAGAAGAATCAAGATAATCAGAGTGTGGCAGCTGGTTGTTCTTGAGGATTGTCTTGGAACAAATTTCTCTTGGGAAGAAGAGTGATGAGTTGAAGACTCAAGAAAATTTGTTCTTCTTTAAGGTGGTTTTCTGGATTTCTGATTCTAGATGGTGGCACAGTGCAGTTGAAGATTTTCAGTTCTCGGATTACTATGGTATAGTAAGTCTAGTTGGTGGAACACATCTAGGATCATGGTGATAAGGTCTTAGTGTGTGGAAAATGTTCTAACTATGTGTTAGTACATTATCTTGGGTGTTTGTCTACATGGTTTCTATTATTAGCCTACCTAATCATATGGGAGAATGATGACGTAGTTAATCTATATTGGGCGTAACATGTAGAAGAGATTGAAGTAGATCAGGTATTGATTGTTTGGAAGTATGTTTATGGACATTCTTTCTAATTTCTGAATGAGTTTGAATGTGTTTTATTTGGATTGTATAGCCAAAGTACTGTAAAGATATTATGTTGGGCCAATGTTGTTTCAAGAACTTGTGTGTAGAAGATGTTCAACTTATGTAGTTTGTGGTAACTACAAACCAAGAAGGGGTCAGGTATGCTTTGGTACAATAAGTGAATGTGTTCAATTGGGAATTGAACAGAGGGTGAGCTCTTGAAGACATGAAGATGTGTCTTATGTTTTCTTTTCATCAAAGTACAAAGAAGCATGGAGTATCCTAGAAAGGGGGAGTTTGTTACAAGTCTGTGCAACTGATGTTGTGAAGTTAAGGGGGAGTAGAACCTTAACCAGGTTATGTGATGTTACACAACATGTTGTGACTGTTCTACTAAGTATGTTTTCCTGATTAATGTTTATTACTTAGTGGTTTTGGTATGTATGTGTGTGTGATCCAGATGAGGAGTGCCCTAGGAGTCCAAAAGGCTATATTGTATAAAGCTGCTCTCTGCAATTTATGTTGGATTCTTGAGGTGTTGTGAACCATACTCTTGCACTGTCTCAAGACATGTGTGTATTGTTCTCTTTTTGAGTATGTGTGGACGATGCTGGCAGAAAAATGTGAAACACGGGGTTTTCTTGCATGTTTGTTATTGGGCCGTTTGTTTTGGGAGAACAAGTCAGCTGGTCAAGGTTAGTTTTTGTTTCACAGTGAATGGTGCAGAAGTTTTTTCTCCTATCATAAAGATCTTGGATCAAGAATGCTTATTTGTCAAGGATATGATGTTACTTTCTATGCCTTGGCTCCTTATTTATAGAAGTGTATTCCCTCCTCCTCCAGCATGTGAGTTTTCTTGTTTTCATCTTTTCTTCTAATGAGGTTCTATAGAGTTTGGATAAATAATTCATGGGTATGCTATTGTGAGGGCTATGTTTGCCAAGTATTGGCTAAAAATGGGGAGAAAGAGTGTGTACAAATGTTGTACTCAGAGCTATTATCACAACAGTTGCATCAGTTTTGTGTGGTGGTTACCAGGATGTCAAGGTGGATGTCGTATGCTAGTCTTTGTGACTTGTATCCTGTGTTGAAGAACACAATTGTGACTTATGTTCTGAGTTACATAAGGGAATAAAAGATTGTTCTCTTATGGAACCATTGGCCTTGTTAATGGAAGATGTTCAACAACCTGTGAAGGAAACTTCTCAGAATATTAAAAGAAAGGAAGTAGTAATGGATTTGTTTGGTCGAGAGTTCAGGACTTTCCACTCCTTATGATATTGCTGCTGTTTCCATTAGAAGAAGAGGTAGTTTCAACTTATCCACTGAAAGAATGAGCAACTGTTGTTTGTGTTTGTGAATACTGCTGAAGATGTCAAACAACATGTCTGGACATAATGAAATGTATTTTGATTGCCTATTTCCTGCTGCTGCTGCTGTTATTTTTTGATGTATTATTTTTTGTAATATTTTTTTTAGCCAAAATTTTCCAAAGGGGGAGATTGTAAGTTCTGTAGAATTGGCATTAATTTTTGTAAAAGAAATATAGCAGCAGAATGTATGTGCATGATCTTTGCAAAAGAATGAATATATGAAGCAAAAAATCCTTTTGTGTGCGGCCAAACATGTTGTGTTGAAATGTTTCAACATCTGGAACAACGTGTTGAAGAAGATGTCAAGACAATTCATTCGACATCATGAACTGCTGAAGATGGATTGAAGTTTCTGTTTTGGTTTCAACAAAAACTGTTTATTTGAAGATTTAAATCAATCCAATGACACTAATTGTAGAAGATCTTGAAGACTCAAATTTAAATTGAAGACAAATATTGAAAAATATAGAGTTTCTATATTTAGAGATATTTTAGGAGTTTTTAGATTTAAAGATCTTTTCGTATATTTTGTAAGCAGATTTTTCTGCATATTTGTAGTAGCTATGTTGTGATTGTTTAGGCCTAAATCCAGTTGGGAATATGTTATAAACGAAACCTTGTAACCTAGTTTAGAAACAACCAACCAAAACAAAAATGTAATATCATTAGGGTTGTTTTCTTGTGCATCCGTAAGCAATAAGGAACCTTGTTGTGGCTGTTTATGTGTAAACCTCGAAGCTGATAAGTAAGAGGTGGATTGTACTTAACTGAAGCTACTAAGAAAGGTTAATGTATTGTAATGGAAGTGTATCTTCTATTATGGATTGTTGTATAGGTTTGAAGCCATCAATATCAGCAACTGACTGTTGGCACTGCGAGACATCACTGAGGTGATTGGAAGTGAGGATGAGTTTCTCATATTTAGGAGTTACTAAGTAGAAGTTGCTCAAGTAGTGATTAAGTGAGAAGATTATAAACTATAGGTGTTTGCCGAGAAGTCTTTGAATTGATACTACATAGTGGATTTCCTTCATGGCTTGGTAGCCCCCATAGTAGATTGATTTGATCGAACTGGGTTAACAATTCTACTGTGTTCTTTATAGCTTTTCTATTTCATGTTATTATGCAGTACCTGAACTTAATGTCATATCAGATGTCACAACATCTTGAAGAATGTTTGAATATGATATATCATAATTTTAAATGTGCTGCTGTGTATGCCTTACCATGTTTATAAGGAACATATAAGATGTCTCAACATCATATTGGACATCTGAGTTTGTTATACTAAAATTTCATATTCTAAATCAGAAGAAGAACATGGTGAACATTTGAAGGTTGTGTTGCAAATATTGAGGGAAAAGAAATTGTATGCTAAGTTGTCAAAGTGTGAGTTCTGGTTGAAGGAAGTGAGTTTCATAGGCCATGTGATTTCAAGTGGTGGAATTTTTGTGGATCCTTCGAAGATTGATGCGGTGTTGCAGTGGGAGATTCTGAAGTCTACTATTGAGATTCATAGTTTTCTTGGATTGGCTGGTTATTATCGTAAGTTCATTGAGGGTTTTCTTAGTTGGCATTTCCGTTGATGCAATTGACTCAAAAGGATTAAGCGTATGCGTGGGATGTTTCTTGTGAGGAAAGTTTTGTGGAACTAAAGAAAAAGTTGACGACTGTTCCGGTGTTGGTTTTGCAAGAACCGAATGAGTCATTTATGGTTTATTGTGATGCTTCGAAGATTGGTCTTGGTGGAGTTTTGATGCAAAATGATAAAGTAGTTTCTTATACTTCGAGACAAATAAGAGTGCACGGAAGGAATTACCCTATGCACGACTTATAATTTGTTTCCGTGGTATTTGTACAGAAAATTTGGAGACATTTTTTGTTTGGTTCAAAATTTGAAGTATTCAGTGATCATAAAAGATTGAAATACTTGTTCGATCAGAAAGAGTTAAATATGAGGTAGAGAAGGTGGCTAGAATTATTAAAGGAATTTGAGTTTGATTTGAATTAGCATCCTGGTAAGGCAAATGTAGTGCATGATGCATTGAGTAGAAATTCATCGCATATTTCGATGCTTATGGTCAGAGTACTTGAAATGATTGAGTAGTTCAGAGACATGAGTTTGTTGTGTGAGACAACTGTAGATATTGTGAAATTGGGTATGTTAAAACTGACTAGTGGAATTTTGGAAGAAATTCGTGGGGGACAGAAATCTGATTTGAAATTGGTTCACCAATTGATGTTAGTTAATCATGGTAATGAAGGAGAATTCCTAATTGTTGAAGATGGAGTTTTGAGGTTTCAAGATAGAGAATGTATTATGTATATTCCTGGAATTAAAAAGAGTATTTTGGAGGAAGGAAATCGAAGTCGACTGAGTATTCATCCTGGTGCTACAAAGATGTATCAAGATCTGCGTAATTTGTTTTAGTGGCCAGGTAAGAAAAGGGATATTTTTGAATTTTTGTATGCCTGTTTTACTTGTCAGAAGTCAAAGATTGAACATCAGAAACCTTCAGGTATGATCAACCATGGAAATGTTCTTGAATGGAAATGGGTTAGCATTTCCATGGATTTTGTGACTGGATTACCGAATACTGCAAAAGGTAATGATTCAGTTTGGGTGATCGTGGATAGATTAACTAAGTTGGATCATTTCTTGTTGATGAAGATTAATCATTCTATGCAAGGGCTAGCTGATATGTATATTGAGAAGATTATGAGATTTCATGGAATATCTTCGAGTATTGTGTCAGATAGAAATCTATGATTTACGTCGAGGTTTTGGAAGAGTTTACAAGATGCTTTAGGTACTAAGTTGAGGATGATTTCTACTTATCATCCGCAGACAGATGGTCTAACTGAAAGAACAATCTAATCTTTAGAATATTTGCTGAGGGTTTGTGTGATAGACCAAGGAGGATCTTGGGATAGTCACTTCTCGTTGATTGAGTTTACATACAACAACAATTTTCATGCTAGGATTGGAATTGCTCCATACAAAGTGTTGTATGGTAGACGTTGTCAAACACCATTGTGTTGGTATGAGTCAGGAGAGAGTTTTGTACTCGGACCTGATATTGTTCAAGAGACAATGGATAAAGTTAAGATGATTCAGTAAAAAATGAAGATGTCGCAGAGTCGTCAGAAGAGTTATCATGATAGGAGAAGGAAAGCACTTGAATTCCAGGAGGGAGATCACATGTTCTTAAGAGTTACTCCGATGAACAGTGTGGGTCAAGATTTGAAGTCTAGAAAGCTCACTCCACATTTTTTGGTCTGTACAAGATTATGCAGAGGATAGGAAAGGTTGCCTATCGGGTGGCTTTACCACCGTTACTTGCGAATTTACATGATATGTTTCATGTGTCACAGTTGAGGAAGTATATTCCAGATCCATCGCATGTGATCCAAATGGATGATGTTAAGATAAGAGATAACCTGACAATAGAAGATTTTCCTATGACGATTGATGGTCGAGAATTGAAGCAACTACGAGACAACAATATTCCTTTAGTGAAGGTATTATGGGGTGGACCGGCTGGAGAGAGTTGGACTTGGGAGCGTGAAAATCAGATGAAGGAGTCGTATCTGACTCTGTTTACTCCAGGTAATTTTTTAGGACAAAAATTATTTAAGTAGGGGAGAGTTGTAACGCCCCGAAAATCTAAATTAATCATTTTTTTATTCAATCTATAAGGAATTAAGAAGTTTAGTGATTTTTTTGAGAATTTTGGAGTAAGAAGGAGTATTTTTAAATAATATAATAGAATAAATAATTTATGTATTATTTATATTATTATTATTATTATTATTAAAAATATTAAGAAAATGGTAAGGTGGTCATAAAGGAAAAAGAGTAAGGATAATTATGGAAATCCATGGAATGGGATAATTGTCTAAAGAAGGAAAGACGATCAATTTATCATTTTATCGTGTTTTCTGTGAAGAACGCTGAAGAAGAAAACAGGAAGAGAAAAGCTTAGAGGTCTTAAAGAGTTTCTAGGGAATCTTGAAGAAAGAAGGAAAAGCTTCGGAATTCTCTAAGGTATGAGGAGTTTTTATAGTTTGTTATAGTTTTATACGATTTGGTTGTGAATAGATTAGGTTTGTTTTTGTAGACTTTAGAGTAATTGTGGTATTTGATGAAATATAGAGAATGCAGAATGATATGTGTTAATGTATGTGCATTATGTGAGCAAATTGATTTATTTTTTATGTTAGAAAAACTAATTTTTGAAGCATTTGAGGTCAAAACACAGCAGAAAACATGTAGGGGAAAAATCGGGTATTGTCGCACCTTGACACGGGCCATGTCACACGACACGGGCACCCGTATCAGCTTTCTGGTTGGGGGAAAACAATTTTTTTTGGATCCAGCGTGCCTAACACGGGCCGTGTCACAGGACACGGGTGGCCGTGTCAGACCATTGTCTTTGCTATATTTTGATGTTTGGAGATTTTGGGGACGTAGGCCTCTGACACGGGTTGTGTAATAGGACATGAGTGGTCGTGTCAAATGACTGTATTTGTTGTTTTTGATGTTTTTTTTATGATTTCTCATGCCGATTTTTGTTGTTAAGTTGTTTATAGATGTATAGATGATAAAACATGATTGTAGGATGATTTCTTATTGAATATGGAATGAATGATGCACATGTTCATTTTTGATGAACTAAGGAGAATTCACATCATTGCATTTCTTAGCATTTTATGTTGGGGATCTTTCATATTGGTAGCTTCAATCCCATGTTGTGGATTGAAGTGATATATTGTTATGTTGTGCTCCCTTGTGGAGGGTTGATGGCTAGTGTTCATCCATGGAGAATCGGTACCACATGCATTCCTTGCATTTCATTATAGTTGACATTGCATGTGAATGAATGTATATGTGTTGTATTGTGAAGTTTTGTTGATGATTCTATGACGTTGTCATTGCATATTCTGTTTATTTTCCTTGTCCTTATATGATTATAATGAATTGTTATTTCTCACCCTGCCTGCTTGGAAATGTTTCCTCTTATGTGGGTAACTTGTAGATAACCAAGAGTAGACTTGTGGTGCTGGAGAATTGAGTCTTGGAGCATTTCTTTTATCACTTTAGTAGTGTTTAGTGGTGTCCTGCTCTGAAATATGTAACATCATGTTGGGATAGTTTACGAACCTCACGTTTGTTTTATTTTGGTTTATGTTGGAATATTTCTTGTTGTTGACGATATTATGAATTGGATACATTTTGTTATGAAGTAATTTATATTGACTTGAGTTAAAAAGTATGAGTTTCGCTGCTTAGTATTTGTTTTGTGCTAATGATGAATGTGTAACCCGTGTTACGGGACAAAGTAATGACTGTTTTGACTATTGGATATATGTGATAACCTTCTAATTGATGTTACTCTGATAATATGAAGTATTTCTATATGAATTGTTTATGGGGTAGAAGGGTGTTACACGAGGTACATGTTCTATATTAGTAAGGTGTTATGGGATAAATGTAATATCCAATTCCTAAAACAATGGGTCAAACTTAACTAAACAAAATATAATAAGATTATATACGTTTAGAAGCAAGAGTTGGGAATTGTCCATATGATGGATTAGAATAAGGATTTATTCACCCAACTGAAATATTCGAGAATTGTATTGGATATAATTGGAAGGAGTTTCTACCTAAATAGCCGAGTTTTATGTAATCAGCCTAACATTGACTTAAAACAAAGCAAAATATGGATCTCGATCCACTAGAAAATCTTCTAACATGATTTTCCGAATCAAATGATGAGGGTCATTTGTTTTGAGTAAAATAGTGAGAGCATATTTATTTAAAGGCATAATTGAATATGTTGTTATAATGATACTTATATCTTTACATTAAATTTTGTAGATTACCATGACAATAAACACATCTAATAACAATTTTCCATCAATCCTTGATAAGGAAAAGTTGTCTGGGACAAATTTTCTGGATTGGCACAAAAATATTAGGATTATCCTCAAACATGACAAAAGTTGTATGTCTTAGAGACACTTGTTCCCGATGAGGAGCATCCTAGTTCGGCTCCTAAGGCTGAAAGTGATGCTTATAAGAAGCATGTCGATGATGCCAATTAAACTGCTTGCCTCATGCTGGCTACCATGAATTATGAATTGAAAAAGCAACATGAAAACATGGCAGCGTTCGATGTAATCAAACATCTGAAGATGCTCTATCAAGAGCAGACAAGGCATGATAGGTTTGAAGTTTCAAAATCCCTTTTCCAAGCCAAGCTAGTTAAGGGAAGCCCAGTAGGTTCCCATGTACTCAAGATGATTAGGTATGTGGAGAATCTTGAAAGATTGGGGTTTCCCCTAAAAAAGGAGCTTGCAACTGATTTGATCCTGCAATAGTTGCCAGAGAGTTTCGATTAATTTGTCCTTAATTTCAACATGAACGATATGGACACATATCTTTATAAATTGCTAAGCATGTTAAAAACTGATGAGCAAAATCTGAAGTCAAAAGGGAAATCCATTATGATGGTCAGTAATGGAAAGAAACAAAACAAAAGGCCCACCAAGCAGGGTGGTAAATGGAAAGTCAAGGAAGTTTCCAAATCCAAACATACTGCACCTGATTTGAAGCCTAGTGGAAGCATAACTAAGGAGAGCAGTTGCTTCTATTGCTATAAGACCGGACACCGAAAGAGAAACTGCCCAAAGTACCTGGAAGATAAGAAGAATGGAATGGAGACTTCAACCTCAGGTATTTTTGTTATAGAAATCAATTGATCTACTTCAGCATCATGGGTATTAGATAATGGATGTAGTTATCACATTTGTACCAATGTGTAGGGACTAAAAAGGAGTAGAAATTTGGCAAAAGGTGAAGTTGACCTACGAGTTGGGAATGGAGCAAAGTTTCCTGCTTTAGACGAATGAACTTATCTTTTGACTTTACCTAGTGGTTTAATAATTCGGTTAGAGAACTGTTATTATGTACCTGCAATTAGTAGGAATATTATTTCCATTTCTTGTTTCGACAAGTTTGGTTTTTCATTTATAATAAAGAACAATTGTTGCTCTCTTTATTTAAATCATATATTCTATGCTACTGCACAAATGAACTATGGATTGTATATCCTTGATCTTGAAATTCCAATTTATAACATTAATACTAAAAGGATAAAACCTAATGAGTTAAATCTAAGTTACCTTTTGCATTGTCGCTTAGGCCATATAAATGAGAGGAGCATCTCCAAACTCCATAAAGATGGACTCTTGGATTCTCTTGATTACGAATCATATGATACATGCATATCTTGTTT
The DNA here is from genome assembly GCA_963966055.1 of Lathyrus aphaca. Taxonomy (NCBI): domain Eukaryota; kingdom Viridiplantae; phylum Streptophyta; class Magnoliopsida; order Fabales; family Fabaceae; genus Lathyrus; species Lathyrus aphaca. The sequence continues at coordinate 298,440,792 of OZ014523.1, read as the reverse complement.
AATTGGCAAGATGACAAAGACCCATTCACAGGAAAAGGTGAAAAGGAAAATGATCTTTTGGCCCTCATACATACTGATGTATGTGAACCATTAAACATACCGGCCAGAGAAGGGTTTCAATACTTCATCACATTTACTGATGATTTTAGTAGATATGGTTATGTGTATTTAATGAAACATAAATCTGAATCCTTTGAAAAGTTCATGGAGTTCAAGAATGAATATAAAATCAATTAGGTAAGAATATTAAATCTTTTCGATCAGATCGAGGCAGTGAATATTTAAGCCTAGAGTTTGATGACCATCTAAAGAGTGTGGGATTATATCCCAAATTACTCCTCATGGAACATCACAATGGAATGGTGTGTCTGAGAGAAGAAATCAAACATTGTTAGACATAGTCCGATCCATGATGAGTCACGCTGATCTTCCAAACTTCTTTTAGGGATATGCACTACTGACAGAACCTTACACAATTAACTGTCTTCCATCCAAAAAGGTAGAAAATACACCATATGAGATTGGAGTGGTAAGAAACCACATATGTGATAAATGAATATTTGTTATTGTGAAGTTTATGTTAAATGACATATTTCAACTAAGCTTGAGCCCAAATCTGACAAATGCTTATTTGTGGGGTATTCTAAAGAAAGAAGAGGATATTAGTTGAACAATCCTTTTGAGAGAAAAGTGTTTGTCTCTCGAACTGGAGTCTTCTTGGAAAAAGACTTCATTTCTAAAGGAATCAGTTGGAGGAAAGTAGAGCTTGAAGAAATTCAAGAATAAAAAATAATTGATACACCAAAGGAGGAATTAGAGCAGGAATCACAAACATTTGTAGAAGTGCAACTTGCTCAAGTAGAACAAAACCAGCGTAGGACGAGCAAGATACATCACCAACTAGAGAGATATGGATATCTCATAATTGATTAATATCATGTATTATTAATGGATCAAGATGAGCCTGTGACCTACCAAGAGGCCATAACTAGTCCTGAGTCTGAGTAGTGACTAGAAGCCATAAAATCTGAAATGGATTCCATGTACACAAACAAGGTTTGGACTTTGGTAGAGCCTCCTGTAGGAGTTAATCCTATAGAATACAAGTGGGTCTTTAAAAAGAAGATTGACATGGATGGTAAGGTACATACCTCTAAGGCAAGACTGGTTACTAAAGGTTATAAACAAATTCATGGGATAAACTATGATGAAACCTTTTCACCAGTTGCAATGCTTAAATATGTTCGAATTTTACTTGCTATTAGTGCATATCATGATTATGAAATATGGTAAATGGATGTCAAGACTTATTTTCTTAGTGGGAATCTTCTTGAGGATGTGTACATGACACAACATGAACGATTTGACATACCTGAAGAAGCCGAAAAGATTTGCAAGTTACAACAATCAATCTACGGATTAAAGTAAGCTTCCAGAAGGTGGAATCTTCGTTTTGATGAAACTATAAAACATTATGGATTCATAAAGAATGAAGATGATTCTTGTGTCTACAAGAAGGTTACTGGGAGCATGATCGTTTTCCTGGTATTATATGTAGATGACATATTACTCATTGGAAACGATATCCCTACCTTGCAACAAGTAAAAGCTTGGTTAGGGAAATTCTTTTCTATGAAGGACCTTGGTGAAGCAGCCTATATATTAGGAATCAGGATCTATAGAGATAGATCACAATAACTGCTTGGCCTAAATCAGAGTACATACATAGAAAAAGTGTTGAGACGCATTAATATGCATGATTCCAAGAAAGGACTCATACCTATGCAACATGGTCCGTCTCTATCAAAAACACAATCCCCTTAAACTAAGGAAGAAATGGATCACATGAATAAGGTTCCATATGCATCTAAAATAGGATCTATCATGTATGCCATGTTATGTACTCAACCAGATGTCTCGTATGCTTAAAGTGCAACAAGTAGGTACCAATCTGATCCTGGTGATGCCCACTAATAGCTGTCAAGAATATCCTTAAATACTTGAGAAGGACTAATGACACATTCTTAATATATGGAGGTCAGGAAGAGCTCGCGCTAATTGGTTGCACCGATGCTAGCTTCCAAACAGATAAGGATGACTTTATATCGTAATCTGGTTATGTTTTCTACCTAAATGATGATGTTGTGAGCTGGAAAAGTTCAAAGCAAGAAATAATTGTTGATTCTACAATCGAGGCTGTAATGCCCTAAAATTCATAATTTTTATTATTGGTAATTATTTATGAGTATATGGCATGCTTATGTGTTTTGGTATTGTTATGATGATATTGTTAATTGATAAGATTAAACGGATATTATGAGTTTATTTAGTTGAATATTATTATTTAATTAATTAAAAGGAGTGTTAGAGGTATGAAGGGTATAATGGTATTTTACTGAGGATTAGTGGGGATAAGATGTGAAAGGTGTAATTGGGGTCCTAGGGGTAAGATAGACAAAAAGGTAGTTGGGAGTTTTGGGATACGATCAATTTACACGGTCGTGTTTGTAGGATAAGAGAAAGAGCTCTAAAGAAGAAGGAGAAGAGGTTAGGGTTGAGATTATCCAAGAGGTTATCAAAGGAATCCAAATTAAATATGGTATGGGTAGTGTCATACCCCGCATTTTAGTTAACGCTCCGGATAATATTAATTAAGATTAATTAGTATTATCTAAAGCAGAGGCTTTATTAAATATTCAGCTCAAAAACATTTTTAGATACTCTCAAATTGGACCCATTAATATTATTAATTGAGACATATAATATTTTTGGTTATTAAGGACAATAAGTTAAGTATTATAAAAAGAAAAAGGAAAAGAGAGAAAGTTAGTAAGAGAATTGGAAAGAAAGAAAAGAAAGGAAGAGAGAGAAAAGGAGGAGAAGGAAAAGGAGAAGAGAAAACCTAGAGCTTAAATCCATCATTCTTCATCATCCTTCCGTCGAATCGGCTCATTCTTTCCGCCAATCTTCAACTCTCGAGGTGGGTTCTTAGTTAGAAGCTTTTATCTTTGATTTTGGTTGAGTTTTAGAGATTTTGTGGGTTAGGGTTTTATTCGAAAATCTAAGAAATTGAAAGTTTAACGGTTAAAACTCGATTAAAACTCAACTATAATACTCCCATTATGTCTATGATCATGTTTGGCTATGTTTTTCTGTATTGGTTGATGTTTGGAGTTGAGTTGGGCTTGGAAGAGTTGTTTCCCATAAGCCTGGAATTTCCTGAACTGGTATAGCTCGCTCAGCGAGCAGTTCCTCGCTCAGCGAGAAATCCAGAAGATTTTTCGCTCAGCGAGCTGAGGGCTCGCTCAGCGAGACCTGTAGGTTTCAATTTTGGTATTTAATTCATAACTTTTGATCCGAGTATCCGTTTTTAGCATTCTACATATCAATTCGAAGCTAAAAACATGAACTATCTTTTGATACCGAAAAATGTTATTTTTACCCGACTTTTACCCAACATTTCCGATTAACCATAATTATGTTAGTTAAGGAATTGTGGTAATTATGTTAGTTGTGAAAGTTGTGAAAATATGCGATAATTGTGAGCATTGAATGGAAATAGAGACAATGAGATAGTTTAATGATGATAATTAGACTAGAATGTTAGAGTTATATGTTTGAAAACTATATAACCAAAAGTATAAAGGATGGAGGAAGAGTTTGGAAATCTTACCATAAACCAATAATGTGGCCTAGTATTGTAACTAGAAATCGTTAGATGGTATGACTTGTGAGATGCTTAGGTTCATCCTTGGTCGTTGCGAATCTATGATGCGTTATACGCAGTATCCTCTGATAAGTCTTGAGTAAGTCTTGAGGTGGGTATTACACTGAGTCCCACGAGAAACAGATGATAAGTCTTGAGGTGGGTATTACACTGAGTCCCACGGGAATCAGATGATAAGTCTTGAGGTGGGTATTACACTGAGTCCCACGGGAAGCAAATGATAAGTCTTGAGTTGGGTATTACACTGAGTCCCACGGGAAGAAAATTATAAGTCTTGAGGTGGGTATTACACTGAGTCCCACAGGAAGGAAATGATAAGTCTTGAGGTGGGTATTACACTGAGTCCCACAGGAAGAAAATGATAATTCTTGAGGTGGGTATTACACTGAGTCCCACAGGAAGCATGGTTTAGGCTTGAGGTGGGTATTAAATTGAGTCCCACGTGAAGTGTCGAGAATGTTATATGGATATTCCATCTTGTTTTGTTTCCTTATAGAGAAGTGACCTTAGGCTTTAGATGGGTGTTACACCGAGTCCCATGAGGAGTAAAAAGTAATATCCTAGCTAGTGATAGTAGGATTTGTAGTACTCTTGGACGTGGTTCCAACGAGAGTGAGGCTTGTGAACTCAGGGTCGTTTTCCTCGAATAAAGACTTGAGCTAGGTTTTGATAGAATCCTTAGAGCCGAGAGAACTCTAAGATAGGGAACCCACTGAGATGTTGTTATCTCACCCCACTATTGTTGTTACTTTTCAGGTTCCTATGCAGGTTTGATTTACTAGTGGAGCTATGCTCGAGATGTTTCAAGTGAAGCTTAATTTAGTCTTCCGCTGTGTGTTTCTGTATCTTTGTACAATAGTGGATATTGTATTGTTCTTAGCTTTTTTTAGTATGATTTCTATGTCTTGTGCCATATTTGTATAGTTTTAGAATTGGACGAGAATGTGAATTATACTAGTAGGTATTTATGATGGTGTCAGTACCAAAAATTAACACTGTATGATATTATTCTAGATATATATTATATGGGTGTTACAGGAAGAATCACTGTTTATTATTTAGATATGATGATTTGATAATGATAGGTATTTGGGGTTTTGGTGGGGTTTTGATGGGATTTGCGATAATTGGGTAAATTCTAATGAGTTAGGATTAATGATGTTGTTCTTGATGTTATTGATAATATTTTGTATGTTATTGTTGATAAATGTTGTTGGGATTATATGTGATTTTCGTGCACTATAAGACTGATTTTTGGGGAGTTTTTGGTGCTGGTATGCTAGAAAATCATAGTGCAGGAAATTTGTCCCGTGCTCGCAGGGCCGGGCGGTGGAATTGTGATGTCAGGCGGTGTAGGGTCGGGTGGTGTGAGAGGCCTAGAAGGGAATGTTTCTCGATTTTTGGTATTTTAGGGGAATCATGGGCCTCATGGAGCGTTGGGCGGTGCATGAGGCCTATCAATGCTATTTTTTCTTCTTTTATTGTTTCCATTGTTGTTGCTTATTGTTTTTAGTCTTGTTGATGATGTATGATTATAATGTTGTATAGTTGGATTATTTAGGATGATGATTTATGGATTAAGAGGATTAATTTTCGGGGAGATGAATGATGGTGTAACTTGATGAGTGCGTGGCTGTTTTAACTTGAAACTTTAAGAATTCGTAACTCGAGTTGTAAGTGTCCAATTGATGCGTAGTTCAGATTGTTAGAAAACTTATGTAATATAATTTCTTATAAAAATACTTTCAGTACTTTCGGTATGCAGATGGTTGATTTGTACATGTCGAGTTATGTTGTTTAGGGAAATGTGTGTAGAGACTTGGTATAATTGGAGAACAATGATGTCCTATGTCGGGTGATAATAGTGATGATATTAAGGTATTAGGGATGATGACATAGACGCGTAGGTACTGTGATAATGTCGTGGTAGTGGCGTCCGATGATTGGGCAATGATGATGGTGTGTTGTTAAATTAGATAATGTTTATGTGATGATGACTATGTATTGATGCTTATTTGATGCTGGTTATGTATGGATGCTTATGTGATGATATTTATGTGTTGATGTTATTATGATGATTTTGACAAGTATTAGAGATGTCGTTTAAGGATGCTATAATGAATAAAAGATGAGGTTCATGTTATGATGTTTGTACATGCTATGTGATGAACATGATGATCAAATGAATTACGATGATTTGGTATTGAAATGAAGCAATAATGCTATATTATGATGTCTATGATTGTTATATGATGATGATTATATGTTGATAGATTATATGACTAATGCATAGATGTTGTATGTTGAGTTTTATGATGAATTTAACATGAATGCTGATGCAAATGTCGATTATGTTAAAGTTGTTGCATCATTGCATTCATGGCATACCTATGATGTTGGAGGCTTTGATCTCATTGTGTGGATCAGGGTGACGTTGTGTTATGTTGTGCTCCCTGAGCGGAGGATTGATAGTGAGTGTCTATTACACGTTGATTGGTACCATTGCATGATTTTATGACATTGCATTTCATGCTAAGTGGCATTGCATAGTTGCATATCATTGATGTTGATGACGTGTTGATATTCCTATTATGTTTTAGTTGATGATGTGTTGTTGTACTATTTATTTTCTTTTGTTATATTATTATAAGGAATTATGATTTCTCATCCTGCTTGTTTGAATGTTGCCTCTACGCGGGTAACGTGCAGATAACCAAGATTAGTTCATGGTGCTTGAAGAGTTAGCTTTGGAGTCAGTTTATTCAATTTTCGTTGTTTAGAGGGTGTCTTGCTCTGATATGTAACACCAGAAGGGGAACGCTTGAATGGATTTTATGTTGATTAGTTAGAAGTATTTAATGAGATTTACATGCCGATTTTACCTGATAAAAATTGTTGACAATGACCAAAGGGTCTTGATATTTTGATGAAATAAAGGAAATTATATTTGAAATTATGATTCCGCTATGTAGTTTAGATTTAATTGTTAATATTACCAAAGAATGAGTATTTTAAATGTTTTGAAAACCCGTGTTACATAGCAATATGTTTTAAATGATGTTTTATGAAGTAAATGTGACGCCTTTCTAAGTTGAACTCTGATTTAATTGATTATTTCTTTATGTATTTTACTTGGGGTTAGAAGTGTTTTACATTAGTGGTATCAGAGTAGGTTGGTCCATCCGGCCAGTTTGTCTAATATTGTTTGTTCCTTAGTACGCGACATGTGTGTGAAACACTGTCGGTACTTACTGGTTTTCTAACCATTATCTTCTGGTGTAGGTTCGAAACAAGTGTGGGAGAAGTTTTCTCTTATCTATGTTTTTTTAGTAGTGGGATGTTGACTCGATGTGTAGTGAATTGCATGGGTGCAGATGTTGTTAAGACGGTGTTGTTCTTGATTTTGGAGGAGATGCTGAGATAAGGCTTATGGTAACTAAGGATTTATGTCGTGGGTAGCTTAGTGAACAAGATTCAAGGACCTCTATTGTAGGTTGGTAAATATGGTTATGCCCATCATGATTATCGTCTATCTATTGACAAATTGAGGACCTGATAACCCTTAATCACTTGTTGATAGTAGACAAAATCTTGTTGGATGTAATAAACATGTTTTTCCAGATTTAATGGTGTGTAAGGTGAATTTGACTGGAGTTGCGTTGAGTGCTTATAGATGGGTTTAATGAGTTGATGCAGTTGTTATATTTGGAAATTAAGCGAATTCAAGTTTCTTGTTTATCAATCAAGTTGGAATGTGTTAAGGGAGAACGACCGGGTATTATTGATGGTTAATTCTCAGGATGAAACCATGTGTTGAATAAATGGATGAGTGAACCTTTAATGAATGTAAGATGCTAGGACCTACAAATAAGTGTTATACAATCATAGGATTTTGAATTACGAAACTGGAGCTTTTTACTGGATCGAATTCGGAGGTACCAAATATTTGAAATATTGTAACTTGAGTTTCATAGGTCTGTTGATGCGACGTTTGAAATGTTGGTAAGTTGAAAGGAGGAACTACATTATGATGAGATTAAGTGATTGATTTAATGCATGATTCCATTACCTATGTGTTTATGAGTTTAATTTATCACATGTTGCTATGCTACGACATGTTATTTGATGAAAAGCATGATGTTGATTATGAAGTACTATTGTAGTGATTGGGTAATGTTGTTGTTGTGACATAAATGAGGTGACTATAGAGAATAGATAAGGTAGCTCATTTGGTGATAAAGTGAGAATTTAAGGATATTGCGAAGACACTTTGATGTCGTTTGGTGTATCCAATGCATCCGGTGTGTTCGGGGAGTATATGAATAGGATTTTTCACGAGTATATGGATAAGTTGGTTGTTGTTTTCATTAACAATATTTTGAGGCACTCTAAATTCGAAGAGGAACATATAGAGCATTTGCGAATTTTGTTGTAAGTATTGAGAGAAAGGAAGTTGTATGCCAATTGTTAAAATGTGAGTTTTGGTTATAGGCAATAATTTTTCTTGGCCATATGATTTCTAGTGGTGGTATAGTTGTTGATCCTTCTAAGATTGATGTTGTGTTATGGTGGAAGATTCTGAAGTCTACTACAGAAATAAGAAGTTTTCTGGGATTGGCAGGATACCATCGTAAGTTTATTGAAGGCTTTTCTATGTTGGCATTACCTTTGATGCAATTGACTCAAAAGGGGGTCAAGCTTATGTGTGGAATGTTGCATGGGAAGAGAGTTTTGTAGAACTGAAGAAGAAATCGATGACTGCTTCGATATTGATTTTGCTCAATCTGAGTGAGTCTTTTGTGGGGTATTGTGATGTGTCTAAGATGGGTCTTGGTGGTGTATTAATGAAAAATGGTGTGCTTATGTTTCAAGATAATTGAGGATTCATGAAAAGGAATTATCCTTCGTGCGATTTAGAATTGGAAACTGTGGTGTTTGTGTTGAAAAATTTGGCGATATTATCGTTTTGGCTTTAAATTGATGTGTTAAGCGATCGTGAAAGCTTGAAACATAAGGCAGGGAAGGTGATTGAAATTATTGAAGGATTGTGAATTTGATTTGAGTTACCACCCTGGTAGAGTAATTATGGTGAATGATGCTTTTAGTAGGATCTAGTTACCTATGTTGGTGTTTATGGTGAAAGAATTGGAAGTGATCGAGTAGTTCTGAGATCTGAGTTAATATGTGAGGAGACTCGTGACAGTGTAAAGTTGGGTATGTTGACACTAACTAACAGTATTTTAGAAGAGATTCGGTGGGTCAAAAATATGACTTGAAGTTGGTTGATCAGTCGACCTTAATTATCCAAGATAACAGAGGTGAATTCCGAGTTAATGGAAATGGTGTATTGATATTCTGAGGTAGAATGCATGTTCCAAAATTTAAGACAAGTATTTTAGAGGAAGGACATCGAAGTAAATTGAGTATTTATCCTGGTGCTACAAAGATGTATCAGGAATTATAGAAGCTATTTTGATGGTCGGGTAGGAAAAAGAGGAATTATTCAAATTGAGTGATGGTGAATGGATTGTATAAATCAACTTATTATTACTGATGAAGATTAAGAATTATATGCAGCAATTAGCTGAGATGTACATTGAGGAAGCTATAAAGTTATTGGGGATGGAGATCCAAGATTTTGTCGAGGTTTGGAAACTTGCAGGGTGCTTTAGACATTAAGTTGAGGTTGAGTTCTACTTATCATCCGCAAATGAATGGTCAAACAGAGAGGAGTATCCAACTTGGGAGGGTTTGTTGATAGCTTGTGTGTTGGACTTGGGGGAACGAAGATCAAATGAGGGAGCCGTATCTGACTTTTTTTTCTTCAGATAATTTTCGAGGACGAAAATTCTTAAAGTGAGGGAGAGTTGTAAGGCCCTAAAATTCATAATTTTAATTATTGGTAATTATTTATGAATATATAGCATGTTGTGATGTGTTTTGGTATTATTATGATGAAATTGTTAATTGATAAGATTAAATGGATATTATGAGTTTATTTAGTTGAATATTATTGTTTAATTAAATAAAAGATGTGTTAGAGGTATGAAGGGTATAATGGTATTTTGTTGAGGATTGGTGGGAATAAGATGGGAAGGTGTAATTATGGTCCTAGGGGTAAGATAGACAAAAAGGAAGTTGGGAGTTTTGGGATACAATCAGTTTACATGATCCTGTTCGAAGGAGAAGAGAGAGAGAGAGAGAGAGAGAGAGAGATAGAGAGAGAAGAAGGAGAAGAGGATATGGTTGAGATTATCCAAGAGGTGATCAAAGGAATCTAGATTTAATAAGATATGGGGAGAATTACTATTTATTATTTTGATATGATGATTTGATAATGATAGGTATTTGGGGTTTTGGTGGGGTTTTGCGATAATTGGGTAAATTTTAATGAGTTAGGATTGATGATGTTGTTCTTGATGTTATTGATAATTTATTGTATGTTATTGTTGATGAATGTTGTTGGGATTATATGTGATTTCCGTGTACTATAAGACTGATTTTTAGGTCTAGTATGGCAGAAAATCATAGTGCAAGAAATCTGTCTCGTGCTCGTAGGGATGGGCTATGGAATTGTGCCGCCGGGCGGTGGAATTGTATTGTCGGGCGGTGCAGGGCCGGGTGGTGGAATTGTGCCGCCGGGCGGTGCAGGGTCGGGCGGTGAGAGAGGCCTAGCAGGGAATCTTGCAATGCTGTTTTGAGGGGAATCGTGGGCCTCGTGGAGCGTCAGGCGATGCAGGAGACCTAGTGTAAACACCCCAAATTTGCCCTCACTTTTTTCTCACACCATGGCTTATGATCTCATTTTGCATAAACATCCCATTGCATCTCAAATTATATAAACAACTTCATCAAATCATTGCATGACTGCACAATTAGGGTTTTGTGATCAGGTGAATCTTAGAAGTGATCTGAGCAATCTCTGAGGCCTTTAAGCATGCCAAGAGGGTCCATGAGGGGTCTATGGTCTTATTATATCTCCAAGGATGATTGGAAGTCACAAAATGTTAAAGGATTGCACAGAAGTCCAGGCAGAGCTAGGGTTTTCCTGCACAAAAGACCAAAATTATGGTTTTGGGTATGAGGCCCTTAACCTCAAAATTTTTGGTCACTCTTGATTCTAATGGTCTTAATATGTTATAAGGATCATGTGTACCAAATTTGATGAAGAAATTCACTATGGAAGTCATCTGATCATTGGGTAACTTCTTGAGCAAGTAAAGTCAAAATCAGGGCATCCAAGGCCTATATCAAGGGTACCAAAGGGTCATCATCATCATTTTGAGTCTCTATGAACTTTATTTGATCATTGAAGTGGTTGGAAGTTCACAAAGTTGAAGAATTTTGAGCCAAATGCAAACTTGCTATTTTTGGAAATGACTTGTAATGGAAACCTTCCATTTTAGGAAAGATATTCAACCTATTCTTTCATGACCAAAAATGCTTCAAATGAAAATCCCTAAACATGAAATTTGTAGATTATGTCTTCCCATTTTCAAAAAGTACAAGAACATGTCTTGATTCATCCTAGAACTCAAGATATGACCTTTCAAAGTTGGCAAAAATCCTATAATTTTCAAGTGTGCACCAAAGAGGGATTTTTGCAATTTCACTTGCCAAGCAATTTCATGAACTCTAATCAACTTCTAAACAACATACCAATATAATACAACACATTTTGATCAAGATTGCACCAAAAATCACAGGATTCTACGCCTTGCACTTCAAGAAATTCCAAAGAGGGAAATTTGCAAAACCTATAATATCTCTTAATCCAAGTGATCCAGCTGCACAAACTCAATCCAAGGGCCATCCATGAACTCAGCTGAGGCCAGACACCCCTTCAAATATCTTTTGCCATGGCCCATGCTTGTGGTACAAAAACTTTTGACTTTTTTCAATTTGCCCATACCAATCAAACTGTGCCACTTCAACTCCTCTGGCCAATCAGGACATCACATACAAGCCTCAAGGAGCTCATTTCATAACACACATTGGCCTGAATCATCCCATAAGATGAGATTGCAAAAAATCCCCAAAACCTTCATCTCTTCGAATCTGATCACACAAGTCACAAACCTCAAAACAAACTTCACCAATCATCTCCAAGTGGTCCATAGAACACAAAGCACCCTTTAAAAAGCCTTGAAACATAGCCAAACAAAAACACGATTTCTGGTGCAGAGGAGCTGTATCACTCAAACCAAGCCACATAAACGTGTTCTAAGCATTGCAACATCATCAGGGAGTTCATTGGAGGAGGATTGAACATTGAAAGAGGCGAAAAAGCTCAAGGAGTGAAAGCTTCATCTCAGGTAGTTCATCCAAATTTTTTTTCCAGAAGCTTTGTTTTATGTTTTAGAAATGTTCCCCATGCTCCCCTGATCATACTGCACTTGTTGTTTTTGAAAATGGTGAAGAAATGAGCATGAACCGTATGTCTGAAATTTTTGACCTAAAATATGTTTGCTTTGATTCATGCTGGTTCTTGAAAATAAATTATTTTTGGTGTTGGATTCTTGTTTAATGATGTTCATAGATCATTTCTGGAGATTTTGGTGAGGTTTCATGGCCTATGGTAGAAGTTAGGTTGAGGGTGTCGCCGGAGAAGATGACCGGAGCTTGCTCCGGTCACCTGAAAATGTTTAGGGTTTGATTAGGGTTAGTTTTCCAGATTTAATATGGACCCTTGGATCTGTTTTAATTATGCACGTGAATGGCTAGGATTAGATCATTAAAACCCTAATCTAATTAATTAAATAAAAAATGTTTAATTAATTATAAAACAATTTAATTAACCATAATGAATCCAGGCCCTCCATTCACGCACGCAGTCAACTAATCTCCCTCATGTTTGAATCTGGACCATTGGATTTGCATACTTCATTATTATTTCATTTTATTTTCATTTTATTACATTTTCTTTCACATAATTATTTAAAATACCAAAACACTTTCAAAAAATCTCAAACTTTGCATTTCTGTTTCAAATAATTTTCTCAACCTAAAAACATTTTTTATTTTAATTATTGCGTTAAAAAAGTATTTTTAAAATATTTAAATGTTTTATTTAATTAATTAATTGATTTTAATTAATTAAATATGCATTTATGTTTCTAAAAATCACCAAAAAATTCATGAAGCATTATTAAACATTTAGAAACGTTTTAAAACTCACCATACAAATTTATTTTTAGGTTTGATCACATTTTCACAATTTTCTTTGAATTAGGGTTCATAAAATTCTTATTTTTTAACCCTAACTTAAAAAATTCATTTCTGCCTAACCATGATGAGTTTGAACTTGATTCTTTTTGAATTGTTTCTCATATTGCATCTATTTTCTAGGTTATTTATCTCATATTTTTGCATTGTATTTTTAATTTGATTTGCATTTTCCCTTTAGAATCACCCAAAAACCCTAGTTAACTTAGGAAATCCATAACTTTGCCTATGGTTAACTTAGGAAATCCATAACTTTGCCTATGGTTAGCTTCTGCCTATGGAAATCCATAACTTTGTATGTGATTAGGGTTTGTTTGAGTTCAATTTAAATTTTTTATCATGATGAATGCTTCTGTTTTGGTCATATGCATCTCATGATGCTTTAAAACCCTAATTTTGCATCTTCATTTGCATTCTTCTTTGCATATCATGAACTTATGAACTTTTCATTCCATTCCATTATTTTGTATGTCATCTTAGACATCTTAGGACATGTTTGAAACATTTCTTGATCATTGTTGCATCATTTTGACATGATTTGCATTCATTTTGTTTCATGAACTTCTATGTGTTTTCATGCTCCTAACATGCCCCATTTGCACTCATTTTCTTGTATGATCATACACATGACATGTTTATGCCTTTGCATAATTTAATGCACCATTTGAATTGAATTTACACTTCTGGTTGTGTTCTTTGCACCTTCATATGCTTTGTTTCCCTTTGCATTTGCATCTTATGCATCTTGTGCTAACATTTCAGGAACTTTTGGTAAGTTGTCCGGGAGGTGGATTTTCCTTCACCTCCCACCTCTTATTTCCTTTGCATTTGCATCCTTTAATTGTCTTTGGAGTGAACTTGCTTCACTTGTGTTTCTCTTGTTCCTTCTTTTCTCCTAAGTTACTTATCTTCTTCAGGAAGTAAGTAACTTATTCTCTCCTCTCTTCTCTTTTCATCTGCTTCCCTTCCTTGGGGGCCTTGAAGACCTTTTCTCTTAAGCCTCACAATCCATAGGATATCCAAGCATGATAATTTTTAGGGTGGTGTATAGTTTCCCCTATATTTGTACCTTTGAGTCTCCTTGAGTCTCTATTCTCATCTCTTAATCAGAGGCTAAACTCTTAAAGCTTTAGGACTTTGGAATTAGGGTTATGCATGTATCCTTATCTTAGGATGGAGTGTATAACTTTAATCCTTAGTGTTAGACCTTTAATTTGTTTACACCTCTTAATAAAAACACATTAATAATTACTAAGACTTTATCTTGTAACTTGGGCCTTACATTAGGGTTCTAGCTCTTCCTTATGGTTAAGAGGGACTAACCCTAGTGTTTAATGGACAAGTCCCCCTCAAGTTGTCTTACAAACCATAAAATCCACTTCTTAGTCTCACCCTTTAATTAAAATCCATTTAATAAAGGTTTTTTATATAATGAATTTAATCCCTAACCATGGATTAAGTTGAGGTATCTTCCTCAGCTTAAGTGTGCTCATATATCATCCTTCTCTTAGGATGGTGTAATGAGTTCACTAATCCTTGATTAGAGATTAAACTCATTACTTAACACTAAACAAAAACCCAAAAATACCTAATAATTACCAAGTAGGTTTATGATCTTAATCCTAAATTATCATGGTAATTAAGTTGAGATTCTTATCTCATGCTTAAGTAGGCTTATTATCTCTAATCAGGGGTGATATAATGAGTTTATGACCCTTGATTAAGGCTTAAACTCATTATCTTATGCAAAACACCAAAAACAATAAAAAATTGAAAACATAACAAACAATAAACGTCTCCTCCAGGATTCTTTTCTCATCACACTCACTCTGAAAATGATAACTTGCTTCTTCCGTCTATTGCAAAACAATTAGCACTCGAGCCAGACGAGTCATACACTTGAGCATAGACAAGCAAGCAGTTCAGACAAAAACACTATGTCTCTTTGATTCGAACTACGGTGTTCTGACTTCCTCATTGCACGAGAGGATATGTAGGCATAACTTAACAGTTATCAAACATAAGTCTCTGTGTCTTCCCCCTCTTTCAGCTTTCTTTTTAAGCCTTAGTTCCTTAGAAATTCACACCTTTTGCACTGACACCTGTACTTTCTTTCCCTAACTTTTGCACACAGATAACATATACACCTACCCCTTTAAACACAATCTCGTAAGCATGGATCCTGTCGAGTACGAAGGACGATCTGGGTGCTAATACCTTCCCAGGTCGTAACCAAACCCCTTTCTCAGTTTATTTGGTTCACAACTGTCTTATACATACCCTTCCAGGTTTATGCAGCATTACCTTTCCTTCCGGATAAAAATGCCTAGCTGGCGACTCTATTCAACCTCAACCTCCAACATCACTGACAGTTCGCGTTTTCACCGGGATGAAAATCCGTGGAGTGATAGCTTGGCGACTCTACTGGGGAATCTTATCCCTTTGCAACCAGGGCTTCTGGTTCTTTTTGTAGGTTTCTCCTAGCGCTTGTTTGATTTGTGTTTATGGGGGTGTTATATGCTATGTGTGCTTTTTGTTTATTTTCTTTATTTATTGCTTTCTGTACAGCTTTATTTACTGCTTTCTGTACAGCTTTATTTATTGCTTTCATTTACTATTTTTATGCATTTCATATTATTATCATATCATATTTGTGCTGGATTTGTTGGTTTGCCTTGGTGGAAGGGGTATTCCAGTGAGAAAGGTCCAACACAAAGGCCTGAGTGACAGTCATAGGATTAGAGTGGCTTCATATTCTTTCCCATTCCATTTCGGTCTGGTGCAGGAATATGAAACACGGTTCAGACATGGGTTTCTTCTTGAGAACTCTGTGCTACAGATTTCCTGTAGTACTAGGGCTATCTGGGAAGCCTGCTAAGTCTGGATGACCTTTTAGATGACCTTCAACATCTGAGGTGAATTAGAGGAGGGTCCTTTATGATTAATGTAAACATTGTACCTCCGGGTTAGAAGTGTTTACACTTCTCATAATAGATCCAAGTCTGAAGATCCTTGTTCTAGAACAATACCTGTGAGTGGGTGGGGTTGTTTACAGGTTTGCAGGAAGCCTTGGCCTCAACATACCCTGTTACTGATATTGTTTTAAGGTTACACTATTTTTGGACTAATCTTATGAAACCCTGGACTTGTGACTCTTTATTTGAGTCCCCCACCCGGTTACTGGTTCTCAGACCTTCATCCGGACTTATGAACACTCATGGACCCTATCAAAAGAAAATGACAAATCCAGCACCTGATCACAAACCCTTGCATATCATTCTGCATACATCATTTTGCATCATTTTTAACATTTGTCTATTTGTTTTATAGGGTATCCACATCATCTTTGGTTTGGTTTTAACTGTTCTTCTGCTCAGCCATCTTCATCAGTTATTTTCATTAGAGATCTTCTTCAGCTGATATCTTCTCCAGTTGTCTTCATCAGTTATTTTCTCCAGTTATCTTCATCAGCATCCATTGTCAGTATGGACTTAACAAGGAAAAGCAACATCACATACCATTTCTTTGAGTACCCTCTGGCAGGCATCAGGAAGATTCAGGCTCTCATCACTCCTGATCATGTCTCTTTATTCAGAGAACATTATGGTGGTATTATGGACATGATCATAGACTTGGATGCATCACAGAGGAGCATGATTCACACTTGCCTTCAGTTTTATGACCCTCCTCTTAGATGTTTCACTTTCCCATACTTTCAGATAGGTCCTTTGTTGGAAGAGTTTTCCATGTTGTTAGGTGTCCCTATCAGAAGAGGAATTCCTTTCAATCCTTAGATGACTGCTCCTAGGAATGAAGACATAGCTAAGGCTTTACATTTGGAAGTCACTATCATTGATCAGCATATGAGCACCACGGCTGGAATCCTAGGCCTTCATTTGGACTTCTTAATCACCCAGGCCACCAGCCATGCTGCAACAGGGAAGTGGGAAACTGTTCGTGCTCTCCTGGCCCTTAGTATATATGGAATCATCTTGTTTGCAGACGAGCCTAAGTTTGTAAGCAAGAATGCTATCCACATCTTCCTGCTGAAGAATCCAATTCTTACCTTGTTAGGAGATTTCTACTACTCAATGCATCAAAGGAATGAGAAACAGAGGGGAAAACTAGTCATATGTTGTGCACCTCTCTTCTACTGTTGGTTATTGAGACACATGCCGAAAACAGAAGCTTTCCTGAATCCTCATCAGTCAAGGAATTGGGCTAAGAGAATGATTGCCCTTACTTCATAAGACATCAGATGGTGTACTTAGAGCACCAAGGGTCGGGACTTAATTACAAGCTGTGGACAATATCATAATGTACCCCTTATTGGAATGAAGGGTTGCATCAACTACAATACTTTGCTTTTCAAAAGGCAGTTAGGGTATGCCTTAGTACATCCACCAAGAGAGTAGGACTTAGCAGAGACCCTTTACTGTGATGTTCAGAATAATCATGCCACCATCCGACAAGCAGCCTGGGCTTGGGACCACATACAGACAAAAGGGACTGCTATTCTTGGCAAGTGTAACAACATAGCTTCAGCTTAGTACATTGATTGGTCTCGCATCAGAGGACAGACCACCCGTATGCCATTCACCCTGGAAGATGTGCCAGGGCCATCATCAGTAGAGCCCATAGCTACAGTGAGTCTGGAGGAATTTGATAAGCTGAAAGAGAGGAATACCCAGCTTTCTGAAGCTCTGAAGAAGACCCTTTGGGAAAGGAATGACGGTCGTCTGGACATTGAGAGGTTAGAGAAGCTCTAGATCGAGCATATGATTAAGATAGAAAAGACAGAGGACTTCATCAGAAAAGCTCGAGCAGGGGGATTAGTATTGAAGAATGCTTGCAAAGAAGCTAAGATTTAGAAGGCCAGAGCTGAGCACTACCTAGAAGAGAGTCAGGCTAGATGGATCAGGATCAATGAAGCTCGTATGCAAGAAGATCAGAAGACACAGGCTAGGATAGAGCAGCTGGAAGCTAATAAGATGAAGAGTCAGAAAGCCTTGTTAGCAGCACAGAAGGAAATCTCCGAGTTAAAACTCTGAGCGGGGTTGAAGAGATCAAAAGACCAAGAAAAGTACCAGAAGTTGACAAGTGCCATTGCCACCAGGAACCTTCTTATCAGGACCATCACAGAGCATCCAGGTGGACCAGTGACTGATGCTCTCCTGAAGGAAGTCAAGGAGGATGACTTTGGGCTGGATGTTTGATTTCTTTGTACTTGAATTTTATTTTGGTTGTACTTTATTTCTCATGGTGATTTTTGTTGTATTTCTCGACTTAATTGTATTTTGACCCACCATGGGAACTTGTTGTAATAAAAAACTATGTATCTTTTGCATTTGTAATATATGGTTTATGTATTACCTGGATTTTCTCTTGGACTTCATTTCTCTTCAACATCTTCATTCCCAGAGGTCTGGAAGGTCAAAACCAAAGAACCAAACCGGATACCCTTGGAAGACAAATAGACATAATGCATTGCATACTAACCTCATTCTTTGTTTTGTAGGTGTTTTTGTTGTTATTTTCTCACTTTGCTTTTGTCTCAGGAAACATTGCTCGTATGAGGGTTTTCGCTATCAATAGAGTTCACTGGTATCCAACCAGAAACAACCTTCTGAGCTTATAGATGGACCAAGTTCAACAAGATTTGAATTACGTAAGAACTCAGATGGCTAATGAGAGAACTGAGATGAGGGCTCAGATGAACCAGTTCATGGAAGTAATGACTGGATTGGCTCAGAGCCAAGAAAGATTAAGAGAGTTAGTCGAGCGGAAAAATCCAGAAAAGAATCATCCAGGCACAGGAGGTACTAGTAACAATGATCACGGGAAGCCGCGAACAAATCCGCCAGAGTTTGGGCCCCACCTCAATCCTGAAGTCAATGTTATCAGAAATACCCAAGGAAACACTGGAGGTCGTGTCTTGCAAGAAGACCCTCAAGAAGAACAGTTTACAGTGATTGGTGTTGGGGATGAAGCCTATGATCGTCGTCTAGACAAAGTAGCGGAGAAACTCAGATCTTTGGAGTCCCAAAACTCTTTGGGATTTGATGTAATGGACATGGGTCTGGTTGAAGGAGTCAGGATTCCTCATAAGTTCAAGCCTCCATGCTTTGAAAAGTATAATGGTACCTCCTATCCTCGTACCCACCTGCAATCTTTCTTGGGAAGACTAAAATCTTATACCATGGATGAAAAACTGTGGATGTTATACTTTGAGGATAATTTGACCGGGGCATCACACGAGTGGTATTCTCATCTATCCAGAGCAAATGTCAGAAACTAGAAGGATTTAGCCGAGGCTTTCATATGCTAGTATCAGTACAATTTGGATATGGCTCCCAATAGAACCCTCCTGATAGGTATGTCTCAGTCTTGAAGAGAAAGCTTCAGGGAATATGCCCAAAGATGGAGACAGCTTGCTGCTGCTGTCCAGCATCCTATGTCGGAAAGGAAGATGGCTGACATGTTTATGAACACATTAAAGGGAACTTACATTGACCAACTTGCTGCCTTTTCTTCCACTAGTTTTGCTGATGTAGTTATAGCTCGTGAGAGAATTGAGCGTCTTTTGAAGATGGGCAAAATTTCAGACAATGGTGCTAGTTCCAACAATCCAAGAAAACCTTTCTCGGAACCTCGAAGGACAGGTGAGACCAACTAAATACACATGGGCAGAGGAAGGCCTCAATTCATGCCAAGATCAGTAGTTGTTGTCACCATTCCAGCTCCAGCACCTCAGCAACAATATCCTCAACAACACTTCCCCTAGCAACAACAATTTCCTCCTCAACAGAGATCTTATAATAGCAATAACAATCAGCAACAACGTTCGTTTCAACAAAGGACTTCGCAAATCAACAGGGTTATTGATCCCATCCCGATGCCCTATGCTGCTTTACTCCCACAATTACTGAAGCTTAACTTGATCGAATTAAGGACTCTGGCTCCACCAGATCCCTAGAATCTCCCAAGAAACTATGATATCAACGCCAGGTGTGCCTTCCACTCCAATGCATATGGCCATACAACAGAGAAATGCAGGGCCTTACACATGAAGGTTCAAGATTTGATTGATTCTAAGGCAGTCAACTTTACACCCCCTCCAAGTGTTACCAAGAATCCTATGCCTAGCCATGGTGGGCCTAGGATAAATTCCATTGAGGAGGATCTACCAGTAAGCCTAATTGACAGTGTTGCAAGTATTCAAACACCTCTGGCCGAGGTTAAAGCCCAGCTTTTGAAGTGCCAAGTGTTCCCGGGTTGTGAAGCCCATTGCGAAGCTTGCAAGATTTCTACCAACTGTTGTGCAAATCTAAAGACCGGTATCAACAATCTTATCAAATAAGGCATTTTACAGATTACTTCAACAGTTCTAGCTCCTACAACATCAACAACCATCCTCCTACAACTCCAGCACATATCATTCCATCAGATGTAAGAGATATCATTCCTACAACTTCAACAACAATCATTCCAACAGATTCTTCTACAACATCAACAACCATCCCTTCTTCAACTTCAACAGATATCAGTTCAACACATCCTTCTACAACAACATCACCCATCAATGAAGACATTTCCACAGTTACCATTTACTATGATCTGACAACAATCCACATTCCAGATTCTTTCAACTACTCACATCAACATCTCCATCAACATCAGCAACCTTCATCACCTGCACCATCTCCCATCAGGCCTCCTATCATAATTTATTATGACCCCTAAACTGTCACGACCCCTTCTTCCGCAGCAATCAGTCTGGTTACTATCACGGTGCCTGGACCAGTTCCATATGACAACAGTAGTTCCGTGCCTTGGCACTATGGCTCAGATTTGTATTGCAATGGAAAGAAAGTCACTCTTGATTCTTCAACTTATTCACCAAAGATTGATAATGTAGGGGGAGGCGGAGGCTTCACTCGAAGCAAACGTCTCTCCGCTTCACAATTCCCAAGAGCTAATGCTGAAGCAGAAGTTGCTGCCAAGGCTAAGGGCAAGAGTGTGGTGCCTGTAGAACCTATTGCGAAGGAAACTCAGAAGACATCCTTTGACCAGGATGTAGACGAGTTCATGAGAATAATCAATAAGAGTGACTATAAGGTTATGGACCAGCTCCATCAGACACCCTCCAAAATCTCTATTTTATCACTGCTAATGTGTTCCGAAGCTCACAGGAATGCACTTCTCAAAGTCCTGCACGCAGCTTACGTGCAGGAAGAGATTACAATTAATCAGCTAGAAACGGTGGTTTCTAATGTCAATACCAGCCATGGACTAGGGTTCACCGATGCTGATCTAACTATGGAGGGCCGTAACCATAACAAGGCTTTACATATCACCTTGGAGTGTAAAGGTGTTATTCTTTCTCATGTCTTGGTTGACACTGGGTCCTCGTTCAATGTTCTTCCAAAGAAAGCCTTGGTCAAGATGAATATGATGGTCTTGCACTTTGTCTAAGTAACCTGGTTATGAGAGCCTTTGATGGTTCTAAAAGATCGGTTCTGGGAGAAATTGAGTTGCCTGTGGTAATTGGCCCACATATCTTCAAAACTATCTTCTACGTGATGGACATTCAACCTGCCTACAGCTATTTGTTGGGTCGACCATGGATTCATGCCGCAGGCGCTGTAACGTCGACCCTTCACCAGAAGTTAAAATATGAGTGGGATGGCCAAGTTATCACAATCTGTGGGGAGGAGGACATATTCGTCAGTCATATAGCTACTTACAAGTATATTGAGATGGAGGGAGAGATCCATGAGACAATGAGCCAAGGGTTTGAGGCCCTCAATATCAATGAAGCAACAGATGAAGTGTCTGGAACTTCAATCTCTTCTTATAGGAAAGCTCAGAAGGTTGTTGAAGATGGGAATGCCCAAGGCTGGGGTATGCTGCTGCAAGTTCAGGACAAGGAAGACAAGTTCGGGTTGGGTTACAAATCATCCTGACAGGTCCAAGAGGAGGCTGATGAAGCTCCCACGTTTATCAGTGGGGGATTGATGACCCCAGATGCAATCAACAATGTGGAAGACGAGGCTGAAAGCGACTTCAACCTGGAAAGCTGGATTCGTCCAAGAGTCCTAGGCCAGTAAGTCCTCAACTGGTCTTCCAAGGAAATTATAAGGATTACTACTGCAGAGTAATTATTATTTCCTGTTTAAGCATGCATCAAGTCCTGCATCTTGCCCAAGGTTCCAGGACTCATTTTGTAATAGGGCCATATATGTATTTTGTGCAAATTGAAATTAATGAACAACGGACATCTTTTGCAAACAATCTTTTTCGCTCACTGTCTTTTCATTTTTGTTATTTTCGCACAAAATAATAAATGACAATGTTTTTCTTAATAAACATCATTCACTTTTCTAAATAAGAAAAAATCAATCACTAAAATGAACAAATCACAACCCTTGCAGAGATAATCATCCAGATTGCACCGACAATGACACTGCTATGACCTTGTATAACTTCGACAATCCGATTAATCAAGCAGATGAAGGGGTTGATGAAGACTATGATTTGCCTGAAGAGGTGGCCAGGTTATTGAAACAAGAGGAAAAAGTGATTGCTCTTCATCAGGAGGAGGTTGAAACTGTCAATCTTGGTACCGAGGAAGATGTGAAAGAGGTGAAGATCGGGGCTAGTCTACAAGCTCCAGTGAAAGAACAACTCATCAGTATGCTTAGGGAATATGTTGACGTTTTTGCTTGGTCCTATCAAGATATGCCAGGTTTGGATACAAATATTCTCATGCACAGACTGCCATTGAAAGAAGATTGTCCACCGGTCAAACAGAAATTGCACCGTACTCGCCCTAACATGGCCATGAAAATCAAAGAGGAAGTACAAAAGCAATGGGACGCCGACTTTCTTGCATTAACTAGTTACCCGCCTTGGGTTGCTAACATTGTACACGTACCTAAGAAGGATGGAAAGGTGTGTATGTGTGTCGACTACCGGGACCTGAACAGAGCTAGCCCGAAGAATGACTTCCCATTACCTCACATTAATGTATTGGTGGATAGCACAACTCAGTTTTCGGTTTTCTCCTTCATGGACGGATTCTCTAGATACAATCAGATTAAGATGTCACCTGAAGACATGGAGAAGAAAACATTCATCACACCTTGGGGCACGTTCTGTTACAAGGTAATGTCGTTTGGTCTAAAGAACGCCGGTGCAACATATCAATGGGCTATGGTAACACTATTCCATGATATGATCCATAAAGAAATTGAGTGTTATGTGCATGATATGATTGCCAAGTCCCTTACAGAGGAAGATCATTTGGTGAATCTGCTGAAACTGTTCAAGCGCCTAGGGAAGTATCAGTTGAAGTTGAACCCCAAGAAGTGCACATTCGGGGTACGTTCCGATAAGCTGCTGGGTTTTATCGTAAGTGAAAAAGGAATTAAGGTTGATCCCGATAAACTCAAAGATATTCAGGAAATGCCTGCACCTAAGATTGAGAAAGAAGTTCGAGGGTTCTTAGGTAGATTGAACTACATCTCAAGGTTCATATCTCATCTCACTGCAACCTGCGAACCCTTGTTCAAGCTGTTAAGAAAAGAGCAAACAGTCAGGTTGAACGATGACTGTCAGAGAGCTTTTGACAAAATCAAAGAATATCTGCAAGAACCTCTAATTCTCATGCCTCCAGTCGAAGGAAGACCTCTAATCATTTACTTGACAGTTTTAGAAGAGTCAATGGGGTGTGTGTTGGGCCAGTATGACGGGTCTGGTCGAAAAGAGTATGCAATATACTACCTAAGCAAAAATTTTACCGACTGTGAACAACGTTATTCATTGCTCAAGAAAACTTGTTGTGCTTTAGCGTGGGCTGCTCACTGACTAAGACAATATATGTTGACTCATACTACCTTATTGATCTCAAAGATGGATCCAGTCAAGTACATATTTGAGAAGACAACACTTACCGGAAGGGTTGCCAGGTGGCAAATGATTCTAACAGAATATGACATTCAATATACCTCTCAAAATTCCATCAAGGGCAGTGTATTGTCTGACTATCTGGCTGAGCAACCCATTGATGATTACCAGCCTATGAGATTTGACTTCCCCGATGAAGACATCATGTTCTTAAAAGCAAAAGATTGTGAATAGCCTATTCACACTGAAGGGCCTGACCCAGAAGAAGCATGGACTATGATGTTTGACGGGGCAGTTAATTGCAACGGTCGTGGGATTGGTGCAATCCTTATTACACCTAAAGGGGTTCATATGCCTTTCTCAGCAAAGCTAACCTTTGCCTGCACTAACAACGAAGCTGAATACGAAGCTTTTATCATGGGTCTTGAGGAAGCCAGTCACCTCAGGATCAAAACCTTGAATGTATTCGGAGATTCGACTTTGGTAATCAACTAGACCAACGACAAGTTGTACACTCATCAGGAGCATCTGATTCCCTACCGTGATTATACAAGGAGATTGTTGACCTTCTTCACAACAGTTAAGCTTGAATACATCCCTCGATATGAGAATCAGTTTGCTGACGCTTTGGCTACCATTTCATCCATGATCAAAGTACAAGCTGCTGAATTATGTACCTCGAATTTTGGTATCCAGACTGGACATACCGACATATGTATTCTCTATGGACACTGCTAGTGACAACAAGCCTTGGTACCATGACATCAAATGCTTCTTGGAAACTCAGACATACTCACCTGGGGCATCGTCAAACGATAAGAAGACATTAAGAAGGCTAGCCGAAAGTTTCTTCCTCAATACTGATGTTTCTTTGTACAAGCGAAACTTCGACATGGTCTTGCTCAGATGTGTTGACAAGAAGGAATTAGGCCTACTTATGCACGAAGTACATGAAGGATCTTTCGGTACCCATGTCGGAGGACATGTAATGGCAAATAAGTTATTAAGACCGGGTTACTACTGGATCACAATGGATGCAGACTGTTGTGCTTATGCCAGAAAATGCCACAAATGCCAGATCTACGCAGATAAAGTGCATGTGCCTCCCAATCCTTTGAATGGAATGTCTTCACTTTGGCCCTTCGCTATGTGGGGCATTGATATGATTGGAAAGATTGAACCGACTGCTTCAAATGGTCACAGATTCATCCTGGTAGCCATTGATTACTTCACCAAATGGGTTGAAGCAGCTTCATATGCAAATGTCACCAGACAAGTGGTGGCTCGATTTCTGAAAAGAGATATCATCTGTCGATATGGAGTTCTCGAGCGGATCATTATAGATAATGTTTCCAATTTTAACAACAAGTTGATGGCAAAACTTTTCCGAGACTTCAAAATCCAACATCACAACTCTTCTTCTTACAGGCCAAAGATGAACGTCGTTGTTGAGGCAACCAAGTAGAATATCAAGAAGATTGTGCAGAAGATGGTAGTCACCTACAAAGACTGGTATGAAATGCTACCATTTTCCTTACATGGGTACCGAACCTCTATCAGAAGATCTACTGGGGCAACGCCTTATCAGCTTGTGTATGGTATGGAAGCAGTCCTACCTGTTGAAGTTGAATTACCCTCCTTAAGGGTAATGATGGATGTGAAACTAGATGAAGCAGAATGGGTCCGATCTCGATACAATCAACTGAGCTTGATTGAAGAGAAAAGATTAGCAACTATCTATCATGGGCAGTTATATCAAAAGCGAATGAAAAAAAGCCTTCGATCAAAAAGTTAGACCTCGGGAATACCAAGTGGGAGAACTTGTTCTAAAAAGACTTCTTCCTCCTCATACAGACCACAGGGGAAAATGGACGCCAAACTACGAAGGCCCATTCATAGTAAATAAAGTTTTCTCTGGTGGAGCATTGATGCTCACTACTATGGATGGCGAGGACTTTCTATCTCCTGTGAATTCAGATGCAGTTTAAAAATACTTCGCATAAAAAGACCCGCTGGGCATAAAAACAGAATGTAAGTCCAGGAAAAAATAGGGCATCCCGACGAGTCAAAAAACAGAATAAAAGACTCGGGAAAAAATAAGGGAAAACCTGAAAAAAAATGTACACCCGCTGAGTTGAAAAGCCACATCGGACGACTCAGGCAAAAATGGGTATCCCGGTGGATTGAAAACCCGAAAGGGCGATCCACACAAAATCAAGGAATAAGCGAAAAACTACAGTTCTGAATTTGTCTGTATCACTCACATAACATGGCAAGCTTCGAAAGGATAAAGCGTCGGTCAAAATCAACCTTTTTCAGAAAGAAAGATAAGAAGAGTGTTCAGGTCATACGGGTCATAGCAAAAAAAGCTCACTGGAGAGTCATCTTCAACATTGCCAACACTTTTATTTTCTCAATTTACATCCTCTCCTCCTTTCAGGGGATTCACTTCTTTGACTGTGCTTTCCTATTCAGGGCACATAAATCAATAAAATCAGAATATTCAGTCACACTTTGTTTTTACCTTTTGTTTTTGTTTGCAAAATGTCTAGAGTTCGTAATACACAATTTGCATGAAAACATATAGGCCATTTTCATCAAATGCTTGCAAGAAATATGAATTCTTAAGCAAATCTAACTCCTATGACGGAATCCGGTTTAGGATACCTCGAAACACTTGTACGTTTCCTTTGTCTTAACAAGGTGCATGTACTCAAGGCAGACAATCTTTCACAGGATGGGGCATATAACACATTTTCCCCAGCCAAGACAGCAATCACATTATCAGTAGGACTCCTTGACATAAGTATTTCCTCGTGAAGTTTTTATCCCCCCAGAGGATCCCTTGAGAAATTCATCAATCCCCAGCGTATCGCTTGGACGTAGGAGTTACAGCAGATTACTTCCCAGAAGTTCTCTCCTCCCTAAGCAGGAACACCCGAGCAATGCCCGAACTTCTTTTCCTCCGCAGAGTTGCTCTCTCCTCAGTTATACACCAAGACTTTCTCATCCTCAGCTAAGTTGTCAGGGTCTGCCATTCCCCATCAGAGTTGCCAGGACTTTCCTTTTCCCCGACTGAGTTGCCTGAACTGCTCACCCCAGCAAGTTGCCAGAGCTTCCCTTTTCTTCAGCTAGTCGCCAAGGTTTTCTCCCATCCCTAGTATGTCGCTAACAAGACTTTCTCCAGTAGAGTCGCCCGAGAACATTCCTCCCCAACATGAGGTTTCCCCAAGTAGAAGCTTCCCCAGCAGGGATCCCCACAGGTTTCCTTGGAAAGGTCGTTCAGTGGTCCTTTCTCCCTGCAGATCAGCAGTTGATCTCTCTCCCCAGCGGAATTCTCCCTCCAGACAGATTGCCCAGAGATCTTTCTCCTTGCGGGATCCAGATCTCGGACCGGTTTTCTCATTTGCATAATCATAGCATTCACATCCTTTTTCCCCAAACTAAGCGTAGAATTCCGTCTAATATGGAGCATTACGGAAAAAATCAAACATTTGCATAATCATAATCCAAGTTCGAGCCAGTCACCGACAAATATCAAAATTACTTCACCAGCAATATATAAAACTCATATCCCCTGAAGATAAAATCCAAAACATCCCCTTTGCACTTTCAAATACAGATGCCTATTCATATTTATACATGCTCTTTTCGACACTCGTCCGTGTCATCTTTCCCCAGTAAAGTCTCCATAATCCTTTTGATTTTCGTCCATATCTCACTTATACAGAATTCTCAAACACTTGTTCATACTTGTACATACTTATACAGAAGTCTTTGACACTCGTCCGTATCTTGTATATATCATTCCTCAGCAGATCAAACACTCATTCGTGTTCCTTGCTTAACCGATTGGTACTCGTCTGTATCATCATCCTTAAACACGTGTCGGTGTTTGTGTCCACCGATACTCGTCTATACCATGGTTCTAAGGATGCTCGTCCGCGTCTTTGGTCTATACACACTGTCCAACACTTATACCTTTTATTTTAAAAGCGTAAGCACTCGTCCGTGTTTACATCCCCACAGAAACAAAACAACTTTTTCTATCCGGCATTTGTCCTATGTCATGTTACTTTCGGCAGCCGTCCCCTTCCAGGTGATCGTCCTTCACATTTGGATTACCATCCCTCATCCTTTCCCCAGTGGAGTCCCCATTGTTGGAACCTTCTATCCGTCATTCGTCCTATGTCGCGATATTTTTGGCAGTCGTCCCCTGCCAGGTGATCGTCCTTCACCGTTTGATGACCGTCCCTCATCATTTTACCTGATGGACGTCCCCATCGTTTATCTTTGTTATCCGACATTCATCCTATGTCGAGATAATCCCCTAAGAGCAGTCGTCCCCTGCTAGGTGATCGTCCTTCACCTCTTGATGATCGTCCGTCATCATGCTTGTCCGATGGCCGTCCCCATCGTTGATCTTTTCTATCCGGCATTTGTCCTATGTCGTGATAAAGAGCAGGCCGTCCCCTGCTAGGTGATCGTCCTTCACCTTTGATGACCATCCCTCGTCAAATATTTCATTTATTATTTAACCCGATGGTCGTCCCCGTCGTGGTCCCTTTTCCTTTTCCTGATGATCGTCCTTCATGAGTTTAGCCCGATGGCCGTCCCCATCGTTGTTTACTTTACTTTACAGCCTGATGGCCGTCCCCATCAGTGCTTTTCCCACTTCTTCAATCCCTAGAGAGTTTTATTTCTTTACCCGATGGCCGTCCCCATCGTGGTCTTTTCTCTTTTTGATGATCGTCCTTCATCACTTTATCCAATGGCCGTCCCCGTCGCGGTTTCTTTATTTCCCAGCATGATGGCCGTCCCCGTCACTGCTTTACTTACAGTTTTACCCCCCAGCAGTTGTCCTCTGCTCGATGGTCGTCCTCCATCGTTTTCATTTGATACTCATACTATATTTCCTGTTACAATTTATATCCCTTTTCTTCTTCTCCCCAGTGAGTGCAGATTTCAGATTGTCTTGGTATTCAACCACAAGTTATCCTGTTTGTCTATTAAGCCCGACGCTTACATCCTGTTGTCACTCCCCGGATTTCCATCCTGGTACAAACGCGAAAATGGCGCGGAAAAGAATAGAGTCGCCAGCCAGGCATTTTTATCCTGAAGGAACGGGAATGGTAATGCTGCACAAACCAGAAGAAAAGAAGAGGAAGGACACGGGTCCTGCGAACCAAAGAGACTGAGTTCGGGAGTCGGTTACGACCTGGGAAGGTATTAGCACCCAGATCGTCCGCCGTACCCGACGGGATCCACGCTTGCAAAAGAAAATGTTTCAAAGGGTGGGGGGATGAAAGCTGCTGCAATAGAAAAGAAACTGAACAGGAAAAGAAACTGAGAAAGGAACTGAATGAGAAAATAAGGAGAAACAATGTACGAAAAATAAAGATTGTGCTCGAACGGGCCCTACCCCGCTGCCTACGTACCTCATCAGGACAATGAGGATTAGAGACGCCGTAGTTCCCCTAACTAAGGGTAGAAAAGAAATTGCTTGTGAATTAAGGCTTGAACTGCCTATGACATTGCTCAGGTGTTGCAGACTCGGACGACGAGTGCGTAACCGTCTTGCAAAATGACAAGTAGGAGCAAGTTCGCGTACGAAGCGAAGGAGATGAGAAAAGAATCCCCGAAGGAAAGACGCTTATTGTTTGTTTGTGTTTTTTATGAAGCTTTTATGAGTGAAGTTTGCATATGTAAGTGTACCTAAGTCTTACTCAATGGGATGTGTACATCTCACATCATCCCGAAATGGAATGCGCAAGAGGCACACCTATCTATGGAGGAAATCCCCAAAGCTAGTCCCACAAGTGAAGGCTCAGACACACTGACCTATTAACATTTATTAAGTGTTTTTGTGATTTTTGGTTAAGAAGTGTTTTTTAGCTTTTCTTTGTGAGGTAATCTCATGCTAAGACCTATCCACCACGAGGGATAACTTACACCTCGCCCCGAAACGGAACGCGTGCAAGTATCTCATAGCAAAGTCTCATGTCACATGAAAGTACTCAACATTTATTAAGTGAATTAGAATTAAGTTTGAAGATGAGAAGAGAAAGCACCAAAGGATCTAAAGGTAAAACATCTAATGGGGGACTAAAGAATCCTAAGTGTTGTCATGCATGGATATCCTAAGGTTAGTGTGGTTTTCTATCCTAAAGAAAAAAAGAAAAAGAAGAGAAGAAGAAAGAAGAAGAGATGAGTAAGGCATAAGCCCAACAACAAAGGGTTAGTACAAATGAGAATAAGAAGAGAAGAGATAAGATTTGGAGATGTGGTAATAACTTCCACACCTCTCACTCACCATAGCCCCTGAAATGGTTAGTGGCATAAGCATACAAGTAAAGCAAAATGAAACAAATGACATGCCAACATCATACAAACAGAAGTGAAGTCATATATATAAATGCTCAATGCAAATGCAATCCATAAGAATGAGAAGTGAAGGATGCAAGCAAATTATGAGGCAACATGAATAACATGGTAAACAAATGCAAACTTAATGAGATGCAAAGCAAAATGCACAAAACATGAACTCAAGGCAAACAACCAGAACCAAAACAAGTCAAAGAAGAGCTTAAGAAGCAAGAGAGATGAAGAGAAGAGAGGCATAAGACCAAACAATCACAAAATGGAAGGAAAGAAGTGAAGAAATGAGGTGAAAGTACATAAGAAATGGAAGAACTTAAAAGGCAAGCCAAACACAAAATTTCTAAGACACAAACCCTAGGCTAAGATCATAAAGGTACCCACACCCCAAAGAGACCCCAAATGATAAGAAGAAGTTGGCACAAGTGCCCTTCTAAGTTAATAAGAGAGCTTATGATCACAAAGAAGCAAAATGGGACAAGGTATGAACCAAAATTCAAATCAAATCAACAATGCATCTAAAAAATCCACAACTTAGGACAAATGATCTTCAAACATGATATAAAAATGAGCCAAAAGGGTTGGGAGAAATTCAGAAGCTAGATAGGTCAAATGAGGACAAGAACATGAACTAGGGTTAAGAAACTTCACTTACAAGGCAAGGACCAAAACCCAATGAAAAAGTTTCTAAAAATCAGGACAAAAATCACACATAAATTACATCATCTTAGGAATCTAGAGCAAAAAGAATTAACACAAACTCAAAAAGATGAACCCTATGGAAATTGAACAAGACAGGGTACTCAAAAAGGACTTAGAAAGAATTAACGAAAAGGAACAATTAAATGACACGTGGATATTAAGAAAAAATGGAAAATAAAAATATGGAAAAATAAAGAAAACTCAAATGAACATTCAAGAATTAATTTGGAATTTTTTGATGATTGGAACTAATTTTAATAATTAAAAACCAAAATGGAAATAAAAGGAATAAAAGAAAAAAAGAATTAAAATAAGAAATAGGGCTGGGGGTGTGGATAGCAGGAAATTCAGTGTAAACGCATTGGGCTTAAGAAGGAGGGGGTACAAATAGGAGAACCAAGCCCATTAGCCTGCGCAGGAATACCAAAGACTGGGTGGAAATTCATAAAATAAATGGAAAAAAGAATAGACCAGGAGATTGATCCAACGCACACTGAACTCCATTCATTAAATGACGTGTCTAAATGGTTGGGTGAGAGCTGAGGACGCATGGGTGTTAATGTGTGGTGAGAAGTATCATGAATTAAAATAGAAAATAGAAACCACGTGGGGAGAGGGTTGTTCACTAAAACGCGTGGCATGATCCTGGACGTTGGAGGACAGATCTGAGGGTGGAGAGGTCATCACTAACCTCACAAAACCCTAACAACAAAATTTGCAGATTCCGGTGACCGGGGCTAGGGCTCCGGCACCGGAAATTAAACAACATGAACAAACATCAATTAAAATGAACAAATAGCTCCAGATTGGGTAATTGAGATGCCCTGAATCAAAAAATGGCATTGAAAACTTCATTGGATCAAAGAATCTTATGGATCGAGCAAAAACAAATTTGACCATGAAATTTCAAATTCACATTAGAGCCTTGAATAAATGCAACTAGAGCCTTGAATCTTGCTGGATCTTGAGCTTTGCAAGCAACTGCCTTGAGATGGCAAGGTTCTTGATCTTGAGAGATGGCTTGAACAATGGTGATATTAATGATCCTGAGCTTCCAAGGATCAAGGATCTACAATATGTTTTTGGAGAGAGCTAGTGTATGAGAAGATTCAAGAGAAAATGCAATTTATGCACAAACTTGGAAGATGAAGAATGAGAGAGAACTGAGGCAAGCTGAAACCCTAATTTGTTTTATATCATGCCATGACCTAATGCTGAAAAGATGAAGATGTTTGCACGTGGGAATCACAAGTTTTGGTGATTTTGCAAATTTTGAAATTTTGGTGTAATATCATGTAATCCTCATGCTTTCCTTGGCCTCTTGTCCATGTGCACTCTAAATCCAGCCCTTAATCATAATCCAAAAGATCTTGGCCCTTAGATTAAGTTGTCACACTTTTCTCATGAATATGCAAAATTTGCACTTTTTGAATGAAATTCTTGTTGTGCACGAAATTTGTGAATTCTATTGAGCAAAATGATCCAATTGCATTGCATTTTAACTTTGTAAACATATTGGATCCATACCAACCCTCAAAATGAAGTTTCAAGACTTTTGGCCCTTGGTACATGCATGGAAATCAACTTTTTGCCCTAATTTTTCCATATTTTCGAGGGCCTTAGATTCCAAACCACACATGCTATGAAAAAGTACTTGTAATTTT
The DNA here is from genome assembly GCA_963966055.1 of Lathyrus aphaca. NCBI lineage: Eukaryota > Viridiplantae > Streptophyta > Magnoliopsida > Fabales > Fabaceae > Lathyrus > Lathyrus aphaca. The sequence continues at coordinate 298,408,188 of OZ014523.1, read as the reverse complement.
TAAAAATGGGAGACCTTAATCTCCAACTTTCATGTTTGACTTTGGTCCATTTGAAGAATTTTTGATTAAGTTAAGGTCACTTGAATTTTAGGGAAAAAGTTGCCAAAAATGGAACCAACTTTGCACCAATTTTGCAAAAACCCTCAAAACTTCATGATTCTTGATCTTTGAACTTGCCAAACCTCTTATAACATTTTAAGAACATCCCTTGGCTAGAAAAAATGGATTAGACCTCTTGAAATCACACAATTGAATTTTTTAAGGCACAGTTGATCAATTACTTCATCTGCAAGCAACTGAAGAATTTCTTGACTTCCACAAGGAATTTTCTCACCAAAATTGGTACCTAGGATCCTCTTGACATATAAAAGACTTTGCCCAAATGAAATGGCCAAAGTTTTGAGGTTTAGAAGCTTGAATCTCAAACCCTAGTTTAGGATCCTTGTGTAGAAGTTGTGCCTTAGCCTGGATTCTCAGATGATCTTCCAACCTTCTGAGCTTTTGTGAATGAACTTGAGCTTGTCAATGCAACATAGACCCCTCATAAGACTTGTACAAATCCATTGGGATCTTTGTCATGGCTTGTGAAGCTTCAAGAACCTCCACAGATGATCATATGCCTAATGCTAGGTCATGAAGAATGTTATGCCTCATATTTCCATGCTAGGATGCTAAGAATATGATATGTTCATGGTGAATATGATGTGATATGATGCTTAAAATGAAGAGGGCAAATTTGGGGTGTTACAGCTGCCCCTATTCAAACAACTGTTAATCTGAAAAGGACGGTAGCACGGTCTATCAACCGTTCGAGATAAACTGTGGTTGAATACCAAGAAGACCAGAAATTTGCACTCTGACGAAGAATGCAACACTGGGAAATGAACCCTACCAAATGACTCTTTGGTGACTGCAGGGAGAAAAAAAATAGACGAGCTTCTTCCAAGTTGAAACTGTTATCTGGAATAAAAATACATTGACAAACAAGTCTTCTTCAAACAATCCTGTGACGCCAGGAGCTGGACATACGAGTCCTCACTGCAAAAGCATATGACTTGAGACAGACGAGCCTCCTTCGGACATACCTATTACGCCAGGACCGGTGATGCACTAAAGTCTGTGGGATAGACATGCATAATCAAGGTAGACGAACCTTCTTCATATATTATTCGTGGATATATGGTATAAGACAGACGAGTCTTCTTCGAGAAAACCTGTTACGCCAGGTGCAACAATCATAATTGGTACTTGTGACAGATGAGCCTCCTTCGGGTATACCTGTAACGCCAGGACCGGTAACCATTTTGACATTCATTCCCACAGTCAGGATTTTAAACCTCTTCAATACAGACGAGTATTGGATAATCATCATGATAACACAGACGAGTGCCAACAGTCAATGATACAGAAGAGTATCAGACGATGATCTAAGAAACACAGACGAGCGCTTCAAGTAATGATACAGACGAGTATCAGCCACTGGTACAGACGAATAACAGAAATTCAAACACAGACGAGCATTTGGAGTAGCAATACAGAAGAGTACCAGGATAATCAGCAAATCCACACATACAGATATAAGCTAACACAGACGAGTGTTAAGGATGATACAGACGAGTATCCAAACAAAGCAGACGGGCTTCAAACATATAATGAACACAGACGAGTGCCGGAAATTGCAGACGAGAAAAATTGAATATCAAACACAGACGAGTGCTGGAAAAGTGCAGACGAGCAACACCTAACATCAGATACCAACCACAGACGAGTGTTGGAAATTACAGACGAGCAACAAACAGAGATTAAACACAGACGAGTGTTGAAAATTGCAGACGAGCAATAGAAAATATCAAGTCCCAACCACAGACGAGTGTTGGAAATTGCAGACGAGCAACAACAAAGTAATCATGGGCCAGTGCTAGGGAAAGCAAACGAGCAATACCACAGTGATAACATAGACGAGTGTTGAGAGATGTAGACGAGCAGCAATAAAATACGAACACAGACGAGTGCTGGAGAAGATGCAGACGAGCAACGAACAAATACTTGATTGGCCACAAGAGTTACAACTCTGCAGGGAAAAAACAAGTCAAGAGGCCCTGTCACCTAACTCTGACTGGAGTGATGAATACATGACTGTATCATCATATTGGCCAAAAGAATGATAGTTTTGATGGGGAATATTTCACTGATGGGAGTGAAAATCAAATATGAACTCTGTGGGGAAGGACCATCTTCAGACTTGGCTGGGAAAGATTCTTCAACAATGCTCTAGCTGGGGAGAGAATTTTGCTAGTTCTCAGCCCTGTGGGGACATCAGGCATTCAGCTTCCTACTGGGCACTTCACTGGGGAATAATAAACTGCTTGGGCTACCTGCCAAGACTTAGCTGGGGAAGAATTCTGCCTGGGAGAATGTGACGCCATCCTGCAACCTGCAACAACAGAAAACACAAGTATGCCCCGGGGATTTACATGGTATGATCTGTTCATCCATCGTCACCCGACACTCAAAGAGGGTTTACAGTGTTTCCCTGCATGTCATTTTCTTTCAAATTATCACCATGTTTAAAATGCAATGCTATTTTTGCCAAAAATTCAGGACATTTTGCAAACAAAAATAAACACAACACAACGTTTTGACTGAATATTCTTTTTATTGAAAGGCCTCTGAATAGGCAAAGATTTACATCAGGAAGCAACCACCTGAAAAGAGGTAGCCACCATAAAATTGAGAAAATAAACTATCCTAATGGCAATGGACACGACATTCCAATGAGTTCCCTTTCTGCTATAACCAACATATCTTCAAAACTCTCCATTCTTGCCTTTGCTTTCTGAGAGGATGAGGGGAATGATTCCTATCCTTCTGATATTGTCAGGTTGTAAGAAAAGATGATGTGGTTCAGATTACTCGGATCGCAGTTGTTCGCTTATTCCCTTGTTTTGTGTGGATCGCCTGTAAACACCCCAACTTTACCCTCACCCATTCACACCATGGCTTGTGATCATTTCATATGCATAAACACCATCACAACATCTCATATCACATTTTTGATTCACTGCATAGATTCTAAGTCATCTGCATCTAGGGTTTGTGATCTGAGCAATCCAAGAGCTTCTTGAGCCACTCCAAAGGCCATCAATCACTTCAAAAGGGTCCATGTATGTTCTTATATCATATTACATCCTCTCAAAGTCAAAAATGTCAAAGAATCACAAGAACTGGGATTGGTATGGAAGCAGAGCCAGGCTTGACTGCACAAATGACCTAGAATTAGGGTTTTGGTTCCAGAGGCCATAACTCCAATTTTTTTGGTCATTCTTGTTTCTATTGGTCTCTATATGGTATAGGGAGTATGCATATCAATTTTCATGAAGAAATTCCATAGGGAAGTCATCTGATCAAGAGTTGACTTTTCAGACAAGTCAGTGTAAAATCAGGGCATCTGAGGCCCCCAATGACCCAACCAAAGGGTGTTCTTCATCATTTTGAGTGTGTATGATCTTTATTTGATCATAGAAGAGTTTGTAAGTTCACAAAATTTAAGGATTTAAAGTTTTTGCAAAGTTGACTCTTTGGGCAAGTTTGACTTTTAATGAAAATGTCATTTTATGCAACTTTTTCAACCCTTACTTTTTGATTCAAAAATGCTTCAAATGGAAAAACTTTGGTCATGAAAGTTGTAGAATAGATCTTTCCCTTTTCAAAAAGTACAAGAACATGACCTAATTCATTTTGGATCAAAAGTTATGGTTTGTCAAAGTTGGCAAAAATCACTAAATTTCAAGTTATGCACCAAGTGGAAAACTTGCAAATTCTTGTACCAAGCATTCTATTGACTTCAAAATGACTTCAAAACTTCATCACATGATCACACAACATTCAAAAATCAGAATGGGCCAAGAGATCATTCACTTTTGAGGCCTATGGAGCAAGACTTTTTCATGAAAAGCAAAGGCAAGCCAAGTTGCAAAACCAATGATAACTTCTCATCCACTTGTTGCCTAGCCTGCTGATCAATCCTAGCCTTTCTCCCTCACCTTGCTGCGCAGCCCACAACCCTTGTACTTGGCTAGAACAAGACCCATGCTTCTCTTACACAAAAGTTGACATTTTGCAAAAGCACCCATACCAATCACAAAAGCACATGTCATGTCATCTGACCAATAGGATTTGTTTATGTGAACCAAATGCAAGCTAAACATCATAACCAACAAGCCTGAAACCAGCCACAAGAACACATTCTCATTTTCCACCCTTGGAGCAAAAGCATTCGAAACTCTCCATACAACTCACAAACATACAAACAAACTTCATAAACCTTCTCAACACATCACCCTGATCACAAAGCACCCCTAAAATCAACCTGAAACTCAAGGAAACAAGAACACGATTCTCACCTGAGTTTGAACAGAACTTGTTCAAACTCTCAAACCAGCCAGCACAAACCTTCTCTAAGCATCAAGAGTTCATAAAGGAGGTCATAGGAGTGGATTGCACAAAGGAAAGAAGCCAGAAAGCTGCAAATTGAAAGCTTCAAAACTCAGGTAGCTTCATGAACTTTTTTTCCAGAAATGGATTTTTAAGTTCTTAATAGCTTCTACATGTTTCCCTGGTCATGAATATGTCTTTGGTTTTGAAAATGGTGGAGAGATGAGAGTTTAATCGTGTTCTGAAAGTCTTGCCCTAAAAAATGTTTTGTTTCGATTCATGTGATTGATGAAATGTAAATGATGTTTGTGTTAGGGTTTTGATTCAGTGAAGTGTGGGAAGGATTTCTGTTCTTTTAGATTTCATTTTAGTTACGTTTTGAAGATTCTAGGAGTTTTCAGGTGGGGTTCCCACCGGAGAAGACGACCGGAGGTCTTCTCCGGCCACCTGAAAATAATTAGGGTTTAATCCCTGTAATTAATGAAATTTGAATTTTGAGCGTTGGATCTGTTGACCTGGTTGACCTGGCGCGTGTTTGGAGGGCTGAGATTCATCATTAGAAACCCTAATCACAATTAAGTTAATTAATTAATTCATCAATCAGAAATTAGGAAGTTTGAATGTGGACCATTCGATTGCGCGCGCAGTCAAGCCTTCCCTGCCCAGATTGCATCTCATCCCTTCATTCTGCATACTTTCCAATAATTCAATTTTAAATTCATATTTTTCTTATTTGTTTTGCACATTTTATTTAAAATAGTAAAAGCCATTTAAAAATTCTGAAATTTTTTGCCAGAGATTTCACTAATTTTTAAAACACAAAAATATTTTTATTTTTATTTTTAGTATTAAAAAAGTATTTTTAAATATTTTAAAGTTTCTTTTTAATTAATTAATGAGAATTAATCAATTAAAAATGCTTTTAGGTATTTAAAAATCACCAAAAAATTCATGAAACATTTAAAACCATTTAGAAACATTGTCCAAGCCTCAAACCAAATTTCTTTTTTGATCTTGATGCATTTTGAGAATTTTTCATGGAATTAAAATCATTTTAATGCATTATTTTGATCCAAACTTCCAAAAATCATTTCTGCCTAACCATTGAGAGTTGGACCTTGATTCTTTTTGCATTGCATTGTGTTTAGCATGTAGTATGTGAGATTAAATGGGCATGATTTGATCTTTCATTTTCCATTTGTTTGACATTTTTCTTGTTAAGGAACCCTAAAACCCTAGAAAACTTAGGAAAATCATAACTTGAATTAGGTTAAGAGTTGGAACTTCTCCTTTGGGCAGTGAGTTAGTATAGGATTAGGGATCCTTTGAGTGCATTTTCAATTTTTTATATTGATGTTTGCTTCTGATTTTGGTTTTTGTTTGGTGCTTTGATCATAAACCCCAATTTGGGCTTTCATTTGCATCCCTCTTGCATTTGCATTCATACCATGACTTGTCATAGCATTTTATGCATCCATGTGATTCATTTAACATCTTGAGACATATTGAAAGCATGTTTGATCATTACATTTTGCATTTGCCATGTTGTATGCCATTTTCATTTCAAAACTTTTCATGTATGTTCATGGTTCTTAACTTGCTCCACTTGCATCCATAAGCTTGTATGATCATCCTCATATGTTGTTTCATGTTTGTAGCATCTCATAGCATCATTAACATCATGTATTTGCTTCTGGTTTTGTTTCTCATCATGTCATTTCATCTCATTTTGCATTGCATTGCATTCCTTTCACTAACTTTTCAGGTGGTAAGCAACTTTGAGAGGTGGATTTGCCTTCACTTCTCACATTTTCTTTTCATCTCTTTCTTGCATCCATGCTGCATTTTGTTATGAGTTTGAGATTGAGCTTGCTCAAGTGACTTGACTTCTTGAATGAAGCAAGTTGCTTTGCTTTCTCTTTGCTCCTTTCATCTGCTTCCTGGTGGTTCCATTGAAGATTTCTCTTGTAACCTCACAAACCTTAGGAACAACCAAGCATGACAATGATTAGGGCTTTGATTAGTATCCCCACTTAGTTTTACCTTTGTGTCTCATTGAGTCTTCTCTTCTCATCTCATAATTAGGGACTAAACCCTAAAGGCTTTAAGGCTTTGTGATTAAGCTTATGCCTGCATCCTTCTATTAGGATGGAGTGTATAACTTTAATCCCAAGTGTTAAACCCTTAATGTGTTTAAATCTCTTAATCAATTCACTTAATAATCATCAAGACATCACGCTTGTAACTTGGGCCTTGCATTGGGGTTCTAATTCTTCCTTAAATGGTTAAGAAGGACTAACCCTAGTGTTAATGGACAAGTCCCCCTCAAGTTGTCTTACAAACCCTAAAAATCACTTCATCATCTCACCATTAAATAAAATCCACTTAATCAAAGGCTTGTTTTGTCATGAGTTTAATCCCTAATCATGGATTAAGTTGAGGAGCTTTCCTCAGCTTAAACATTCTCATCTATTATCCTTCTATTAGGATGGTGTAATGAGTCTGTTTAATCCTTGATTATGGCTTAACCTCATTACTTAACATTAAACAAAAGCACCAAAAACACCTAAATAATCACAAGTAGGTTAATGACCTTAATCCTGCATCAAAGGTGATTAAGTGTGAGAATCTAACTTCACACTTAAGGTACTCCCATTACCCCTAATCAGAGGGAGGATGTGATGAGTTTACTAACCCATTGGTTTAGGCTTAAGCTCATTAACTTATGAAAAACTTTCAAAAGCAATAAAAGACTGAAAACACAAAAAACAAACAATAATCGTCTCCTCCGGGATTCTTTTCTCATCTCACTCACTCATAAACGAGAACTTGCTTCTTCCGTCTAATGCAAGACAGTTTGCACCTGAGCCAGACAGGTCATACACTTGAGCATAAACAAGCAGGCAGTTCACAAGTCAATTCATCCTTCAGTCTCTTTGGGTCGAACTACGGTGTTCTGACTTCCTCATTGCACGAGAGGATACGTAGGCATAACTTAACGGTTATCGAACAAAAGTCTCTGTATATCCCCCCCTCTTTCTAGTATCATTCTTTAAGCCTCATAATCTTGAGCATTTCATTCTTGTTCTTACACTGACACTTCTTTATACACTTTACTTCTTTTACACTGACACCTGTACATCCTTTTCTAGCTCTTTTATACACAAATTGCACTGACACTACCCCTTTAAAGCACAAATCTTTTAAGCGTGGATCCCGTCGAGTACGACGGACAATCTGGGTGCTAATACCTTCCCAGGTTGTAACCAACCCCCTTTCTCAGTCTCTCTGGTTCGCAACCGTCTTATCCATATCTTTCTAGGTCTATGCAGCATTGCCTTTCCTCCGGGATAAAAATGCCTAGCTGGCGACTCTTTTCTTTTCCAGTGAGTTCACTGCTGTGTGTTCTCATTGTTCTTTTCGCCGACCGTTCGCATCTGTACCTTTATTTGGGCCATTCCCCATTTATCGGGAGCGACATCGCCCTTTCGGGTTTTCAATCCACCGGGATACCCTTTTTTGCCTGAGCTGTCCAATGTGGCTTTTCAACTCAGCGGGTGTACATTTTTTTAATTTATTTCCCTAACTTCTGCCCGAGCTTTTTATTCTGTTTTTAGCTCACCGGGATGCCCCTTTTTTGCCTGGACTTTAATTTTGTTTTTGTGTCCAGCGGGTCTCTTTATGCGAAGTATTTTTTAACTGCGTCCGAGTTAACAGGGGACTGGAAGTCATCTCCATCCATAGTGGTGAGCATCAGTGCTCCTCCTGAAAAGACTTTCTTCACTATGAATGGCCCTTCGTAGTTTGGGGTCCATTTGCCCCTGTGATCTGAACCTGGAGGAATGATCCTTTTCAGCACAAGCTCTCCTACTTGATACTCCTGAGTACGTACTCGTTGGTCTAATGCTCGCTTCATTCTCCTCTGATAAATCTGACCATGACAGATAGCCGCTAATCTCTTTTCCTCAATTAGACATAGTTGATTGTAACGAGCACACACCCATTCAACCTCATCAAGCTTCACATCCATCATCACACACAATGAAGGAATCTCTACTTCAAAAGGCAGGACTACCTCCATGCCATATACCAAAGAGAAGGGAATTGCCCCAGTTGACGTCCTGACTGACGTTCGGTACCCATGCAGCGCAAATGGTAACATCTCATGCCAATCTTTGTAAGTGACAACCATTTTTTGCACAATCTTCTGGATATTCTTGTTTGCTGCCTCTACCGCACCATTCATATTTTGTCGGTAAGGAGAAGAATTTTGATGCTCGATCTTGAAGTCCCGACACAACTCTGCCATCATCTTGTTGTTTAAGTTAGAACCATTGTCAGTAATGATCCTTTCGGGCACTCCGTATCTGCATATGATGTCCTTTTTCAGAAATCGAGCCACCACTTGACGAGTGACATTGGCATAATATGCTGCTTCAACCCACTTGGTGAAGTAATCAATCGCGACCAAGATGAAGCGATGACCATTTGAAGTAGTAGGCCCTATCTTTCCGATCATGTCAATGCCCCACATAGAAAAGGGCCAAGGAGATGACATGACGTTGAGCGGGCTAGGAGGAACATGCACTTTGTCTGCATGAATCTAGCACTTGTGGCATTTACCAGCAAATGAACAACAGTCTGCATCCATTGTCATCCAGTAATACCCTGATCTCAGCAATTTCTTTGCCATAGCATGCTCTCCTGCATGGGTACCAAAAGATCCCTCGTGGACTTCCTGCATTAACAGGCTTGCTTCGTGTCTATCCACGCATATGAGCAAGACCATGTCAAAGTTTCTCTTGTACAAAACCCCGTCTGTATTCAAGAAGAAGCTAGCAGCAAGTCGCCTTAAGGTCTTCTTGTCGTTGGAAGATGCCCCAGCTGGGTATTCTTGCTTTTCCAGGAATAGCTTGATATCAAAATACCAAGGTTTCTCGTCAGACACTGCGTCTACAGAGAAGGCATGAGCTGGAGCGTCAAGCCTAGAGATGTCAATTCTGGGCACATAATTCCAACACAAGACTTTGATAGATGAAGAAAGAGTGGCCAATGCGTCGGCAAACTGATTTTCATCACGTGGTATGTACTGAAGCTTAACTGTTGTGAAGAACGTCAACAAGTTTCTAGCATAATCCCTGTATGGAATTAAATGTTCTTGATGCGTATACCACTTGCCGGTAACTTGGTTAATAACGAGGGCTGAATCTCCAAATATATCGAGGGTCTTAATCCGAAGATTAATAGCCTCCTCTATTCCCATTATGCATGCCTCATATTCCGCTTCATTGTTGGTGCAACCAAAAGTAATTCTGGCAACGAAGGGAAAGTGAACACCTTCAGGAGTAATAAGAACGGCACCAACTCCATGTCCATTGATATTGACTGCCCCATCAAACATCAACTTCCATTTGGATTCAGGGTCTGGCCCATCCTTCAGAAATGGTTCCTCGCAATCGTTTGCTTTGAGGTACATGATGTCCTCATCAGGGAAATCAAACTTCATTGGCTGATAATTATCTTCGAGAGGTTGTTGTGCAACGTAATCCGACAATACACTTCCCTTGATGGCTTTCTGAGAAGTATACTGGATGTCATATTCAGTTAGAATCATCTGCCACCTAGCAACCCTTCCGGTTAACGCTAGTTTCTCAAAGATGTACTTGACAGGATCCATTTTGGAAATTAGCAGTGTGGTATGAGTCAACATGTACTGTCTCAGTCGGCGAGCAGCCCATGCCAAAGCGCAACAAGTTTTCTCGAGCAGTGAGTAACGAGATTCACAGTCGGTAAACTTTTTGCTAAGGTAATAAATAGCGTACTCTTTTCGACCAGACTCGTCATGTTGGCCTAGAACACACCCCATTGATCCTTCTAGCATAGTCAAGTACATAATTAAAGGTCTTCCTTCAACTGGAGGCATTAGAATTGGAGGCTCCTGCAAATATTCCTTTATCTTGTCGAAAGCTCTTTGGCAGTCCTTGTTCCACCTGACCGTTTGCTCTTTTCTTAGCAATTTGAATATTGGTTCGCACGTGGCAGTTAGATGAGATATGAACCGAGAAATGTAGTTCAACCTCCCTAAAAACCCGCACACTTCTTTTTCTGTTCTCGGTGCAGGCATATCTTGAATTGCTTTTACCTTTGCAGGATCTACCTCAATTCCTTTCTGACTAACAATGAAGCCCAGTAGTTTCCTGGAACGCACTCCGAAAGTGCACTTGTTTGTATTCAACCTCAGCTTGTATTTTATCAGTCTATCAAACAACTTCTTGAGATTGACCAGATGCTCTTCTTCGGCTCGGGACTTAGCAATCATATCGTCCACATAACACTCAATCTCCTTGTGTATCATGTCGTGGAACAATGTGACCATAGCCCGCTGATAAGTTGCCCCGGCGTTCTTCAAACCAAAGGGCATGACCTTGTAGCAGAATGTACCCCACGGGGTAATGAACGTTGTTTTCTCCATGTCTTCCGGTGCCATCTTAATCTGATTATATCCGGAAAATCCATCCATGAAGGAAAATACCGAGAATTGAGCAGTGTTGTCTACCAGCACATCAATGTGTGGTAACGGAAAGTCATCTTTTAGGCTCGCTCTTTTCAAATCCCAGTAGTCAACGCACACCCGGACCTTTCCGTCCTTCTTTGGTACAGGTACAATGTTAGCTACCCAAGATGGGTAACTAGTTACGGCAAGGAACCTGGCATCCCATTGCTTCTGAACCTCCTCTTTGATCTTCATTGCCATGTCAGGACAAGTTCTTCTCAACTTCTGTTTCACAGGAGGACAGTCTTCTCTCAAAGGTAGCTTATGCACAACGATGTCGGTATCCAATCCTGACATATCTTGATATGACCAAGCAAAGATATCCACATACTCACGCAGCATACTGATCAGCTCTTTCTTTACTTCGACCTGCAGACTGGCCCCAATCTTGATCTATTTCTTCACATTTTCACTGCCAATGTTGATGATCTTAATTTCTTCCTGGTGAGGATGAATAACCCGTTCCTCTTGTTTCAACAATCTGACCAATTCTTCAGGGAGTTCACAGTCTTCCTCAACCCCTTCATCAGCTTGGTAGACAGGATTGTCAAAGTCATGCGTGGTCATAGTAGGAATGTTATCAATGGAATCCGGATGATCAACACTGCACAGACGATGTGCTTATTTCAGAATCTTCTTATCTTTTAAAAGAGACGCAAACACAAAAACAAAAAAGGAAAAACACATTGCCATTTTTTTATATTTTTTGTGAAAAATTTAAAAACAAAGAAAGAGAACGCAAATTGTCTGAAAATGTCCTTTATTTCATGGTAAAATAAGTGCATAATAAACATGGTGGCCCAATACAATGGATCCTAGCATCTTGGGCAGAATGCTAGATTTAACAATGCAGTATGATAATAAAAGGAAACAAATGAATTACTCTGAGTGCCAGGTAACTTGGACAATGTCTTCAGCAGACCAGTTCTTCAGCTCCTCTCCGGGCGCACACGGATGAATCCAGTTGTCCCAGTCACCGTCACTGTCTCCATCTTGGCTTGTCACACAGATTTGGTTACGGTCGAGCATCCCAGCACTCGTAAAAGTAATGGCTTTACCACTTGGAGTAGATCCACCAGGGTGATAACCCAAACCATACTTGTCGTCTTTCTTTTCCAATTCAAGCAATTTGCCCTAGCCTTGGGCGCTTCCTGACTGAACCACCTCCTTTGCCTGCTTGTAGGAATGGCTGGAGGTACCCTCTTTCTCACTGCCTTTCTCTACAGGAGTCAAGATGCTGACGTTAACTGCTTCGAAGGCTTGACATAGAGTCTCATGGATCTTTCCATCCATCTCCACATATTTGAAAGTTGATAAATGGCTTACAAAGATGTCTTCTTCTCTGCACACTGTGATTACTTGGCCATCAACCACATATTTGAACTTTTGATGCAGAATGGAGGTTACAGCTCCGGCAGCATAAATCCATGGGCGTCCTAACAAGCAGCTGTACGCGGGCTGAATGTCCATGACGTAGAAGATACTTTTGAATACTTGAGAACCTATTTTCACGGGTAACTCAACTTCTCCAAAAACTGACCTTCTCGACCCATCAAAAGCTTTGACAATCAAATCACTGGGTCTTAGGATGATACCATCAACATTGAGCTTCATTAATGCTTTCTTCGGAAGTACATTAAGAGAAGAGCCCGTGTCAACAAGGACATGAGACAACACAACACCCGTGCACTCCATAGTAATATGTAGTGCTTTGTTATGGTTTTGGCCCTCTGACGTGAGGTCTCTGTCTGTAAAGCCCAGCCCATGGCTTGCATTCACACTTCCCACTACAGCTTCAAGTTGATTGACAATGATTTCTTGAGGAACATATGCCATTTGCAGCACTTTCAACAAGGCCTCTCTATGTGCAGGAGAACACATCAGCAAGGATAGAATGGATATCTTGGAAGGTGTCTGGTTCAACTGTTCGACCACCTTATAATCACTCTTTTTAATTATGCGCATAAATTCCTCAACCTCTTTCTCAAAGGCACCCTGCCTAGCAACAGGAGTTGTTGTCTCATCAGTCACATCTTGCTTTCCTTTATTCTTTGCCGAAGCCTCAGCCTCAGGATCTCCTCTCAACACTGGGGGAGCAAATAAACGACCACTTCTCGTAAAGCCTCCAACTCCTCCTCCGATGTTCATCTGTATAAGGAACAGGCCCAGGCACGGTGATAGTCACAAGACTAACCTCAGGAGCATAAATGGTCACAGGCTCTCTTCTGGCAGGCATCTCAGCTTCATCATAGAATATGGTTATAGTAGACACATCCTCAACTTCATTATCAACCTTGTTAAATTGCAAAAATCCTTCATCAATCAAACTCTACAACCCCATCCTCAGGTCTTCACACCCATTCTCTGAATTCATACACTTCTCACAATCAGAACTGCATCCTGGAAACACTTGACCTTTCAACAGCCTCTCCTTTACTACCAATAACGGAGTCTTCACTTCTTCTATGCTCAGCATCAGACTTAACTTCTCACCACTTTCAACAGCATGTATCCTAGCCCCTCCATGATTCGGAATAGGGTTTGAAGTAACATTTGGCGGTGGTGCGAAGTTAATCGCCTTGGAGTCTATCAGATCTTGAACCTTGTGTTGTAGCGCCCTGCACTTCTCAGTTGAGTGCCCGGGTACCCCTGAATGGAAAGCGCATCTTGCATTGACATCGTACCCCACTGGAAGCTCTCTAGGTGGTGGTGGTGCCAAAGTTCTCAATTGTATCAAATTCAGGTCCAGCTGTAAACACCCCAAATTTGCCCTCACCCATTCACACCATGGCTTATGATTCTTTTCATTTGCATAAGTTCAATCATAGCATCTCATATCACATTTTTGATTCACTGCATTGATTCAAAGTCATCTGCATCTAGGGTTTGTGATCTGAGCCATTTGAGTCACTCCAAAGGTCATCAATCACTTCAAAGGGGTCCATGTATGTTCAAGCATCATATTATATCCTCTCAAGGTTAAGAAAGTCAAAGAATCACAAGAACTGAGAAAGGCATGGAAGCAGAGCCAGGCTTAACTGCACAAATAACCCAAAATTAGGGTTTTGGTTTCAAAGTCCATAACTCCAATTTTTTTGGTCATTCTTGTTTCTATTTGTCTCTATATGGTATGAGGATCATGCATATCAATTTTCATGAAGAAATTCCATGGGGAAGGCATCTGATCAAGGGATGACTTCTTGAGCAAGTCAATGCAAAATCAGGGCATCTGAGGCCTCCAATGACCCAACCAAAGGGTGTTCTCCATCATTTTGAATGTGTATGATCTTTATTTGATCATAGAAGATGTTAGAATTTCACAAAATTGAAGAATTTCAAGCCATTTGCAAAGTTGCCTTTTTGGGAAAGTGACTTGTAATGAAAACTTGCCATTTTGGGAAAGTTTTTCAACCTCCTCAAATCAATTCAAAAATGCCTCAAATGAGAAAACTTTGGTCATGAAAGTTGTAGAATGGATCATTCCCTTTTCAAAAAGTACAAGAACTCATTCTAATTCATTTTGGATCAAAAGTTATGGCTTGTCAAAGTTGGGCAAAATCACTTAATTCTCACTTTTGTACCAAAGAGGCAAAGTTGCAAAACCTCATGCCAAGGCAAAATGTGACTTCAAATGGACTTCTATGCATTACACATACATGAACCATGACCTAAAATTCAGAATGCACCAAAGAATTGTTCATTTTCATGCCTTGATCTTTAAGAAACTTCAAAAGGGCCAAAAGATCACAAAATTGCAAAACCACACATAAGCTTTGATCCACTTGCAAATTGGCCTCAAATTCATTTCCATGGTGAGCCTTGAATCAAGCTGCAGCAGACATGCCCTTGTACCATGACTGAACCAGCCCATACCTTCTCTTACACAAAAAGTTGACTTTATGCAAGTTGAGCCATACCAATCAAGCTGTGCCACCAACAACTCTCTGCCCTATCCCAACTTGATACATGGACAAAATGGAACTCAACACAACACACAACACAGCCTGAAACCTCCCACAAGTCAGCACTCTCCAAAATCCTCCTTTATGCATTTTCATTCGAATCTCTCCATACAAGCTTCAAACCTCAAAACAAATCCCATAGAACAACTCACCCTAGCCTTCTGATCATTTCCCAATCATCAATTTGCTCTGAAAGGCCCACAATCAAAAATACGATTTCCACACTTCACAAACTGAACCTCTGCCATTTTCATTTTAAGGCCATATAAACTCCAGCCAAGCCTCAAAGCTTCCTCAAGAAGATCAAGTGAGCCATTTTGAAGCAAAGAAGAAGTAAGAAAGCTCCTGGATTGAGAGCCCCATCTCAGGTAGCCATGCGAATCATTTTTCCAGAAACCTTGTTTTAAGTTATTGAAATAATCTACATGCTCCCCTGAATGCATTGAGCTTTGAATTTTTGAAAATGATGAAGAGATGAGGATGTATGGTCTGTCTGAAACTTTGCCCGTGAAAATGATTTTTGCTTGTTTCTATTGATTCATGAAATATAAATAGATTTTGTTGTTGGATTCTTGTTTAAGATGTTTGGTTGAGTGAATCTGGAGATTTTGACACGTTTTAGTGAGGTTTTGAGAGAGATAGGATGAAGGTCTCGCCGGAGAAGACGACCGGAAGTCTTCTCCGGCCACCTGAGGGTCATTAACCCTAATCTGAGTAATTAGCCAGCTTTGAATGTGAACCATGGATTCTGTTGACCCGTGTTGACCCGCGCGCGTTTGTGTGGCACAGATCACCCCATTAAGCACTAATCCATGTCATTAATATAATTAATTAGGTTTTAGTTTTAATTCAGCCAGTTTGAATCTGGGCCACAGGATCTGGCGCCAGTCAACTCCCTCCAAAACCAGTTTAAATCTCAGCCATGGATCTTGCATACTTCTCATAATTTCATTTTTATTTCATTTGATTTATATTTAACTTCTACGAATTATTTAAAATAGAAAAACACATTTAAAAATTCTGAAATTTTTTGTCAAGCATTTCATTAATTTTCAGAACCAAAAAATATTTTTATTTTTATTTTTTGCATTAAAAATCATTTTTAAATCAATTAAATGATTATTTTTAATTAGTTAATGAAAATTAATTAATTAAAAATACATTTAGGTATTTAAAAATCACCAAAAAATTCACATTGCATTTCAAAACATTTAGAAACATTATCAAACTATCAAAACAAATTTCTTTTTGGTTCTTGATGCATTTTGACAATTTTCATTGGAATTAAATTCTTTTAAAGGCAATATTTTTGTTCAAACTTGGAAAAATCCATTCTGCCTAACCATTGAGAGTTTGATGAGGGTTCTTCTTGAATTGCATCCTCCACACCATTTAGTTTCGAGGATAAATTTGGTTTGAATTCATATTTCATTTTCAATTTGTTTTTCATTTTTCACTGTGAGGTATCCCAAAACCCTAATTGACTTGAGAAATTCATAACTTGCACTAGGTTAAGAGTTAGGTCCCCTCCTTTGGGCAGTGAACTTGTGTAGGGTTAGGGTTCCTTTGATCCCATTTTCAATTTTTTGTCATGTCATTTGCTTCTGGTTTTGAATTTTTGCATTGCATGTTGTATATAAACCCTAATTTGTGCCTTCCTTTGCATCCATCTCTCATTTGCTTGCATTTAAGAACTTGCCATGACATTTTGTGCCTCCACATGATTTATAATACATCTTAGGACATATTAGAATCATGTTTGATCATTGCATCTTTCATTTTCCATGTTATGCATTCATATCATTTCATAAACTTTCATGAGCTTCCATGGTTCAAAGCATGCTTCATTTGTATCCTCATCCTTGTATGATCATCCACAACTCTTACCATGTGTTTGCATCATCTCTTAGCATCATTGAAATCATGTTTATTCTTCTGACTTTGGTTTGCATCATGACATTTCATCTCATTTGCATTGCATTTCATTCCTTTTGCTAACTTTTCAGGTGGTAAGTTGTTTTGAGAAGTGAATTTGCCTTCACTTCTCACATTCTCTTCTCATCTATTTCATGCATCATTGATGCCTTCCATCTTGTGTATTAGAGTGAGCTTGCTCATTCATGCTCTTTCCTACTTTCTTTCTTCAAGCAACTTGTCTTCTTAAGCGAAGCAAGTTGTCTTGCTTCTCTCTGCTTCTTTCTCCTGTCATTTGCTTCTCTCCTTGGTGGCTCTTTGAAGATTCTTTCCCTCTTAAGCTTCATAAACCCTAGGAACAACCAAGCATGATAACAATTAGGGTTTGATTAGTCCCCCATTTAGCTTTTACCTTTGTGTCATCATTGAGTCTTCTCTTCTCATCTCATAATCCAGGACTAAACCCTAAAGGTTTTAAGGCTTTGTGATTAAACTTATGCCTGCATCCTTCTATTAGGATGGAGTGTATAACTTTAATCCTAGGTGTTAAACCCTTAATGTGTTTAAATCCTTTAATCAATCCATCTAATAATCACTAAGACATCAAACTTGTAACTTGGGCCTTACATTAGGGTTCTAATTTTTCCTTAACTGGTTAAGAAGGACTAACTCTAGTGTTAATGGACAAGTCCCCCTCAAGTTGTCTTACAAATCATAAAATCCATTTCTCCATCTTATCATTAACTAAAATCTACTTAATAAAGGTTTGGTTTTGTCATGAGGTTAATCCCTAATCATGGATTAAGTTGAGGAGCCTTCCTCAGCTTAAATGTTCTCATCTATTATCCTTCTATTAGGATGGTGTAATGAGTCCATTAAATCCCTGATTATGGCTTAAACTCATTACTTAACACTAAACAAAAACAACAAAAACATCTAAATAATCACAAGTAGGTTAATGATCTTAATCCTACATCATGGTGATTAAGTGTGAGGTGTTTACTTCACACTTAAGGTATCCTCATTACCCATAATTAAAGGGAAGATGTGAGGTGTTTACTTCACACTTAAGGTATCCTCATTATCCTCATTACCTCCTAGCGCTTCTTTGATTTGTGTTTACTGGGGTGTTATGTGCTAATTGTGTCTGTAATTTGATTTATTTATTGCTTTATGCACAGTTTTATTTATTGTTTTTCTTTACAGTTTTACATATTTCATACTGTCATACTGTCATTGTTGGATCTGGATTTTGTTTTTGTGGGTGGGGGTTTCATTGAGAGTTTAAGGTCCTATACCTGGGACCTGAGTGACACCTAGGCTAGAGTGGTTCATGTTCTTTCCCATTCCATTTCGGTCTGGTGCGGGAATATGAAACACGGTTCAGATGTGGGTTTCTTCTTGAGAACTCTGTGCTACAGATTTCCTGTAGTGTTAGGGCTATCTGGGAAGCATGCTAAGTCTGGATGACCTTTATTATGACCTTCAGAAACTGAGGTGAATTAGAGGAGGATCTTTTATGGTTATTGTAAACACTGTACCTCCGGGTTAGAAGTGTTTACACTTCTCATAACTGATCCAAGTCTGAGGATCCTTGTTTTAGAACACTACCTGTGAGGGGGTTGGGCTGTTTGCAGGTTTGCAGGTACCACTGGCCACATCATACCCTATTACTATTTGGTTTAAGAGTACCTCATTTTGGACAGTTCTTGTGATTTAACCCTGGACATGTGACTCTTTATTTGAGTCCCCCACCTTGGTTACTGGATTTCTGAACCTCCATCTGGACTCCTTGAACATACATGGGTTTTATATATCAAGACAGATAATCAGATCCAGCTTGATCACAAACCCTTGCATATCATTTGCATACTCATCATTTGCATCATTTAACATTTGTTTATTTGTTTTTCAGGGTATCCACCTCATATCTGGCTTGGTTTTGACCCCTTCTTTTGCATAGACCTCAACTTCAGCTATCTTCATCAGTTGTCTGCTTCAGTAATCTTCATCACCTACACTAGCCTATCAGTGACTCATCTCCAGTACCAGTCTTGATCTTCATCAGCACTTGTCTTCAGCTCTTCATCAGTAGTCATGGCTACACCCAGGAAGAGCAACATATCTTACCATTTCTTTGAGCCTGTATTGACTGGTATCAGGCAGGTCCAGTCACTTATCACTCCAGACCACATCCCTTTATTCAGAGAGCATTATGGAGGTATCCTGGATATGGTTATGGACCTGGACCCTTCTCAGAGGAGCATGATCCACACCTGCCTACAGTTTTATGACCCTCCTTTGAGATGTTTCACATTTTCAGACTTTCAGCTAGGACCTCTGTTGGAGGAGTTTTCATCATTGATTGGAGTACCTGTCAGGGGTGGTGTCCCCTTCAACCCAGAAATGACTTCTCCCAACAATGGAGAAGTAGCAAAAGCACTGTACCTAGAGCCTACTTTGATTGAGCAGAATATGACAACAAAGGCTGGGATCCCTGGTTTGCACTTAGATTTCTTGATTTCTCAGGCCATCCTGAAGGCCTCTTTGGGAGAATGGAAGGCAGTTTGTGCATTGTTAGCCCTCAGTATATATGGGGTTATACTGTTTGCAGACGAGCCCAAATTTATCAGCAAGAATGCCATTCATCTTTTCCTTTTGAGGAACCCAATACCCACATTGCTGGGGGATTTCTATTACTCCATTCACAAGAGGAATGAAAAACAAAGAGGAAAGTTGGTGAGATGTTGTGCTCCTCTGTTTCATACCTGGCTGCTCAAACACCTACCTAAGACAGATGCCTTCCTGAATCCCCACCAATAGAAGAATTGGGCTAAGAGACTTATTGCTTTGACTTCAGATGACATCAGATGGTGCACCCAGAGCACCAAAGGCAAGGACATCATCACTAGCTGTGGGAAATACCCAAATATACCTCTAATAGGAGTGAAGAGTTGCATCAACTACAATCCTTTGCTATTTAAAAGACAACTGGGCTATGCTTTGGTTCACCCTCCTAGAATGCAAGATTTAGCTGAGACCCTGTATTGTGAAATAAAGCCTAATCTAGCTGTTGTCAGACAAGCATCCTGGGCTTGGGAAAACATCCAAAAAAAGGGATGGCTATTCTTGGAAGGTGCAATAATGTTGCTTCAGCTCAGTACTATGACTGGTCTCATGCTAGAGCTAAGATTACTGGATAGCCCTTCACCATTAAGGATACACCTGGGCCATCTACAGCTCAGCCAGCAGCCACTATCAGCCTGGAAGAATTTGAGAAGCTGAAGGAAAGGAATGAGAATCTGTCTCAAGCTCTGAAGAAGACCCTCTGGGAGAGGAGTGATGGTCGTCTGGACATTGAGAGGTTGGAGAAGCTTAGGGTGGAGCATCTGGCCAAGATTGAGAAAACAGAGGACTACATCAGAAAAGCAAGAGCTGGGGAGAAAATATTGAAGAATGCCTGTAAAGAGGCCAAGCTTCAGAAGGCTAGGACTGAGCTCTATCTGCAAGAGAGTCAGGCTAGGTGGGTCAGGATCACTGAAGCCCGGACACAAGAAGATAAGAGAACTCAGGCCAAGATTGAGCAGTTAGAGGCCAATGAAAAGAAATAGCAGGAAGCTTTTCTAGCAGCCCAGAAGGAGATTTCAGAGTTGAAGCTTAGGGCTGGTTTGAAGAGGTCAAAGGACCAAGACATGCACAAAAAGCTGACCACTGCCATTGCCACCAGAAACCTCCTCATCAGGACTATTACAGAGCATCCAGCTGGTCCAGTGACTGAGGCACTTCTGAAGGAGGTTAAGGAGGATGAGTTTGGATTGGATGTCTGACTTCTTGATTGTTGTTATTTTCATTTGATGTACTTTTCCTTTGTGTTGTATTTTGACCCTTCAAGGACATTTGTTGTAAAAAACAGACTATGTATTATTCATCATTTGTAATATATTTTAGTTTGTTTTCATTTGGGTTTTCTTTTCTCAACGACATCAAAGCATCTTCCTCGAGGTCTGGAAAGGTCAAAACCAAGAACCAAGCCGGATACCTTGAAAAACAAATAAGCATACTGCATTGCATACTAACTTTTGTTTTGTTTTGTAGGTTTTGTTATTATTTCGTTTGTTTCTAACTCTGTTGTGTCTCAGGAAATATTGCTCACAGAAGGGTGTTCCCTGTCAACCGTGCACACAGGTATCCTACTCGCAACAACCTTTCGGGTATTCTAATGGAGCAAGTATAGCAAGACCTGACTGAGGTCAGAACCCAGATGGCTAATGAAAGGGTGGAGATGAGAAACCAAATGGCCCAATTCATGACTGTAATGACTGGCTTGGCCCAGAGTCAGGAAAGGTTAAGGACATTGGTAGAAAGACAAACTCCCGAGGAACCGCATCCCGGAACTGGAGGAACAAGTAATAATGAGAGGGGTCAGCCTCATGTTAATCCACCTGTATTTGGACCTCATCTAGACCCGGAAGTCAACATCCCGGGTAATGTGCAAGGAAATACTACTGGGGAGAGAATCCTGCAAGAGGATCCCCAAGAAGAGCAGTTTACTATCATGGGAGCTGGGGATGAAGTCTATGATAGGAGGTTTGATGAAATTGCTGAGAAATTGAGGTCTTTGGAGTCTCAAAACTCCTTGGGTTTCGATGTAATGGATATGGGGTTAGTGGACGGGGTGAGAATTCCCCACAAGTTCAAACCCCCGTGCTTTGAGAAATACAATGGAACCTCTTGTCCACAAACGCACCTGCAGTCTTTTCTGGGGAGACTTAAAGCATATACCATGGATGAAAAGCTGTGGATGTTCTATTTTGAAGACAGTTTGACTAGGGCTTCAAGGGAGTGGTATTCACACCTGACCAGAGCTACTATCAGATGCTGGAAGGACCTAGCTGAGGCCTTCATCAGACAATATCAATATAACCTGGACATGGCTCCTAACAGGACCCTCCTAATGGGAATGTCTCAGTCTTCCAGAGAAAGCTTCAAGGAATATGCCCAGAGGTAGAGATAGCTTGCTGCTGCTGTCCAACTACCCATGTCGGAAAGAGAAATGGCCGACATGTTCATGAATACTTTGAAAGGAACGTATATTGATAGGCTGGCTGCCTTTTCTTCCACCAGTTTTGCTGATGTCGTTATAGCCGGTGAAAGAATTGAAAGTCTGTTAAAAATGGGCAAAATTTATGATAATGGTGCAAGTTCGTCCAGTAATCCCAGGAAGCCTTTTGTGGGACCTCGAAGGACCAGTGAGACAAATGCCATTCATGCCAGCAGGGGCAGACCTCAGTATGTCCACAGATCAGTAGCAGCTGTCACTATTCCAGCTCCGATTCCTCAGCAATCAGCATATCAACAACCACAACAACCACATTATCAGCAGCAAGTTCAGTATCCACCACAAAGAACCTACAACAACAACAATAACAATCAACAGCAAAGACCCTTTCAACAAAGACCATCACAGGCAAACAGGGTGATTGACCCTATTCCTATGCCTTATGCTACCTTATTGCCACAACTCCTGAAACTTAACTTGGTTGAGTTAAGGACATTGGCACCACCAGATCCCTCTAATCTCCCGAAGAATTATGATGTCAATGTCAGGTGTGCTTTCCATTCCAATGCACCAGGCCACAATACGGAAAAATGCAGGGCATTGCAAATGAAAGTTCAAGATCTAGTGGATTCTAAGGCCCTCAACTTTGCACCCCCTCCAAATGTCAACAGAAATCCTATGCCTAATCATGGTGGGCCGAGGATTAATGCCATCGAGGAAGACAAACCATCTACTTTGATCACCAGTGTTGCACAAATTCGAACACCTCTGGTCGAAATTAAAGCTCAGCTCCTAGAGTGCCAGGTGTTCCCCGGGTGTGAACTCGGTTGTGGGTATTGCAACATTGCAGTCAACGGGTGTGATAATTTGAGAAGCGGCATAGATGGTCTTATCAAGGATGGTATCCTTCAGATCTCAACAACGGCGCCTACAAATCCAGCAATTCCCTTAACAACAATTCCTGATTCTTCTACAACAGCAGCAACAATCATCCCTACTGATTCATCAATATCATCAGCAAGGGCTCCGTCCATCACTTCAACAAATCAGACTTCAACAACCATTTCTTCTACAACATCATCATCCATTTCATCGGCAGAATCTTCTACAACGCCAACAGAAATTAATGAAGATGTCTCAGCAGTCACAATCTACTACGACCCATCAAATGTTCCTCCAAATAACAACTTTCAACAACAAACAGTGGCACCCCTTTCCAGGTCACTAGTCACAATTTACTACGATCCGTACACCATTACAGTACCCTCCTCTGCAGCAGTCAGTCCAGTTACCATCACGGTGCCTGGACCAGTTCCCTATGAAAGCAGTAATGCCATACCTTGGCATTATGGCTCTGATCTCTACTGCAACGGGGAGAAAATCACTCTGGATTCTTCAACCTCTTCTCCACAAATTGATAATGTTGGGGGAGGCGGAGGCTTCACCAGAAGCGGACGCCTTTTTGCCTCACAAACACAAAGACCTAATGCTGAAGCAGAAGCTGCTGCCAAAGCAAAAGGAAAGAGTGTGGTATTTGAAGAGCCAACTGTCAAAGAAACTCAGAAGACATCTTTTGAGCAAGATGTAGACCAGTTTATGAGAATCATAAAAAGAAGTGATTACAAGGTGGTGGATCAGCTTCACCAAACCCCCTCAAAAATCTCCATATTATCACTGTTGATGTGTTCTGAAGCTCACAGGAATGCATTATTGAAAGTCCTGCACGCAACATACGTGCCAGAGGAGATTACCGTTAATCAACTAGAAACCGTGGTGGAAAATGTCAATACCAGTCATGGACTGGGCTTCACCAATGCTGACTTAACAACAGTGGGACGTAACCATAATAAGGCTTTACATATCACCTTCGAATGCAAAGGTGTTGTTCTATCTCATGTACTGGTAGACACTGGGTCGTCACTCAATGTTCTACCAAAGAAAGCCTTAGTGAAGCTGGAGTATGATGGCTTGGCACTGCGTCCGAGTAATTTGGTGGTGATGGCTCTAAAAGATCAGTGCTTGGAGAGATTGATCTGCCTGTGATGATTGGCCCGCAGACCTTCAAAATTACCTTCTATGTGATGGACATTCAGCCGGCCTACAGCTGTTTGCTGGGTAGACCCTGGATCCACGCCGCTGGCGCTGTTACGTCTACCCTTCACCAGAAGCTGAAATTCGAGTGGGAAGGCCAGATCATCACCATCTGTGGGGAAGAAGACATCTTTGTTAGCCATCTGGCTACATATAAGTACATAGAAATGGATGGAGAGATCCATGAAACTATGAGCCAAGGGTTTGAGGCCCTGAACATTAATGAAGCATCTGCTGTACTGGGAACCTCCATAACGTCATATCAGCAAGCCCAGAAGGTTGTTGAAGAGGGTACTGCCCAAGGCTGGGGCAAGCTGCTGCCCGTGGAAAAGAAAGAAGACAGATTTGGGTTGGGTTACAGACCAACTCAACAAGATCAATCAGAGGCTGCAAAGGAGCCCAATTTTGTCAGTGGGGGAATGCTCTCCCCGGATGCTGTGAACAACTTGGAAGACAAGGAGGAAAGCGACCGCAACCTGGAGAACTGGATACGTCCAAGGATCCCGCGGAGCCAAGTCCTTAACTGGTCTTCCCAGGAATTTATAAGGGTTACTCCTGCAGAGTAATTATTATTTCCTGTATTTTAAAGCATGCATCAAGTCTTACATCTTGCCTAAGATGACAAGACTCATTTTGTAATCGGGCCATCTTGTAATTTTGTGCAAATGGATTAATCAATGAATATCAGACATCTTTTGCAAATGAGTCTTTTCCTTTTTCGCTCCTTGTCTTTTCATTTTTTCTTTTTGTAGAAAAATAAAATGGCAATGTTTTTTCAAAATGATAACTTCATTTCACTTTTTCTAAAAAGATAAAAACTGATCACTAAAATAAACCAATTTAAACCCTTGCAGAAAGTGCACTCCAGATCGCACCGACAACAACACTGCTATGACTTCGTATGACTTTGACAATCCAATCAATCAAGCTGATGAAGGGGTTAAAGAAGATTATGAGCTACCTGAAGAGCTATCCAGGTTGTTAAGGCAAGAGGAGAAGGTTATCACTCCTCATCAGGAGGAGATTAAAACAGTTAATCTTGGTACGGAAGAAGACATAAAAAAAGTTAAGATCGGGGCCTGCCTACAAGTTTCAGTAAAGGAGCAACTGATTGATATGCTTCGGGAGTATGTGGATGTCTTTGCTTGGTCTTATCAGGATATGCCCGGGTTGGACACTGATATTGTCATGCACAAGCTGCCTTTGAAAAGAGACTGCCCGCCAGTAAAACAGAAGTTGCGCCGTACTCGCCCGGATATGGCAATGAAGATAAAAGAAGAGGTACAAAAGCAGTGGGACGCCGGTTTCCTTGCTGTGACTAGCTATCCTCCGTGGGTAGCTAATATTGTACCTGTGCCTAAGAAAGACGGCAAGGTGAGGATGTGTGTGGATTACCGGGACCTGAACAGAGCCAGCCCGAAAGATGACTTCCCTTTACCTCACATTGATGTATTGGTGGATAATACGGCTCAGTTCTTGGTATTCTCCTTCATGGATGGATTTTCAGGATACAATCAGATCAAGATGTCACCTGGAGACATGGAGAAGACAAAGATATTCAATAAATGCCTGCACCAAAGTCAGAAAAAGAAGTTCGGGGGTTTCTAGGTAGATTGAACTACATTTCAAGGTTCATATCTCACCTTACAGCAACCTGTGAGCCTTTGTTCAAGATGTTAAGAAAAGAACAAACGGTCAGGTGGAATGAAGACTGCCAGAGGGCTTTTGATAAAATCAAGGAATACTTACAAGAGCCTTCAATCCTTATGCCTCCAGTTGAAGGAAAACCTATAATCATGTACTTGACAGTATTCGAAGAGTCAATGGGGTGTGTGCTGGGCCAGCATGACGAGTCTGGTCGAAAAGAGTATGCAATATACTACCTAAGCAAAAAGTTTACCGACTGTGAACAACATTATTCACTGCTCGAGAAAACTTGTTGTGCTTTAGCGTGGGCTGCTCGCCGACTAAGGCAGTATATGTTGACCCACACTACTTTGTAGATCCAGTTAAGTACATTTTTGAGAAGCCAACACTTACCGGACGGGTTGCAAGATGGAAAATTATCCTCACAGAATATGACATTCAGTACACATCTCAGAAAGCCATCAAGGGCAGTGTATTGTCTGATTATCTTGCTGAGCAACCCATTGATGATTACCAGCCTATGAGATTTGACTTCCCTGATGAAGACATCATGTTCATAAAAGCAAAAGATCATGAAGAGCCTGTTCACACTGAAGGTCCTGACCCAGAAGAAGAATGGACTATGATGTTTGATGGGGCTGTTAATATGAATGGTCGTGGTGTTGATGCAGTACTTATTACACTTAAGGGAGTTCACATGCCTTTCTCGGCAAAACTCACCTTTAACTGCACTAACAACGAAGCTGAATACGAAGCTTGCATTATGGGTCTTGAGGAAGCCATTGACCTTAGGATCAAGACTTTGACTGTGTTCGGAGATTCAACTCTGGTAATTAATCAAACCAATGGCAAATGGTACACGCACCAAGATCATCTGATACCTTATCGGGATTATACAAGGAGGTTATTGACTTTCTTCACAACAGTCAAGCTTGAGTATATCCCTCGAGACGAAAATCAGTTTGCAGATGCTCTGGCTACCATTTCATCCATGATCAAAGTTCAAGCTGCCAACTTTGTACCTCAAATTGCAGTATCCAGATTTGACAGACCAGCATACGTATTTGCAGCAGATGTTGTTAAAGATGATAAGCCTTGGTTCTATGATATCAAATGCTTCTTGGAGGATCAGACATACCCACCTGGGGCATCTTCCAATGATAAGAAGACATTAAGAAGGCTAGATGGTAGTTTCTTCCCGAATACTGACGGTTCCTTGTACAAGAGAAACTTTGATATGGTACTCCTCAGATGTGTTGATAAGACAGAAGCAGACTTGCTAATGCACGAAGTGCACGAGGGATCCTTTGGTACCCATGCAGGAGGACATGCCATGGCTAAAAATTTGTTAAGATTAGGCTATTACTGGATCACAATGGATGCAGACTGTTGTGCCTATGCCAGAAAATGCCATAAGTGCCAGATTTACGCGGATAAAGTGCATGTGCCTCCCAATCCTCTAAATGTGATGTCTTCACCCTGACCCTTTGCTATGTGGGGCATTGACATGATTGGCAAGATTGAACCGACTGCTTTAAATGGCCATAGATTCATCCTGCTTGCCATTGACTATTTTACCAAGTGGGCTGAAGCAGCTTCCTATGCAAATGTTACAAGGCAAGTGGTAGCCAGATTCCTGAAGAGAGATATCATCTGTCGGTATGGAGTGCCCGAGCGAATCATTACTGATAATGGTTCCAACTTGAACAATAAAATGATGGCAGAGCTATGCTGGGACTTCAAGATCCAACACCACAATTCTTCTCCTTACAGGCCAAAGATGAATGGCGCTGTTGAGGCAGCTAACAAGAATATCAAGAAGATTGTGCAGAAGATGGTAGTTACCTATAAAGACTGGCATGAAATGCTACCATTTGCCTTGCATGGGTACCGTACGTCAATCAGAACATCCACTGGGGCAACACCGTATCAGCTTGTATATGGTATGGAGGCGGTCCTACCTGTTGAAGTTGAATTACCCTCCTTGCGAGTGCTGATGGATGTTAAGTTGAATGAAGCAGAGTGGGTCCGATCCCGATACAAACAACTGAACCTGATTGAAGAGAAGAGATTAGCTGCAATCTGTCATGGGCAGCTGTATCAGAAAAGAATGAAGAAAGCCTTCGATCAGAAAGTCAGGCTCCGGGAGTACCAAGTAGGAGATCTTGTGCTGAAAAGACTCCTCCCTCCTCATACAGACCACAGGGGCAAGTGGACTCCGAACTACGATGGCCCGTTCATAGTAAAGAATGTTTTCTCTGGTGGAGCACTGATGCTCAGTACTATGGATGGTGAAGACTTCCTGTCCCCTGTGAATTCAGATGCAGTTAAAAAATACTTCGCATAAAATTACCCGCTGGACATAAAAACAGAATGTGAGTCCAGGCAAAAATAGGGCATCCCGGCGAGTCAAAAACAGAATAAAAGACTCGGGAAAAAATAAGGGAAAATAAATAAAAAAAATATACACCCCCTGGGTTGAAAAGCCGCATTGGACAGCTCAGGCAAAAATGGGTATCCCGGTGGATTGAAAACCCGAAAGGGCGATCCACGCAAAATAAGGGAATAAGCGAACAACTGCATTCTGAATTCATCTGTATCACTTGCAACATGGTAAGCTCCGAAAAGTCCGAGCGTCGGTCAGAATCAGCCTCTTTCAAAAGCAAGATGAGAAGAACGACAAAAGTCATACGAGTCATAGCAAAAGGAAAGCTCCTTGAAGCGTCATCAGCATTGCCAGCATCTTTTTGTTTCTCAATTTGTAACGATTTCCTCATTTCAGGGGATCCGTTTCTTTGACTGTATCTGGCCAATTCAGGGCACACAAATTAATAAAATCCGATTTTCAGTCATATTTCGTCTCGTACATTTTATTTTCGTTTGCAAAAATGTCCGATGATATTGATTGCATAAATACAGATTCTTCCCTTCTAAAAATACGTGCTTACAGGAAATATACTTACTCCCGGGAGTGTCTAAACTCCTATGATGGAATCCAGTAAGGGATACCTCGGGGTACTTGTGCGTTTCTTTGTCATTACAGGATTGCAGGTATCCAAAGCGCAACATGGGGCATGAAAGCTTCTCCCCAGTAGGCTGCCAAATCATTGTTTCCTCAACACACCTTCCAAACAGCACCAGAGATGCTTTCTCCCCATCAGAGGTGCCAGGCATCACTTCTCCAACATTTCCTTCAAAGAGCAGCACCTGAAGATGTTCATATCCCCAACTGAGTTGTCAAGTATCATCCTCAGCAGGATCCCCACAGAAATCTCTAAGAAGATCTTTCAGTGATCTTTCTTCTTCCCCAGCCGAGTACTAGACAAAGAATCATCTCCCCGCAGAGTCTAAGCCTCTATCCAGAAGAGCAATGCCTGAAGATCTCACAACAGAGTGACGAAAGCTTCTGCAGACCCCGGCTGGGTCCCTCATTACCAAGATAGGTTTACCAATAACCTGCTTCCCCATGCAGAGTCATATATGTCAGATCTACCAATGATCTCATCCCCAGCTGGGATATCCACTTCAAGCAGATCAGCCAGAGATCTCTGCAGCAACGGGATCCGAGTTCCGGATCGGTATCTGTGCATAATCATAGCATCCGCATCATAATTCCCCACAGAGCGTAGCATTCCGTTTAATATGGAGCATTACGGAAAAAATCAAACATAAGGCATAATCATAAGCCATGTTCTGAATCAAACACTTGTAAATACTGACCATCCATCAAGAATATACAGAATATTTCCTGATTCCCCACCAGGGAGTGTAAACACCCCAAATTTGCCCTCACCCATTTCACCATGGCTTGTGATCATTCTCATATGCATAAACACAATCATATCACTTCATATCTCATTTTTGATTCACTGCATAGCTTCTAAGGCATCTGCACCTAGGGTTTGTGATCTGAGCAACCTCAGGGCATCTTGAGCCATTCCAAAGGCCACCAATCAACTCAAAGGGGTCCATGTGTGTTCTTATATCACATTTCATCTCCTCAAAGTCAAAATTGCAGAGGAATCACAAGAACTAGGGTTTGAGTGGATGCAGAGCCAGGATGAACTGCACAGTTGACTGAAAATTAGGGTTTTGGTTTCAGAGGCCATAACTCCAAATTTTTTGGTTATTCTTGTTTCCATTGATCTCTATATGGTATAGGGAGTGTGCATATCAATTTTCATGAAGAAATTCCATGGGGAAGTCATCTGATCAAGGGTTGACTTTTCAGACAAGTCAGTGCAAAATCAGGGCATCTGAGGCCCCCAATGACCCAACCAATGGGTGATCTTCATCATTTTGAGTGTATTTGGTCTTTATTTGATCATGGAAGAAGATGGAAGTTCATAGAAATCAAGAATTCAGGGTTTTTGCAAATGTTGACTTTTTGGGCATAGTTGACTTTTCAAGAATGCACCATTTTAGGTCATTTTTCAAGCCTTGATTCATGATCCAAGAAGGCTTCAAATGGAAAAACTTTGGTCATGAAAGTTGTAGATCTCATCTTTCCCTTTTCAAAAAGTACAAGAACATGATCAAATTCTTCTTGGATCAAAAGTTATGACCATGCAAAGTTGCCAAAAATCACTTATTTTCAAGTTATGCACCAAGTGGAAATTTTGCAAAGTCTTGGATCAAAACACATTGCAGCCTCTAGTTCACTACAAACCATTACACAAACATTTCCCTAAGTCATAAAATCAGATTTTTGATCAAGTTTGCCCATGGTTTAGTTCATGTAACTTGAATTTTTCACATGTGAACCAAAAGCTAGCCAACTTGCAAAAACCACTCATTTCACTTCCTACAACTTATGACATTGGAAGCTGACCTTGGCTAGCCTCTCCCTCACCTTTTGCTGCGCCAGCCATGCTTTGTCCTTGCCTAGATTTGGAGCCATGCCCTATCTTACACAAAAGTGGTTTTTGAGCAAAAAGTGATCTACCAATCCATAAAGCACAAGTCACATCAGCCAGCCAATCAGAATTGTTTATGATTTCAATTTGCAAGTTGAACATAACACAAGCCAAGGCTGAAACACACACATTCATCACATTCACAAAAACTCACCTCATTGCAAGTTCCTTCGAAATTCTGTCCACAGCCATAAAACACTCAAACTCTCATCATCATTCAACTCCACACACTTCATAGACCATCCAGCACCCAAAGCACAAGCCTGAAACAGCCAAGAAACCCCACTGCCATTTCTCACTTCAGTTTGCAAAAACTTTCGAATCTTCCATCCTAGCTCACAAACACACAAACCAACACCACAGATCTTCTCTACACATTGTATGGACCTCAAACAACCCATCACCATGACCTGAGAGTGCCAAAATCATCATGGCCATTGTTGACTGAACTGAAGCAGTTCCATTCGAATCTCCTTCTCCAGCCAACACAAACTCATTTTGAGCATTCAAACACATTTGGGGGATCAAGTAGAGCAGCTTGCATCAAAGGAAGTGGCCAGAAAGTTCCTAAACTGAAAGCTCCAAATCTTAGGTAGCTCGAAATTAATTTTTCCAGAAATGGTTTTTTATGTTACAAACTTGTTCCTCATGATGCACTAATCATTCTGGTACCTTTAGTTTTTGAAATGGTTTTGTTTTGAGTGTTTAATTCGTGACTGAAGCTTGCGTGACCTAGAACTTTCCCTCTTCGATTCAGCTTGTTTAGGTAATATAAATTTGTTTTAGGTTAGGGGTTTGATTCGTGAGGAGGAGAGGAACATTTCTCTGGTCTTAGATTTCATTTATGTTACGTTTTTAGGAAGTTTGAGGATTCTCAGGTGAGGGCTGGCCGGAGAAGACGACCGGAAGTCTTCTCCGGCAGCCTGAAAGTGATTAGGGTTAAGTGTAATTAATTAGGGCAAAGTTCAAACGTGGACCATTGGATCATCTTTCCCGCGCGCGTGTGTGTGGTCTGGATTGCATCATTAATTCATAATCAGGTTTAATTAAATTAATTAATTAAGTTTTAGAAGTTTGAATCTAGGCCTTTCATTCTGGCGCGCCAGTCAACACATTTAAACCCTGGAGCAATCCTGGCCATCCAATCTGTTTACTTTCATTTTCTTTTAATTTTTATTCATATTTATTTCATTTAAATTGCACAATTTATTTAAAATAGTCAAAAATTCATAAAAATTATGAAACTTTTTCTTTAAGGTTTTATTAATTTTTATGACACAAAAATATTTTTATTTTATTTTTTATCATTAAAAAAGTATTTTTAAATATTTAAAAGATTATTTTTAATTGATTAATGGGAATTAATTGATTAAAAATACTTTTAGGTATTTAAAAAATCACAAAAAATTCATGAAATGTTCTAAGACATTTAGAAACATTGTCCAACCTTCAAACCAAATTTCTTTTTTGATCTTGATGCACTTTAAGAATTTTTCATTGAATTAAATCATATTTTGTGCATTATTTTGATCACAAGTTCAAAAATTCACTTCTGCCTATTGGAGAAGGTTGAGACATTGATTCTTCTTACATTGTGTTATGTTTAGCATGAAGTTTCTAGGGAAAAATGGCCATGATTTGATTCCTCATTTTCAATTTGTTTGGCATTTATTTTGTTAAGAACCCTAAGAAACCCTAATAACTTAGAAAATTCATATCTTGAGTTTGGTTGAGAGTTGAGAGCTCCCCTTTGGGCAGTGGTTCTTTATAGGTTTAGGGTTTCTTTGAGTGCCATTTTCCATTTTTAATTTAGGGTTTTGCTTCTGTTTTTGGTTTGTGTTTGATGTTTGATCCATAAACCCTAATTTGGGCTTTCTCTTGCATCCTTCTTGCATTCTTTTGCATAAGTTGACTTGCCATTGCATTTTGTGCATTCTTATGATTCATTTGACATCTTAAGACATGTATAAAGCATCATTGATCATTGCATTACATATTTGCCATGCCATTTGTCTTGTGTGGTTCATACCTTTTCATGCTTGTTCATGCTCCTTAGCTTGCATCATTTGCATTCATAAGCTTGTATGAACATCCCCATTGTCTTGCCTCATGTTTGCAGCACCTCATAACATCATAATCATCATCAACATGCTTCTGGTCTTGCTTTGCATCATATCATTTCATCTCATCTTGCATTGCATTGTATCTTCTTTCTAACATTTCAGGTGGTAAGTAACTTGAGAAGTGGATTTGCCTTCACTTCTCATACCTCTTCTTTTCATCTCTCTTGCAT
The DNA here is from genome assembly GCA_963966055.1 of Lathyrus aphaca. Classification (NCBI taxonomy): domain Eukaryota; kingdom Viridiplantae; phylum Streptophyta; class Magnoliopsida; order Fabales; family Fabaceae; genus Lathyrus; species Lathyrus aphaca. The sequence continues at coordinate 298,375,319 of OZ014523.1, read as the reverse complement.
CCATTGCTGCATTTCTATTTGTGCTTAGGTTTGAGCTTGCTCATTCTTGCTTCTCCCACTTTCTTTCTTCAAGTGACTTGACTTCTTGAATGAAGCAAGTCACTTTGCTTCTCTTGATCCTGTTCATCTGCTTCCTGGTGGTTCTCTTTGAAGATCTTCTTGTTTAAACCTCACAAACCTTAGGACCAACCAAGCATGACAATGATTAGGGTTTTGATTAGTCTCCCCTCTTAGTTTTACCTTTGTGTCTCTTTTGAGTCTTCTCTTCTCATCTCATAATCAGGGACTAAACCCTAAAGGCTTTAAGGCTTTGTGATTAAGCTTATGCCTGCATCCTTCTCTTAGGATGGAGTGTATAACTTTAATCCTAATGTCAAACCCTTAATGTGTTTAACTCCCTTAATCAATTCACTTAATAATCATCAAGACATCACACTTGTAACTTGGGCCTTGCATTAGGGTTCTAATTCTTCCTTAATTGGTTAAGAAGGACTAACCCTAGTGTTAATGGACAAGTCCCCCTCAAGTTGTCTTACAAACCATAAAAAACACTTCATCATCATACCATTAAGTAAAATCCACTTAACCAAAGGCTTGTTTTGTCATGGGTTTAATCCCTAATCATGGATTAAGTTGAGGAGCTTTCCTCAGCTTAAACATTCTCATCTATTATCCTTCTATTAGGATGGTGTAATGAGTCTGTTTAATCCTTGATTATGGCTTAACCTCATTACTCAACACTAAACACAAACACCAAAAACATCTAAATAATCACAAATAGGTTAATGATCTTAATCCTACACCGAAGGTGATTAAGTGTGAGAATCTGACTTCACACTTAAGGTATTCTCATTACCCCTAATCAGAGGGAAGATGTGATGAGTTTACTGATCCATTGGTTTAGACTTAAGCTCATTAACTTATGACAAAATCCAAAAACAATAAAAGACTGAAAACTCAAAACAAACAATAATCGTCTCCTCCGGGATTCTTTTCTCATCTCATTCACTCATAAACGAGAACTCGCTTCTTCCGTCTAATGCAAGACAGTTTGCACCTGAGCCAGACAGGTCACACACTTGAGCATAGACAAGCAAGCCGTTCACAAGTCAATTCATCTTTCAGTCTCTTTGGGTCGAACTACGGTGTTCTGACTTCCTCATTGCACGAGAGGATACGTAGGCATAACTTAACAGTTATCGAACAAAAAAGTCTCTGTATATTCCCCCTCCTTTCAGTTTCATTCTCTTAAGCCTCATGATCTTGAGCATACTCTTTTCCTTACACTGACACATCATTTATACACATCACATTTCTTTACACTGACACCTGTACATTTTGCCTTCCAGCTCTTTTATACACAAATTGCACTGACACTACCCCTTTATAACACAAATCTTTTAAGCGTGGATCCCGTCGAGTACGACGGACAATCTGGGTGCTAATACCTTCCCAGGTTGTAACCAACCCCCTTTCTCAGTCTCTCTGGTTCGCAAACCGTCTTATCCGTATCTTTCTAGGTCTATGCAGCATTGCCTTTCCTCCGGGATAAAAATGCCTAGCTGGCGACTCTATTCCTTCTCCAGTGAGTTCACGGCTGTGTGTTCTCATTGCTCTTTTCGCCGATCGTTCGCGCTTGTATAGGGATGCTAATCTTCGGGAGCGACAGCTTGGCGACTCTGCTGGGGACCCTTATATTGCAACCAGGGCTTCTGGTTCTTTTTGTGGGTTCCTCCTAGCGCTTGATTGATTTGTGTTTACTGGGGTGTTATGTGCTTATTTGTGTTTGTGTATTTGTATTTTGTTTATTGCTTTATGTACAGTTGATTTATTGTTTTCTTTATAGCTTTATATTTTTCATACTGTCATTGTTGCTGGCTGGATCTGGTTTCTTGTTTTGGTGGGTGGGTGATTCATTGAGAGTTAAGGTCCTATACCTGGGACCTGAGTGACACCTAGGCTAGAGTGAATCATATTCTTTCCCATTCCATTTCGGTCTGGTGCGGGAATATGAAACACGGTTCAGATATGGGTTTCTTCTTGAGAACTCTGTGTTGCAGATTTCCTGCAATGCTAGGGCTATCTGGGAAGCCTGCTAAGTCTGGATGACCTTTTAGTATTGACCTTCAGAAACTGAGGTGAATTAGAGGAGGAATTGTTATGGTTATTGTAAACACTGTACCTCCGGGTTAGAAGTGTTTACACTTCTCATAACTGATCCAAGTCTGAGGATCCTTGTTTTAGAACACCACCTGTGAGGGGGTTGGGCTGTTTACAGGTTTGCAGGTACCTTGACCTCAGAATACCCTGTTACTTTGACTTTGTTAAGTGTACTCCATGTTGGACAGTTCTTGTGATTCTGAAACCCTGGACTTGTGGCTCTTTATTCGAGTCCCCCACCCTGGTTACTGGATTTATAGACCTCCATCTGGAATTCTTGAACACACATGGATCTATACCAAGGCAGTTAATCAGATCCGGCTCAGTCACAAACCCTTGCATTTCATTTGCATACATACTCATTGCATCATATTAACATTTGCTTATTTGTGTTTCAGGGTATCCACTTCCTTCTGGTTTTGGTTTTGACCCCATCTGCAGTTTTGACCTATCTCCACCAGCACTTGCATCAGCTTGTCAGCCATACTTCAGTTACTTGCACCAGCCAATCATTGGCTCATTCTTTCAGCATCTTCATCAGCACTTACTCTACTCAGTCTTCAGCATCATGGCTCCAAAGAAAAGCAATATCACCTATCATTTCTTCCAACCAGACTTATCAGACATCAGGAGGATCCAAACCCTGATCACTCCAGATCACACACCCTTGTTCAGGGAGAGTTATGGGGATATACTGGACATGGTCATGGATCTGGACCCATCTCAGAGAAGCCTCATCCACACCTGCATTCAGTTTTATGATCCTCCATTGAGATGTTTCACCTTTCAAGACTTTCAGTTGGGTCCTCTTTTGGAAGAATACTCACATTTGGTTGGTTTGCCTATCAAAAGAGAAATCCCATTCAACCCTGAAATAGTCTTTCCCAGCAATGGAGAGATAGCAAAAGCTTTGCACCTGGAACCTGTATTGATTGAACAACATATGACCTCTAAAGCTGGGATCCCTGGATTTCATCTAGACTTCCTGATTTCTCAAGCTAGTTTGAAGGCCTCCTTGGGGGAATGGAAAGCTGTTTGTGCTCTGTTGGCCTTAAGTGTATATGGAATTGTGCTGTTTGCAGATGAGCCCCGATTCATCAGCAAGAGTGCAATACACTTGTTCATCCTGAAGAACCCAGTGCCAACTTTACTGGGTGATCTCTATTACTCAGTCCATCAGAGAAATGAGAAGCAGAGGGGAAGATTAGTGAGGATTTGTGCTCCATTATTCCATGCTTGGCTTCTCAAGCATCTACCCAGGACAGATGCATTTCTAAATCCTCATCAGCAAAGCAACTGGGCTAAGAGGCTCACTACTCTCACTTCAGCAGATATCAGATGGTGTACTCAGAGTACCAAGGGCAGAGATATGATCACCAGCTGTGGGCACTTTCCCAATGTGCCTTTGATAGGAGTTAAGGGAAGTATCAACTACAACCCTCTGCTGTTCAGGAGACAATTGGGCTATGCACTGGTTCATACTCCTAGGGAGCAAGATTTGGTTGAGACCCTCTACTGTGAGAACAAGATTAGTTTGACTGCTGTTAGGCAGGCTGCCTGGGCCTGGGATCATGTTCAGACTAAGGGAATCACCATTCTGGGGAAGTGCAATAATGTGGCATCAGTCCAATATTATAAGTGGTCCCATGCTAGGGCCCAATTCTCTGGAATGCCCTTTACCATAGAAGACATGCCTGAGTCATCTTCAGCACCACCCCCTGCCACTATCAGTTTGGAGGAGTTTGAGAGCTTGAAGGAAAGAAATGAGAAGTTAACCCAGGCTTTGCAGAAGACCCTCCGGGAGAGGAGTGAAGGTGTGAGGGAAATTGAAAGGTTGGAGGAATTGAGGGTAGAACACTTGACTAAGATTGAGAAGTCCGGAGATTATATCAACAAGTCCAAAGCTGGTGAACAGATTCTGAAGAATGCTTGTAAAGAAGCCCAGTTCCAAAGAGCAAGAACAGACTTGTATTTGAAAGAGAGTCAGGCCAGGTGGGTCCGGATCACTGAGGCCCGTACTCTAGAAGACAAGAGAGTCCAAGACAAAATGGAGCAGATGGAAAAAGCCCTGGCAGCAGCCCAGGAGGAGATATCAGAGCTGAAAATCAAAGCAGGATTGAAGAGATCTAAGGACCAAAGTCAGAGCAAGAAGTTGACTGCAGCAGTTGCAACAAGAAACCTTCTCATCAGAAGTCTTACGGAGCATCCGGCTGATCCTGTGACCGAAGCACTTCTCAAGGAAGTTCGTGAGGATGAGTTCGGCCTTGGAGTTTGATCATTTGCTTGTTGTTGATCCTTTTTCCATGTACTTTTACCTTTTTGTGATGTATTTTGACCCCTTGAGGGCTTGTGTTGTAAAATGAACAAGTTGTATTATTGCGCCTTTGTAATGTATTTATGTTGGGGTTCACATCAAAAGCAACTTCAACAGCATCATCTTCAAGGGTCTGGAAGGGTCAAAACTGAAGACCAAACCGGATACCTTGAGAACAAATAAGCATAACTGCATTGCATGCTAACCCTTTTGTTTGTTTTGTAGGTCTTTGTTTTGTTGTTGCTAACCTCTTTTGTGATCTCAGGAATTATTGCTCGTCGCCGGGTATTTCCTCTCAACAGGCCTCACAGGTACCCAACTAGAAACAACCTTCCGGGAATCCAGATGGATCAGATGCAGCAAGACCTTACAGAGGTCAGAAACCAGATGGCCAACGAAAGGTTGGAGATGAGAACTCAGATAACACAGTTCATGGAAGTAATGAACAATCTAGCTCAAAGCCAGGAGAGGCTCAGAACTCTGGTAGAGGGGAGGAATCAAGATGAGCCCCATGTGGGGACTGCAGGCACAAGTAACAATGAACGGGTACAACCCCATGTTAACCCCCCTGTGTTTGGTCCACATCTACATCCTGAGGTTAACATCCCTGCAAACATTCAAGGAACAGCCACTGCAGCCAGAGTACTTCAAGAAGATCCTCAGGAGGACCAATTTACAGTAATGGGTGCTGGAGAGGAAACTTATGATAGGCGGCTGGATGAAATAGCTGAGAAGTTGAGGTCTTTAGAATCTCAAAATTCTTTGGGGTTCGACGTCATGGACATGGGTTTGGTAGAAGGGGTCAGGATCCCCCATAAGTTCAAACCTCCTTGTTTCGAAAAGTATAATGGGACTTCATGCCCCCGGACTCATTTGCAATCATTTCTGGGAAGGCTGAAGGCCTATACAATGGATGAGAAACTTTGGATGTTCTACTTCGAAGATAGCTTGACTGGAGCTTCTAGGGAATGGTATTCCCATTTGACAAGAGTAACTGTAAGATGCTGGAAGGACCTGGCAGAGGCCTTCATCAGACAGTATCAGTATAATCTAGATATGGCACCCAACAGGACCCTCCTAATGGGAATGTCACAGTCATCTAGGGAGAGCTTCAGAGAATATGCTCAGAGATGGAGGCAACTGGCTGCTGCCGTTCAACCACCAATGTCTGAGAGAGAAATGGCAGACATGTTTATGAACACTCTCCAGGGAACGTATATTGACAGGTTAGCTGCTTTCTCTTCCACTAGCTTTGCGGATGTTGTTATAGCTGGGGAGAGAATTGAAAGCCTGTTAAAGATGGGAAAGATCTCAGACAACGGTGCTAGTTCGTCCAGTGGTACAAGAAAGCCTTTTGCAGGCCCGAGAAGAACTGGCGAGACCAATGCCATCCACACCAACAGGGGTAGGCCCCAATATGCTCAGAGGTCAATAGCAGCAGTCACTATCCCTGCTCCAATTCATCCACAGCCAGTCTATCAACCTCCTCAACAAAACATCCAACAACAACCTCAGTATCAGCAGAATCAGTATCCTCCAAGAAACTTCCACAACGACAACTCCAACAACAACAATCAACAGAGGCCATTCCAACAGAGGCCATCTCAAGCTAACAGAGTGATCAACCCGATCCCAATGCCATATGCTGCCTTGCTGCCACAACTTCTGAAACTCAACCTAGTTGAGCTAAGAACGTTGGCACCTCCTGATCCCAACAGTCTACCAAGGAACTATGACTCCAATGCTAGGTGTGCTTTTCATTCCAACGCACCTGGTCACAGTACAGAAAAATGCAGGGCTCTGCATATGAAGGTACAAGACTTGGTAGACTCCAAGGCTCTGAATTTTGCACCTCCACCCAATGTCAATAAAAACCCAATGCCAAACCATGGTGGTCCCCGAATTAATGCTATTGGAGAAGACCAACCGTCTTATTTGATAACTAGTGTGGATCAGATCAGGACACCATTGGTGGAAATCAAAGCTCAGCTCCGTGAAAACAATATATTTCCAGGGTGTGAACTAGGGTGCCCATACTGCAATATTTCATGGAATGGTTGTGAAGATTTAAGGAATGGCATTGACAGCCTTATTCAGAGTGGCTTGCTACAGATCACTACATCATTTCCGACAAATCCGGCAACTTCATCAACAACGGTTTCAGACCCTCCTACAACTGCAGCAACTATTGTTCCCAACAATTCATCAGCACCATCGACAAATACTTCACCTGTCCTTCCAAATGATCAGTTTTCAACAGTTTCTCCTGCTACAACTTCAGCTTCATTCCATTTCGAATCTCCATCAACAACAACAACAGTCCTTCCAACAGAACCTCCTACAACACCAGCAATCAATCATGAAGATGTCTCTACCGTCACCATATTCTACGATCCTGAAAATAATTCCGCCTACCATTCGGGAGGTGCTGCTCCCGCCAGGGCACCAGTTACAATCTTTTATGATCCACAAACAATGACAGTCCCTTCAGCAGCAGCAATCAGTCCAGTCATTGTCACGGTGCCTGGACCAGTACCATATGAAAGCAATAGGGCCATCCCTTGGCACTATGGCTCTGACGTATACTGCGAAGGAAAAAGAATCACTCTTGAAACATCCACACCTGCACCACAAGTAGATAATGTGGGGGGAGGCGGAGGCTTCACTCGAAGCGGACGTCTCTTTGCTTCACAAGTTCAAAGACCTACTGCCGAAGCAGAAGCTGCTGCCAAGACAAAGGGTAAAGGCCCGGTGCAGGAAGATCCAGCTGCCAAAGAAGCCCTGAAGACTCCATTTGATCAGGAAGTTGATGAGTTTATGCGAATCATCAAAAGGAGTGATTATAAAATTGTGGATCAGCTTCACCAGACGCCATCCAAAATCTCTATCCTCTCACTGCTTATGTGCTCCGAAGCCCATCGGAATGCACTACTTAAAGTCCTGCACGCAGCTTACGTGCCTGAGGAGATTACTGTCAACCAATTGGAAACCGTGGTTGGAAATGTTACTGCTAGCAATGGGCTAGGGTTTACCAATTCTGACTTGACAGCGGATGGCCGCAATCACAACAAAGCCTTGCACATAACCATGGAATGCAAAGGAGCCGTCCTTTCTCATGTGCTGGTGGACACAGGTTCTTCCCTGAATGTCTTGCCAAAGAAGGCTCTGGTGAAGCTTGAATATGATGGATTGGCATTGAGACCCAGCAACCTGGTAGTAAGAGCCTTTGATGGTTCTAAGAGATCGGTTCTGGGAGAGATTGAGCTGCCTGTGACAATTGGCCCGCAGACCTTTAAAACTATCTTTTATGTGATGGACATTCAGCCCGCCTACAGCTGTTTGTTGGGTAGACCCTGGATTCACGCCGCCGGCGCAATAACGTCTACCCTTCACCAAAAGTTAAAATTTGAGTGGGAAGGTCAAGTTGTCACAATCTGTGGGGAAGAGGATATTTTTGTTAGCCATCTGGCTACCTACAAATACATTGAGATGGATGGAGAGATCCATGAAACAATGAGCCAAGGTTTTGAGACCTTGAATGTCAATGAAGCATCTGCTGTATCTGGTACCCCAATGTCGTCTTACCGACAAGCCCGGAAGGTTGTTGAAGAAGGAACTGCCCTTGGCTGGGGCAAAGTTCTAGCTGTGGAGGAGAAGAAGGACAAGTTTGGGTTGGGTTACAGACCAACTCAACATCAAGCAAAGGCTGCTACAGAGCCAGGTTTTGTCAGTGGGGGAATGCTCACCCCCGATGCTATCAACTGTCTGGAAGACGAGCTGGAAGAGGAACGCAATCTGGAGAATTGGATTCGTCCAAAGATCCCGGGGAGCAGTGTCTCGAACTGGTCTTCCCAGGAAATTATAAGAGTTACTCATGCAGAGTAATTATTATTTCCTGTTTTTTTTTTATAGCATGCATCCAAGTCTTGCATCTTGCCCAAGATGACAAGACTCATTTTGTAACCAGGGCCATCTGTACTTTTGTGCAAACAAGATTAAATTAATGAAGTATCAGACATCTTTTTGCAAACGAGTCTTTTTCTTTTATGCTCACTGTTTTTCCATTTTTCTTTTTGTACAAAAATAAATGGCGGTGTTTTCAAAATGATAACTTCATTTCACTTTTTTCTAAAGCAAGATTAAAATCAATCACTAAAATGAACAAACTTAACCCTTGCAGAGAGTGCCTTCCTGACAGCACCGACAACAGCACGGCTATGACATCGTATGACTTTGACAATCCGATCAATCAAGTTGATGAAGGGGTTGATGAAGAGTATGAGCTTCCTGAAGAGCTAGCCAGGTTGTTGAGACAAGAGGAAAAGGTTATTACTCCTCACCAGGAGGAGGTTGAAGTGATCAATCTTGGTACTGACGAAGACGTGAAAGAAGTTAAAATCGGGGCCTGCCTGCAAGACTCAGTGAAGAGGCAACTGATAGATCTGCTTCAAGAGTATGTTGATGTGTTTGCTTGGTCGTATCAAGATATGCCAGGGTTGGATACCGACATTGTTGTGCATAAGCTGCCTTTAAGGGAAGAATGCCCGCCAGTTAAACAGAAGTTGCGCCGAACTCGCCCAGACATGGCTATGAAAATCAAAGAAGAGGTACAAAAGCAATGGGACGCCGGGTTCCTTGCTGTGACTAGCTATCCGCCGTGGGTTGCTAATATAGTACCTGTGCCTAAGAAGGACGGCAAAGTAAGAATGTGTGTTGACTACCGGGATCTGAACAGAGCCAGCCCGAAAGATGACTTCCCATTACCTCACATTGACGTATTGGTGGATAACACGGCTCAGTTCTCGGTATTCTCCTTCATGGACGGATTTTCAGGATACAATCAGATCAAGATGTCACCTGAAGACATGGAGAAGACAACATTCATTACACCTTGGGGCACGTTCTGTTACAAAGTGATGCCATTCGGACTGAAGAATGCTGGTGCCACATATCAACGGGCTATGGTGACATTATTCCATGATATGATCCACAAGGAAATAGAATGCTATGTGGATGATATGATCGCCAAGTCCCTTACAGAGGAAGATCACCTGGTAAATCTGCTCAAGTTGTTCAAGCGTCTGAGGAAATATCAACTGAAGTTGAACCCCAACAAATGCACATTCGGGGTGCGATCCGGTAAATTGCTGGGCTTTATTGTAAGCGAGAAAGGGATTGAGGTTGACCCTGATAAAGTCAAGGCTATACAAGAAATGCCTGCACCTAAAACTGAGAAAGAAGTTCGAGGGTTCTTAGGTCGATTGAACTACATTTCAAGGTTCATATCTCACCTCACAGCAACCTGTGAACCCTTGTTCAAGCTGCTAAGAAAGGAACAAACGGTCAGGTGGAACGAGGATTGCCAGAAGGCTTTTGACAAGATCAAGGGGTATTTACAAGAACCTCCAATCCTCATGCCTCCAGTTGAAGGAAGACCTCTGATTATGTACTTGACAGTATTAGAAGAATCGATGGGGTGTGTGCTGGGCCAGCATGACGAGTCTGGTCGAAAAGAGTATGCAATATACTACCTAAGCAAAAAGTTTACCGACTGTGAACAGCGTTATTCGCTGCTCGAGAAAACTTGTTGTGCTTTAGCGTGGGCTGCTCGCCGACTAAGGCAGTATATGTTGACCCACACTACCTTATTAATCTCAAAAATGGATCCAGTTAAGTACATATTTGAGAAGCCAGCTCTTACCGGACGGGTTGCAAGATGGCAGATGATTCTCACAGAATACGACATACAGTACACATCTCAGAAAGCCATCAAGGGCAGTGTACTATCTGAATATCTTGCTGAGCAACCCATTAATGACTACCAGCCTATGAGGTTTGACTTCCCTGATGAAGACATCATGTTCATTAAAACAAAAGATCACGAAGAGCCTATTCACACTGAAGGGCCCGACCCGGAAGAAGAATGGACTATGATGTTTGATGGGGCTGTTAACATGAACGGTCGTGGTGTTGGTGCAGTACTCATTACACCTAAAGGAGTTCACATGCCTTTCTCGGCAAAACTCACTTTCAACTGCACTAACAACGAAGCTGAATACGAAGCTTGCATTATGGGTCTTGAGGAAGCCATTGACCTCAGGATCAAAACATTGACCGTATTCGGAGATTCAACTCTGGTAGTCAATCAAACCAACGGGAAATGGTATACACACCAAGATCATCTGATACCTTACAGGGATTATACAAGAAGGTTACTGACTTTCTTCACAACAGTCAAGCTTGAGTATATCCCTCGGGACGAGAATCAGTTTGCAGATGCCTTGGCTACCATTTCATCCATGATCAAAGTTCAAACGGCCAACTTTGTACCTCAGATTTCAGTGTCTAGACTTGACAGACCGGCATATGTATTTGGAGCAGATGTTGTAAAAGATGATAAGCCTTGGTTCCATGACATTAAGTGCTTCTTGGAGGATCAGACATACCCACCTGGGGCATCTTCCAATGATAAGAAGACTTTGAGAAGGCTCGCTGGTAGTTTCTTTCTGAACACTGATGGGTCTTTATACAAGAGAAACTTTGATATGGTACTCCTCAGATGTGTTGATAAGACGGAAGCAGATTTGTTGATGCATGAAGTGCATGAAGGCTCTTTTGGTACCCATGCAGGAGGGCATGCCATGGCAAAGAAGTTGTTAAGATCAGGCTATTACTGGATCACAATGGATGCAGACTGTTGTGCTTACGCCAGAAAATGTCACAAATGCCAGATCTACGCAGACAAGGTGCATGTGCCTCCTAATCCTTTGAACATCATGTCTTCACCATGGCCCTTTGCTATGTGGGGCATTGATATGATTGGCAAGATTGAGCCAACTGCTTCAAACGGCCACAGATTCATCCTGGTCGCCATCGACTATTTCACCAAGTGGGTTGAAGCAGCCTCATATGCAAATGTTACAAGACAAGTGGTAGCCCGATTCCTGAAGAGAGACATCATCTGTCGGTATGGAGTGCCCGAGCGAATCATTACTGATAATGGTTCCAACTTGAACAACAAAATGATGGCAGAGCTGTGCCGGGACTTCAAGATCCAACATCACAATTCTTCTCCTTACAGGCCAAAGATGAACGGCGCTGTCGAGGCGGCAAATAAGAACATTAAGAAGATTGTGCAGAAGATGGTAATCACATACAAAGACTGGCACGAAATGTTACCATTTGCCTTGCATGGGTATCGCACATCAATCAGAACGTCCACTGGGGCAACACCGTATCAGCTTGTGTATGGTATGGAAGCGGTCCTACCTGTTGAAGTTGAACTACCCTCGTTACGGGTATTGATGGATGTTAAACTGAGTGAAGCAGAATGGGTTCGGTCCCGATACGAACAACTGAGTCTGATCGAAGAGAAGAGATTGGCTGCAATCTGCCATGGGCAGTTATATCAGAAGAGAATGAAGAAAGCCTTCGATCAGAAAGTCAGGCACCGAGAGTACCAAGTAGGGGATCTTGTGCTGAAAAGAATCCTCCCTCCTCATACAGACTACAGGGGAAAATGGACCCCAAATTATGAAGGACCATTCGTTGTAAAGAAAGTTTTCTCTGGTGGAGCGCTGATGCTCAGCACCATGGATGGTGAAGATTTCCCGTCCCCTGTGAATTCAGATGCAGTTAAAAAATACTTCGCATAAAATGACCCGCTGTACATAAAAACAGAATGTAAGTCCAGGCAAAAATAGGGCATCCCGGCGAGTCAAAAACAGAATAAAAGACTCGGGCAAAAATAAGGGAAATAAATGAAAAAACGTACACCCGCTGAGTTGAAAAGCCGCATTGGACAGCTCAGGCAAAAATGGGTATCCCGATGGATTGAAAACCCGAAAGGGCGATCCATGCAAAATAAGGGAATAAGCGAACAACTGCATTCTGAATTCGTCTGTATCACCTACAACTTGGTAAGCTTCCAAAGGATCAAGCTTCGATCAGAATCAACTCTCTCCAGAAAGCAAGACGAGAAGAACGTCATTGTCATACGAGTCATAGCAGGAGAGGAAGCTCCTCAAAGCGTCGTCAACGCCGCCAGCACTTTATTTCTCAATTAGTAACAATCTCCTCATTTCAGGAGATGTGTTTTCTTTGACTGTATTTTGCCAATTCAGGGCACGTGAATTAATAAAATCAGATTTTCAGTCATGTTTCACTTTTACATTTACGTTTTGCAAAGAGTCGTCTGATATCTCTAAAAATACAATTGCATAAGTACAGATGCCTTTCTCTAAAAATAAAAAGAAAAAAAACACATGCTTACAAGGAATACACTTACTCTCGAAAGTACTTATCTCCTATGACGGAACCCAGTAAGGGATACCTCGGGACCTTTTGTACGTTCCATTATCTTTGCAGGATTGCAGGTATCCAGAACGCAACCTGGGGCATGCAAGTTACGTCTTAGCAAGCTGGCAAATCATTATCAACTTGGTCTATCTCCCACATGGCATTAGAAGGTGCCCATTTCCCCAGCGGAACTGCCAAATCAGCATACACTCAATCTCAGCATCCAAGATGCTCTATCCCCAGCTGAGTTGCTCCCCATTGCTTTCCCCAGCAAGCTGGCTAATCAACAAAAGATATCAGCATCCGAGATGCTCTATCCCCAGTTGAGTTGCCTCTTGTTGCTCTCCCCAGCTGAGTTGCCTCTCAATTCCCCAGCCGAGTTGCCATTCTTCCTCAACAGAATACAGAAATCAAGGAATCATCTCCCCACAGAGCTTCAGCCTCTATCCAGAAGAGCAACGCATGAAGAGATCACAACAGAGTACAGAAGCTTCTACAAACCCCAGCTGGGTCCCGTATTACAAGGATATGTCAACCGGTGACATATATCCCCGAGCAGATACACCATTGGATCTACCAGTGATCTCATACCCAGCTGGGACGTCCACTTCGAGCAGATCGACCAGAGATCTTCGCGGCAACGGGATCCGAATCCCGTATCTGTGCCCCTTTACATAATCATAGCATTCGCATCATATTCACCCCCAGAGCGTAGCATTCCGGCTAGTACGGAGCATTACGACAAAAATCAAATGCATAGCATAATCATAAGTCATGTTGTGAATTAAACGCTTGTGAATACAGATTACTTTCCCCCAAAATCCCCATCAGAGTCCCAGCAAAAGCAGTTGCCTCATATTCACAAACACCCGTATATACACCTTTTGGCACCCGTCCGTGTCATCTTTCCCCACAGGTCGCCTGAATACACTCTACAAACAAATCGCCCTCATTACAGATACATTCTGGCACCCGTCCGTGTCAAATCACCAGCAAAAAGTCAAAGACATCCTTTTTGCACTCACGTACCTTGTATATACGCCCTTTTTGACACCCGTCCGTGTCATATCCCCAGCGCAGTCACGTACACTTTCATCACCCATACACTTGTTAATATTATACTTTTCTCTCTTGACACTCGTCCGTGTCACTCTCCCCAGCAATTAAAACACTCATCTATACAATACAATACTCATTACTCATGGTACGCTTATACAGATACTCGTCCGTATCTTGTATACATCACCACTCATATCCCCACAGATTCGGCAATAGTCCTTGTTCTCTGTTAACCAGTTGGTACTCGTCCGTACCATCATCTCAGAACATTGCGTCTAGTGTTTGTTTCTACATGATACTCGTCCGTATCATAGTCTTAGGGATGCTCGTCCGCATCTTTAATCCGTACACCGTGTCAAACACTTATGTCTTCTTGGATATAGATACTCGTCCGTGTCTACTTTTCCCCAGAAGAGTCCTTTCAGATGCAACACTCGTCCGTGTTCTTTGTTAACCAGTTGATACTCGTCCGTATCATCATCTCTGAACATGTGTCAGTTTGTTTCTACGTGATACTCGTCCGTATCATTGTCTTAAGGATGCTCGTCCGCATCTTTAATCTATACACAATACCAAACACTTGTACCTTTTGTTTCTTGGATGTAAACGCTCGTCCGTGTTTACTATCCCCAGTAGATCGCCAACAAAGCAAATTTTCTTTTTTATCTAACACTCGTCCTGTGTTATGATACCTTTGAGAGCAGCCGTACCCTGCTAAGTGGTCGTCCTCCACTTCCTGATGGTCGTCCTCCATCATGCTCATCCGATGGCCGTCCCCATCGTTGATTTAGCAGCCGTCCCCTGCTAGGTGGTCGTCCTCCACCCTCTTGATGATCGTCCTTCATCACTTTATCCAATGGCCGTCCCCATTGTTGATTTTGGTTATCTAACACTCGTCCTGTGTTATGACAAACCCCGAGAGCAGCCGTCCCCTGCTGAGTGGTCGTCCTCCACTTCTTGATGGTCGTCCTCCATCTTGCTCGTCCGATGGTCGTCCCCATCGTTGACCTTTTCTATCCGATGGCCGTCCCCATCGTTGATATTTTCGGCAGCCGTACCCTGCCAGGTGGTCGTCCTCCACCTTTGATGGCCGTCCCCATCATATTTTCTTTCCCTACAGAGCAGCCGTCCCCTGCTAGGTGATCGTCCTTCACCTTTGATGGCCGTACCCCATCATCTGTTATTTCATTCATTCTTTAACCCGATGGCCGTCCCCGTCGTGGTCCCTTTTCCTTTTTAGCCCGATGGCCGTCCCCATCGTTGGTTACTTTACCCTTATGAACTTGATGGCCGTCCCCGTCATGTTTCATTAATCCTCAGAATTTTGCAGCTTTAACTTGATGGCCGTCCCCATCATGATTTTTTATTTTCCCCAGCTAGTCGGCCGTCCCCGTCTTAGCTTTACCTTTTATCCCCAGTATGTCGGCCGTCCCCGTCATTGCTTTATACACTTTACCAGCATGTCGGTCGTCCCCGTCATCGCTTTGCTTCACATACCTATTTACCCAGCGGTCGTCCTCCGTCACCCACACTTTACAATACACTTTATTTTTTCATTTACAATCTATATCCCTTTTCTTCTTCATTCTGTGAGTGCAAATTTTGGACTGTCTTTGGTATTCAACCACAAGTTATCTTGTTTGCCTGTTAAGCCGTCGCTTACATCCTGCACAGCTAACTCATGATTGAATAGGGGCAGCTGTAAACACCCCAAATTTGCCCTCACCCATTTTACCATGGCTTGTGATCATTCTCATATGCATAAACACAATCATATCACTTCATATCTCATTTTTGATTCACTGCATAGCTTCTAAGGCATCTGCACCTAGGGTTTGTGATCTGAGCAACCTCAGGGCATCTTGAGCCATTCCAAAGGCCACCAATCAACTCAAAGGGGTCCATGTGTGTTCTTATATCACATTTCATCTCCTCAAAGTCAAAATTGCAGAGGAATCACAAGAACTAGGGTTTGAGTGGATGCAGAGCCAGGATGAACTGCACAGTTGACTGAAAATTAGGGTTTTGGTTTCAGAGGCCATAACTCCAAATTTTTTGGTTATTCTTGTTTCCATTGATCTCTATATGGTATAGGGAGTGTGCATATCAATTTTCATGAAGAAATTCCATGGGGAAGTCATCTGATCAAGGGTTGACTTTTCAGACAAGTCAGTGCAAAATCAGGGCATCTGAGGCCCCCAATGACCCAACCAATGGGTGATCTTCATCATTTTGAGTGTATTTGGTCTTTATTTGATCATGGAAGAAGATGGAAGTTCATAGAAATCAAGAATTCAGGGTTTTTGCAAATGTTGACTTTTTGGGCATAGTTGACTTTTCAAGAATGCACCATTTTAGGTCATTTTTCAAGCCTTGATTCATGATCCAAGAAGGCTTCAAATGGAAAAACTTTGGTCATGAAAGTTGTAGATCTCATCTTTCCCTTTTCAAAAAGTACAAGAACATGATCAAATTCTTCTTGGATCAAAAGTTATGACCATGCAAAGTTGCCAAAAATCACTTATTTTCAAGTTATGCACCAAGTGGAAATTTTGCAAAGTCTTGGATCAAAACACATTGCAGCCTCTAGTTCACTACAAACCATTACACAAACATTTCCCTAAGTCATAAAATCAGATTTTTGATCAAGTTTGCCCATGGTTTAGTTCATGTAACTTGAATTTTTCACATGTGAACCAAAAGCTAGCCAACTTGCAAAAACCACTCATTTCACTTCCTACAACTTATGACATTGGAAGCTGACCTTGGCTAGCCTCTCCCTCACCTTTTGCTGCGCCAGCCATGCTTTGTCCTTGCCTAGATTTGGAGCCATGCCCTATCTTACACAAAAGTGGTTTTTGAGCAAAAAGTGATCTACCAATCCATAAAGCACAAGTCACATCAGCCAGCCAATCAGAATTGTTTATGATTTCAATTTGCAAGTTGAACATAACACAAGCCAAGGCTGAAACACACACATTCATCACATTCACAAAAACTCACCTCATTGCAAGTTCCTTCGAAATTCTGTCCACAGCCATAAAACACTCAAACTCTCATCATCATTCAACTCCACACACTTCATAGACCATCCAGCACCCAAAGCACAAGCCTGAAACAGCCAAGAAACCCCACTGCCATTTCTCACTTCAGTTTGCAAAAACTTTCGAATCTTCCATCCTAGCTCACAAACACACAAACCAACACCACAGATCTTCTCTACACATTGTATGGACCTCAAACAACCCATCACCATGACCTGAGAGTGCCAAAATCATCATGGCCATTGTTGACTGAACTGAAGCAGTTCCATTCGAATCTCCTTCTCCAGCCAACACAAACTCATTTTGAGCATTCAAACACATTTGGGGGATCAAGTAGAGTAGCTTGCATCAAAGGAAGTGGCCAGAAAGTTCCTAAACTGAAAGCTCCAAATCTCAGGTAGCTCGAAATTAATTTTTCCAGAAATGGTTTTTTATGTTACAAACTTGTTCCTCATGATGCACTGATCATTCTGGTACCTTTAGTTTTTGAAATGGTTTTGTTTTGAGTGTTTAATTCGTGACTGAAGCTTGCGTGACCTAGAACTTTCCCTCTTCGATTCAGCTTGTTTAGGTAATATAAATTTGTTTTAGGTTAGGGGTTTGATTCGTGAGGAGGAGAGGAACATTTCTCTGGTCTTAGATTTCATTTATGTTACGTTTTTAGGAAGTTTGAGGATTCTCAGGTGAGGGCTGGCCGGAGAAGACGACCGGAAGTCTTCTCCGGCAGCCTGAAAGTGATTAGGGTTAAGTGTAATTAATTAGGGCAAAGTTCAAACGTGGACCATTGGATCATCTTTCCCGCGCGCGTGTGTGTGGTCTGGATTGCATCATTAATTCATAATCAGGTTTAATTAAATTAATTAATTAAGTTTTAGAAGTTTGAATCTAGGCCTTTCATTCTGGCGCGCCAGTCAACACATTTAAACCCTGGAGCAATCCTGGCCATCCAATCTGTTTACTTTCATTTTCTTTTAATTTTTATTCATATTTATTTCATTTAAATTGCACAATTTATTTAAAATAGTCAAAAATTCATAAAAATTATGAAACTTTTTCTTTAAGGTTTTATTAATTTTTATGACACAAAAATATTTTTATTTTATTTTTTATCATTAAAAAAGTATTTTTAAATATTTAAAAGATTATTTTTAATTGATTAATGGGAATTAATTGATTAAAAATACTTTTAGGTATTTAAAAAATCACAAAAAATTCATGAAATGTTCTAAGACATTTAGAAACATTGTCCAACCTTCAAACCAAATTTCTTTTTTGATCTTGATGCACTTTAAGAATTTTTCATTGAATTAAATCATATTTTGTGCATTATTTTGATCACAAGTTCAAAAATTCACTTCTGCCTATTGGAGAAGGTTGAGACATTGATTCTTCTTACATTGTGTTATGTTTAGCATGTAGTTTCTAGGGAAAAATGGCCATGATTTGATTCCTCATTTTCAATTTGTTTGGCATTTATTTTGTTAAGAACCCTAAGAAACCCTAATAACTTAGAAAATTCATATCTTGAGTTTGGTTGAGAGTTGAGAGCTCCCCTTTGGGCAGTGGTTCTTTATAGGTTTAGGGTTTCTTTGAGTGCCATTTTCCATTTTTACTTTAGGGTTTTGCTTCTGTTTTTGGTTTGTGTTTGATGTTTGATCCATAAACCCTAATTTGGGCTTTCTCTTGCATCCTTCTTGCATTCTTTTGCATAAGTTGACTTGCCATTGCATTTTGTGCATTCTTATGATTCATTTGACATCTTAAGACATGTATAAAGCATCATTGATCATTGCATTACATATTTGCCATGCCATTTGTCTTGTGTGGTTCATACCTTTTCATGCTTGTTCATGCTCCTTAGCTTGCATCATTTGCATTCATAAGCTTGTATGAACATCCCCATTGTCTTGCCTCATGTTTGCAGCACCTCATAACATCATAATCATCATCAACATGCTTCTGTTCTTGCTTTGCATCATATCATTTCATCTCATCTTGCATTGCATTGTATCTTCTTTCTAACATTTCAGGTGGTAAGTAACTTGAGAAGTGGATTTGCCTTCACTTCTCATACCTCTTCTTTTCATCTCTCTTGCATCCATTGCTGCATTTCTATTTGTGCTTAGGTTTGAGCTTGCTCATTCTTGCTTCTCCCACTTTCTTTCTTCAAGTGACTTGACTTCTTGAATGAAGCAAGTCACTTTGCTTCTCTTGATCCTGTTCATCTGCTTCCTGGTGGTTCTCTTTGAAGATCTTCTTGTTTAAACCTCACAAACCTTAGGACCAACCAAGCATGACAATGATTAGGGTTTTGATTAGTCTCCCCTCTTAGTTTTACCTTTGTGTCTCTTTTGAGTCTTCTCTTCTCATCTCATAATCAGGGACTAAACCCTAAAGGCTTTAAGGCTTTGTGATTAAGCTTATGCCTGCATCCTTCTCTTAGGATGGAGTGTATAACTTTAATCCTAAGTGTCAAACCCTTAATGTGTTTAACTCCCTTAATCAATTCACTTAATAATCATCAAGACATCACACTTGTAACTTGGGCCTTGCATTAGGGTTCTAATTCTTCCTTAATTGGTTAAGAAGGACTAACCCTAGTGTTAATGGACAAGTCCCCCTCAAGTTGTCTTACAAACCATAAAAAACACTTCATCATCATACCATTAAGTAAAATCCACTTAACCAAAGGCTTGTTTTGTCATGGGTTTAATCCCTAATCATGGATTAAGTTGAGGAGCTTTCCTCAGCTTAAACATTCTCATCTATTATCCTTCTATTAGGATGGTGTAATGAGTCTGTTTAATCCTTGATTATGGCTTAACCTCATTACTCAACACTAAACACAAACACCAAAAACATCTAAATAATCACAAATAGGTTAATGATCTTAATCCTACACCGAAGGTGATTAAGTGTGAGAATCTGACTTCACACTTAAGGTATTCTCATTACCCCTAATCAGAGGGAAGATGTGATGAGTTTACTGATCCATTGGTTTAGACTTAAGCTCATTAACTTATGACAAAATCCAAAAACAATAAAAGACTGAAAACTCAAAACAAACAATAATCGTCTCCTCCGGGATTCTTTTCTCATCTCATTCACTCATAAACGAGAACTCGCTTCTTCCGTCTAATGCAAGACAGTTTGCACCTGAGCCAGACAGGTCACACACTTGAGCATAGACAAGCAAGCCGTTCACAAGTCAATTCATCTTTCAGTCTCTTTGGGTCGAACTACGGTGTTCTGACTTCCTCATTGCACGAGAGGATACGTAGGCATAACTTAACAGTTATCGAACAAAAAAGTCTCTGTATATTCCCCCTCCTTTCAGTTTCATTCTCTTAAGCCTCATGATCTTGAGCATACTCTTTTCCTTACACTGACACATCATTTATACACATCACATTTCTTTACACTGACACCTGTACATTTTGCCTTCCAGCTCTTTTATACACAAATTGCACTGACACTACCCCTTTATAACACAAATCTTTTAAGCGTGGATCCCGTCGAGTACGACGGACAATCTGGGTGCTAATACCTTCCCAGGTTGTAACCAACCCCCTTTCTCAGTCTCTCTGGTTCGCAAACCGTCTTATCCGTATCTTTCTAGGTCTATGCAGCATTGCCTTTCCTCCGGGATAAAAATGCCTAGCTGGCGACTCTATTCCTTCTCCAGTGAGTTCACGGCTGTGTGTTCTCATTGCTCTTTTCGCCGATCGTTCGCGCTTGTATAGGGATGCTAATCTTCGGGAGCGACAGGGAGCCAAAGCATTTACTTGCACACTCACGATTACAGATACATGCTCCTCTTGGCACTCGTCCGTGTCATCATTCCCCGGTAAATTGCCCAAGCAAACAGATGCTTATACAGTACAGATACTTCTTGACACCCGTCCGTGTCATATCCCTAGTAGAAAGCCAAAGCGCCCCCTTTGCACTCACTAGCACATATACATATATACAAATCCTTGACACCCGTCCGTGTCACCTTCCCCAACGTAGTTACCTGAACACTCTGTAAATCAAATACTTGTTTATAATACACTTTTTTTCGACACCCGTCTGTGTCGTGTTCTCCCCAGCAAGTTGAGCACTCGCCTATGTCTCAGTCATACTTTTTACTCATACAGATACTCGTTCGTATCTTGTATACACCACTTAATTCCACTCAGAATCAACACTCGTTCGTGTTCTTTGTTAACCAGTTGATACTCGTCCGTATCATCATCTCTGAACATGCGTCAAGCGTTTGTTTCTACTGATACTCGTCCGTATCATAAGTCTCAAGGATGCTCGTCCGCATTTTTAATTTATGCACCGTGTCAAACATTTATGGCTTCTTGAATTTAGACACTCGTCTGTGTCTACCCTTCCCCAGAAGAATCCCCGACAAATCTTGTTGAACTATTTTCTTTCTATCTGACATTCGTCCTATGTCATGATACCTTTTCGGCAGCCGTACCCTGCCAGGTGATCGTCCTTCACCTTTCTGATGATTGTCCTTCATCAGCCCCAGTGGAGTCTCTATTCATTAGAACCCCTTCTTATCCGACATTCATCCTATGTCGTGATATTTTTAGCAGCCGTCCCCTGCTAGGTGATCTTCCTTCACCTCTTGATGATCGTCTTTCATCATTCTATTCGATGGCCGTCCCCATCGTTGATCTTGTTATCTGACATTCGTCCTATGTCATGATAAACCCCGAGAGTAGCCGTACCCTGCTAGGTGATCGTCCTTCATCATGCTTATCCGATGGCCGTCCCCATCATCGACTTTTTCTATCCGACATTCGTCCTATGTCGTGATGTTTCTGGCAACCGTACCTTGCCAGGTGATTGTCCTTCACCTTAGATGACCGTCCCTCATCTTATCCCCAACAAAGCAGCCGTCCCCTGCCAGGTGATCGTCCTTCACCTTTGATGACCGTACCTCATCATTTATTTCATTTATGCCTTGAGCTTGATGGTCGTCCCCATCATTTACTTATAATCCCCAGAGAGTCTTATAGCTTTACCTGATGGTTGTCCCCGTCATAATCTCTTATATCCCCACCTTGTCGGCCGTCCACGTTATTGCTTTATTTCCTGCATTCTCCCCAGCATGTCGGTCGTCCCCGTCATTGCTTCATCCCCAGCAGTCGTCCTCTGCTCGACGGTCGTCCTCCGTCACTTTATAATCATACTTTATTTCCTTTTACAATCTATATCCCTTTTCTTCTTCATTCAGTGAGTGCAAATTTTGGACTGTCTTTGGTATTCAACCACAAGTTATCTTGTTTGCCTGCTAAGCCGTTGCTTACATCCTGCACAGCTAACTCATGCTTGAATAGGGGAAGCTGTAAACACCCCAAATTTTCCCTCACCCATTCACACCATGGCTTATGATTCTTTTCATTTGCATAAGTTCAATCATAGCATCTCATATCACATTTTTGATTCACTGCATTTATTCAAAGTCATCTGCATCTAGGGTTTGTGATCTGAGCCATTTGAGTCACTCCAAAGGTCATCAATTACTTCAAAGGGGTCCATGTATGTTCAAGCATCATATTATATCCTCTCAAGGTTAATAAAGTCAAAGAATCACAAGAACTGAGAAAGGCATGGAAGCAGAGCCATGCTTAACTGCACAGATAACCCAAAATTAGGGTTTTGGTTTCAAAGGCCATAACTCCAATTTTTTTGGTCATTCTTGTTTCTATTGGTCTCTATATGGTATGAGGATCATGCATATCAATTTTCATGATGAAATTCCATGGGGAAGGCATCTGATCAAGGGATGACTTCTTGAGCAAGTCAGTGCAAAATCAGGGCATCTGAGGCCTCCAATGACCCAACCAAAGGGTGTTCTCCATCATTTTGAATGTGTATGATATTTATTTGATCATAGAAGATGTTAGAATTTCACAAAATTGAAGAATTTCAAGCCATTTGCAAAGTTGCCTTTTTGGGAAAGTGACTTGTAATGAAAACTTGCCATTTTGGGAAAGTTTTTCAACCTCTTCAAATCAATTCAAAAATGCCTCAAATGAGAAAACTTTGGTCATGAAAGTTGTAGAATGGATCATTCCCTTTTCAAAAATTACAAGAACTCATTCTAATTCATTTTGGATCAAAAGTTATGGCTTATCAAAGTTGGGCAAAATCACTTAATTCTCACTTTTGTACCAAAGAGGCAAAGTTGCAAAACCTCATGCCAAGGCAAAATGTGACTTCAAATGGACTTCTATGCATTACACAAACATGAACCATGACCTAAAATTCAGAATACACCAAAGAATTGTTCATTTTCATGCCTTGATCTTTAAGAAACTTCAAAAGGGCCAAAAGATCACAAAATTGCAAAACCACACATAAGCTTTGATCCACTTGCAAATTGGCCTCAAATTCATTTCCATGGCCAACCTTGAATCAAGCTGCAGCAGACATGCCCTTGTACCATGACTGAACCAGCCCATACCTTCTCTTACACAAAAAGTTGACTTTATGCAAGTTGAGCCATACCAATCAAGCTGTGCCACCAACAACTCTCTGCCCTATCCCAACTTGATACATGGACAAAATGGAACTCAACACAACACACAACACAGCCTGAAACCTCCCACAAGTCAGCACTCTCCAAAATCCTCCTTTATTCAATTTCATTCGAATCTCTCCATACAAGCTTCAAACCTCAAAACAAATCCCATAGAACAACTCACCTTAGCCTTCTGATCATTTCCCAATCATCAATTTGCTCTGAAAGGCCCACAATCAAAAACACGATTTCCACACTTCACAAACTGAACCTCTGCCATTTTCATTTTAAGGCCATATAAACTCCAGCCAAGCCTCAAAGCTTCCTCAAGAAGATCACTGGAGCCATTTTGAAGCAAAGAAGCAGTCAGAAAGCTCCTGGATTGAAAGCCCCATCTCAGGTAGCCATGCGAATCATTTTTCCAGAAACCTTGTTTTAAGTTATTGAAATAATCTACATGCTCCCCTGAATGCATTGAGCTTTGAATTTTTGAAAATGATGAAGAGATGAGGATGTATGGTCTGTCTGAAACTTTGCCCGTGAAAATGATTTTTGCTTGTTTCTCTTGATTCATGAAAAATAAATAGATTTTGTTGTTGGATTCTTGTTTAAAATGTTTGGTTGAGTGAATCTGGAGATTTTGACACATTTTAGTGAGGTTTTGAGAGAGATAGGATGAAGGTCTCGCGGAGAAGACGACCGGAAGTCTTCTCCGGCCACCTGAGGGTCATTAACCCTAATCTGAGTAATTAGCCAGCTTTGAAATTGAACCATGGATTCTGTTGACCCGTGTTGACCCGCGCGCGTTTGTGTGGCTCAGATCACCCCATTAAGCCCTAATCCACGTCATTAACATAATTAATTAGGTTTTAGTTTTAATTCAGCCAGTTTGAATCTGGGCCACAGGATCTGGCGCCAGTCAACTCCCTCCAAAACCAGTTTAAATCTCAGCCATGGATCTTGCATACTTCTCATAATTTCATTTTTATTTCATTTGATTTATATTTAACTTCTACGAATTATTTAAAATAGCAAAACACATTTAAAAATTCTGAAATTTTTTGTCAAGCATTTCATTAATTTTCAGAACCCAAAAATATTTTTATTTTTATTTTTTGCATTAAAAATCATTTTTAAATCATTTAAATGTTTATTTTTAATTAGTTAATGAAAATTAATTAATTAAAAATACATTTAGGTATTTAAAAATCACCAAAAAATTCACATTGCATTTCAAAACATTTAGAAACATTATCAAACTATCAAAACAAATTTCTTTTTGGTTCTTGATGCATTTTGACAATTTTCATTGGAATTAAATTCTTTTAAAGGCAATATTTTTGTTCAAACTTGGAAAAATCCATTCTGCCTAACCATTGAGAGTTTGATTATGGTTCTTCTTGAATTTCATCCTCCACACCATTTAGTTTCGAGGATAAATTTGGTTTGAATTCATATTTCATTTTCAATTTGTTTTGCATTTTTCACTGTGAGGTATCCCAAAACCCTAATTGACTTGAGAAATTCATAACTTGCACTAGGTTAAGAGTTAGGTCCCCTCCTTTGGGCAGTGAACTTGTGTAGGGTTAGGGTTCCTTTGATCCCATTTTCAATTTTTTGTCATGTCATTTGCTTCTGTTTTTGAATTTTTGCATTGCATGTTGTATATAAACCCTAATTTGTGCCTTCCTTTGCATCCATCTCTCATTTGCTTGCATTTAAGAACTTGCCATGACATTTTGTGCCTCCACATGATTCATAATACATCTTAGGACATATTAGAATCATGTTTGATCATTGCATCTTTCATTTGCCATGTTATGCATTCATATCATTTCATAAACTTTCATGAGCTTCCATGGTTCAAAGCATGCTTCATTTGCATCCTCATCCTTGTATGATCATCCACAACTCTTACCATATGTTTGCATCATCTCTTATCATCATTGAAATCATGTTTATGCTTCTGACTTTGGTTTGCATCATGAAATTTCATCTCATTTGCATTGCATTTCATTCCTTTTGCTAACTTTTCAGGTGGTAAGTTGTTTTGAGAAGTGAATTTGCCTTCACTTCTCACATTCTCTTCTCATCTCTTTTATGCATCATTTCTGCCTTCCATCTTGTGTATTAGAGTGAGCTTTCTCATTCATGCTCTTTCCTACTTTATTTCTTCAAGCAACTTGTCTTCTTAAGTGAAGCAAGTTGTCTTGCTTCTCTCTGTTTCTTTCTCCTGTCATCTGCTTCTCTCCTTGGTAGCTCTTTGAAGATTCTTTCTCTCTTAAGCCTCATAAACCCTAGGAACAACCAAGCATGATAACAATTAGGGTTTGATTAGTCCCGCATTTAGCTTTTACCTTTGTGTCATCATTGAGTCTTCTCTTCTCATCTCATAATCCAAGACTAAACCCTAAAGGTTTTAAGGCTGTGTGATTAAACTTATGCCTGCATCCTTCTATTAGGATGGAGTGTATAACTTTAATCCTAGGTGTTAAACCCTTAATGTGTTTAAATCCTTTAATCAATCCATCTAATAATCACTAAGACATCAAACTTGTAACTTGGGCCTTAAATTAGGGTTCTAATTTTTCCTTAACTGGTTAAGAAGGACTAACCCTAGTGTTAATGGACAAGTTCCCCTCAAGTTGTCTTACAAATCATAAAATCCATTTCTCCATCTTATCATTAACTAAAATCCACTTAATAAAGGTTTTGTTTTGTCATGAGGTTAATCCCTAATCATGGATTAAGTTGAGGAGCCTTCCTCAGCTTAAATGTTCTCATCTATTATCCTTCTATTAGGATGGTGTAATGAGTCCATTAAATCCCTGATTATGGCTTAAACTCATTACTTAACACTGAACAAAAACAACAAAAACATCTAAATAATCACAAGTAGGTTAATGATCTTAATCCTACATCATGGTGATTAAGTGTGAGGTGTTTACTTCACACTTAAGGTATCCTCATTACCCCTAATCAAAGGGAAGATGTGATGAGTTTACTAACCCTTTGGTTTAGGCTTAAGCTCATCAACTTATGACAAACACCCAAAAACAATAAAAGACTGAAAACACCAAAAAACAAACAATAATCGTCTCCTTCGGGATTCTTTTCTCATCATACTCACTCACAAACGAGAACTTGCTTCTTCCGTCTAATGCAAGACAGTTTGCACCTGAGCCAGACAGGTCATACACTTGAGCATAGATAAGCAAGAAGTTCATCAAGTCAATTTATCTTTCAGTCTCTTTGGGTCAAACTACGGTGTTCTGACTTCCTCATTGCACGAGAGGATACGTAGGCATAACTTAACAGTTATCGAACAAAAGTCTCTGTATATTCCCCCTCTTCCCGCCTTATCCTTTAAGCCTCATTATCTTGAGCATTTAATTCTTGTTCTTACACTGACACTTCACATATTTCACTTCACATTTCTTTTACACTGACACTTGCATTCTTTCCAGCTTTGATACATAAATTGCACTGACACTACCCCTTTTAAACACAAATCTTTTAAGCGTGGATCTCGTCGAGTACGGAGGACGATCTGGGTGCTAATACCTTCCCAGGTTGTAACCAACCCCCTTTCTCAGTCTCTCTGGTTCGTGACCGTCTTATCCATCTTTTCTCAGGTTTATGCAGCATTACCTCTCCTCAGAGATAAAAATGCCTAGCTGGCGACTCTTGTCTTTTGAGTTCACCCTTGTGTGTTCTCTCTCTTTTCGCCGACCGTTCGCGTCTGTACCCCATTTGACTTAGCCTCATTTGGTGGGAGCGACACCAGCAACCTTGGTAGCAAAGCAGCATACGTCATGGGGATTTCCTCAAGCACCCTATTAGTCGGGCGAGTCTGCCTTGGCTGATAAGGTCTTTGTTGATAGTTGCTACGTTGTGGTTGTTGTTGTTGCTGTTGTTGAGGTGGTGTCTGCTGCACAGGACTGGAAGGAATTGTGACTGCTGCCACATGCTCATAAGGTCTTCTATACTCTCGGCCCCGTCCTCGGCCAAACACAACATTGGTCTCACCTTCCCTTTTTCTAGGGGGGCCGCTGAAAGCTTTTCTTACTCCACTAGAACTGCTCGCACTTGTATCTCGGATCTTTCCCATCTTTAACAAGGTCTCTACCCTCTCTCCAGCAATCACTATATCGTTGAACTTGGTAGCTGAACAAGACGCCAATATTTTAATAAACACACCTTGCAATGTCCCCATAAACATATCAGCCATCTCATTCTCCAGCAGGGGTGGTTTCACTCTGGCAGCGAGTTGACGCCACATTTGAGCATATTCTTTGAAACCCTCCTTAGCAGTTAGAGACATGTGTTGCAATTGAGTGCGATTTGGAGCCATGTCCAAATTATACTGGTATTGTCTCACAAAAGCTTCTTCCAGGTCCTTCCAACTCTTAATGTTGACTCTGCTTAGCTTCATATACCATTCCAAGGAGGCCCCAACCAGGCTGTCCTAGAAATAGTACATCCATAGCTTTTCATCATCAGTGTAAGCAGCAATCCTCCCTACAAAGGACTGAAGATGAGTCTTTGGGCATGCTGAAGATGAATAGCCTTAATCTGTTCTGCCATT
This sequence comes from Lathyrus aphaca, assembly GCA_963966055.1. Lineage (NCBI taxonomy): Eukaryota > Viridiplantae > Streptophyta > Magnoliopsida > Fabales > Fabaceae > Lathyrus > Lathyrus aphaca. The sequence continues at coordinate 298,347,330 of OZ014523.1, read as the reverse complement.
TCCTCAAACTTCCTGTTCATCTCAGCCCCCTGGCCTTCAGCTTCGTCCAGCAGAGTGAACTGTTCGTCCTGTCCGTCCATTTGGACATTATTCAGCCCATCATTGATTATAGTAACCCCTGGTTGTGTTACAGGGATTTCAACTTGACGGGCGCCCGCACCGTTACGATTACCCCCCTCAGCAGTACCATTGTTTCTGGCTTGACCATATTCTATCAACTCCCGTAGACGTTCTTGATTCTGATCCATGCCTGCTATCAAGGTCATAAAATTGTCCATCCTTAGCCTCAGGTCAACTAATCAGCTTGCATCTGATCCATGATTCTCTCTCTGTTGACCTTTGTTGGATATCTGTGTGCGACTGGCTGTTCCCGAACTTTCCTGGGAGCTATAGTGCCTTAAACAGAAACGACATTAGGAACTGGTGGCCACACCTGCAAAACAAGAATACAGGTGATATGTATGCAATGCAGTTGTTTATGTTTTCAATCCCAGGTCGTTCATGCCACGATTCCGGTTTTTAGTAAAGAAAACTAGATGGATACTGATCCTCGACTTTCAGAAACCTTCGCCTAGAAACCACATTCAAACCATAACAGCAGGCACAGAAAAACATGGTGAACTGAAAAACTGCGTAACATAAATCAGCCCATTAGGCAAACATAACAGAATTCCCCGTAGGGTACAAGTTTCTAAGGAGAAAAGCAAACAACCAGGATTCCTACAACATGCCTGTAGGTAATCCAAATACAAGGAAAACAAACTAAGAAGCAAAACCACTGCCTGAGGACCCTGAACCTCCCTCACTAAGTCCCAACTCAGACCTAGCCTTCTTGACTCCAGCCATCAACTTGAGGTCTTCAATCTCTTTAAGTGTTGCTTCTAAGCTTGCTGGCTATCTGCTAACTGCTGAGTCTTCTCCCTTCGAATATTGTGGACTTGCTCCACCTCTTCCTTCTTATAGGCCATTTGCACTTCGAAAAACTCTTCTTTTTCTTTATATCTCTTCAACTCTTGCTCTCTCTGTCCCTGCAACCAGACAATAGACTGACGAGCTTCCTTGAGAGTCTTCGAATTCTTTTTGCGTTCAGCTTCTCTTTTTGCTTCCATCATACCCAACCTATGAAAGTGAGCTTCCCTTCCAGCAAAGTCTTTCTCTTTAGCCTCCAAGGTAGTCTGCATCTTCAGCAATTTCTCTTCAGCTTCATTCTGGGCCTGGTTGGCAAGATGATATAGATTAACCATTTTAGTGTTCTCCACTCTGACTTCATGCAGCTGAGCTTCCAACTTCTTGAACTCTTCCAAGGACACAATATCATTAGACTCAGCAACTGGAGGAACTGGAGGTGAGAATGGCAGCAATACCCTTCTGGCTCTATCTTTCAACCAAGCTTCATACTTCAGGAATGTCTGATTGTTTCACTTTCCAAAACTAGCTATCCCTTCTCCCTTAATGCACTTCCAAGCTCCAGCAACCTTCCTCACTAAAGGCATATTGTCCTTTACAGGGAAGTAGAAAATAGGGGTCAACTTCAATTCTTCTGGTACCTCTCTCAAGGAATATCCCAACTGTCTTCTCAACAAGATTGGATTGTAATTGATCCCTCCAGTTACTCCCAATAAAGGTACACTAAGATAGCTCCCACAGCTAGTGATGAAATGTGCACCTTGAAGCCTCTGAGTAATCCACCTGACATCCTTGGCAAGCAACTTTTCCAGCTTCTGAGCCCATACCAAGGTATGGTCACTAAACACTCCAGTACTAGGAAGATGCCTCATGAACCACATATGAAATAAAGGAGCGCAGCAACAAACTAAACCTCCCCTCTTCTTCTCGGTCTTGTAGTGCACTGAGTAATACAAATCTCTGAGCAACGTAGGCACAGGATTCTTCAACAAGAAGAGATGTATGGCATTCATATCTATGAACTTCTCCATATCTGCAAACAAAATAATGCCATAGATAGAAAGAGCCAAGATAGCACAGACATCATCCCATTCTTCCTCAACAACCAATTCTTCCACCTTCTTTACCAAAGCCTCCAAAGAAAACCCAGGTACACCTCCCTTAATGATGGTCAAAGAATTCACAGCAGAAGTGCTCAAATAAAGCGCCTTAGCAATAGCCTCAGGTGCAGGTCTACTCATCTCAACATTGAACGGAATCTGGTCTCGAACAGGAACTCCCAAGATCAAAGCATACTCCTCCAGCAAAGGACCTAACTGAAAATCAGGAAAAGTGAAACAACGGAGCTGGGGATCATAATACTGAAGCAGGGTATGAATGGCACTTCTCTCAGAAGGATCTAACTCTACCACCACATCCAGAATACTCCCATAAGCCTTCCTGAACCTCTCTACATGATTGGGTGTGATCAGCTTCACCATCTTCTTTAACAGGCCAATCTTAGTGTCAAAAAACTTGAAATGAATATTCTACTTGCAAGGATCTTCCATCTCTAAAGAGGATATTGGAACCGGAAGCAAAGATATGAACCTGTGAATGAAAACAAAGCATGATTAATGATGAAATGATGCAATGCAAATGCAAATGCAAAGACATATGATCCATCTGGGACTATCTGGAATCTGGATACCAAGGCCAAATGATTAGAAACCCAAATCTTCTGAATAAAAACCCATAAACACTCAGATAATCTCAGATACTCCCAATCAAGAACCAGATAAACTAAAGAACTTCGGAACCAATGTAACTGTATCAGAACATGAGACTGCACTGGTAATCAAGGTATGATGAGGTCAATGGTTCCTGCAAACCTGTAAACCCCTCCCAATCTCACATGTGTGCTCCGGGTCAAACATCACGGACTCTCAAAGCCGAATAGCAATAATACTTTCACCATTTCCGAGAAATGGCTCATGACCAAATCAGGGAATCGGTTAGGCATTATGTACTACACAGGGAAGCCTCAGTTGAGTCCGGGAAAAAAAAGCATCCCTTATAAGTCCCCAGCTTCAAGCGCTGAAATCGAGAAACAATAGTACATTCAGCCCGTAGGATACAGTACTATTATCATACGACCAAATGCTTTGACTGAGTTCCTATAAGAGAACCAGGCCATCCTATGCGAGTCCCCAGTGGACCCTCGGGTGCGAATGGGTTTGCCACAAAATATGGTCTGCCACTACCACCACTGGAGAGGGTTGCTTCCACAAAGGTTCTCAATGATCGATCCCCAGATGCACATAACTATCAAGGTCCTATCCCGAAGTGGAGGAAATCCCCACACAAGATATTTCCAAGACAGTCACAATCTGGGCGTGAAACACATTGCCACTCATCATGTCACATGTGAGTACAATATGTCCACTCTAATCCTATAGTGCACTCAAGTCGGGTACTTGGCTTATCTCTCAGAAACAGTATCACCCGAGCCCACCAAACAGAAAACCAGTCCAGACAGTCTAGTATGATATATATGATGCGGAAAATAAATACTGAAAAACTGTAAATAAAGCTGTAAATAAAACTCTAAATAAACAATAGTAAAATACAACACACAACAGCAAACAATCAACACCCAAAGAAACAGACACACGCAAGCGCTAGGAGAGACTCACAGGGGAACCAGAGATTCTGGTTAGGAAGTCCCCAGCAGAGTCGCCAGCTGTTGCTCCCCAGATTTCCATCCTGGTACAAACGCGAAAGTGGCACGGAAAAGAATAGAGTCGCCAGCCAGGCATTTTTATCCTGAAGGAACGAGAATGGTAATGCTGCACAAACCAGAAGAAAAGAAGAGGAAGGACACGGGTCCTGCGAACTAAAGAGACTGAGTTCGGGATTCGGTTACGACCTGGGAAGGTATTAGCACCCAGATCGTCCGTCGTACCCGACGGGATCCACGCTTGCAAAAGAAACTGTTTCAAAGGGTGGGGGGATGAAAGCTGCTGCAACAGAAAAGAAACTGAACTGGAAAAGAAACTGAGAAAGGAACTGAATGAGAAAATAAGGAGAAAAAATGTAGGGAAAATAAAGATTGTTCTCGAACGGGCCCTACCCTGCTGCCTACGTACCTCATTAGGACAATGAGGATCAGAGACGCCGTAGTTCCCCTAACTAGGGGTAGAAAAGAAATTGCTTGTGAATTAAGGCTTGAACTGCCTATGCCATTGCTCAGGTGTTACAGACTCGGAGGACGAGTGCGTAACCGTCTTGCAAAATGACAAGTAGGAGCAAGTTCGCGTACGGAGCGAAGGAGATGAGAAAAGAATCCCCGAAGGAAAGACGCTTATTGTTTGTTTGTGTTTTTTATGAAGCTTTTTTGAGTGAAGTTTGCATAGGTAAGTGTACCTAAGTCTTACTCAATGGGATGTGTACATCTCACATCATCCCGAAATGGAATGAGCAAGAGGCACACCTATCTATGGAGGAAATCCCTAAAGCTAGTCCCACAAGTGAAGTCTCAGACACACTGACCTATTAACATTTATTAAGTGTTTTTGTGATTTTTGGTTAAGAAGTGTTTTTTAGCTTTTCTTTGTGAGGTAATCTCATGCTAAGACCTATCCACCACGAGGGATAACTTACACCTCGCCCCGAAACGGAACGCGTGCAAGTATCTCATAGCAAAGTCTCATGTCACATGAAAGTACTCAACATTTATTAAGTGAATTAGAATTAAGTTTGAAGATGAGAAGAGAAAGCACCAAAGGATCTAAAGGTAAAACATCTAATGGGGGACTAAAGAATCCTAAGTGTTGTCATGCATGGATATTCTAAGGTTAGTGTGGTTTTCTATCCTAAAGAAAAAAAGAAAAAGAAGAGAAGAAGAAAGAAGAAGAGATGAGTAAGGCCTAAGCCCAACAACAAAGGGTTAGTACAAATGAGAATAAGAAGAGAAGAGATAAGATTTGGAGATGTGGGAATCACTTCCACACCTCTCACTCACCATAGCCCCTGAAATGGTTAGTGACATAAGCATACAAGTAAAGCAAAATGAAACAAATGACATGCCAACATCATACAAACAGAAGTGAAGTCATATATATATAAATGCTCAATGCAAATGCAAGCCATAAGAATGAGAAGTGAAGGATGCAAGCAAATTAGGAGGCAACATGAATCACATGGTAAACAAATGCAAACTTAATGAGATGCAAAGCAAAATGCACAAAACATGAACTCAAGGCAAACAACCAGAACCAAAACAAGTCAAAGAAGAGCTTAAGAATCAAGAGAGATGAAGAGAAGAGAGGCATAAGACCAAACAATCACAAAATGGAAGGAAAGAAGTGAAGAAATGAGGTGAAAGTACATAAGAAATGGAAGAACTTAAAAGGCAAGCCAAACACAAAATTTCTAAGACACAAACCCTAAGCTAAGATCATAAAGGTACCCACACCCCAAAGAGACCCCAAATGATAAGAAGAAGTTGGCACAAGTGCCCTTCTAAGTTAATAAGAGAGCTTATGATCACAAAGAAGCAAACTGGGACAAGGTATGAACCAAAATTCAAATCAAATCAACAATGGATTTAAAAAATCCACAAATTAGGAAAAATGATATTCAAACACGATATAACAATGAGCCAAAAGGGTTTGGAGAAATTCAGAAGCTAGATAGGTCAAATGAGGACAAGAACATGAACTAGGTTTAAGAAACTTCACTTACAAGGCAAGGACCAAAACCCAATGAACAAGTTTCTAAAAATCAGGACAATAATCACACATAAAGTACATCATCTTAGGAATCCAGAGCAAAAAGAATTAACACAAAAATCAAAAAGATGAACCCTATGGAAATTGAACAAGACAGGGTACTCAAAAAGGACTTAAAAAGAATTAATGAAAAGGAACAATTAAATGACACGTGGATATTAAGAAAAAATGGAAAATAAAAATATGGAAAAATAAAGAAAACTCAAATGAACATTCAAGAATTAATTTGGAATTTTTTTATGATTGGAAATAATTTTAATAATTAAAAACCAAAATGGAAATAAAAGGAATAAAAGAAAAAAAGAATTAAAATAAGAAATATGGCTGGGGGTGTGGATAGTAGGAAATTCAGTGTAAACACATTGGGCTTAAGAAGGAGGGGGTGCGAATAGGAGAACCAAGCCCATTAGCCTGCACAGGAATACCAAAGACTGGGTGGAATTTCATAAAATAAATGGAAAAAAGAAAAGACCAGGAGATTGATCCAACGCACACTGGACTCCATTCATTAAATGACGTGTTTAAATGGTTGGGTGAGAGCTGAGGACGCATGGGTGTTAATGTGTGGTGAGAAGTATCATGAATTAAAATAGAAAACATAAACCACGTGAGGAGAGGGTGGTTCACTAAAACGCGTGGCATAATCCTGGACGTTGGAGGACAAATCTGAGGGTGGGGAGGTCATCACTAACCTCACAAAACCCTAACAACAAAATTTGCAGATTCCGGTGACCGGAGCTAGAGCTCCGGCACCGGAAATTAAACAACATGAACAAACATCAATTAAAATGAACAAATAGCTCCAGATTGGGTAATTGAGATACCCTGAATCCAAAAATGGCATTGAAAAGTTCATTGGATCAAAGAATCTTATGGATCGAGCAAAAACAGATTTGACCATGAAATTTCAAATTCACATTACAAGCTCATTAGGGCACCAATTTCGAAACTAATCATGGCAGAATGATCAGTGAACATCAAGGATCATAAAACACACAACCAATTTCATTTTCAGATCTAAAGATTTGGATGTTACCTGAACTTGCAGATCTTGAGAGAGCTTGCTAGAAGTCCAGATGATGAAGCCAAATCACTCCAAATGCTCTCTAGTTGCAAAATAAATGCAACTAGAGCCTTGAATCTTTCTGGATCTTGAGCTTTGCAAGCAACTTCCCTGAGATGGCAAGGTTCTTGATCTTGAGAGATGGCTTGAACAATGGTGATATTAATGATCCTGAGCTTCCAAGGATCAAGGATCTACAATTTGTTTTTGGAGAGAGCTAGTGTATGAGAAGATTCAAGAGAAAATTAAATTTGTGCACAAACTTGGAAGCTGAAGAATGAGAGAGAACTGAGGCAAGCTAAAACCCTAATTTGTTTTATATCATGCCATGACCTAATGCTGAAAAGATGAAGAAGTTTGCACGCGGGAATCACAAGTTTTGGTGATTTTGCAAATTTTGCAATTTTGGTGTGATATCATGTAATCCTCATGCTTTCCTTGGCCTCTTGTCCATGTGCACTCTAAATCCAGCCCTTAATCATAATCCAAAAGATCTTGGCCCTTAAATTAAGTTGTCACACTTTTCTCATGAATATGCAAAATTTGCACTTTTTGAATGAAATTCTTGTTGTGAACGAAATTTGTGAATTCTCTTGAGCAAAATGATCCAATTGCATTGAATTTTAACTTTGTAAACATATTGGATCCATACCAACACTCAAAATGAAGTTTCAAGACTTTTGGCCCTTGGTGCATGCATGAAAATCAACTTTTTGCCCTAATTTTGCCAAATTTTCGAGGGCCTTAGATTCCAAAACACACATGCTATTAAAAAGTACTTGTACTTTTTAAAAATGGGAGGCCTTAATCTCCAACTTTCATGTTTGACTTTGGTCCATTTGAAGAATTTTTGATTAAGTTAAGGTCACTTGAATTTTAGGGCAAGAGTTGCCAAAAATGGAACCAACTTTGCACCAATTTTGCAAACACCCTAAAAGCTTCATGATTCTTGATATTTGAACTTGCCAAACCTCTTATAACATTGTAAGAACATCCCTTGGCACGAAAAAATGGATTGGACCTCTTGAAATCACACAGTTGACTTTTTTAAGGCACAATTGACCAATTACTTCATCTGCAAGCAACTGAAGAATTTCTTGACTTCCACAAGGAATTTTCTCACCAAAATTGGTACCTAGGATCCTCTTGACATATAAAATACTTTGCCCAAATGAAATGGCCAAAGTTTTGAGGTTTTGAAGCTTGAATCTCAAACCCTAGTTTAGGATCCTTGTGTAGGAGCTGTGCCTTAGCCTGGATTCTCAGATGATCTTCCAACCTTCTGAGCTTTTGTGAATGAACTTGAGCTTGTCAATTCAACATAGACCCCTCATAAGACTTGTAGAAATCCATTGGGACCTTTGTCATGGCTTGTGAAGCTTCAAGAACCTCCACAGATGATCATATGCCTAATGTTAGGTCATGAAGAATGTTATGCCTCATCTTTCCATGCTAGGATGCTAAGAATATGATATTTTCATGGTGAATATGATGTGATATGATGCTTAAAATGAAGAGGGCAAATTTGGGGTGTTACACCTGCACAGCTAACTCATGCTTGAATAGGGGAAGCTATAAACACCCCAAATTTGCCCTCACATTTTTCTCACACCATGGCTTATGATCGCATTTTGCATAAACATCCCATTGCATCTCACATTGCATAAACAACTTCATCAAATCATTGCATGACTGCACAATTAGGGTTTTGTGATCAGGTGAATCTTATAAGTGATATGAGCAATCTTTGTGCCTTTAAGCATGCCAAGAGAGTCCTTGAGGGGTCTATGGTCTTATTATATCTCCATGGATGATTGGTAGTCACAAAATGTCAAAGGACTGCACAGAAGTCCATGCAGAGCTAGGGTTTTCCTGCACAGATGACCAAAATTAGGGTTTTGGGTATGAGGCCCTTAACCTAAAAATTTTTGGTCACTCTTGATTCTAATGGTCTTAATATGTTATAAGGATCATGTGTACCAAATTTGATGAAGAAATTCACTGTGGAAGTCATCTGATCATTGGGTAACTTCTTGAGCAAGTAAAGTCAAAATCAGGGAATCTGAGGCCTCTATCAAGGGTACCAAAGGGTCATTATCATCATTTTGAGTCTCTATGATCTTTATTTGATCATTGAAGTTGTTGGAAGTTCACAAAGTTGAAGAATTTTGAGCCAAATGCAAACTTTCTTTTTTTGGAAATGACTTGTAATGGAAACTTTCCATTTTGGGAAAGATATTCGACCTATTCTTTCATGACCAAAAATGCTTCAAATGAAAAATCCTTAAACATGAAAGTTGTAGATTATGTCTTACCATTTTCAAAAAGTACAAGAACATGTCTTGATTCATCCTAGAACTCAAGATATGGCCTTTTAAAGTTTGCAAAAATCCTATAATTTTCAAGTGTGCATTGTCGCTCCCGAAGATTTGCATCCCGGTACAAGCGCGAACGGTCGGAGAAAGGAGAAAATGAAGGTGAAATGAATAGAGTCGCCAACTAGGAATTTTTATCCCGAAGGAAAGGTAATGCTGCATAAACCTAGAAAGGATGGATAAGCCGGTTGTGAACCAGAGAAACTGAGAAAGGGGGTTGGTTACAACCTGGGAAGGTATTAACACCCAGATTGTCCGTCATACTCGACGGGATCCACGCTTGAAAGTTTGTGCGTAAAGGGGTAGTGTCTGTTCTATCTGTGTGCAAAATCTGGAAAAGAATATACAAGTGTCAGTGCAGGAAAATGAAGTGAGGTGCCCAGGAATGAGGCTTTTAAAGAATGCTGAAAGAAGGGGAAGACACAGAGACTTTTGTTCGATAAAAGTTAAGTTATGCCTACGTATCCTCTCGTGCAATGAGGAAATCAGAACACCGTAGTTTGACTCAAAGAGACTGGAAGATAAATTGACTGGTGAACTGCTTGCTTGCGTATGCTCAAGTGTATGACTCGTCTAGCTCGAGTGCTAATTGTCTTGCATTAGACGGAAGAAGCAAGTTCTCGTTTGTGGGTGAAGATGATGAGAAAAGAATCCCGAGGGAGACGATTATTATTTGTTTGTTGTTTTCAATCTTTTATTGATTTTTATGTTTGTCATAAGTTAATGCGCTTAAGCCTAAACCAAGGGTTAGTAAACTCATCATATCCTCCCTTTGATTAGGGATAATGATGATACCTTAAGTATGAGATAAACACCTCACACTTAATTACCATGATGATGTAGGATTAATATCATTAACCTACTTGTGATTATTTAGATGTTTTTGAGTTTTTGTTTAGTGTTAAGTAATGAGTTTAAGCCATAATCAAGGATTAATGAACCCATTACACCATCCTAATAGAAGGATAATAGATGAGCACACTTAAGCTGAGGAAGATACCTCAACTTAATCCACGATTAGGGATTAACCTCATTACAAAACAAGCCTTTATTAAAGTGGATTTTAATTAATGTTAAGATTAAGAAGTTAATTTTATGGTTTGTAAGACAACTTGAGGAGGACTTGTCCATTAACACTAGGGTTAGTCCTTCTTAACCAATAAAGGAATAATTAGAACCCTAATGCAAAACCCAAGTTACAAGCTATTATCTTAGTGATTATTAAGATGGATTTATTAAGAGTTTTAAACAAATTAAGGGTTTAACACTTAGGATTAAAGTCATACACTCCATCCTAAGAGAAGGATGCAGGCATAACCCTAATCACAAAGTCTTAAAACCTTAAAGGTTTAGTCTCTGATTATGAGATGAGAAGAGAGACACAAAGAAGACACAAAGGTAAAAACTAAAAGGGGACTAATAAAAACCCTAATTATTGTCATGCTTGGATGTTCTTATGGTTTGTAAGGCTTGCAAGAGATCTTCAAAGAAGCCACCACTGGAAGAAATAGATGAAAGGAGGAGAAGCAGAAGAAGCAAGTTACTTACTTCACTGAAGAAGATAAGTCACTTGGAGAAATAAAGTGAATGATGAACATGAAAAGAAAATGCAGCAATGATGCATAAGAGGGATGAGGAGAGAAATGAGAAGTGAAGGCAAATTCACTTCTCATATTACTTACCACCTGAAAAGATTAGCATAAAGGGAAGAAATGAAATGAAAATGAAGCATATTTAAAAGTAAAACCAAAACCAGAAGCAAACAAATGATGCAAATGATGCTATGAGATGATGCAAAAGCATGACAAGTGTTATGAATGTTCATACAAGAGATGGAATGCAAAGGATGCATGCTTTGGAGTTTGAAAGTTCATGAAAGTTCATGGAATGAAATGAATGCAAATCATGGAAAATGAATGAAGAAATGATCAAGCATGATTCTAATATGTCCTAAGATTTCTAAGATGACATGTGAATGCATGAAATGTCATGGAAAGTTCATGAATGGATGCATATGCAAGATGTATGCAAATGAACATGAGAAATTAGGGTTTTAAGGCAACATGAGATGCAAAAGTCAAAAACAAAAGCAAAAAATAAGATAAAAAATTGCAAATGAACTCAAAGGAACCCTAACCCCATATGATATCACACCCCAAAGGAGGATGCCTAACTCTTAATCTAAAGAAAGTTGTGATTTTCCTAAGTTTGCTAGGGTTTTAGGGTACCTCAAAAGGGAAAATGCAAATCAATTTGAAAATGCAAGATAAATTTGTGACAAAAATATGCTAGACACTACATGCTATATGAAGATCAATGCAAAAAGAAACAATGTCAAACCCTTCATGGTTAGGCAGAAAAGAATTCTTGAAGTTAGGGTTCAAAAATGGGATTTTTATGAACCCTAAATTCAAGAAAAATGACATAGTTGGATCAAACAAAAAAGAAATTTGTATGAATGGTTTGACAATGTTTCTAAATGTCCTAAGATGCAATGTGATTTTTTTGGGATTTTTAGAAACCTAAATGGTATTTTAATTAATTAATTTCCATTAATTAATTAAAATAAACATTTAAATATTTTTTAAATGGGTTTTTAATGCATAAAATAAAAATAAAAATGTTTTTGGGTGGAGAAAAATATTTGAATTAAAAATGCATAAGGAAATTTTTTTTGGAATTTTCTAAGTATTTTAAATAAATGGTACAAAATAAATGGATTTAAATGAATAAAAATGTGAATTAATGGCTGGTCAACTGATCCAATGGATCAGATTCAAACCTGGGGTTGGAGGGAAGACCATGCGTGCAATCTAAGGGTCACAATTCAAACTGACTTAATCTTAATTAATTAATTAATCATAATTAAACCTAAGTGGATGCATCTGAGCCTTTCAATACACGCGGGAAACACTGATCAAAGGGCTGAGATTCAAAGTTCCCTAATTACGCAGCTTAACCCTAATTTGAACCCTAAACACTTTCAGGTGACCGGAACAGTGTTCCGGTCATCTTCTCCGGTGAACTCAAAATCAAACTTCTTCCCTATGTTGTTTCAAGCGCTCTAAAGCTCCAGATCAACTCCCCACATCTTCCTTAACCTAAATCTACCCTCAAAACAAATTTATTCTTCATCAATCATGTGAATCGAACAAAAACATATTTCACGGGAAGAGTTTCAAAGGTTCAATACAAAGCTTATTTCTCACTCATTTTCAAAAGTAAATACATCATGATGATAAGCAAAGCATAAGGAACATTTCTATAACCTAAAATTACATTTCTGGAAAATTTATTCTTGAGGTTACCTGAGCTTGAGCTTTCTCAGTTTGAAGCTCTTGGACCTCTTCTCTTGTGAAAACTCATTCTAATGATCTCTATGATGAAGCTTTGATGCTTGGAAGGAGTTTGTAATGGCTGAAATGAGAGCTTACACTCTTGCTGCACCAGAATCGTGTTTTGGTTTTGGGTGTGTTTTGGCTGCAATGAAGGGTGGGAAATGATCCTTTGGTGAAGTTGAGGTGATTGATGAAAAGAGTTTGAAGTTTGAGTGTGTGTGCTGTGAGTTTCGAAAGTTTTTGCTCTTGGGGTGATTTTTGGGAACTTGATGACTCTGAAGTGTTAGGCTTGTGTTTGTTGTGTTATGAGCTGCATTTTGTCCACATAACAATGTTTGATAGGTCAGAGGAGTTGTTGTGGACTGTGGTGATTGGTATGGGCAAGTTGCCAAAATGTCAACATAACTTGTACATGAGGTATGGGCTCATGTTGCAGCTGGCTTTTGGCTTGTCCTGGCTCAACAAAGATCAAGGAGAGCCATGGAATTGGTTTTGTGGTGATTCATCAAGTTTATGAGAGGTTTTGTGTCCTTTTGCAAATTTGAAGAGTTTTGGTCCCTTTTGAATTTCTTGATGTGCAAGACATGAAATGGCATGATTCTTTGGAAAATTTTGATTTTTAGGAAATGAACTATGTTTGTATGATGCATAGAAGTGTATTAGAGGTCACAAAATGGATTGGCAAGTGGTTTTGCAAAAATCCCTCTTTGGTGTATTCTTGAAAATTATAGGATTTTTGCCAACTTTGAAAGATCATAACTTGAGTTCTATAATGAATTAGAACTTGTTATTGTACTTTTTGAAAAGGGAATGATCCAATCTACAACTTTAATGACCAACAATTTTTCATTTGAAGCATTTTTGGTTGAGAAAGAGGAGGTTGAAAAACTTTCCCAAAATGGAAAGTTTCCATTACAAGTCATTTCCATTTTTGGAAACTTTTGGTTTAGCTCAATTTTTTTCAATTTTGTGAACTTCCAAGCACTTCAATGATCAAATAAAGATCATATGACTTCAATTTGATGAAAAATCCACTTTGGTTCCATTGTTGGGGGCCTCAGATGCCCTGATTTTGCTCTGACTTGCTCAAGAAGTTACCTAGTGAACAAATGACTTCCACAATGAATTTATTCATCAAACTTGGTACACATGATCCTTATAACATATTGAGACTATTAGAAACAAGAATGACAAAAAAATTTGGAGTTATGGCCTCTGAAACCAAAACCCTAATTTCAAGTCATTTGTGTAGTGAAACCCTAGCTCAGCTTCCATGCCTTGCCAGTTCTTTTGATTTTTTGACTTCCTTGATCTTTGAGGGATATAATATGATGATTGAACATACATGGACCCTCTTGGAATGATTGGAAACCTTTGGAGTGGCTCAGATGGATCCTTGGATTGCTCAGATCACAAACCCTAGATCTAGATGAACTTGGACTATGCAGATGAAACAAAAATGCAATGTGATGATATGCTTAAACTTATGCAAATATGAAAGATCACAAGCCATGGTGTTAACTTAATGAGGGAAAATTTGGGGTGTTTACATGCACCAAAGAGGGATTTTTGCAATTTCACTTGCCAATCCATTTCATGACCTCTAATCAACTTCTAAACATCCTACCAACATAATGCAACACATTTTGATCAAGATTGCACTAAAAATCACAAGATTCTATGCCTTGCACTTCAAGAAATTCCAAAGAGGGAAATTTGCAAAACCTATGATATCTCTTAATCCATGTGATCCAGATGTAGAAACTCAATCCAAGGGCCATCCATGAACTCAGCTGAGGCCAGACACCCCTTCAAACAATTTCTGCCATGGCCCATGCTTGTGGTACAATTTTTTTTGCAATTTGCCCATACCAATCAAACTGTGCCACACCAACTCCTCTGGCCAATCAAGAAATCACATACAAGGCTCAAGGAGCTCATTTCATAACACACATTGGCCTGAATCATCCCATAAGCTGAGATTGCAAAAAATCCCCAAACCTTCATCTCTTCGAATCTGATCACACAAGCCACAAACCTCAAAACAAACTTCACCAATCATCTCCAAATGGTCCATAGAACACAAAGCACCCTTTAAAAAGCCTTGAAACATAGCCAAACAAAAACATGATTTCTGGTGCAGAGGAGTTGTATCTCTCAAACCAAGCCACATAAACTTGTTTTAAGCATTGCAACATCATCAGGGTATTCATTGGAGGTGGATTGAACAAAGAAAGAGGCTAGAAAGCTCAAGGAGTGAAAGCTTCATCTCAGGTAGTTCATCCAAACTTTTTTTCCAGAAGCTTTGTTTTATGTTTTTGAAATGTTCCCCATGCACCCCTGATCACACTGCACTTATTATTTTTGAAAATGGTGAAGAAACAAGCAAGAACCGTATCTCTAAAATTTTTGACCTAAAAGATATTTGCTTCGATTCATGCTGGTTCTTGAAAATAAATGATTTTTGGTGTTGGATTCTTGTTTAATGATGTTCATAGATCATTTCTGGAGATTTTGGTGAGGTTTCATAGCCTATGGTGGAAGTTGGGTTGAGGGTGTCGCCGTAAACGATGACCGGAGCTTGCTCCAGTCACCTAAAAATGTTTAGGGTATATTAGGGTTAGTTTTCCAGATTTAATGTGGACCCTTGGATCTGTTTTAACTATGCACGTGAATGGCTAGGATTAGATCATTAAAACCCTAATCTAATTAATTAAATAAAACCTGTTTAATTAATTATAAAACAATTTAATTAGCCAGAATGAATCCAGGCCCTCCATTCACGCGCGCAGTCAACCAATCTCCCTCATGTTTGAATCTGGACGATTGGATTTGCATACTTCATTATTATTTCATTTCATTTTCATTTTATTCCATTTTCTTTCACATAATTATTTAAAATACCAAACACTTTCAAAAAATCTCAAACTTTGCATTTCTGTTTCAAATAATTTTCTCAACCTAAAAACATTTTTTATTTTAATTTTTGCATTAAAAAAGTATTTTTAAAATATTTAAATGTTTTGTTTAATTAATTAATTAATTGATTTTAATTAATTAAATATGCATTTAGGTTTTTAAAAATCACCAAAAAATGCATGAAGCATTCTTAAACATTTAGAAACATTTTCAAACTCACCATACAAATTTCTTTTTAGGTTTGATCACATTTTCACAATTTTCTTTGAATTAGGGCTCATAAAATTCTTATTTTTTAACCCTAACTTAAAAGATTCGTTTATGCCTAACCATGATGAGTTTGAACATGATTATTTTTGCATTGTTTCTCATATTGAATCTAGTTTCTAGGTTATATATCTCATATTTTTTCATTTCATTTTAAATTTGATTTGCATTTTCCCTTTAGAATCACCCAAAAACCCTAGTTAACTTAGGAAATCCATAACTTTGCCTAGGGTTAGCTTCTGACTTTCTCCTTTGGGGTGTGATCTTGTATGTGATTAGGGGTTGTTTGTGTTCAATTTCAATTTTTTATCATGATGAATGCTTCTGTTTTGGTCATATGCATCTCATGTTGCTTTAAAACCCTAATTTTGCATTTTCATTTGCATTTTTCTTTGCATATCATGAACTTATGAACTTGTCATGCCATTCCATTCTTTTGTATGTCATCTTAGACATCTTAGGACATGTTTGAAACATTTCTTGATCATTGTTGCATCATTTTGACATGCTTTGTATTCATTTTGTTTCATGAACTTCTATGTGTTTTCATGCTCCTAACATGCCCCATTTGCACTCATTCTCTTGTATGATCATATACATGACATGTTTATGCCTTTGCATAATTTCATACACCATTTGCATTGCATTTACACTTCTGGTTGTGGTCTTTTCACCTTCATATGCTTTGTTTCCCTTTGCATTTGCATCTTATGCATCTTGTGCTAACATTTCAGGAACTTTTGGTAAGTTGTCTAGGAGGTGGATTTGCCTTCACCTCCCACCTCTTCTATTATTTGCATTTGCATCCTTTAATTGTATTTGGAGTGAACTTGCTTCACTTTTGTTTCTCTTGATCCTTTCTTTTCTCCTAAGTTACTTATCTTCTTTAGAAAGTAAGTAACTTACTCTCTCCTCTCTTCTCTTTTCATCTGCTTCCCTTCCTTGGTGGTCTTGAAGACCTTTTCTCTTAAGCCTCACAAACCATAGGATATCCAAGCATGATAATTTTTAGGGTGGTGTATAGTTTCCCCTAGAGTTTTACCTTTGATTCTCCTTGAGTCTCTCTTCTCATCTCTTGATCAGAGGCTAAACTCTTAAAGCTTTAAGACTTTGGAATTAGGGTTATGCCTGTATCCTTATCTTAGGATGGAGTGTATAACTTTAATCCTTAGTGTTAAAACTTTAATTTGTTTACACCTCTTAATCAAAACACATTAATAATCACTAAGACTTTATCTTGTAACTTGGGCCTTACATTAGGGTTCTATCTCTTCCTTATGGTTAAGAGGGACTAAACCTAGTGTTTAATGGACAAGTCCCCCTCAAGTTGTCTTACAAACCATAAAATCCACTTCTTAATCTCACCCTTTAATTAAAATCCATTTAATAAAGGTTTGTTATATAATGAATTTAATCCCTAACCATGGATTAAGTTGAGGTATCTTCCTCAGCTTAAGTGTTCTCATCTATCAACCTTCTCTTAGGATGGTGTAATGAGTTCACTAATCCTTGATTAGAGATTAAACTCATTACTTAACACTCAACAAAAACCCAAAAACACCTAATAATTCCCAGGTAAGTTAATGATCTTAATCCTATATCATCATGGTAATTAAGTTGAGATGTTTATCTCATGCTTAAGTAGGCTCATTATCCCTAATCAGGGGTGATATAATGAGTTTCGACCCTTGATTAAGGCTTAAGCTCATTATCTTATGCAAAACACCAAAAACAATAAAAAACTGAAAACATAAAAACAAACAATAAACGTCTCCTCCGGGATTCTTTTCTCATCACACTCACTCTGAAAACGAGAATTTGCTTCTTCCATCTATTGCAAGACAGTTAGCACTCGAGCCAGACGAGTCATACACTTGAGCATAGACAAGCAAGCAATTCACACAAAAACACTAAGTCTCTTTGAGTCGAACTACGATGTTCTGACTTCCTCATTGCACGAGAGGATACATAGGCATAACTTAACAGTTATCGAACAAAAGTCTCTGTGTCTTCCCCCTCTTTCAACTTTCTTTTTAAGCCTCAGTTCCTGAGCAATTCACACCTTTTGCATTGACACCTGTACTTTCTTTCCCTAGCTTTTGCACACATATAGCACATACACCTACCCCTTTAAACACAATCTTGTAAGCATGGATCCCGTCAAGTACGACGGACAATCTGGGTGCTAATACCTTCCCAGGTCGTAACCAACCCCCTTTCTCAGTTTCTTTGGTTCACAACCATCTTATCCATATCCTTCCAGGTTTATGCAACATTATCTTTCCTTCGGGATAAAAATGCATAGCTGGCGACTCTATTCATCCTCAACCTCCAACATCGCAGACAGTTCGCGTTTGCACCTGGATGAAAATCCGCGCAACGACACCTAACAATGTTGTTTTTTCTTCTTTTATTGTTTCCTTTGCTGTTTCTTGTTGTTTTAAGTCGTGTTGCCGATGTACGGTTATAATTTTGTATAGTTGGATGTTTATGATGATGATGTATATATTAAGATGATTAATTTTCAAGGAGATGAATGATGCAGTAACTTTATGAGTATGTGGTTGTTTTAACTTGGAAACTTCGAAAATTTATAACTCGAGTTGTAAGTGTCTGATTGATGCGTAGTTCAGATTGTTAGAAAATTGATGTAATATACTTTCTTATAAAAATGCTTCCAGTGCATAATTCTAACTATTCGGTATGCGGACAATTGATTCGTTCATGTCGAGTTATGATGTTTAGGGAAATGTGTGTAGAGACTTGATATAATTGGAGAACAGTGATGTCCTATATCGAGTGATAGTAGTGATGATGTTGAGGGATTAATGTTGTTGACGTGGACATGTAGGTACTGGGATAATGTCATTATAGTGGTGTCCGATGATTAGGCTATGATGATGGTGTGTTGTTAAACTAGATGATGCTTATATGATAATGATTATGTGTTGATGCTTATGTGATGATGACTATGTATGAATGCTTATGTGATGATAATTATGTGTTGATGTTATAATGTGTTGATCTTATTATGAGGATTTTTACATGTATTAGTGATGTCATTTAAGGATGTTATGATGAAATAAATAGATGAGGTGCATGTTATGATGTTTGTACATGCTCTGTGATGAACATGATGATCAAATGAATTACGATGATTTGGTATTGAAATGAAGTGGTGATGCTATATTATGATGTCTATGATTGTTATATGATGACGAATATATGTTGATGGATTATATGACAAATGTAAAGATTTTGTATGTTGAGTATTATGACGAATTTTACATGAATGTTGATGCAAATGTCGATTGTGTTGAAGTTGTTACATCATTGCATTCATGGCATACCTATGATGTTGGAGGCTTCGATCCCATTGTGTGGATCAGGGTGATATTGTTTATGTTGTGCTAAGCGAAGGTTTGATAGCCCAATGTTCATTACACATTGATTGGTGCCACATGCATGATTTTATGACGTTGAATTTCATGCTAAGTGGCATTGCATAGTTGTGTATCATTGATGTTGATGACGTGTTGATATTCCTATTATATTTTAGTTGATGATGTGTTATTGTCCTATTTATTTTCTTTTTGTTATATTATTATAATGAATTGTGATTTCTCGCCCTGCCTGTTTGAATGTTGCCTCTACTTGGGTAACTTCCAGATAACCAAGATTAGTTCATGGTGCTTGAAGAGTTAGCTTTGGAGTCAGTTTATTCAATTTCCATTGTTTAGAGGGTGTCTTGCTATGATATGTAACATCGGGAGGGGAATGCTTGAATGGATTTTATTTTGTTTAGTTAAATGTATTTTATGAGTTTTACATGCCGATTTTACTCGATGACAATTGTTAACAAAGACCAAAGGGTCTTGATATTTTGATGAAATAAAGGAAGTTATATTTGAAATTATGATTATTCTACGTAGTTTTGATTTAATTTTGATATTACCAAAGAATGAGTATTTTGAATGTTTTGAAAACCCGTGTTACGGAGCAGGATATTTTAAATGATGTTTTATGAAGTAAATGTGACGCCTTTCTAAGTTGAACTCTGATTTAATTGATTATTTCATTGCGTATTTTACTTGGGGTTAGAAGGGTGTTATAGAGACCGAGTATATTGTTGCCTCAAATGCAACAAAGGAAGCTGTTTGGATCAAGAAGTTGTCGCTCCCAGGATTTTCATCCTAGTATAAACGCGAAAGTGGCGCGGAAAAGGTAGAGTCGCCAGCCAGACATTTTTATCCCGAAGGAACGGGAAAGGTAATGCTGCACAAACCTAAGGAAGAAGGAAAATGACGAGGCCTTGCGAACCAAAGATCTGGGTCCGAAAGTAGGTTACAAACTGGGAAGGTATTAGCACCCCAATCCGTCCACCGTACCCGACGGGATCCACGCTTGTAGGTCTGTTTCAAAGGGTGAGAAATAAGATGTTGTTTTGAACAAAAGAATTGCTATCTGGAATGGAACTGAAACGGAAGTGGAAAAGAGATTGAAAAGAAAGGGGAAATTTAGGGAAAATAAAGAATGTGCTCGAATGGGCCCTACCCCACTGCCTACGTACCTCATTGGGAACATGAGGATACGAGTCGCTGTAGTTCGTCTAACTAAGGCGGGAACTTGCTTATGTTTTTTAGGGTGACGTTGCCATAGCTCTAACTCAGGTGTTACCGGCTCTGACTCGAGGATGTTTACTGTATCACTGTACGAACTATCGAGGCATGTCGCATTCGTCCGTAAAGAGTAGGAGATGAGAAGAGAAGACGTGTTGTCTTGTTGGTTTATTGTTTTTTAGAAGAAGTGTTTTGACTTTATGTTTATTGCGGGTACAACATTAAAGACTATGATACATGAGCGAATACTTTCCAAGATCGCCCCCAATGGAACATTTGTAAAGCATTCTAGAAGAGTGGAGGAGACCTCCACTAATCATTTCCCATATGGCTTAAGGCTCGTGGCGTTTTGTACCTACTTTCCTTTTAAATGTTTTTGATTTTTCTTTAAAGGTGAGAAGTGAGACTCAAATTGAAAAAGGCAAAAACTAAGGGAACTAAGACTCTACCCTAATTTAATTGAGTTTTAATGGTGACCTATTGTTAGTGAAGCTTGAAATATATAAGCTACCTAAGTGGATATTAGACTAGAAATGCGAGTACGAAAATTAATAGTGAATGATATGGCCCTCCTACGTCATGGTGGGTGAAAACGTATATGAATCGTAAATGAGATAAAACGATGGATCGGGTGGGTCGGTTGCGTGGTGCTGAGACACACGACTTATGGTATGCAACATACAAGGCTTGCTTTTGGGTGTATTGGAGTGAAGCGATGGTGATCGAGGAATCCTAAAGTCACATGAAAATATATTTATTTATTTATTTGAAATTCTTCGATTTTGAGTCGAATAACTCCTTTTCTTTATTTTTGAAAATTGGTTATCTAACGCTTCATTTTATCTTTTTTCTATCCTAATTATAGGTATCACATAAAAAGTTCTAACTATTACATCACAAAGTATAAACCACAAAAATACAATCAAGGCATAATAAAATATAGTCCAAATCCATAAGCGAATCCTCGAAAAAATACCTTGCAGAAAAAGAAGATGTTAGTAATTGAAATGAAGATGAGTATGCAACAATATGACGAAAATGAATTGGAGTAAAAAAGGTTGCAAGAATTTCTAAAGCATATAAGGCATAAAACCGAAATAAAGGCTAATCGCTTCATGGAAACGCACTTAAGGGAATTCTAAGCCTAAGTCCTAAAACTAAAAGATCCTAAATGATAACAAGCTTCTAAGTTCAGTAACTAAACCCTACCAAGTCCTTATAGGGTCCTAAGATCCAACCTATTCAAACTATGTCCTAATGCTACCATAAAGTTCTAAAATTTGAGGTGAATTTACATGTAAAAACCTAGTGCCAATAAGGCTCCAAGAAAAATAGCAATGGGTCTGGAAAAATTATGAAATTAATTCCATAAGTTCATTATCCAGGAACTAATGTTGTGTTAAAAAATCTCCTTCAAAGTCACAACTTAATTATGTCAAATGGTCCCCTAAATCTACCTATTATTTATTCACGCATTTATTCAAACAATGCTACCCAAACAGTGGATAAAATGGACTTAAAAATATACCAAAAATATTTTCAGGTACTATTATGAGTCCTCTAATTATAACAAAAATAATGGGGAAAAAAAGCTACAGGAAATGGGAGAACCAAAATGTACAAAATTATGTGTTCATGTAAGAATTCAATAGAAAAACAATTAAGTGGAAAATCGAAATAAAATTGAAAAATGGCAAAAATCAGAAAGTAAAAACATAAAAATTTCTAAAAACGAGTTAGAAAGATCCTATAATTTTTGTGGAATTTTAGTAGGCTTTTTGCTATTTTTTATGAATTGAAATGGAACAAGTATGAAAATAGAAATTAAAAGGATTAGAAATTGAAAGGGGGGTGCGGAGTAAGTAATTTGTTAGTAAAAATGAATTTGGGCTTAGAGAGAAAGGGTACAGATAGCAAGATACTTGGCCCATGCGCTGGGGGCCTGAAGGTGTATGGTATGGGCTACGGTCAACCTTTGTTGACTCATTCTGGGGCGTACGATCAAGGTCTCTTTAAGGTATGTTCATCCAACGACTTATGATGTGAAAGACCATGATTGTTATGATGAGTGGCGCACATGGAATTGACCGATGGAGGAGCCTACCGGACGGTGACAAGTGTCACCGCCGGTGTGGCTGGGGACAAAAATTGATCTTATCTTAATCTCCTTGGAAATACAACATGATTATTTGGATTTAATCCTCTTTATGATTCTTAATATTCCTTTATTATTACAATTAATTATTTAATTTATATTGAAACCTAATAATCATATAATTAACCCTAAATCAGTCTATAACATCAAACACGAATAAGCTGAGACAGAAACAATGACCCTAGGTCATTTTCACTAAACAAGTTTATCTCCCCCAAATTGAAACCTTAATCGCCACCGTGGCGACTTCTTCCTCCTCCTCTCTAATCCACCAACAACACGAACAAATCTTCCTTATTTTTCTTCTCCGATCTCAAATCCCTAAACAATTTCGACTAAAAAAACCCTAAATCTATAGACCAAAGTACTTCGAAAATGAAGTAAACGGCCTCAAATGACATCGTACTTTCAATCGGTCGAGAGTACGTTGAACTTTGAAGGAGGGAAATGACGATTATCGTCTTTGTCAACGAAACGCGATCCCGGTAATCCTCTTTTCACAACGCTCTTCTTCTCATCCTCTTGATTTAGTTTCTGAGTTAGTTATGGTTCCTGATCTTCTTAGGCTTGTTGACAGAGTGATGAAGGCGGCGATGTAGGAATTGAAGAAGGTTTTGCTGGAGATTTGTAAAGTTGAAGATGGACGATGATGTTGACGAGGATGAAGGAAGCACCGTGAAGATGACAATGATTGAAAGCGACCGACTTCGAGTTGTTGCGACTCTCTTGAGATACTGAATTCCGACGCGGATTAGGAAGAAAGAACTGAATATCTTTTGGAGTCGCTTCAATGGTGCTTCGAAGATGAATCGGAAATCCTGATGTCAGGTATATGTGTTATTCCACGGTTTTCCTCGATTTTGTTTTCTGATTCTTCTATTTTCTTTCTGAAATGGTTGTTGGATTTTTTCATAAATCCTCTTCCTGCAATTTTTGTTTACGCCCTGCGATTTTGAGTTGTTGATTATCTTGACCTCATTGTAGAAGTGTTGATGATGGTGTTTGAAGCGGTGGTTGCAGCGGTTATAAGATTGTTGAACTGAATGAAGATTGGTGATGGTGAAGCGTGCTTGGAAAGCAACACAACTTATTGCAGGTTGTTTATGCGGCGAGTTTTGCAGCGATGAAAATGGAGGAGCTCAGACCCATTTGTTATTGTGTTGAAGGTGTTTTGAAGAAGCTTGGTGATGGTTGTTAAAGAATGAAGAAGATTTGAGGATGTGAAGAATGAGAGAGATGAAGAAGCTTGGAGAGGTTTTGAATGAATGAGATTGAGAGGTTTAAGTCTTGAAGGAAGAGTGAAGGTGAGAAAAAATTAGGAATCGTGCCGAACCGAAAAGAAGCTGACCAATGGCTTTATAAAGGTGAGTGTCTTTTGTGATTCAGTTGAAAATCAGTTAGAAGTGGTTAGGGAGTTAGTTGTGAATCTGTTAGAATTTTATTGTTGAAGCCTCTAACTGATTCCGATTATTGATTCTTCTTCCTCTCTTTTGATTTTTCTGGTGTACTCTATTATAAGTTATTCTTATGCTACTTATGCATTTTTTATTTATTGCCTCTGCATTTCATTTCATGCTTGTAGGTGTATTCGATCGTGTGGTGCGTGTTTTGTGTACTTCACATAAGTATGCTTCAACCTGATCTTCAATAGGACTTGAGATGTAAGTGTCTCTGATTCATTAGAACCGTAGCTTTAGATGGTAGATATATTCTCAGGTTAAAAAGGGAATGTTTTTCATATGTCTCACTTCATGTTGATCGGTGTCACGAACCATGCTAGTATCCACAATTATAGATTTCACGAGATCCGATTTGTACTTTGAACTGGGAGATTGAAATAAAGGAAGTTGATGTGCATTTGACAAGCTGCCTTGGTTTTTGATTATTTTGCAGGTTTAACTTATCAGCATTACCCTTGGTTGTTTGAACTTCCGTCTCAAGAAGCCTAGGGCCAGACGTTACTTTATTCAACACATCACTCATATAATCAAAGTATTGGTTATCTTCAAATATATATGGAGCAAAAGATTACGACGTCACTTTATGATGAGGACTTGGAGATTCAAAAGAGAAATGGGTCTAGGGTTAGGTCTAGGTTGACTTTGGTCAAAGTTGACCAAAAATCAATTACTGACCCCAAAGTGATGGTCAATCATGTAATTTGTTCTTCCTTTTTTTTGTATCTCTTTTGTATTGGGATGTTAATATACTTGTAAATGGATACTTGGAATTGAATTGAAAATGTAGATTCAAATCATTAACTTTGGTATGGATAAAGTCAGAGGTTTAAAGCGAAGGCGTTAATAATAATTAAATTTATTGCTGAAAGAAAGTAAATTCAATTAACAATAAACTCAGAAATTTTAACCAGATGAAATGTGACAATCCACTAACCCATTCAAAGTCACGGAAAAAGATTATGAATGAAAATGAACTTCGCATAGAAATGATGGATCTCTTGACCAAACCACCAATGAGTTAACCCTGCACGATCCCCAATCTTCAAACCCATATTTGAAAATCATATAATTTAGGGAAATAGAACTCATTCATGTGATAGTGAACACCAAAGGGTAATATCTTTGATTATTGTAGTTGTTAGCCCTTGAGAATTCATCTGATAAACGGATGCTCATAAAACAAACCCTAGTCCTTAATTTTTGTATTTTCCATTGACATAAACCTACAAAAGTGTGAAGTCGCAAAGCACTACAAAACCTTGATTCTCGAAGCTTATGATCCAAATGACAAAACTTATTCCAATGCATGTATTTAGTGTTATATGACCTAGTTGGCAAATGAATACGAAACATGAAGCCAAATAGGGTTATAAATTAGAGGGCAAATTTTGGGGTGTTACAGAAGTTCATTATTGAACTTGACATAATCCCTAGCATTGTGGATCCCATTGATCTCTATTGTGATAACAATGGTGCCATCGCACAAGCTAATGAGCTTAGATCTCACCAACGATCCAAATACATACTTAGACGTTATCATCTCATTTGAGAGATAATAGATCATGTTGATGTGAAGATATGCAAAGTACTTACACTTGATAATATTGATGACCCACTAACAAAACCTCTTGCATAGCAGAAGCATGATGGTCATACTAGATCTATGGGAATTAGGGGTATGCCTGATTGGCTCTAGTTCTAGTGGAAGATCGTTGGTGTAAGCCCTAGAGGCCAATAATTTTGGTACTTGTATCGAATTATTTATTAATAATAAAAGGAATTTCTTTATTATGTTTGTTTTCCAAAATGATAAAGTCCCTAGATTAACTAGTTCGTTTAATGAAATATTAAGTGTGACTTAATCATGAGATTCCATTAAACATAAGGACACTATTCTTAAAG
Source organism: Lathyrus aphaca (assembly GCA_963966055.1). Classification (NCBI taxonomy): domain Eukaryota; kingdom Viridiplantae; phylum Streptophyta; class Magnoliopsida; order Fabales; family Fabaceae; genus Lathyrus; species Lathyrus aphaca. The sequence goes on along the minus strand of OZ014523.1, from coordinate 298,321,554 downwards.
CATCCATAGTCGAGCTTTAATGTGAAATGTGATATCCTTAAAGCATTAAGACTATTATATAGATAGACTGATGATCATAACTCATGGATCATGGATAAAGTGTTATTAAGTCATGCCATATGTATGCCACCCTTCGACCTTCTGGTGTATACCACCCTTCGACCTGAAACTACTATGGACCCTAGATGTAGAGTCAAGTACTTTATTATTGATCAAACATTATCCATAATTGGATGATCATAAAGACAATTGATGGGTAATTCACAAAGCATGATGAGGGATATGAGTAGCCTAGATGGAATTTGCCCATCCTGCATAACATGATAATTGTATAAGGGGCCCAATATTGAATTGGACAAGGATGACACAGAATATGCCTTGTGTTCAATATAGACATAAGGGAAAAAGGGTAATTATACACACAAGTACTATCACAAAAGGTTGTCATATCACATGACAATTTTATGACTTGGATAGCAGTGATGTGTTGCTAGATATCACTCACAGTTTGTTATGTTAAATACATGATTTAATATAATTGTCAACGTCGCAAAATCCTACAGGGTCACACACATAAGGACAGTTAGAGAAGAGGTAGAATAATTAAGGTACACTATAAGGTACAATGCTCTTGAATGGAATACAAAGTATGGTAAGGTACCATGTGCTTAATTGACATATGATATAATAATAGTTATTATTAATTTTATAATAGTTATAAAATATAATAATAATAAAATTATTTTTATTATAATAATAGTTATTATAATAATATAATAATATTATTATTAAGTTGGACTTTTAGCTTGTATCCCACACAAGTAGTTCTATAAATAAAAACCTTGTGCAAAAGCTTAAAGGTTGTCGTTGTTGTTGAAACCCTGGTCGTATTCTATTATTCTCTCCCTCACTCAAAGACCTTCAATCTAATTAGCTAGCACTGTGACTGAAGGAAGCTATTCGTGTGGACTAAGTAGAGGTTCTTTTCATCGTACAGCGCTCGTGATCATCCATCAATTTAGATTCAAAGGTTTCATCTCCACAAGAGGTATCCTTTCTATCACAGATCGTGACCTTTCGTAAGGATCTCTAAAGAGAATTTTTGTTTTCTACTGTGTTTAGATCACTAATTTCCCTTCAGTACCGGTATTGCTGATGGAAGACCAAGAGTTGTCTATGCATTTCATCTCTATGTTTTGATGATAATAATGAAGTATTTATGAAAGAACAATTTTACATTATAATGTTTGTTACTGTGCAGATCATGTTTATTAAGAAATCAAATCTAACAAACATACTCAAGATGTGCGCTAAAGATTACATGTGAGTTACTATGTGTAACACAAGTCACAAGCATGGTGAAGAAGAAATTAAGCTTCTGTATCTGATTACAATAAAATGATCCAAAGATACTGATGTTTCTGTTGCAATGCTCTTGTGGATGTTATTTTCAGAGTGGTTCAGATTCTGAAGCTAGTGAAGCTTTTGAAGTTAAAATCTTTTGTGAACTAAGTGTTGAAGAGTCTAATGACTTAAAGTTCTGAAGGCTAAATATTTTGAATACCAAGTGTAGAAAGACTCTGAAAAATAATGGGTTCTGAAGACACTCCGAAGACAAAGTTCTAAGTGAACGATGTTCTCAAGATTCTGAAGACTTGAAGTTTTTAAGATAAAGGGTTTCAAAGACAAGTGTTGAAGTTCTGAAGACAAGGTTATAAGTCAACAAGGTTTTGGAGACTAAAGACTTGAGATTCTGAAGACCCAGTTATGCCGTCTCTACTAATGCTTCAATCATCTACAATCAGAAGCCTCTAAAGTTCAAAAGACAATGTTACTGTTAGCAAGGATATTACACAATAAGACAATGCTTTTTCCCACTACCTCTCCACTAACCTTAAATTATGGAAAAAGGACAGACGTGGCAATACGATTTTCATCCTTATGTAACGACATTCCTCAATATCCAGTTGGTCTCCAATGACTCTATTTTTCTTGGCTATATAAGGAAAGGATCACATGTTTATGTGATGTTTTTGATCAGCAATCAAAAACGTGTTTATGCTTTTGAACAACAGAAGTTGTCAAGAAGGTTCTTAAACCATGTTGTTGATGTTCTCATACAATCACATACAATTGGTGATTACAAGATAACAATGGTAGAAAACATAATATGCTAAATTTAATATACATCCAAAGGATGATTATGATTTGACAACAATCTGTTATTGTAGAAATTGATTGATTCACAAGTTCTTAATTTCATACGTTACAGAAGAATTGCAAAGTCACAGATGAAAAAAGAAGATGATCATGGAAGATCAAATTTACAAATCCAAAACAAAGTGTTGTGTTATGAAGTGATCATTGGATTGAATATAACAAGGGTTGTTGTCAAGAATTTTCTAATGTGAATCAAGATGAAGAAGTCCTTCTATGTTCTCATCAAAGATCAACTAAGCTTTCAGAAGCTTGTGAAGAAGAAGAATTCCAGTAATTCAAGAATCTTGGGTTGTTGTCCATAATAAGCTACTTGAAGAAGAAGAAGACCACAAATTTGTGCAACAAAACAATGTAATACCTTAGTGTGTATTAGGATCTTCTGATGTACTTAAATTTGTTTACACATGCTTATGTAAGAAGCTGTCGCTCCCGGGATTTTAATCCTAGTACAAACGCGAAAGTGGCGTGGAAAAGGTAGAGTCGCCAGCCAGACATTTTTATCCCGAAGGAACGGGAAAGGTCATGTTGCACGAACCTAAGGAAGAAGGAAAGGACAAGGTCCTGCGAACCAAAGATCTGGGTTCGGGAGTCGGTTATGACCTGGGAAGTATTAGCACCCCAGATTGTCCGTTGTACCCGACGGGATCCACGCTTGCTTGTTTGTTTCAAAGGGTGAGAAATAACTACTGTTGAACAAATGAACTGCTAACTGGAATGGGAATGAGAAAGGAACTGGAAAAGAGAAAGAACAGAAGAGGGAAAATGTAGGGAAAATAAAGAATGTGCTCGAATGGGCCCTACCTCGTTGCCTACGTACCTCATCGGGATAATGAGGATCAGAGTCGACGTAGTTCGCCTAACTAAGGCGGGAACTATTTGTTTGTGTTTTTTATGGCTTGAACTGCGTATGTCTATGCTCAGGTGTTGCAGGCTCGTCTGGTACGAGTGCTTTTACCGTCTTGCATGCGAGACAAGTCGTCGCAAGTTCACATTATGAGTGAATGCGATGAGAGGAGAAGTACCCGCAGGAAAGTCGCTTATTATTTGTTTTTGCCTTTTAAGAGTTTTGCATGAATTTGGCACAAGGAAGTGAATTCAAACTCTTTTCCATGGAATATTTACTTGCTACTACATTCCAAGATGGAATAATATAACAAGCACACCAAGCAAGGAGAATTTATCCAAGACTTGTTCCCAAGGATTAGGGTTTAACTTCACTAGCTTGTTGAACTTTATTAAGTGTTTTTGTAGCTTTTGTGAAGAAGTATCTTTTAGATTTTTCTTTGTGAAACAACCCCTTGATGAGACTTGTACATCATGCTAGACAAGCTTACACTATTCCAAGATGGAATGAATGTAAGTGCCCCATGGAATAAGGCTATACACAAGGGATCCTTTCATGCATATATGAAGTCTTTTTAGATTTTGTTTGAAGATGAGAAAGAAGACTCAAATCGGAAAAGGACAAAAATTAAGGGGGACTAAGACACAACCCTAAGTTATTTATTAAAATGGTGGTCCTAATGGTGAGTGAGGTTTTTCTAATCCTAAAGAGCAAAAGGAAAAGAGAGAAGAAAAATGATGCAACTTACTTCCTAAGGAAGATAAGGTTGTCCTAACAAAAGGGAACCCTACCAACAACAAATATGGAAGGAAAAAGTGAATTAAATGCATAAAAATAAAATAAAAGGATAAGGTGTAAGGAAACATATCTTTCCCTCCCTACAAAACAAAGATTAGTTTGTATTTTATTAAAAATAATAAAGCAAGCCCACACCAATTAAATCCTAATAACTCTAGGACTCAATCTAAACTCTATCTTGATTCTAGAGAACTAAAAAAATGCTATAACAAAAATTCAGCACCTACTGCAGCCTCTAAACAAAAAGCAGCTATCAAAACAATGCATAACACAAAGCAACCTTTTACATCCAGCATAAAACATAAAAGTAGGTGTAAAAAGTCACATACAACATGCAAACAAAACATACAACATGTATTTTACAGCACCTATATTAACAAACAGCTATGAAAACATGGGGTAGATTTGATCATTTTTATTTATGTGCACAAAGTGAATGATAAACAACACATTAATGTCAATTAACATGAATCTACAAACATCACAAAATGAATTCAAACATGTGAATTTATTTACATCATTTATTTGGTTAAAAGGAACAATGATCAACAAGAACTACCACACTTTTCCAAATTGCACAAAATAAGCATTTATCATGACATTGAACAAGTATCACTAGAAGCATCAATTATTTCACATGTATGGCATAAAAATCAGAATTGAATTCATGTTAAGATATTATCAATTAAGCACAAGAACTTGTATGAACATGTGAAGTATTTAATCACTCTTTGTAAAAAAATCAACATGGCATTTAATCACTTTATCAATTAAGCAAGCAATGACAATAATCATGAAGCACATATTGAATTTAAGTAAGAACTTAACATGTGAAACAAATGATTAAAGTGTAGCAATACACATCAAGAATAAATTATAGCACATATACACATTTACACAAAACATGGAAAAGTGAACGTAATCATGTCGAAACGACTCGAAACCAATGAATCGGCTACTGGAAATAGACCCAAAAATTCCCTAAAATCAATACCTAAACATATATGAACCTTAGAAGCACTAGGAAGCAAGATTGAGCAAGAAAATAAGCTAAAAAACCAAAAAATAACAATGTTAACCGGTTAACCAAACGGTTAACCCGTTAACGGACCCTAGACAGCAATATATTTGGCCAAAAACACATGTGTTAACCGGCTAACCAAACCGTTAACCGGTTAACGCTGAACAGAAAGTCAAAAATGCTTTTGAAATAAGTGCTTTTGGCCACAATATTCCTTATAAACAACCCTAACCCCCACCTAATCATGCTAACACGAATTTCTACTCAATTAGGGCTTATTAACACATGCTAGAACCTATAACAAGCTACAACCTAGCTTCTAATCCATTAAACTCCACAAATCGCAAGCAAAACGTAACGAAAACATAATCAACCATAAGTAATACGAAAAGCACTTAAATAATGCCAAAATGGAAAGATGAAGAGAATAACTTAAAGGAAAAGTGATTTAGATCACCAACCTACGAAGCGGAGAAGTGCTTCGATGGATGTTGCAAGAATTAGAGCTTGATTGAAGAGAAAACCAAGAAAACCGCGAATCCGCAAAATAAATGCGTTCTTGATGCTTGAGCCTTCTCGCACTTCCGATAAGTCGAAATCTTCACAAAAATCAGTAGCTTCTTCTTCTACAACCCACAATTCAATGGAGATTGGAGGCTAAGTTTTGAGATCTTCAAGTTTCAATGTGAAACTTGAAGAGCTTCTTCAAAAAAAGCTCTGGTGAAAAGGGAAATGGAGGAAAAGTGAGAGAGAAAAAGTGATTCTAGAAATTGTGAGAGAGTGAAAAAATTGGGAACCTTTTGCATTGAAGTGATTAATGATTATAGAGGGGCTAGGCTTGGAGCTAGGTTTGGGAATGGAGTTAGGTTTAGGAATGGAGTTAGGTTTGTAGTTAGTTAGGGTTAGGGTTGGAAAAGGAATATTCCTTGGAATACTCTAGAAGGTTGTGGAACATGGTAGAAGCATCCAAGGGAAATGGAGTGGAATTGAAGTGGAAAAACAAGAGGGAAAGAATGAAAGGGAATGTGGAAGGAAAGTGGAAGGAAAAGGTGAAATCAACCATTTTTCAAATGATTTTTTTTCTTGATTTTTTATGACTCCTCCATCATTTCTTGACCAAATTTGAACCATAGGATCATTGTAACCCTAATTTCATGATTTTGATCTTAAAAGTCAGGAGTCAACCTTTTTTACCTAGCTCGGTTGCCTTTTCTCCGATTCTTCGATTTTCAGTCATCTGGCCAATTGAACCTCTTCCAAAATGATTTTGTGGACGAGATTTGAACCCTAGGCATTTGACGTAATATATAAGGCAATGGAATTCTCTTTGAAACATAACTTCATGCAGAAGCCCAGTAGAAGTGAAACCCTAATTTGGCCTTTTTCATCAGGAGATGTTGCACTGCTTTCCTTCTCTGATTAAACCAAATCTTTCCATGGCTTGTGGCTTCAAATGAAGACTTGTGGGATGTTGTGAACCCTTTGCACCATGTTGAGAAGCTTTGTGGCCCTTCGGTTGCCTTTGTATAGCCTTTAGTTGCTCCAATCATTGATCACATACCTATGCCTCAACCATGATGAATATGATGTAATGTTTTTTGGTTATTTCATGCACTTATATATGCTAAATGCTATGCAAAATGTTGAGGAAATGAGAAGGCAAATTTTGAGGTATTATAGAAGCATGGTGCTTTCTCGGGACTCAGGGTCTTAGTGATTGCTCAGGGGTTAGTGTTTTGGTGCTGCTCAGAACTATGTGTTCTGGTGCCATGAAGTTGCATCAGTTAGTAACTCAATGTGTAAGTCGTTTTAGTTGGTTATGTAGTCTGTCACAATAGGTAGTTGTGCAATAGAAGTCTCATCAGCTATTAACGCAATATGTAATTCGTTTTAGTTGGTTGTGCAGTTAGTCACGACAGGTAGCCGTACAAGGAAGTTGCGTGTCTATGCGCAGTTAGTCATGGAAGTTGGCCACGCCTTGTAATCAGTTTGGTTATAGTGGATTAAGTAATTTTCTAAGGCAAATAACCTTGCGGGGTGGACTGGATTAGCTTGAAAGTTTCTCAAGTGAACCTGGATATATTGTGTGTTCTTTACTCTTGCTTATTCTTTACTTTATTGTTTATGCTTCCGCAACACAACTCAAAGCATCACTTAACCCAATAACATTAAGAGTCGAAAAATTTACAAGAGTGAAAACCCTAATTCAAACCCCCATTTCTTGTGTTTTTCTCACAAATTCAATTGGTATCTGAGTTCTAGTTCTATTTTTGATGGATATCAAACACTTAATAGTGTTAGATAAAGATCCAAATGCTCTGTGAGAAATACTTTGGGTGATATTCTATTCCACTTACAGTAGATGATGATAAAACTTGAGCACTGAATTGTAACCAAAAGGATATCCTTGAGCAAGTCACTGATTCTTGAAATTTGAATTTGTCTAGAAAATATTCTCTGTTGAAGTTTGCAAGAAGATAGAGGAATCAGCTGATAAGATTGATTCATTAGATAAGATGAAATATTTGTTGAATGCTATTCTTGAAGCACAAATAGTTGAACAACATATTTTCAAAAGATCAAATCATTAGAAATCAAGAAATATTGTTTGCTGAAGATTAATATTTTGTGAGTATAAGATGTTTTCAAAAACCGAAATAGTCCACCTTTAAATTTCACACATAAGCTCATTAGGAATTTCTTCATGTAAAGAAGAAAGATTGTTGGCTTATGATTTTGATGCTTAAAGAACTTCATGATGAAGACTGCAGAAGAAGTCAGAAATTATGAACAGAGGAATTCAAATCTCTTAGAATGATTTCTCTGAGTTAGAACATCTGAAGCCTAATTGATCAAGCAGTTAGAAGATCTAATGCAGAACATATGAAGATTGTTTTCCTTGAAAAGCTTCGGAGGAAACTGAAGATTATTCACGAGAGGAAGCTTGTTAATTCATCAGGAATATAAACAAAGATGTTATTCATAATCTATCAGATCCTCTGAGTATTCATGGGAGTAACATAGACCATTAAGTTCTGATTAGCTTGAGATTTTACCTCAACTGAACAAACTGTTATTTGTTAGAATGTTATCTGAGATTCCTCTAATAAATTCATGATGAATGAAACCTGGAATCAAAGATTCTAGGTGTAACACCTCAAACATTTCCCTCTCATTTTCTCAACATTTTGCATAGCATTTGGCATAAATAAATCTATGAAATACTCAAAAACATTGCACCATATTATTCATAGCTGAGGCATAGGTATGTGATCTTTGATTGGAATAATTGAAAGCTATACAAAGGCAACCAAAGAGCCACAAAGCTTATAAAACTTGTGAAAAGGGTTCACAACATCACACAAGTCCTTACTTGAAGCCACAAGCCATGGAAAGATTTGAATTGATCAAAGGAGGCAAGCAGTGCAACATCTCTTGATGAAAATGACCAAATTAGGGTTTCACTTCCATTGGGTTTCTCAAAGAAATTTTGATTAAAAATGGATTACATTGTATTATATATGATGTCAAGTGCCTAGGGTTCAAATTCCATCCATATAAATATTTTTGAAGAGGTTCAATTGGCCTGATGACTGAAAATCAGGGATTTGGGGAAAAGACAACCATGCTAAGAAAAAGGTCAACTCCTGACTTTTTGAGATCAAAATCATGAAATTGGGTTTACAAGGATCCTATGGTTCAAATTTAATCAATAAATGATGGAGGAATCAAGAGAAATCAAGAAAAACAAAACTTACCATTTTTGGAAAATTAGGGTTTCCAAAAATAGCAAGTTTTGGCCATTTTTGAAGCATCTTCAAGAGAGGCCTTCTCCCAAAATACGAGGACTATTAAAATTCTACCTTGAGCCAATTAAAGAGGGAATTTTAAGCTTCAAATACATAGGTAGAACTCATTAATATCATCAAAATTGAGTGAGATATGATCATTCAAAGTTGGTGTGAATCTAGGCAAGCTAGGGCAAAAACCAAGGCAGGCCTTGCCTCCTCCGCGCGTGCCAGACAAGGCATTTCATCAAGCAGGTGGTGGGTCACAATGTAAGTCTTTTTTCTCCATGTTATAGGCCTCAAATGCAATTTATTTGAACTACAAAGTTGTTCATTGCCATGTTTCCAACAACTTTGATGTTCAAAGATTTTTCATTTGATAAATGGTTTGAAAGTTATGGAGGGGAAAAATGTGTGTTTCACAACTGATCATGTGCATGCATCCATGGCACAAGGCATGGCAAGGTATGCAGGCCCATTATGCAGTCTCATGACATGATGTTCATTGATATATTTGAGATGTTTAGAGGTCATATTCCATCTTGTATCAAACTCCAAACTTGTCCTATACATCATCTTCTTCAAATTAAGCACAAACATTTTGTGGATTGGTAGCTTGAGCTTGAAGAAATCATCAATGGAAATTCAATACTTCAAACTATGTTTCTTGTATGCTAAGGCACTACAACATGAGAATGTTTGGTTCAATCAGGTTTGCAAGCATTATTTTCATTGGTTTTGATCACAAAGCTCATGTTTAGAGGTTCTAAGTATCATGTACAAGTTCATACATGCTAGCAGCCATGCACACTAGTAGAGATCCAAGTATGAGAATTGAAAAGAAGCATCAGGCCTTGTATTCATGCTGCATTAACCAACTTTACACCACACATATCATGAAGCCTCACCATACCTCCATGTTCTTCATCACATTCGAGCAACCAAACTCAGGCTTAACTGAATTGCACTCCATTGCACCAAACACCTTCATTTTGTTCATGGCACCTCAGGTTAAGTTTAACCATGGTTCTTACAAGCAACTGAGTTAGTTAGCTTCTAACTACACATATAAAAGCTTGATCTCTAACTGAATTGCACTCACAACTTTCATTTGCACAAATCACATACAAAATTCTCTGAGTTTTATCTCTGCACTTTGAAGATCTTTCTTCTGCATATTACTTAGAGGAAGCTCCATTATCCATCAATCTTATTCATTCTTCCTAAGTTTATCTCCATCATGGCATTGAGCATAAGATTCATAGATTCCATATCTTGATTCTCCAAGGGTCAGCCATTGCACATTCTTGTATTGCACTGCATCTTAGATCAGATCATCATCAACTTCATCAATTCAGGATTGAGGTTTATCCAATCATCTTCATCATCAAGTGTTGCACAATTTCCATGGATCTCACAACTTGAAGAATCAAAGATCCACTATTGCATAATACTCCATTGCACTGCACCAGATATAATTCCTCAAGCATTCCAAGGTACAAAGTGTTTATTTCACTCACAGTGTTCAAGGTTAAGGTCAAAGAAAAGCATAGGATCCTCATCTCTGGTTTTCCTCAACTCTTGATACCTCTGCAATTCAGGTTCCATCATGAACTATATTTGCTTGTTTCTTTCATTTTTTTTCCAGTTTTGTGTGGTATTGAGCTCAATAGGAGTAGTGCGTTATCTGGCTAGTTGATAGACACCATAGGTGTGTAGATACAATTTTCAGGTTGGTTTTTGTTTGATTTGATTTGCGCAATTCAAGAACCCTAAGCTAAAATTAAAACCAGATTGTTGATCAGTGAAGTGAGGCGAGTCTAGATATGGTCTTAGATTTCTTGTTCATGGTGGTTTTAGAAAGCCCAAGGTCAGGGGTGACCGGAAAAGAATACCGGAGGTCACTTCCGGTCACCTGAACACTGCCCTAGAATTAAGCTGAGTTTAAGTCAAAAACCTTGGATTGTCTTGATCCTACGCTCCTAGTGTTGCCAGCAAATAAATGAGTATCATCCATCTCATGTGCCATTTTAGTGAGTGCTGAGAGATTGTGTGCTTGCCATCCACTCTGTTACCATGTGTCATGAAATTTGGTCCTTTGATTCACCCTACTTTGACCTCGATTGTATTAACAAGATTGATCCGGTAGTCCTGGTGAAGTCAAACATTGACTGGGCATCCACCATAAGTCAGTTTACCCAGCGTTCCTTGAACCTGGGCCTTGTTATCCACACACCCAGCGAGCTCATTCAAGGCCCAGATCAGTTTCTTTTTTTTACTTTTGACACCCCAAGGCCCAATGTAAAACTCAGTCCATTCAATTATATTTTATTTCTTTTTTCATTTTAATTCCATTTTTGTTTTGGCTCATTTAAAATAGCAAAACCTCATCAAAAATTTCCTATTAATTCATGAGAGATCCTTGAATTTTTCTCCAATTTTCCATTATTTTTGTTCACATGTTTCTTTTATATTTTAGTCATAATTAATTTCTAAAATGAATTAATTAACTTTTCCCCATTTTTTGACCAATCATCTTGTATATTTTCATTCTCCCAAACCATAAAACATAAATGATCTCATTAAACTTCCTCATCAAACTTCCTCATCATATTTTTGTTTTGATTTTTAGGTCCCTTTAAGCCATGTTTTGATCTCATTATTTCATACACATGTTCAAAAACCCTAATCTACTTCCATACACCATTTGAGAACTCAAAAAATGGGAATTTTTGTGAAATTTTTGTATGCAATTTTCCTTCTGGATTTTGTATTCAAGTGTCAAGTTTCATAAATTTTCATGGCCATTTGGTATTTATCCAAGTTATTTGAGTCACAGTCATGTTTTTTGTCCTTCCATTCCTCTCCTTTGGTCCCATTAATGTAAAACCTTTATTTTATTGCTTTGAGGTCCTAACCTTGAGTATCTTAGGTCATTTAGGATGTATATAAGTGTTGAGTACAATCCTTGAGTCTTCACCTTTAATTTTAGGCTTGCCTTGAGTCCTAAGTCACACTTGTCCCATTTTGACCAAATCTTCCTCTTCCTTCCATCTTAAACACTTCAAATCCCATTTTCACATGAATCCACTTCATTTTATATTTGTTTTGAGTCCTACAAATGTTTTGTGACCATCCATAATTGTACATCTCATCTTAGAACCTTATGCTTCTTTTTGAATTCCATTTGTCACTTAAAAGACTTTAAAAACCCTAATGTGAACACCTAGCCTTAGGATGCTTCTTAACCCTTCATTTCTAAACATTTTCCAAGTATAATCTCCATTTTATTTTTTTGTCAAGCCCCAGGTTTTTGTATGGGGAAATAAAATCACTAAGTCATTTTGTTGCATCTTTTTAACCATGTTTCCACATGCTTTCTCCCACCTTTAAATTTCACCTTTGCATACCTTTAACTTGAATCTCTTACTTCTCATTTGATCTATTCATTTCCTTCACTTCCATATAGTGTTAAGTTCTGGATTTTTCATTTATCTTTGAGTTTAGGAGTTTTTTTGGTTTAGTAAACACTTAATATATCTTTCTAACCTCATCATTAGGGTTTAATAGTACTTTAGGGCATAGTTTGACTTCAATTCAATTAATCACTTTAGATACTTTTGAATTGGTTTAGCTACTGACTTTTTAAGTTTGCTACCTTATAGGATGCCTTAGGCTTAGGTATTAACCTTAGAGGTTCACTAACATCTTTCCATAGCTAATGTGAGTTGTTTGTGAAGTTTGCCATGTCATATTTGTTCATATTACTTCATCATGCTAACATTTGTTTTATAGGGGGGGGGGGGGGAAGATGAGGTAATCACTTCATTCCTTATTTCTTATGCATTTAATTGTCTTTTCCTTAGCACCTTGGTGCTTTGTTCATAGGTCCCCATTTTTTCTTTAGATTCAACTTAACTTCCTTAGGAAGTAAGTTGAATTCTAACTTGTTTTTCTTCCTTAGGTTAGAATACCTCATAAACCATAGGATCACCTCTTGTACATAATAAGATAACTTAGGGTTTTATCTTAGTCCCACATTAGCTTTGACCATTTGCCTCTTGAGTCTTCTTCTCTCATCTTCAAACAAAAATAAAAAAGACTTAATAAATGCATGAAAGAATTTCTTGTGTATAGCCTTATTCCATGGGGCACTTACATTCATTCCATCTTGGAATAGTGTAGGCTTGTCTAGCATGATGTACAAGTCTTATCAAGAGGTTATTTCACAAAGAAAAATCTAAAAGATAATTATTCACAAAAGCTACAAAAACATGTAATTAAGTTCAACAAGCTAGTGAACTTAGACCCTAATCTGTGGAAATAAGTCTTGGATAAATTCTCCTTGCTTGGTGTGCTTGTTATACTATTCCATCTTGGAATGTAGTATCAAGTACACATTCTATGGAAAAGAGTTTGAATTCACTTCCTTGTGCCAAATTCATAAAAACTCTTAAAAATCAAACAACAAACAATAAGCGACTATCCTGCGGGGAATTCTTTTTCTCATCTCATTCATTCTGAACACGAACTTGTGACGACTTGTCTTGCATGCAAGACGGTAAACGCACTCGTATCAGACGAGCCTGCAACACTTGAGCATAGACATACGCAGTTCCAGCTATAAAAAACACAAACAAATAGTTCCCGCCTTAGTGAGACGAACTACGTCGACTCTGATCCTCATTTTCCCGATGAGGTACGTAGGCAGCGGGGTAGAGCCCGTTCGAGCATACTCTTTATTTTCCCTACACTTTCCCTTTTTCTTTCCATTCTCTTTTTTCAGTTCTCTCATTTCATATCCAGTTTCCAGTTAGCAGTTCATTTGTTTAGCAACTTTATTTCCTCACCCTTTGAAACAAACAAGCAAGCGTGGATCCCGTCGGGTACGGCGGACGGTCTGGGGTGCTAATACCTTCCCAGGTCGTAACAGACTCCCGAACCCAGATCTTTGGTACACAGGACCTTGTCCTTTCCTTCTTCCTTAGGTTTGTGCAACATTACCTTTCCCATTCATTCGGGATAAAAATGTCTGGCTGGTGACTCTACCTTTTCCGCGCCACTTTCGCGTTTGTACTAGGATGAAAATCCCGGGAGCGACAGCTGGCGACTCTGCTGGGGAGCGAACCCAAAATCTTTGGTTTCCCTTGTAGAGTCAATCCTAGCGCCTGTTTGTTTATTTTTCTTTGGGTGTTTATATGTGTGTTGTTGTGTGTTTATTTACTGTTTTCATTTTACAGTTTACTTTACAGCATTTATTTTCTACTTACAGTATTTATTTTCACAGGCATCATATACTAGACTGTGCTGGTTTGTTTTTTTCTGTGGGATGGGCTTTGTTACTGTGAGATAAGCCAAATACCCGTCTTGAGTGCACCTAGGATTTAGAGTAGTTCCACTTCGGCTTCATGAAAATTTGCTATGTTGGTATTAGTGAGTTCCACGCCTTGAATTGTGACCTTCTCGGAAATGTATTGATGTCGAAATCTTTCTAGGGCAATACACTTCCTTGATAGTTATGTGCAGTCAAGGGACCGATCATTGAGAACCTTTATGGAAACATCCCTCTCCAGTGATGACAGTGGCATACCACATTTGTTGGCAAACCCACTCGCATCCGAGGGCCCAATGGGAACTCGCATATGATGGCCTAGTTCTCTCATAGGAATCCAGTTAAAGCAAATTGTTCATATGACGATAGTATTATACCCTTCGGGATGAATGTACGATTGTTTCTCGATTCAGTGCTTGAAGCTGAGGACTTATGAGTGATGCTAGTTTCCTCGGACTCAGCTGAGACCTCCTTGAGTAGTACATAATGCCAAACCGTTCCCTGATTTGGTCATGAGCCATTTCTCGGAGATGGTGAATGTATTATTTCTATTCGGCTTTGAGAGTCCGTGATGTTGACTCGAGTAGCACACCCATGAGATTGGGAGGGGTTTACAGGTTTGCAGGTACCCTAAACTTCAACATACCCATTGTACCAGCATGCTTCAGTATTATGATTTGTTCTGTTACACATGGATTCTGAGATCTGAACCTCTGATCAGAGAGATACTTGTGAGGATATGGTGACCCTGCACAGACACTTGGTTATATGATTGACACTACACAGACACCTCACTGATCACATGCCTTGCCTTTCATAAGCATCATAACATCATTAATCATTTGTGTTCTTTTTATTCTCAGGGTCCATATTACTTCCTATTCCTGGTCACACTACTGCTTCAAGATGGAGGTTCCAAGGAAGAGAAATATCCATTATACTTTCCCACATCAAGAGACAAAGGGTATTCAAAAGTTGATTAGCTTGATGGGTGACAAAGTTCTTGATGATTTCAGAGGAGAGTTTGGAAAGATTCTGGATTATGTGAGCAAGCCAACAATTGACCAGAGGGATAACCTGCATTCTCTGTTGCAATTCTATGATCCACAACTACGGGTCTTTGTTTTCCCAGATTACATCTTGGCTCCCACATTGGAAGAGATCTCCAGCATCCTCAGGATTCCCATAAAAAATGGTGCTCCTTACTATGGTTTAGAGAATATGCCTTCATGCAAAGACATAGCTGACTCTTTCCATTTGGATTTGTCCAAAGTCAGTAGAGGGCTGGATTCCAACAAAGGTAAAGGACTTCTCTTGGATTTTCTTGTCAAGGAAGCTCAGGATCTAGCTTCTGAAAACAAATGGGCTAAGTTCAGTACCTTGCTTTCTTTGATAGTGTATGGGATTAGTTTGTTTCCAAGTGAGAAAGGATTAATCAGCATGGAAGTTATCACCATCTTTGTTAGAAGAAACCCAATGCCTACCTTGTTGGGTGACTTTTACTATGGGGTTCACCACAAGAATGAAAAGAGGAAGGGATATTTGAACTGTTGTGCTCCCTTGTTTGCTGACTGGTTTATAAGGAAACTCCCTAAATCAGGGCCTTTCCAGGATTTGAAACAATCTTAGAAGTGGTCCAAAAGATTGATGGGCTTAACCTCAAATGACATTTCTTGGGGATGCAACAGGGATCTTGTAGGCAAGGAAATCTTGATTAGTTGTGGTGGCTTCCCAAATGTGCCCTTAATAGGAAGAAAAGGTGAAATTAGATACAATCCTATCTTATCCAGGAAACAATTTGGTTATCCTTTGAGAGATGTACCATTGATTGAGGAGATGAGTGACTCACTATACTTATCAGCAGAAGGTAACCTGAAGATGAGCTTGCTAGCATCCCAAGCTTGGGAGGTTAGAGTGATGAAGGGGAAGAAAGACTTTAGGAGAGTAGATCCCAAGACTTATGATCCTTTTGCCACCTGGTTGGAAGATCGTGTAAAGACTTTGTTGCTCCCATTCTCTAAGGAACCACCTCTCTACTCTAAGGAGGTAGCACCCATAGCTTCAGTTCCTCTTCAGGAGTATCAGAAATTGGAGGCCTTGGTTAAGCAAGTCAGGTTAGAGAATCAAGAAGCCAACAACTCATGCCAGAAATTGAAGATTCAAAACCAGAAATTGGAAGAAAGGGCTCACAAAGCTGAAGAAATAGTCAGGCTCAAGCAGCAAGACTTTCAGGAGAGGGAACTTTATTTCAAGAAAAGGGAATTAGCTGAAACTCACAAGGTGTTCCAGCGTCGGAAAGATAAGAAAGAGTTGAATGAAGCTAATGAAACTATTACCTTATGGCAAGAGAAATGGGAAGACAACTTGAAGAGGCAGAAAGAGCTGGAAGTCAGGTACAAGTTAGAGATCAAAGGCCTTCAAGATTCTTTGGTTGAACAGGGAGAGCTCCTTCAGAAGGCTTACCACCAAGAGAAGAATCATCTCCTAGCAGCGAGTCAGCAGGTAGTGAAGGATGCTCAGAAAGAGATAGAAGAGTTGAAGTTGAGAGTGTCGCTCCCCGGATTTCCATCCTGTTACAAACACGAAAGTGGCGCGGAAAAGAAAAGAGTCGCCAGCCAGGCATTTTTATCCCGAAGGAACGGGAATGGTAATGCTGCACAAACAAGAAGAAAAGAAGAGGAAGGACACGGGTCCTGTGAACCAAAGAGACTGAGTTCGGGAGTCGGTTACGACCTGGGAAGGTATTAGCACCCAGATCGTCCGCCGTACTCAACGGGATCCACGCTTGCAAAGAAATTGTTTCAAAGGGTGAAGAAATGAAAGCTGCTGCAAAGAAAATGAACTGAATTGGATACAAACAAAACAATAGGAAACTGAACAAGGAATGAAAATGAAAAATGTAGGGAAAATAAAGATTGTGCTCGAATGGGCCCTACCCCACTGCCTACGTACCTCATCTGGACAATGAGGATCAGAGTCACCGTAGTTCCCCTAACTAGGGGTAGAAAAGATTTCTTGTGAATTAAGGCTTGAACTGCCTATGTCAATGCTCAGGTGTTGTAGGCTCGGACGACGAGTGCGTAACTGTCTTGCAAATTGACAAGTATGAGCAAATTCGTGTACGGAGCGAAGGAGATGAGAAAAGAATTCCCGAAGGAAAGACGCTTATTGTTTGTTTATGTTTTTTATGAAGCTTTTTATGAGTGTGTCATAAGGAAGTAAACTCAAGCTCTTTTCCATGGAATGTGCACTTGTCACTACATTCCAAGATGGAATAATATAACAAGCACACTCAAGTAAGGAGAAGATCCCCAAAACATGAACCCAGAGATTAGGGCTTAAGCTCACTAACTCATTAACTTATTAAGTGCTTTTGTATTTACAATGAAGAAGCGTGTTTCATGATTTTCTTGGTGAAGATGATATCTTGATCAGACGTGCGCATCACAAGACAAGCTTGTACTATCCCAAGATGGGAAGACTACAGGTGTCTCATGGGATAAGGATATTGCTCAAGGTATCACTTCAAACTTTATTAAGTGTCTTCTTTAGATTTTTGAGATGAGAGGAGAAAAGAAACCAAAAGGATCACAAAGGCAAACGTCTAATGGGGGATTAAAGATTCCTAAGTGTTGTCATGCATGGAAATCCTAGGTTAGTGAGGTTGACTACCCTAAAGGAGGAGAAGAGAAGAAGAGAAGAAGAAGAAAGAAGAAGAAAGTGAAAGGAGAATAGCCATGGTGGCCTAAGCACACCTCAAGTTAAAAAAAGAAAGAAGATGAGGAAGAAGTGGAGACAAAAAAGAAATAAGATAAGGAGAGAAGAATGCGAAATGGAGCAATCGAACAATGCACAAATAGAGCCTACACCAGTAGGACTTCCAGATGCAGCAGCATGCAATAATTAAAATCGGGCCTCAGTGATACCTAACGGAGAAGGTCCGTTGCCTCTTCAATAAGCGCAAGAAGAAATATCAAGTCCAGAATGATTTCAATAGTCAAGCACAATTGCCGAATATCAGGGCATCAGATCAAAGTCAAGTGTAAGCATCCATCATCCAGAATTAAAGCCGAGAATCAGTCCGCGCAAAAACAAAGTCTAAGTTCAATTGGTGTCCAAAGTTCTCATTAGTCCAAGTAAGATTATGGAACAATTAGTCACAAAGTCATCTCCATGCTTTATCCTTCATCCTCAAAATTGAACAATGGACCTACAAAATATCAAGCGCAACCTAGAACCAAAATTAAGCACAATTCTATTACGCCAAATTAAATCAACATCAAAATTAAAGTCAAAACCAAATTAAAAATAAACAAAAGTAACTAAATAAAATTATAATAAAATTCTAAAATTAACTCTTAAACTAAATTAATAAACTAAATTAATCAAAATTAAAAGTCAAAGCTAAATTGAAATTAATAAACAAAATTAACTAAGTGAAAATAAGATTATAATAAAATTCTAACTCTAAACTCTTAACAAATATTAAAAAGAACTAATTACAAAATGAGAGGAAAAATAAACATATAAGTAAATAAAGAAATTAAATTAAAACGAAAAGAAGTTGAAGAAGGGCCTGCGCTGGACTCAGAGGTGGTGATAGCATGATATGGTCCAGGCCCAAGCCTTCTAGGCCCGACTGTAAGTGGCTGGCCTCCCAGGAGGTGTTGTGAGCAAACCGCAGGTGCAAAAGAAATAAATCAAATGGGCCTAGCCCTAACACCAACAATCACAAGCCAGCTTTTTATAGAACAAAAACTAAAGAAAAATATATAAAAAAAGCAAAAAAAGAAAACAAAAGAAACAGGGGAATGAAAAATCGAATCCCCCTTCTTCTTCTTTCTTTCACCACGGACAAAACGGTGAAATCTCCTCCCACTAAAACCGGCGGCGCAAAGGGAAAATGATCCACCATGAGAAGCCGCGATCGACTACCCCTACTCGGCGCGAACCTCGATTTAACCATGAAGTTTCGCCTCCGTTCATTGACATCACCTCAGCGACTCCTTCGTGCTTCAAATTTCGCGTGCAGGGAAAATACAGAGAAATTGGTCCTCTCTATGTTGAACAACCACCGCCGGATTACTTCGATCCGCCTTCAAGGCCCTGTTCCGATTTCAAATTCTTCTTCAAATCGCGGGTACTTCAAGTAAGCGGTTACGTCACGGTTTGTTCTTGGATCCTCTCTATGTGATTTCTAATTTCTCTCAATCTCAGATTTTTCTCTGTTCTGTTTTCTGTTGGGATCTGCTGTTGTTGTTGTTTGGATGCGAATTGGTGAGGTTTTGTGTTTCTCGCTTTTTATCTCTCATTGATTCATCTTCTTCTTGTTATGTTGCTGTTTGGGTCAAGTGTGCTACGAGTTGTTGTTTGGATACTGTATGGTGAAGAGATGAAGGCTTATGGGTGTGTTTGATTTGGTGTTTGAGGGTTATGAAGAATGTTGAAGGAGGTATGTTGAAGGATGGATTATGGAGTGTTATGGTTGAAGAGTTTATGAAGGTATTCACGTGATTGAGGAGATTGGCTGGGTGTTGGTTTGTGTTGTTTACTGGGTTTGTTAAAAATGAATAGGAAAAATGTTGTTGTCGGAGGAGGTTGAGAAGAGGATTTAGTTTTTTTCGCAAGGTGTTATGGTTCTGTATTTTTTGCTACCGATGGATGAAGGAATGAAAATTATGTGTCGACGACTTTTCATCTGTTAGGCTCGAATCAATATGCCTTTTGCGGGTTGTCAATTTGTTACCCGAAATTCGTGTGTTGGCGTGTGTGTACCAAAACTGAATCAGCGTGAATGCGTGTGTTTTTTGGAAAAAATATGAGTGGAGAAAGAGGAATGCGTTATGCTGGTGGAATCGCGTGGGTCCATTTGAATCGGTGAGGTACTGTGGATGCTGTGCGATATATGTGTTGTTGGTCGTGCTTCCAAAATCAACCATGTAGCATATATAAGCAGCTTAAGAGCCTGACTTATTATTTATTTATTTATTTTCAATAATGCAGGTTGTGGTTTCCCCTTTTTTTTCTTTAACTTTTGTAATCCAATGTACCTTGAAATGTCATGGACCTTAATACTTCTTTTCGTGACAAACAATTTTATTTGACATAAATTTGTAAATGTATGAATTTTTAAATTGATTTGGGCCTTCCTTTGAATCTTATATGATGGGCTCAATAATAATATTTTTCCATCTACACCTTGAATATCACTTGCATTCTCTCTTGATATTTTGAAATGCATCACATTAATCCCTACCCAAATTGGAATCGCCTTTTCGACTTTGACCACGAGTAAACGAAGCTTGCACTAAACCTCGAATTTGACTAAAATTGGATCAAACTCGAAATAACTCTTGATTATATGACACGCTCGACCTTAACTTGAATCAAATTCTTGAAGAATAATAAAAATCTTAAGATCTTGATGTCACATGGTTAATTTGAGTACATTAAGAACTGTGAAACAATCCCTTAATGTTCTTGAAAAGAAATTAACTTGAGATCTAGAAAATCTTAAACTTTGCTCTTGAACTCGTCTGAATTGTCTCTAGGGAAAATAAATACACAGATGAGCGCAACTGAACATGTGACAAATCTGACTTTGAAACTAAAAAAATTCTCACGAACCAAACCTCAATAACCTGAAGAATTCCACACAACACAACCCGACCTTGGATGCACAATGAATGATAAACCGTCCACTGAAACAGATAACATGAATTGAAACAAACTCGTGATAGTTTGATCAAGATTAGGTCAAACATCCATCTGAATTGGACCATGAACGAAAAACCATACTTGAACCGAAACCACAACTTTTTGAGATATCGAGAAAGAAGAAATATCCTGAGATGCTGAGAAAAGAGGAATAGCCTTGCGACTTGATGAATAATGAATTCCTTGTAGATGCAAAATCATTGATCAGGGAAATAAACCCTAATTCAGTGACAAAAGCAATAAGAACATGATGCCACTAATGGCTGCATAGGCAAACCCTTGAGTCCTCCTGATAATCCGCAAATAAAGATGGGAAACCTTAATCCTTCAGAAAATAATGATCCCATGCCTTATGCACATGATATGAATTCTACGTGTTAATAATCTAATGAAAATGCAGATGAGATGCAAACGAAAGGCAGACGAAGATAGAACACCAGAGGGCAAATTTAGGGTATTACAGCTACCCCTATTCAATCAACTGTTGATCTAAAAAGGATGAGAGCAACGACTATTAGACGTTCGAGATAAACAGTGATAGAATACCAAGAATAACCAGAAATTTGCACTCTACCGGAGAATGCAGAAATGGGAAATAAACCCAACCAAATGACGCTTTGGTGATTGAAGTGGAGTTAAAGCAGACGAGCTCCTTCCAAGCTTGAGACTGTTATATGGAATCGGAAAACTTTGACAAACGAGTCTTCTTCGAACAATCCTGTTACGCCAGGAACTCGACATACAAGTCCCCATATAATTCGCAAAACATATGGCTTGAGACAGACGAATCTCCTTCGGATACTCCTGTTATGCCAGGACCGGTAATCATTTTGACGTTTAATCCCACCGTCAGGACTTCAAACCTCTTCAACACAGACGAGTATTGGGTGATCATCAAGAGAACACAGACGAGGGCCATAAGTCAATGATACAAACGAATATCAGACAGTAATCTAAGAAACACAGACGAGCGTTGCGGGCGATGATATAGACATATATCAGCCAATGACATATACGAATACCAGAAATCCAACACAGACGAGCCATTGAAGTAGAAGACGAGTACCAGAGTGATTATCAACACATATGGATATAGGTTAACACAGACGAGTGTGGGGGGATGATACAGACGAGTATCCAAACAATACAAGCAAGCTTCAAACGGATAACAAGCACCGACGAGCGTTGAAGAACGCCTACGAGCATCACTTAAGTTCAAACACAGACGAGTATCGAGCACCAAAAAGAAGTTACACACAGACGAGTGCTGGGAAGTGCAGACGAGCAAAAGCACCTAACAACCATGGGTAACTGCTGGGGAAAGCAAACGACCAATAACAAAGGGTGAACACAGACGAGCGTTGGAGAGTGCATACACGCAATAACAAAGATCAAACACAGACGAGTGTTGAGAAATGCAGGCGAGCAACATCAAAGATCAAACATAGACGAGTGTTGAGCATGGGAGAACCAGGTCAAGAGTTTTGGATGATGCTTAACTCTGACTGGGGATGAACAACTGCTTGTACCATGGCCAAAAATAAATTGGCGAATTCTCTAGGGAATACTTCAATGATGAGAGTGGGCCCTAATCATGAAACTCTGTAGGGAAATGACCATCTTCAGACTTTGCTGGGGAGATGCTTCAACAATGCTCTAGCTGGGGAGAGAATTCTACTAATTCTAAGCTCTATGGGGAAACGAGGCCTTCAGCTTCCTGCTAGGAACACTTCACTGTGGAAAGATAACTCCGCTTGGGGATGAGAATAATTCAGTTAGCCTTGAAGTTCTGCTGGGGATATCATCTACTCTAACTCAGCTGGGGATGTCAACCTTCTGGCATGGTTGAGAAAAAGATTTGGCAATACTCTGCTGAGGAGAGACTTTGCTGGAGAAATAGATCACGATAAACGAAAGTGTGCCCCAGATATAGTATGACGACTGTCTTGGGAAGATATGCCAATGAAAATAGGATTCTAACTATGGAGAATACCAACTCCTCATTAAGAAACCTTGTTGGCTGAAGGAAAATCTTATGCTCGGGGAAGAAATAAACCTCCAATGCCTTGCTGGTAAAATAAATACCAGACATTTCTTGAGAATTAACACAGTGCTTCAAGCTTCGGAGCTCGACAGTTGCATACAGGTTACCGAGAGTGAACAAGCATTCCTTTATTCTTCCAATTGCCTCAGACTACAACATCTATGAAAAAGATTGTCTTCAGAGGATTTTACAGAAGACTTGGCATCCAGAATTGCCCCAGTGTCTTCAAATTCTCGCATAAATTCATCAAATCTCAAGATAACTGCCCCAGACTACGTCTTGTGACGGCTCTTGCTCCACACCAGAGAGAAAACAAAAACCATGCGGTATGAAGGTGCAATGCAAATGATGCAAGATGCAGACGTATGCTAAGGATATGAATATGCAAGCCATGTGAGAAGATTGAAACAAGGATGGTTGGGCGGCCAGGGCCAGGTTGATAGAGATTTTTTTTATTATTCTTGGTTGCCCAACAATTGGACTTTGAAGGTGAATTACCAGACGAGAACCGGTTTATTGAAGATAAGCCAACATGCGAGAACTGATGGGCCAAGAATAAATCTTCAGACGAGAACTGACTCCTTGGGTTCATTGTCAAACGAGAATTGACTCTGAAAAGAAATGACTACCAGACGAGAACTGGCGTTCAACAAGCTAAATGAAAAGGTGACCAGACGAGATCTGGTTAAAAGATTCGCCTACCAGACGAGAACTGATATTTGAAGTTGGTTTGCCAGACGAGAACTAGTCTTAGGGTTGGTTTTCCAGACGAGAACTGGACTTTGAAACGGTTTTCCAGACGAGAACTGGACTTTGAACGGTTTGGAAGTTGGGGTTACGAGGCCTTCTGGTGTGAGATTGATGTTGCGGGGGTATGCCCAATGCATTTATGATGCGTATGCTCTAGCGAAGCGTATGCAAATGATTTATGCAATGCTTAGGAAAAGCTAGAAAAACTCCCAAGGCGGGAAGAAGGTCTTATGCGGAAAGGCCTCTGGTTGAGAAGGGTGACAAAGGCGAGGGTGGGTAGCACGATTTCCTGACACTCATCTTGAAATCGGAGATCACTGATATAATTTTCTCTATGAAGCCAAAGTTGACCCTGTTGGGTGAGTCTCTGAATAGACTGCCTCTGATTATCCAATTCCTGGAATGGCGGACTTGGATGTTCTCTCGAGGAGAGTTGCACTTGGTGAACTCTGGAAATGTCCTGCCCCGATATGAGCGTGGAAGCGACTTGACTCATTCTGACTGAGCATTGGAAGAATATATCCTTGGTCCAAAGAAAAAACCAGGTGGCCTGTCTCTGTTTGGTAGATTCAGTTCTGATCGACTAACTCTGAATGATGTTCCTCGATCAACTGATGCTTGGGAACTTGCTTTACCCTGACAGATTCCTTGGTCGACAAAACCATTGGATAAAATCCCCCTAATTCATAGGCCCACAAGGTGCTCCTGACTTTGGTCATCATTGTTGAATGATCAAATTCCCTCTGATTGCTCTTTGTAGGAACTCCCCTGATGTCACAGACTGGCTTGCAATTAAAACTATTCATTTACAAATGGTAATCTTAATGCAGTGCACATGCATGTTTGGAAATTTTATTTATTTTAATGTTGTGACAGTGTGTGACGAATGGACAATTAGTCCAAACGTAGTCCTGAGTTAGCAAATTGTTAGGAGTCAGTTTACGCAACCTTGTCGTAGCATGCTTTCAGAATTGAACCTGATTCAATTAGGACTTTCAAGGGTTATGACATGGCCTGGTTCACGGTTTTAGAAAGAAAGATTTGTGGCTCAAATTTTATATGTGCCCACCCATTCTCCTTGATGTTCTCCAGTCCTATGCTCAGCTAATTTTCCCTAAGCGCTCGCCTCTCAAAAGGGTTTTGTAATGGTTGAGGAACCAATGACGTTGACGGTTAAGCACCCATGAGGTTTCTTAGAGTAACAGTCACCCCTTCTGACTTTGTGTTGTAGTCACACGACTTTGTTCTTATGGAATTTCTTCTTTCTTTGATTTTTTTTCCCTATCTTTTGCCGGGACTGATTCCTTTTTTTTTATTTTGAAGTGCAGCGGGATGCCCTAACTTTTGCCTAAGTCATCTGTTTTCACACCTTTTTTTCGACTTAGCGGGCTTTATTACTCTTTTTTTTATTCTTTTCTTGAACAAATCGTGTGACACTAGTTGTCTGACTTGCTTGAAAGGGTTTTGACTGCCTCATTCCTTTGTTGTTGAGGGGTAACCATTGTGGTTTTACGTCTCTTGACCTCTTGAGGTGTGATGAATAAAAGGTAATGGATCCTCGGATGCACACTCCTTTGGAAATTTGAACGCTCGGTCAAATTAACTGATAACTACCCTGCCCCGGGTTGAATGTGAGGGTTTTTATGTTTAGAAAAGAAACTCCTACTTCAAGGCTCAAAGGGGTTGACGAGGGTCTATCTCCCTTATATCTCCGATGTTTGGGAGTTGAAACAATGCATGTACATCGTCAGCAGGTTCTACTCTGAAAGCATACCTTCAACAATTATGGGTATTCATTTGTCATTATCCTCCCTCAAACCTGCTAAACAACAGTGAAATAAGTGGAGGTATATGGATGCATTTTTTTTTGTTTTTGTTTTTTTTTTCAATGCAAGTAAAGAAAAATGAGCGAATGCGACATAATTGATTCAAAAAGTGCAAGATCACTACATTAAGATTACCATTCAAAACAACAATGCTTAAAAGACAAGTAGTTGCTAACAGGATAGAAACTACAATGCAAATGATAAAAAGGATACAATGATCTCCAATTCTGATGACATCTTGTCTGAGCCACTGAAATCCAGAGACACTCATTTGAAGTCTTTGAACTTAAACATGCGAGAGGTTGACGTGCACAACCAAGCTTCCTTATGAAAAGGATATGTACCCCTTGTCGATCAACTGTTGTACTTTGGCTTGAAAAGCTTTGCAATCTTCAGTTGAATGCCCGATCGATCCACCATGATACCCACACTGCTCATGAGGATTGTACTCTGGAGGGTACGGCTCTGGCAACGGCTTGAGAGGCTTAGGAACCTCCAATGAGCTTTGAATTAGATGTGGCAATAGTTCACTATACGCCATGGGGACTGGATGAAGAGGTGAATTCCTTCTTTCCAGGTTGTTGCGAGGCATAGGCTGGCTCTGATGTTGATTCTGAGGTCTTCGACCATGAGCTTGTAGATTTGGATGAGGAGGAGTCCAGGGTTTCTGATGTGGTGCTCTGAGCATCTCTTGTTGTCCGTAAGAGTAACCAGACCTAGGAAAAGGTGATCTCTAAGAAGATGTTGGTTTAGAATATTCAACATTTGCCATGAATGCATTGATGTCATACCCTTCTTCCCCTTGGGAGCTACCAACAGATTCATCTTCACTAGCTGGGATGTTCGAAAAGTCTTGGATCTTTCCACTTTTGAGCAGGATCTCGATGCGTACTCCAACTTTTATCAAATCAGAGAAGCTTGATGTCCCAATGCTACTCATTCTTTCCAGGTATGGACCTTGCAACGTGCTCACGAACAAGTCAACTAATTCTCTGTCTGAAAGTGGTGGTTGCACTTGGGCTGCCAACTTTCTCCACCGCTGTGCATATTTTCTGAAAGATTCACCAGTCCTCTGAGATAGAATTTGCAGATACGTGCGACTGGGAGCCATGTCCACATTGTATTGTTATTGCTTTACGAAAGCTCTGGATAAATCATTCCAAGATCGGATGCGACTGCTTTCCAAATCCATATACCAACTTAATGATGCACCGCTTAAACTGTCCTGAAAATAGTGAATCATCAACTCGTCGTTGCGGGCATAAGAAGTCATTTTCCTGTAGAACATCACCAAATGACGCTTCGGGCAACTGACACCAGTGTACTTCTCGAACATCAGAGTTTTGAAATCTGGAGGAATGACAAGACCAGGCACCAAACACAGGTTTAGAGCATCAAAACCAAAGGCATCAGGATCTGTTAAGGCTTTGAGTTGCTCATCCAACACACGAAACCTTTTAGTAGGATCAATAGTTGGTGGATCCTTGGTTTTCACAAGAGGGATTGCCCCTTGGAAGTTCGGCATAGGGAAAGCAAAACTCTGATAATCCGTAGAATCAGAAGAAGATGAAGGTCCTCCTCGGATAACAGATGGTTCAGGTACACTCTGATTCACGAACAGGATCTGCACAGGCTGAGCTCGAGCAAGGTTGTTCACTTGTGGAAGATCCTCATCAGGAGAAAGACCATACAAAGGATTGGTCATCGAAGTGAAACCAGGTGGAAACTCAACACTCTGACGGTTGTTCTCTAACATAGCTACTGACGGCTTCCAAACTGACATTTTTAATTCTTTGCAAGGCTCAGTCTAGCCTCTAACAACTTTTTCTGTCTTCCAACAGTTAACACTTGTTCAAACTGAGTACCGGGAATTCAGCTGGCTGGTCATGGACAAAAGAGGAAGGATGAGCTCTCTGGAAAAAAGATATGCAATGCTGATGCAAATGCAACATGCACTATGATGATGCAAAAGATGCAAAGACATGGGATCAAACTCTGGAAACTGCCTGGAATCTGGAGTACTGAGCCATGAATCGAGTGTCTGTAACCACAAGATCTCTGTATGATAATCCAAAAGAGTAACTGAAAACCAAAGGATCAAGAACTTCAGGATCATAGTGACCGGATCAAAACATAAGACTGCATTGGCAATGATGGTATGTTGAAGTCATGGGTTCCTGCAAACCTGTAAACCCCTCCCAATATCACGGGTGTGCTCCGGGTCAAACATCACGGACTCTCAAAGTTGAATAGCAATAATAAGTTCACCATTTCCGAGAAATGGCTCATGACCAGATCAGGGAACCGGTATGGCATTATGTACTACGTAGGGAGGCCTCAGCTGAGTCCGGGAAGACAAAGTCATCCTATGCAAGTTCCAGGTGGGCCCTCGGGTGCGAATGGGTTTGCCACACAATGTGGTCTGCCACTGTCACCACTAGAGAGGGATTTTTCCACAAGGTTCTCAATGATCGGTCCCCAGCTGCACATAACTATCAAGGTTATGAAATGAAAGAGGAAGATCCCCAAATCAAGACATTTCCAAGACAGTCGCAAATTTGGGCGTGGAACTCACTACTACCCCCATGACAAGATCTCATGAGGCCAAAGTGGAACCACTCTAAGTCCTAAGGTGCACTCGAGCCTTGGTAATGAGCTCATCTCAAAGTAACAGTATCACCCAAGTCCCACCAAACAGAAAATCCAGTCCAGACAGTCCAGTAATAATATATGATCCATGGATATAAGTACTGAAACTGTAAATAAAGCTGTAAATGAACTGTAAATAAACAACAGTAAAATATACATGCAACAGCAAACAATCAACACCCAGAAAAACAGAAACACGCAAGCGCTAGGAGAGAATCTCAAGGGAACCAGAGATTCGGGGTTCGTTCCCCAGCAGAGTCGCCAGCTGTCGCTCCCCGAATTTCCATCCTGGTACACACGCGAAAGTGGCTCGGAAAAGAAAAGAGTCGCCAGCCAGGCATTTTTATCCCGAAGGAACGAGAATGGTAATGCTGCACAAACCAGAAGAAAAGAAGAGGAAGGACACGGGTCCTGCGAACCAAAGAGACTGAGTTCGGGAGTCGGTTACGACCTGGGAAGGTTTTAGCACCCAGATCGTCTGCCGTACTCGACGAGATCCACGCTTGCAAAGAAACTGTTTCAAAGGGTGAAGAAATGAAAGTTGCTTCAAAGAAAATGAACTGAACTAGATACATACAAAACAAGAGGAAACTGAACAAGGAATGAAAAGGAAAAATGTAGGGAAAATAAAGATTGTGCTCGAACGGGCCCTACCCCGCTGCCTACGTACCTCATCTGGACAATGAGGATCAGAGTCGCCATAGTTCCCCTAACTAGGGGTAGAAAAGATTGCTTGTGAATTAAGGCTTGAACTGCCTATGTCAATGCTCAGGTGTTGCAGGCTCGGACGACGAGTGCGTAACCGTCTTGCAAAGTGACAAGTAGGAGCAAATTCGCGTACGGAGCGAAGGAGATGAGAAAAGAATTCCCGAAGGAAAGACGCTTATTGTTTGTTAATGTTTTTTATGAAGATTTTTATGAGTGTGTCACAAGGAAGTGAACTCAAGCTCTTTTCCATGGAATGTGCACTTGTCAATACATTCCAAGATGGAATAATATAACAAGCACACTCAAGTAAGGAGAAGATCCCCAAAACTTGAACCCAGAGATTAGGGCTTAAGCTCACTAACTCATTAACTTATTAAGTGCTTTTGTATTTACAATGAAGAAGTGTGTTTCATGATTTTCTTGGTGAAGATGATATCTTGATCAGACTTGTGCATCACAAGACAAACTTGTACTATCCCAAGATGGGAAGACTACAAGTGTCTCATGGGATAAGGCTATTGCTCAAGGTATCACTTCAAACTTTATTAAGTGTCTTCTTTAGAGTTTTGAGATGAGAGGAGAAAAGAAACCAAAAGGATGAAAAAGGCAAAAGTCTACCTTAAAGGAGGAGAAGATAAGAAGAGAAGAAGAAGAAAGAAGAAGAAAGTGAAAGGAGAATAGCCATGGTGGCCTAAGCACACCTCAAGTTAAAAAAAAAGAAGATGAGAAAGAAGTGGAGACGAAAAAGAAATAAGATAAGGAGAGGAGAATGCGAAATAGAGCAATCGAACAATGCACAAACAGAGCGTACACCAGTAGGACTTCCAGATGTAGCAGTATGCAATAATTAAAACCGGGCCTCAGTGATACCTAACGGAGAAGGTCTGTTGCCTCTTCAATAAGCGCAAGAAGAAATATCAAGTCTAGAATGATTTCAATAGTCAAGCACAATTTCCAAATATCAGGGCATCAGATCAAAGTCAAGTGCAAGCATCCATCATCTAGAATTAAAGCCGAGAATCAGTCCGCGCAAAAACAAAGTCTATGTTCAATTGGTGTCCAAAGGTCTCATTAGTCCAAGTAAGATTATGGAACAATTAGTCACAAAGTCATCTCCATGCTCTATCCTTCATCCTCGAAATTGAATAATGGACCTACAAAATATCAAGCGCATACTAGAACCAAAATTAAGCACAATTCTATTAAACCAAATTAAATCAACATCAAAATTAAAGTCAAAACCAAATTAAAAATAATAAAAGAAAACTAAATAAAATTCTAAAATTAACTCTTAAACTAAATTAATAAACTAAATTAATCAAAATTAAAAGTCAAAGCTAAATTGAAATTAATAAACAAAATTAACTAAGTGAAAATAAGATTATAATAAAATTCTAACTCTAAACTCTTAACAAATATTAAAAAAAACTAATTACAAAATGAGAGAAAAAATAAACATATAAGTAAATAAAGACATTAAATTAAAAAGAAAAGAAGCTGAAGAAGGGCCTGCGCTGGACTCAGAGGTGGTGATAGCATGATATGGTCCAGGCCCAAGCCTTCTAGGCCCGACTGTAAGTGGCTGACCTCCCAGGAGGTGCTGTGAGCAAACCGCAGGTGCAAAAGAAATAAATCAAATGGGCCTAGCCCTAACACCAACAATCACAAGCCAATTTTTATAGAACAAAAACTAAAGAAATATATATAAAAACATAAAAAAAAGAAAACAAAAGAAACAGGGGAGTGAAAAATCGAATCCCCCCTCTTCTTCTTTCTTTCACCACGGACAAAATGGTGAAATCTCCTCCAACTAAAACCGGCGGCGCAAAGGGAAAATAATCCACCATGAAAAGCCGCGATCGACTACCCCTACTCGGTGCGAACCTCGATTCAACCATGAAGTTTCGCCTCCGTTCATTGACATCACCTCAGCGACTCCTCCGTGCTTCAACTTTCGCGTGCATGGAAAATACAGAGAAATTGGTCCTCTCTATGTTGAACAACCACCGCCGGATTCCTTCGATCCGCCTTCAAGGCCCTGTTCCGATTTCAACTTCTGCTTCAAAACGCGGGTGCTTCAAGTAAGCGGTTACGTCACGGTTTGTTATTGGATCCTCTCTATGTGATTTCTAATTTCTCTCCATCTCAGATTTTTCTCTGTTCTGTTTTCTGTTGGGATCTGTTGTTGTTGTTGTTTGGATGCGATTTGGTGAGGTTTTGTGTTTCTCGCTTTTTATCTCTCATTGATTCATCTTCTTCTTGTTATGTTGTTGTTTGGGTCAAGTGTGCTACGAGTTGTTGTTTGGATACTGTATGGTGAAGAGATGAAGGCTTATGGGTGTGTTTGATTTGGTGTTTGAGGGTTGTGAAGAATGTTGAAGGAGGTATGTTGAAGGATGGATTATGGAGTGTTATGGTTGAAGAATTTATGAAGGTATTCACGTGATTGAGGAGATTGGCTGGGTGTTGGTTTGTGTTGTTTACTGGGTTTGTTAAAAACGAAGAGGAAAAATGTTGTTGTCGGAGGAGGTTGAGAAGAGGATTTGGTTTTTTTCGCAAGGTGTTATGGTTCTGTATTTTTTGCTACCGATGGATGAAGGAATGAAAATTATGTGTCGACGACTTTCGCCTGTAAGGCTCGAATCAAAATGCCTTTTGCGGGTTGTCAATTTGTTACTCGAAATTCGTGTGTTGGCGTGTGTGTACCAAAACTGAATCAGCGTGAATGCGTGTGTTTTTTGGAAAAAATATGAGTGGAGAATGAGGAATGCGTTATGCTGGTAGAATCGCGTGGGTCCATTTGAATCGGTGAGGTACTGTGGACGCTGTGCAATATCTGTGTTGCTGGTCGTGCTTCCAAAATCAACCATGTAGCATATAGAAGCATCTTAAGAGCCTGGCTTATTATTTATTTATTTATTTTCAATAATGCAGGTTGTGGTTTCCCCTTTTTTTTCTTTAACTTTTGTAATCCAATGTACCTTGAAATGTCATGGACCTTAATGCTTCTTTTTGTGACAAACACTTTTATTTGACATAAATTTGCAAATGTATGAATTTTTAAATTGATTTGGGCCTTCCTTTGAATCTTATATGATGGGCTCAATAATAATATTTTTCCATCTACACCTTGAATATCACTTGCATTCTCTCTTGATATTTTGAAATGCATCACATTAATCACTACCCAAATTGGAATCGCCTTGTCGACTTTGACCACGAGTAAACGAAGCTTGCACTAAACCTCAAATTTGACTAAAATAGGATCAAACTCGAAATAACTCTTGATTAGATGGCACGCTCGACCTTAACTTGAATCAAATTCTTGAAGAATAATAAAAATCATAAGATCTTGATGTCACATGGTTAATTTGAGTACATTAAGAACTGTGAAACAATCCCTTAAAGTTCTTGAAAAGAAATTAACTTGAGATCTAGAAAATCTTAAACTTTGCTCTTGAACTCGTCTGAATTGTCTCCAGGGAAAATAAATACACAGATGAGCGCAACTGAACATGTGACGAATCTGACTTTGAAATTAAAAAAATTCTCACGAACCAAAGCTCAATAACCTGAAGAATTCCACACAACACAACCTGACCTTGGATGCACAATGAATGATAAACCGTCTACTGAAACAGATAACATGAATTGAATCAAACTCGTGATAGTTTGACCAAGATTAGGTCAAACATCCATCTGAATTGGACCATGAACGAAAAACCATACTTGAACCGAAACCACAACCTTTTGAGATATCGAGAATGAAGAAATATCCTGAGATGCTGAGAAAAGAGGAATAGCCTTGCGGTTTGATGAATAATGAATTCCTTGTAGATGCAAAATCATTGATCAGGGAAATAAACCCTAATTCAGTGACAAAAGAAATAAAAACATGATGCCACTAATGGCTGCATAGCCAAACCCTTGAGTTCTCCTGATAATCCGCAAATAAAGATGGGAAACCTTAATCCTTCAGAAAATAATGATCCCATGCCTTATGCACATGATATGAATTCTACGTGTTAATAATCTAATGAAAATGCAGATGAGATGCAAATGAAAGGCAGACGAAGATAGAAAACCAGAGGGCAAATTTAGGGTATTACAGAGAGCTGATGTCAAAAAGACCTTAGGGCTCTCCTGATTAATCATCTCCTAGCAAGACTTATTCCATTGCAAACAAGGAGAGTGAGAAGGTATTCTTGCAACAAATTGAGGAGTTGCATGCCTCCTTTGACCTTAGGGCTCTCCTAATTCAAAATCTCATATAGGAACCTACACATCCAGATATAGCCCAGTTGCTTCAAGGTGTCAAGCGCCTTAGTTTGAGGTTGCAGGATGTAGATCTTCCTAGGATTTAGTCTTGTATTCATATGATTTGGATTACCCCCAGGCCTATTGTGGGAATCCTCTCTTGTTGATGTTCTATTTCTCTTTGATGTATGAACTTGTACCCTATGAGGGCTTTGTTATTCCAATTTTCTTTCGATCTACCTGAAGTCTCTGGTTAATTATCTGTTGCACGGACACGAGATATTAAATACTGCCACTTCACATCTGAATGTCACACAAAGTCTTCTTTTCTCAACACCGAAATGGGAAAGTAAATAAAACCTTGAGGATAAAAGGGCATATTGCATTGCATACATATCATATGCATTTTATTTATTTATTTTGCAGGTTTCTCCAGGTTACTTAACTTATCTACATTACAGGAAAAGATTGCAAGAGCTTCCAAGACCCGGCACTTCAGATAAAATATTCCTCATCGTTCGCAACACGCAACAACCAAAGGACTGTCATGGATGCGAGGGATGGCCCAAGGACAACAAGACTTGAGGTCATGATGCAAGGGATGGCCCAAGGACAACACGACTTGAGGAATGTTATTCAGGGGCTCAATCCTCCCCAGACTGACCCTCCTGTAATCACTCCATAAGTTCAACCGAATCCTCCCAACACCAACAATGGAACATGTGGACCTCCAGTTCCAGAGCCTGACATAACAACCTTCATCTCTGTGCAAGACCGACAAGAGGATCAGTTCCCTCCTTTTAACAATGATATGGGATTTGACGTGGAAGGAAATTTTCAAGACTTTTTGCTGCTAGCTGAGAAGGTCAAGGCCCTTGAGTGTAGAGACACTCTTGGGATAGATGTATCCGACATGGGCTTAGTTCCTGGGGTGGTCATCCCTCACAAGTTCAGGCCACCTACTTTTGATAAATATAACGGTAACTCCTGCTCCAAAACTCACCTGCAGGAGTTCTACCGAAATATTGCTGCCCACACTAGGGACGAGAAGCTCTAGATGTATTATTTCCTGGATAGTCTCTCCGGAGGATCCTTGGAATTGTACAAGAAGTTGGAAAGAAGCTCTGTAAGAAGCTGGAAAGAGTTAGGAGAAGCTTTTCTTAAACAATATTAGTATAACATTGATATGGCGCCTAGTCGCACTCAGCTCCAAAGTTTGACATAGAAAAATTCGGAGAGCTTCAAAGATTACACACACAGATGGCATGAAGTGGCCGCCAGGGTGCAACCACCATTGCTAGAAAGAGAAATGGTAGACCTTTTCCTTGAAACCCTTCCTGGGAATTTCATGGAAAGGTTGTCCGGGTGTTCTTCAAGCGGTTTTTCAGATATTATCTTGACTAGTGAGGGGATAGAGAGCTGGATTAAGTAGGGAAAGATCCAGAATGGTGGTGATTCAACTTCCGGTATCAAGAAACCTTTCATGAAAAAAAGGGAAGGAGAGACTGGGGAAGTGTATACACAGAGAGGCGGAGGCAATAGAGGTGTTTATCAGCACGTGGCTACTATCACTATCTCAGCTCAGCCTAATCACCACCAAGTTCAACAACCGCAACAACAACGCCAACAAGGTTATCAACAACAGAGGGCTCCTTGTCCCTATTATTCTCAGAAGACCTAAGAAAGGTATATTGAAACTCCACCTATGTCTTACTCACAACTCTTGAAGAATCTTCTCCAACTCCAAATGATCCAGCTCAGAACTTTACAACCTCCGAGGCTAGGGTAAATCCCTGAAGGTTAAGATGCAAACGCCGGATGCGAATTCCATTCCGGAGCCCCCGGTCATACTACAGAAAACTGCAAAGCCCTGGAACACGTCGTCGAAGACTTGTTATATTCCAAAGCGATTAACTTCGCTCCCACTCCGAATGTGATACAGAACCCCATGCCTCCTCATGGAGGTACTGTTGGGGCAATTAATGATGGAGAGAATCTGAATTTTGTGCGTGATGTCAATGACCTGCAAACTTTGTTGAGTACTATCAAAGTTTGCTTGGCCCATAAGGGTATCTTTCCATGTTGTGAGGATGATTTTCCAGACTCAGCTAAGACTCCTGATGGTTGTGAACGCTTGAAAAAGGGGATACAGAGTATGATTGATAAAGGGGTCCTGCAGTTTGACAAAGTTGCAAAAGAGAAAGAAGTTTCTACGGAGACCATTTTCTATGATCCATCACAAGCTCCTCCTCAAGCCAGAGTAGCACCAATAACTATCACTACAGCAGGGCCAGTGATGTACCAAAGTGATAAGTCCATCCCTTGGCATTACGGAGGTGAATTGTATTGCAACAGCCAGAAGCAAGATTTGGACACACCTAGTATATCTCCAGCTCAAGTAGAGAATGTTGGAGTAGGAGGTTTTACTAGGAGTGGAAGGTTGTTTGTGCCGGACACACTGAGAAATAGTGTAATACCACCTAGAGATACTGCAGAAGCCTAAGCTAGAGCTAGAGGGAAGCAACTAGTAACTGCTAAAAAGCCCACACCTGTGGTTTACCCTGATATTACATTTGACAAAGAAGCTGAATAGTTTTTAAGAATCATCAAGAAAAGCGATTATAAAATCGTGGACCCTTTGAAATAGACTCCTTCAAAGATCTCCATCTTATCTCTGTTAATGTGTTCTGACTCTCACAGAAAAGCTCTCTTGAACATCATGAACAAAGCTTATGTACCTCAGGATATCTCAGTGAACCAGTTAGAAACTGTGGTATCCAGTGTCAACGCCAGTCATGGATTGGGTTTTACTGACATGGATCTAACATCTGAGGGTCGTGCTCACAATCGGGCACTGCATATTTCTTTAGAGTGTAAAGGTGAAATGTTATCTCATGTGTTGGTGGATACTAGATCATCACTGAATGTTCTTCCCAAGAAGGCATTAATAAAGTTGGATTATGATGGAGTTATTCTGAAGCCCAATGACCTGGTGGTTCGAGCGTTTGATGGATCGAGAAGATCAGTGTTTGGGGAAGTGGACTTGCCAATCAAAGTAGGTCCACAAATCTTCAACACCACATTATATGTAATGGACATACAACCTGCATATAGTTGTTTACTGGGGAGGCCCTGGATAAATTCGGAAGGGGCAGTATCGTCTACGCTTCATCAAAAATTGAAATTCGTCTGGGAAGGGCAAATCGTAATGGTCTGCGGAGAAGAAGATATATTTATTAGTCATCTGACTTCATTTAAATATGTAGAGATGGACAGTGAGATAGTTGAGACTCCGTGTCAAGCTTTCGAGCCCTTGAAGACTGAGTCAGCATCTTCATCAACAGCTTCTCCCGAAGAATTAAAGAAAGGGGTTTCCATAACTTCTTATAAATAAGCTCTGAAGGTAGTGGAATCAGGAATACGAGAAGGTTGGGGCAAGCTAGTAGAAGTATCAGAAAATAATGATATGTTTTGTGTTAGCTACCATCCTGGGAAGTCATCATCTAAACAGAGCGCCAAAGGTCGTCAAGGCCCGATCACCTTCACAAGTGCATGATGGGTTGATTATGGGAGTATCGGTGTAGTGCAAGATGAGTCAGTTGATAATGATTGTGACTTGGACGAGTGGATCAGACCTTTTGCTCCAGAGACTCAGCTCAACAATTGGTCATCTAAAAGGCTCATTTCAGTCACTTCCTTTGAAGAGTAATTGTTATTTGTTTTTGTTTTTCCTGTATTCAAGCGTTGTGCCTTGCCCGGGGCATAGTAGCTCATTGTAAGGGTTCTTTTGTTCCTAACACAATACCATGATCATTAATAAAGCTGATGTTTTGAATTCATCCATGTTTTTCCTTATCTTTCATTTTTTGCTTTTGTTTTCAAAAAAGAAAGAAAAGTTTTAAAAGATGGCAATGTGTTTTTCAAACTCTTTCTAAAGCCTTGCATGAATCATCATTCATGCAGGTGCTCTTCACCGGGTCTTATCAATTACGGCCTTGCTATGGATAAGTATGACTTTGACAATCCAATTTACCAAGTCGATGAGGAAGGTGAAGAAGATTGCGAACTGCCTGAAGAGTTAGCCAGACTACTTAAACAGGAGGAAAAGATGATTCAGCCGCATGAAGAGGCCATTGAATTGATAAACCTGGGTACTGAAGAAGACAAGAAAGAGGTAAGGATCGGGGCTACGTTAGAAGAATCTATCAAGACTCGTCTAATTTCCATGCTTCGAGAACATGTTGATGTCTTCGCCTGGTCTTACCAAGACATGCCTGGTTAAGATACTGATATTGTGCTACACAAGCTTCCTTTGAGAGAAGACTGCCCGCCAGTGAAGCAAAAGTTGAGGCACACACGCCCTGATATGGCAATCAAAATAAAAGAGGAAGTACAAAAGCAATTTGATGCTGGTTTCTTGGATGTGACCAGTTACCCTCCCTGGGTTGCCAATATTGTGTCGGTCCATAAAAAAGACGGTAAAGTCAGGATGTGTGTAGACTACATGGATTTGAACCGGGATAATCCTAAAGATGATTTCCCTCTTCCTCATATAGATGTGCTTGTTGATAATACTGCTCAGTTTTTTGTGTTCTCTTTCATGGATGGGTTTTCAGGTTATAATCCGATTAAGATGTCTCCCGATAATATGGAAAAGACTACCTTCATCATGCCTTGGGGCACTTTCTGTTATAAAGTCATGCCATTTAGTCTTAAGAATGCTGGAGCCACTTACCAACTAGAAATGGTGACGCTATTTCATGACATGATTCATCATGAGATTGAGGTCTATGTTGATGATATGATAGCAAAATCCCAAACCAAAGAAGAGCACTTGATCAATCTAGCAAAGTTGTTTTACAGATTCCGGAAGTTCAGATTGAGAATGAATCTGAACAAATGCACTTTTGGGGTACGTTCTGGCAAGTTGCTGGGTTTCATTGTTAGTGAGCAGGGAATTGAGGTTGACCCAGCCAAGGTAAAAGCCATACAGGAGATGCCTGAACCAAGAACTGAGAAGTAAGTACTTGGTTTCTTAGGGAGACTAAACTACATTGCACGGTTTATCTCACACCTAACTGCCACGTGTGAGTCTATCTTCAAACTTCTGAGGAAGAATCAGGCTATCAAATGGAATGAAGACTGCCAACAAGCATTCGACCGAATCAAGGAGTATTTTCCAGAACCTCCGATTCTCATGCCTCCAGTGTCAGGGAGACCCTTAATCATGTATCTTACAGTGCTCAAAGGATCGATGGGGTGTGTGTTGGGTCAGCAGGACGAGTTCGATCGAAAAGAGCATGCCCTTTATTATCTTAGCAAAACGTTTACCGATTGTGAGATACGCTACTCACTACTCGAGAAAACTTGTTGTGGTTTGGCATGGGCTGCTCGCCGGCTAAGACACTACATGTTAACTCACACCATTTTCCTTATTTCCAAGGTGGATCCTGTAAAGTATATCTTCGAGAAGCCAGCTTTAACAGGAAGGGTAACCCGATGGCAGATGATTCTAATCGAATATGACATCTAGTACACTTCACAAAAAGCAATCAAAGGGAGTGTGTTGTTTGAATAACTGGTTCAGTAGCCAATTGATGATTATCAACCCATGAAATTCGAGTTTCCGAATGAGGACATCATGTTCCTCAAGTTGAAAGATTGTGATGAACCACTTCCGGAGGAGGGGCCAGACCCTAAATCCAAATGGAAGTTGATGTTTGACGGAGCTGTGAATGTGAACGAAAGCGGGGTATGTGTTGTCATTATCTCACCAGAGGGTGTCCATATGCCTTTCGCTGCTTGACTGACTTTCAAATGTACCAACAACGAAGCGGAGTATGAAGCTTGCATCATGGGGGTTGGAGAAGAAATTAGCTTGTGAATCAAGAACCTCGAGATCTTCGGAGATTCTGCTCTGGTGGTGAACCAAGTCAATGGCAAATGGTTAGTTCATCAACCTCACTTGGTTCCTTACAGGGATTATACCAGGAGGTTGCTAACTTTCTTCACCAAAGTCAAGCTGAGTTATATTCCTCTAGATGAAAATCAGTTCGCTGATACTCTAGCAACTTTATCATCCATGATTAAAGTTTGTCAAGAGAATTACGTGCCTCGAATCATGGTCCCTCGTCTTGAAAGACCTTCCTATGTCTTCGAATCATGATATTAAGCACTTCTTGAAGACTCAAGAGTACCCGACTAGGGCATCCAGTAAAGACAAGAAGACTATCATAAGGGTAACAGGTGGATTCTTTTTGAATCAAGATAATGGGCTACATAAGCAAAACTTCAACATGGTTCTGCTCAAATGTGTGGATAGATACGAAGAAGACTTGTTGATGCAAGAGGTTCATGAAGGCTACTTTGGTACCCACGCTGGACGACATGCTATGGCAAAGAAACTGTTGAGATCGGGGTATTATTGGATCACCATGGAATTCGATTGATGTAAATATTCCTGCAAATCTCACAAGTGTCAGATTTACGCTGATATGGTTCACGTACCTCTAAATCCATTAAGTGTCATGTCTTCACCTAGGACGTTCGCCATGTGGGGCATTGATATGATTGGCAAGATTGAGCCAACAACTTCCAACGGTCACCGCTTCATCCTGGTTGCTATAGACTATTTCACGAAGTGGGTCGAAACGGCGTCTTATGCCAATGTTACTAAACAAGTGGTGGCCCGATTTATCAAAAGAGATATTATTTGCCGGTATGGAATTCCCGAAAGAATCATTACTGATAATGGTTTTAACCTCAACAATAAAATGATGGTTGAATTGTGTCGGGATTTAAAAATAGAACATCACAACTCTTTGCCGTATCACCCGAAGATGAATGTCGTTGTCGTGGCAGCCAACAAGAACATCAAGAAAATTGTGCAGAAGATGGTTGTGACATACAAAGATTGGCATGAGATGCTACCGTTTGTTCTACATGGGTACCGAACGTATGTATGTACCTCAACAGGGGAAACCCAGTTCTCATTGGTGTATGGTATGGAAGTAGTCCTACCAGTCGAAGTGGAGATCCCCTCGTTGAGGTTAATGATGGACATTAAGCTAGATGAAGTTGAATGGCCATTTATGAACACCAAATTATGAGGGACCATTTGTTGTTAATAAGGTTTTCTCAGGCGGAGCCTTGATGCTAACAACCATGGATGGTGAAGACTTCTATTCCCCTATCAACGCAGACGCGGTAAGAAAATACTTCGTGTAAAAAAAAGACCCGCTGGATAAAAAACATAATAAAGATCCAGGAAAAATGGGCATCCCGGCGAGCAAAAAGCAGAATAAAAGGCTCGAGCAAAAAAATTAGGGAAATATTAAAAAAAAAAGTACACCCGCTGAGTTGAAAAGCCACATCGGACAACTCAGGCAAAAAAGGGTATCCCGGTGGATTGAAAACCCGAAAGGGCGATCCATGCAAAAGAGGGACTAACACGAATGACTGCGATCTGCGAAGTCCATAATCCATCTGCAACTAAGGTTATTCTAAGGGTTGAAGACCAGTCTAATCACCTTTCTCAAGGGGCAGAGCAAACGGATAGTCTTGAAGTTATACAAGTCATAGTCGGGTCGAAACTCGATGAGATTCATTTTTAACATTTCCAATAGGATAGTTTGTTTTCCTTTTGGGCGATTTCCTCTTTCCAGGGAATTGCTTCCTGGTGTAATGCTTATTCATGACCGTTTTCCAAATCAATAAAATTCTATTTCAATTAACTTGTGATTATTTGCTTTTTGTTTTTCATCTAGCATTGATTGATTGCAAAAACGTCCAACAAACTATGATTCATATTGTGTTGTGAAAATTCAAATGCTTTCTAACTCATGCAGAAGGACAAAAACATCTAATACAACTCTGAAAGGTGTTAAGTGGCCAGAATGGTGATTCATACCATAAGCATGGGGCATACAGGGCCAAACTAACTCTCCATGTTGCAGGCACTATCAGTTGTGTTTACGCAGGTGCAGGTTCAGGTGTTAATAGCAGAGCTAAAGTGGATTTCCAAGAGGAATATCTCAACAACATACTTGAACCATAACAGGTATCTTCCTGTGTGTCTCTTGTTATCCCCAGTAGAGGTGAGAGTTGAAATCTCCCCCAGCAAGGCAACAGAAGGATGATGTCATCCCACATCAGAGGTTTGCCTTCCATACAGGGGCAATCCCCAGCAGTACAAGGAGTGTTTGTCCTCCCTAGCAATTTGCTGCCTCAGTAGTACCATACCTCCGGTTCCCAACCGTATCAAGAGGTCTTCACTTCCCCATCAGAGTTCAAGAAGATTCCATCTCCAACAGGGTCTTGGCTCTCCAATCTCAAAGTCCAATTTATTTTTGGCAGTAACGGCAGTTCAGAGCCGACGTATCATTAACAATGTTCCCCGCAGAGTTGTTTCCTTCTCACCAAGATGGCCTAGATCAATACAGTGATCATCAGTTCTCCCCAGTCAAGCCATTTGGGATACTTGCAGTCTCCTTGTCAGGAGATCCTTTTTCATTTTCATAGGCACACCTATCATTACATTTGCATCTTCCAAAGCGTAGAATTTCCATTGTCATAGAGCATTACGCCATAAATTCAAACATGTGCATGCCAGCATGGGCCAGTTTTGAGGTATATTACATAAGACCCGAAACATCACTTTCAACCTGAAGTACCCCCCACAGAGGATACTTATACCATTTTACAGGAATATTTATCTTTCCAAGTCAATGTTTTTCATTCCGTCATCGAGTTCCATTTTGTACAATGGTCTCGTTTTAAGTCCTATTTTGTACAACTGGCTCCCTTTCCGTGGCTTGATTCGCTCAGCAGCACGTCGTAGGTTCTTGTTTTGTACAACAGACCTGTTTTCCTGGGCTCTCATTTATGTACAATAATCCCATTCCATTATCGAGTTCCGTTTTGTACAATGGTCTCGTTTTAAGCCCTGTTTTGTACAACAGGCCCCCACTCCGTGGCTTGATTCGCTTAGCAGTCACGTCGTAGGCTCTCGTTTTGTACAATGGTCATGTTTGCCTGGGCCCTCGTTTATGTATAATGATCCCAATCCATTATCGAGTTCTGTTTTGTACAATGGTCTCGTTTTAAGCCCTGCTTTGTACAACAGGTCCCCACTCTGTGGCTTGATTCGCTTAGCAGTCGCGTCGTAGGCTCTCGTTTTGTACAACGGTCATGTTTGTGTGGGCTCTCGTTTATGTACAACGATACCATTCCATTATCTAGTTCCATTTTGTAAAATGGTCTCGTTTTAAGCCCTGTTTTGTACAACAGGCTCCCTCTTCTTGGCTTGATTCACTCAGCAGTCACGTCGCAAGTTCTCGTTTTGTACAACGGTCCTGTTTGCCTGGGCACTCGTTTATGTACAACGATCCTATTCCATTATCGAGTTCCTTTTTATACAATGGTCTCGTTTTAAGCCATTTTTTGTACAACAAGCTCCCTTTCTGTGGCTTGATTCGCTCAGCAGTCACGTCGCTGTCGCTCCCCCGAAAAGACACCTGGCCAGATGGGGTACAGACGCGAATGGTCGGTGAAAGGAGAAGATGAGGGTGAACTGAATAGAGTCGCCAGCTAGGAATTTTTATCCCGAAGGAAAGGTAATGCTGCATAAACCTAGAAAGATATGGATAAGACGGTCGCGAACCAGAGAAACTGAGAAAGGGGGTTGGTTACAACATGGGAAGGTGTTAGCACCCAGATTGTCCGTCGTACTCGACGGGATCCACGCTTATTAGATTGTGTTTAAAGGGGTAGGTGTATGTGCTATCTGTGTGCAAAAGCTGGAAAAGAAAAATAAAAGTGTCAGTGCAAAAGGGTGAATTGCTCAGGAACTGAGGCTTAAAAGAGAATGCTGAAAGAGGGGGAAGACACAAAGACTTTTGTTCGATAACAATTAAGTTATGCCTACATATCCTTGCGTGCAATGAGGAAGTCAGAACACCGTAGTTCGACTCAAAGAGACTGGAAAATGAATTGACTGTGAATTGCTCACTTGCCTATGCTCAAGTGTATGACTCGTCTGGCTCGAGTGCTAACTGTCTTGCATTAGGCAGAAGAAGCAAGCTCTCGTTTATGAATGAATGTGATGCGAAAGGAATCCCGGAGGAGACGATTATGGTTTGTTTTTGTGTTTTTCAGTTTTGTTATTGTTTTTAGTGTTAGTCATAAGTTAATGAGCTTAAGCCTAAATCAATGGGCTTGTAAACTCATTATATCCTCCCTGATTAGGGATAATGAGAATACATTAAGTATGAGATAAGCATCTCAACTTAATTACCATGATGATGTAGGATTAAGATCATTAACCTACTTGTGATTTATTAAGATGTTTTTGGATTTTGTTTAGAGTTAAGTAATGAGTTTAATCTCTAATCACAGATTAGTGAACTCATTACACCATCCTAATAGAAGGATGATATATGAGAACACTTAAGATAAGGAATACTCCTCAACTAAATCCATGGTTAGGGATTATATTCATGAAAAAACAAGCCTTTATTAAATGGATTTTAATTAAAGGTGAGATTAATAAATGGATTTTATGATTTGTAAGACAACTTGAGGGGGACTTGTCCATTAAACACTAGGGTTAGTCCTTCTTAACTAGTAAAGGAAGAATTAGAACCCTAATGTAAGGCCCAAGTTACAAGTTAATGTCTCAGTGATTATTTGATGGATTAATTAAGAGGTTTAAACAAATTAAGGGTTTAACACTTAGGATTAAAGTTATACACTCCATCCTAAGATAAGGATGCAGGCATAACCCTTATTCCAAAGTCCTAAAACCTTAAAGGTTTAGTCTCTAATTATGAGATGAGAAGAGAGACACAAAGAAGACTCAAAGGAAAAAGCTAAAATGGGGGACTAATTACAACCCTAAGATTATCATGCTTGGATGTTCCTATGGTTTGTAAGGCTTGAGAAAGATCTTCAAGGAAGCCACCAAGGAGAAGCAAGATGAAAAGATGAGGAAGTAGAAGAAAGGAAGAGAAGCACAAGTGAGGCAAGCCCACTCAAAGACAAACAAAAATGCAGCAAGGATGTAATATGAAGGTATGAGAAGGAGTGGGAGGTGAAGGCAAATCCACCTCCCAAACAACTTACCATTAAACCTGAAAAGTTAGTACAAGATATAATATGAAAGGAATGAAATGAAATGATGCATATGCAAGGGAAAAGACCAATATCAGAAACATACACATGGTGAAAATGATTCTATAATATGATGCAAAGGCATACAAGATGCATATGGGTGTTCATGCAAGAGAATGAATGCAAATGAAGCATGTAGGAAGCATGTAAACACATGGATGTTCATGAAATGTAATGGATGCAAAGTATAGAAAATGCATGAATAAATGATCAAGCAATGTTCAAGAAATGTCCTAAGATGTCTAAGATTGCATACAAATGCTTGGAATGGCATGACAAGTTCATATGTTCATGCAATGCAATTTAAGATAAAAATAAAGATGTAAAATTAGGGTTACATGGAAAGATGAGATGCAAATGAAAAGACAGAAGCAAATGACATGATAAAAAATTGAA
The DNA here is from genome assembly GCA_963966055.1 of Lathyrus aphaca. Lineage (NCBI taxonomy): Eukaryota > Viridiplantae > Streptophyta > Magnoliopsida > Fabales > Fabaceae > Lathyrus > Lathyrus aphaca. The sequence continues at coordinate 298,277,035 of OZ014523.1, read as the reverse complement.
AATGCACTCAAAGGAACCCTAATCCTACACTAGGTTACCATCCAAAGGGGGAGGTCAGAAGCTAAACCTAGGTGGAGTTATGAATTTCCTAAGTTTCTAGGGCTTTTTGGGTGATCTTCATTGTAAAATGCCGAATAATTTGAAAATGCAAGACAAAAATGAAACATAAATGTTTTTAGAAACTAGAGGCCATGCATAGAACAATGAAAAAAGAATCATTCACAAACTCAACTTGGTTTAAAAGTTATGAATTTTTGAAGTTAGGGTTAGAAAATGGACATTTTTAAGAACCCTAATTCATTGAGAAATCTCAAAGTGTGATCAAAACCAAAAAGAAATTTGTATGGTGAGTTTGTAAATGCTTCTAAATGTCTAAGAATTCTATCTGAATATTTTTGTGATTTTTAAATACTTAAATGTATTTTTAATTAAATAAAATCAATTAACTACTTAAATAAAACATTTAAATGATTTAAAAATATAATTTTAATGCAAAAAATAAAAATAAAAATATTTTTGATTTCTAAAAATTAATAAAATGTTTTTTAAAAATTTTCAGAATTTTTTGATCATTTTTGCTATTTTAAAATAAATGTGGAAAGAAAATGCAAGAAAATGAATTAAAAATCAAATAAATGGGAAAATAATCAGATCCAAAGACAAGGATTCAAAGTTAAGGGGAAGAGGTTGACTGGCGCGCAATCCAGTGGCTGAGATTAATCCTGACTTAATTAATTAAAATTAAACTTAATTAAACTGGATTAGGGCTAATGGGGGATCTAGACCGTTCAAACACGCGCGGGAAGCAAGATCTGAGGGCACATTCAAACTTCATTAATCACAGGATTAAACCCTAATCACATTCAGATGACCGGAACAGTGCTCCGGTGAGACCAAAACTCCATCTTCTTTCCTATGCCAAATTAGGTGCTCTAACTCTCCAGATTCACTCCCCTAACCATCCTAAAGAAGAATCAACCCTTAAACCACATTTATATTTCATTAAACACAAGATTCGAATCAAAACATAAAAACTACAAAAGTTTCAGAAGCACGATACAAGCTCAATACTCAACCATTTTCAAAAGAAAGAGGTGCAGTGTGATCAGTGAAGCATGAAGAACATTTCTATAACAAAAAATACAAGTTTTGGAAAATTTGTTCTTGATGATACCTGAGGTGAAGCTTTCTCAATCTGAGTTATCTGGGCCTCTCCTTGGTGTCAATCAACTCCAATGGACCTCCTGAGGATGCTTTGATAATTGGAATGAATTTATTTAGCCTCTTTCTGAAGTTCAGTTCTTAGAAGTGAAAAATCGTATTTTTGTTTTGTGAGGTTTCAGGCTATAATGAAGGGTGGGGAATGTTCTATGAGTTATGCTGAGTTGAATGGTGAAGAAAGTTTGAAGTTTTGATGGTTGGTTTATGAGTTTCGAAGAAGGAAAGTTTCTTGAGGATTTTGTGAATCTGAATGTATGAGAGCTTCCAGGCTTGTGTGTTGTATGAAATGTGATCCTTAGGGCATGCATGTGAAGTTGTGATAGGTCAGAAGAGTTGTTGTGGGCTATGTTGATTGGTATGGGTGATTTTGCAAAAAAGTCAACATTATGTACTGGAGGTATGGGCATCGTGTAGGCCTGAGATTTTGGGGTGTCTGGCCTCAACATGAATCAAGGGTGGCCATGGGATAGGTTTGATGCAGCTGGAACACATGGAACTAGGGTTTGTATGAGTTTTTCATATTTTCCCCCTTTTGTGTATCTTGTGATGCAAGGCATGAAATGATGTGGTTCCTTGGGAAATTCTGAGCAAAATGAGTCATGTGATGTTGTTATGATGTTTAGAAGTCAATTAGAGGCCACTTAGAAGCTTGGCAAGTGAATTTGCAAAAATCCCTCTTTGGCATGAATGTGAGAATTATGTGATTTTTGCCAACTTTGAAGGATCATAACTTGAGTTCCATAATGAATTAGAACATGTTCTTGTACTTTTTGAAAAGGGAAAGACCTAATCTACAAATTTCATGACCAAGAAATTTTCATTTGAAGCATTTTTGGATGAGAAAGAGGAGGTTGAAGAACTTTCCCAAAATGGAAAGTTTCCATTACAAGTCATTTCCATTTTTGGCAACTTTTGGTTTAGCTCAAATTTCTTCAATTTTGTGAACTTCCATCCTCTTATAAGATCAAATAAAGATAATAGAACTTCAATTTGATGAAAATACCCCTTTGGTTCCATTGTTGGGGGCCTCAGATGCCCTGATTTTGACTTAACTTGCTCAAGAAGTTACCCAGTGAACAAATGACTTCCACAATGAATTTATTCATCAAACTTGGTACACATGATCCTTATGACATCTTAAGAACATTAGAAACATGAATGGCCCAAAAATTTGGAGTTGAGGCCTCTGAAACAAAAACCCTAATTTTGGTCATCTGTGTAGTGAAAACCCTAGCTCTACTTCCATGCTTTGCCAGTTCTTGTGATTGCTTGAATTCCATGAACTTTGAGGGACATAATATGATAATAGAACACACATGGACCCTCTTGTGAAGCTTTGAGGCCTTTGGGTGGCTCAGATGGAATCTTGGATTGCTCAGATCACAAACCCTAGATGTAGATGAACTTGAACTATGCAGATGAAACAAATATGCAATGTGAGATGTAATGCTTATGATAATGCAAACATGAAAGATCGCAAGCCATGGTGAGATATAGGTGAGGGAAAATTTGGGGTATTTACAGCTGCCCCTATTCAAACATGAGTTAGCTATGCAGGATGTAAGCGCCTGGCTTATCAGACAAACAAGATAACTTGTGGTTGAATACCAAAGACAGTCCGAAATTTGCACTCGCTGGATAGAAGAAGAAAAGGGATATAAATTGTAAAATGGTAGTATAGTATGATTATCAAATGAAAACGATGGAGGACGGCCATCGAGCAGAGGGCGATTGCTGGGGATAAAGCGGTAAGCAAAGCAATGACGGGGATGACCGACAAGCTGGGGAAATAAAGAGACCACGACGGGGACGACCATCGGGTAAAGAGGCAATGATGGGGACGACAATCAGGTTTATAAAGTAAAGTAAACAACGATTGGGACGGCCATCGGTTCAAAGAATAAATGAAATATTGATGAGGGACGGTCATCAGAAGGTGAAGGACGATCACCTAGCAGGGGACGGCTGCTCTTTATCACGACATAGGACGAATGTCGGATAGAAAAGGTCGACGATAGGGACGGGCATCAGATAAGCATGATGAAGGACGATCATCAAGAGGTGAAGGACGATCACCTAGCAGGGTACGACTGCTCTCGGGCGTTTATCACAACATAGGACGAATGTCGGATAACAAGATCAACGATGGGGATGGCCATCGGATGAAATGATGAAGGACGATCATCAAAAGGTGAAGGACAATCACCTAGCAGGGGATGGCTGCTCTTTATCATGACATAGGACGAATGTCGGATAGAAAAGGGTTCCAATTATGGAGACTCTGCTGAGGAAAGGATGAGGGACGGTCATCCAAAGGTGAAGGACGATCACCTGACAGGGGACGGCCTCCGAAAGTATCACGACATAGGACGAATGTCGGATAGAAAAGTTTTTTTGTTGGTGGCTTACTGGGGAATGGTAAACACGGACGAGTGCTTACGCTCAAGAAATAAAAGGTATAAGTGTTTGATGTTGTGTTTAGATTAAAGATGCGGACGAGCATCCTTAGGACAAGGATACAGACGAGTATCGGTAGAAACAAACGCTGACGCGTGTTCAGAGATGATGATATGGAAGAGTACCAACTGGTTAACAAAGAACACGGACGAGTGTCGATTCTGTTTGAGGAGTGATATATATACAAGATACGGGCGAATATCAAAGACTTCTGTATAAGTGAGTACAGACTTGTTGGTGAAGCATGAGCAAGACACAAATGAGTGTTCAACTTGCTGGGGAAAGTATGACACGGACGGGTGTCAAAAGAGAATGTGTATAAGTTATGAACAAATATTTGTATTGTGAGAGTGTAAAAGGTATTCTGGCGACCTGTGGAGATAAGATGACACGGACGGGTGCCGAAAAGAGTGTGTTATAAACAAGTGTTTGGTTTGCACCAAGTGATTTGGCAACCATGCTGGGGAAAGGTGACACGGACGAGTGTCAAAAGAGTATGTATAGGTATCTGTATTTGAGAATGCAAAAAGGATGTTTTGGCTTATATCTGCAGGGGAATGATATGACATGGACGAGTGTCGAAAAGGGTATATATGGACAGGCATTTATGAAGGGGAGTACAAAGGGGACGCTTTGGCTTTTATTTGCAGGAGATGTGGGTTTTTATATATATTGCTGATGAAGTACTGATGGTAATTACAGGTGACTGGCTCGAACCTGACTTGTGATCATGCAAATGTTTGATTTTTTACCGTAATGCTCCATATTAGACGGAATGCTACACTTATTTTGTGAATATGATGTGAATGCTATGATTATGCAAAAGAAAAACCGATCCGGGATTTGGATCCTGCTGAAGATCTCTGGCTGATCTGCTTGGAAGAATATCCCAGCTGGGGAAGAGATCATTGGTAGATCTGTTAGGAGATATAGCTCTTCTTGGGGAAATAGATAGTTGATAGACCTATCCATAAGGAGGACTCAACTGGGTGGAAGGAGGCTTCCGTCACTTTGTTTTGTAAGAGTTTCAAACATTGCTCTTCTAGGGAGAGGCTGGAAATTCTGTTGGGAGATAGTTCTTTTAACCTTGTTGAGGATGAGAGATCTGGCACTCTAGTGGGAATCACAGTTGGGGAAGCTCATGTTGCATAGACTTATGTTGGGGATGAGGATGCTTTGGCAACTCCGTTGGGAAAAAGCATTCCAGATATTGCTTGGGGAGGAGGTATGCTGGGGGAAGTGTGCTTGGCATGCCCCATGCCGCGTATCGAATACCTGCAACCTGTTAAGACAAAGAAATGTACAAGCATCCCGAGGTATCCCTTACCGGATTCCGTCATAGGAGTTAGGTATTCCTGAAAGTAAATATATCTCCTGCAATCATTTATTAAAAATGGCTCATTGGTTTTATGCAAGTATTATATCATGAATACTGGACATTTTGCAAACAAAATAAAAATGTACAAAAAGAGGTGTGACTGAAAATCTGATTTTATTAATATGGGTGCCTTGTATTGGCAAATACACTCAAAGAAACAAATCCCCTGGAAAGAAGAGATTGCTATAAATTGAGAAAAGTAAAAGCGTTGGCAATGTTGACGATGCTCCAGCGAGATTCCTTTGCTATGACTTGTATGACCTTGACGTTCTTCTTATCTTGCTTTCTGAAGAAGGTTGATTCTGACTAATGCTTTATCCTTTCAAAGCTTGTCGTGTCGTGAAGAATATAGACGAATTCAGAATGCAGTTGTTCGCTTATTCCCTGATTTTGCGTGGATCGCCCTTTCAGGTTTTCAATCCACCAAGATACCTATTTTTTCCTGAATTGTCCAATGCGGCTTTTCAACTCAGTGGGTGTACACATTTTTTTATCAATTTTTCCCTTATTTTTGCCCGAGTCTTTTATTCTATTTTTGACTTGCCGGGATGCCCTATTTTTGCCTGAACTTACATTCTATTTTTATGTCCAGCGGGTCATTTTATGCGAAGTATTTTTTAACTGCATCTGAATTCACAGGGGATAAGAAATCCTCACCATCCATAGTAGAGAGCATCAATGCTCCACCGGAGAAGACTTTCTTTACTATGAATGGACCATTGTAGTTTGGAGTCCATTTGCCCATGTGGTCTGTATGAGGAGGAAGAAGTCTTTTCAGCACAAGATCTCCCACTTGGTATTCCCGAAGCCTAACTTTCTGATCGAAGGCTTTCTTCATTCTTTTCTGATATAACTGCCCATGACAAATTGCAGATAATCTTTTCTCTTCGATCAGATTTAGTTGATTGTACCGAGACCGGACCCATTCTACTTCGTTCAGGTTTACATCCATCAGTACTCGTAAGGAGGGTAGCTCAACTTCAACAGGTAGGATAACTTCTATACCATACACAAGCTGATAAGGCGTTGCCCCAGTGGACGTTCTGATTGAGGTTCGATACCCATGCAAGGAAAATGGTAGCATTTCATGCCAGTCTTTGTAAGTAACCACCATCTTCTGCACAATCTTCTTAATGTTTTTGTTAGCTGCCTCAACAACGCCATTCATCTTTGGACTGTAAGGAGAAGAGTTGTGATGTTGAATTTAGAAGTCCCGACACAGTTCTGCCATCATTTTGTTGTTCAAATTGGAACCATTGTCAGTAATGATTCGCTCGGGTACTCCATATCGACAGATGATGTCTCTTTTCAGAAATCTGGCTACCACTTGTCTGGTAACATTTGCATACGACGCTGCTTCAACCCATTTAGTGAAGTAATCAATGGCTACCAGGATGAATCTGTGGCCATTTGAAGTAGTTGGTTCGATCTTTCCAGTCATGTCAATGCCCCACATGGCAAAGGGCCAAGGTGAAGACATCACGTTCAAAGGATTTGGAGGCACATGCACCTTGTCTGCATAGATCTGGCACTTGTGACATTTTCTGGCATAGGAACAACAGTCTGCATCCATTGTGATCCAGTAGTAACCTGATCTTAACAATTTCTTAGCCATTTCATGTCCTCTACTATGGGTACCGAAAGATCCTTCATGCACCTCGTGCATCAGCAAGTCTGCTTCTTTCTTATCAACACATCTGAGCAGAACCATGTCAAAGTTTCGCTTGTATAATGAACCATCAACATTAAGGAAGAAACTACCAGCCAGCCTTCTTAATGTCTTCGTATCATTGGATGATGCCCCAGGTGGGTATGTTTGATCCTCTAAGAAGCTTTTAATGTCATGGAACCAAGGTTTGTCATCTTTAGCAATGTCCATGGAGAAAACATATGTCGGTCGGTCTAGTCTAGATATCGAAATCCAAGGCACAAAATTTGCAGTTTGAACCTTGATCATGGAGGAAATGGTTGCTAAAGAATGTGCGAACTGATTTTCGTCTCGAGGGATGTACTCAAGTTTGACTATTGTGATGAAAGTCAGTAATCTCCTCGTATAGTCACGGTATGGGATCATATGCTCTTGGTGAGTATACCATTTGCCGTTAGTCTGATTAATTACCAGAGCTGAATCTCCTAATACAGTTAAAATCTTGATCCTGAGGTCAATGACTTCCTCAAAACCCATGATACAGGCTTCGTATTCAGCTTCGTTGTTAGTGCATGCAAAGGTGACTTTTGCCGAGAAAGGCATATGTACTCTTTTAGGTGTAATGAGCACTGCACCAACCACTCGACCATTCATATTGACAGCCCCATCAAACATCATTGTCCATTCTTCTTCTGGGTTAGGCCCTTCAGTGTGAACAGGCTCTTCATGATCTTTTGCTTTTAGAAACATGATGTCTTCATCAGGGAAGTCAAATCTCATGGGCTGGTAATCATCAATGGGTTGCTCAGCCAGATAGTCAGACAGTACATTGCCTTTGATGGCCTTTTGGGATGTGTACTGAATGTCATACTCTGTCAGAATCATTTTCCATCTTGCAACCCTTTCGGTAAGTGTTGGCTTCTCAAATATGTACTTGACGGGGTCCATCTTTGAAATCAACAAGGTAGTATGAGTCAACATATACTGTCTTAGTCGGCGAGCAGCCCACGCTAAAGCACATCATGTTTTCTCGAGCAGTGAATAACGTTGTTCACAGTCGGTAAACTTTTTGCTTAGGTAGTATATTGCATACTCTTTTCGACCAGACTCGTCATGCTGGCCCATCACATACCCCATTGATCCTTCTAATACTGTCAGGTACATTTTTAGAGGTCTTCCTTCAACTGGAGGCATAAGAATTGGAGGTTCTTGTAAGTATTCCTTGATTTTGTCAAAGGCCTTCTGACAATCTTAGTTCCACCTGACCGTTTGTTCCTTTCTTAAAAATTTGAACAAGGGTTCACAGGTTGCAGTAAGATGAGATATGAACCTCGATATGTAGTTCAATCTACCCAAGAACCTCTGAACTTCCTTTTCAGTCCTAGGTGCAGGCATCTCCTGGATGGCTTTGACTTTCTTGGGATCAACCTCAATTCCCTTTTCACTTACGATAAATCCCAGCAACTTACCTGATCGTACCCCGAATGTGCATTTGTTGGGGTTTAGCTTCAGCTGATACTTTCTCAGACGCTTGAACAACTTCAATAGATTTACCAGATGGTCTTCTTCAGTGAGGGACTTGGCAATCATGTCATCCACGTAGCATTCAATTTCTTTGTGGATCATATCGTGGAATAATGTTACCATAGCCCGTTGATAAGTTGCACCGACATTCTTCATTCCAAAAGGCATTACCTTGTAACAAAAGTGCCCCAAGGTGTGATGAAGGTAGTCTTCTCCATGTCTTCGGGTGACATTCTGATTTGATTATACCGTGAAAATCCATCCATGAAAGAAAATACCGAGAACTGAGCTGTGTTGTCGACCAATACATCGATGTGAGGTAAAGGGAAGTCATCCTTCGGGCTAGCTCTGTTTATGTCCCGATAATCCACACACATCCGTACTTTTCCATCCTTCTTAGGCACTGGTACAATGTTAGCGACCCACGGTGGGTAACTAGTTATAGCAAGGAAACCGGTGTCCCACTGTTTTTGTACTTCTTCTTTAATTTTCATGGCCATATCTGGACGACTACGGCGTAGCTTTTGCTTTACAGGAGGGCAATCTTCTTTTAATGGTAGCTTGTTTATAACAATATATGTATCTCGACCTGGCATGTCTTGATAGGACCAAGATAGGACGTCGACGTATTCCCGAAGCATGTCAATAAGTTGTTCTTTTACTGAAGCTTGCAGATCGGCCCCAATCTTCACTTCTTTCAAATCCTCTTCGGTACCAAGATTAATTGTTTCAACTTCCTCCTGATGAGGAGTGATCACTTTCTCTTCTTGCCTCAACAACCTGACTAACTCTTCAGGTAACTCATAGTCTTCTTCAAACCCTTCATCAGCTTGATTAATTGGATTGTCAAAGTCATACAAGCTCATAGCAGCGCTGTTGTTGGTGCAATCTAGAGGGTAATCTCTGCAAGGTTTGAAATTTGTTCGTTTTAGTGATCAATTTTAATCTTGTTTAGAAAAAGTGAAAATGAAGTTGTTTATTCTGAAAACATTGTCATTTTATTGTTTTGTACAAAAGTGAAAAATGAAAAGACAGTGAGCGAAAAAAGAGACTTGTTTGCAAAAGATGTCCGATATTCATTGATAATTCATTTGCACAAAATTACAATATGACCCTATTACAAAATAAGCCCTGACACCTTGGGAAAGATGCAGGACTTGATGCATGCTAAAAAAGGCAGGAAATAATAATTACTCTGCAGGAGTAACCCTTATAATTTCTTGGGAAGACTAGTTAAGGACTTGGTGCCCCGGGATCCTTAGACGTATCCAGCTCTCCAGGATGCGGTTGCTTTCTGCCTCGTCTTCCAGGTTGTTAACAACATTTCCCACTGATGAACATGGGCTCTTTAGCAGCCTCTGATTGATCTTGTCGGAATGGTTTGTAACCCAAACCGAATCTGTCCTCCTTCTTCTCCACCGGCAGCAGCTTGCCCCAGCCTTGGGCATTACCATCTTCAACAACCTTCCGGGCTTGCTGATAGGAGACAATTGAAGTACCCATCCTATCCTCCTGGGATGCAGCAAATACTTCAGTCGTCGCCTCATTGACGTTCAAGGCCTTGAACCCTTGGCTCATAGTTTCATGGATTTCACCATCCATCTCAATGTATTTATATGTAGCCAGATGGCTAACAAATATGTCCTTTTCGCCACAGATGGTATTAATCTGTCCTTCCCACTCATATTTCAATTTCTGGTGAAGGGTCGACGTTACTGCACCAGCGGCGTGAATCCATGGTTGACCCAACAAACAGCTATAGGTTGGCTGAATGTCCATCACATAGAAAGTAGTCTTAAAGACCTGTGGACCGATTATCACTGGAAGCTCCACCTCTCCAAGAACAGACCTCTTGGAGCCATCAAAAGCCCTGACCACAAGGTTGCTTGGTCGGAGATCTATTCCATCATATTCGAGCTTGACAAGAGATTTCTTCGGCAAGACATTGAGTGAGGACCCAGTGTCTACAAGAACATGAGATAGTACAGCCCCTTTGCACTCCAAGGTGATGTGCAAAGCTTTGTTGTGGTGACGTCCTTCTGTTGTTAAATCAACATTAGTGAAACCTAGCCCATGGCTAGTATTGACATTAGACACCACTGTTGCAAGCTGATTCACTGTGATCTCTTCTGGCACGTAGGCAGCGTGCAGAACTTTGGGTAGTGCATCCCGATGAGCTTCGGAACACAGCAGCAGGGATAATATAGAGATCTTAGAAGGAGTCTGGTGGAGCTGATCCACAACTTTGTAGTCACTTCTTTTGATTATCCTCATAAATCATCCACGTCCTGATCAAAGGATGATTTATGAGTCTCTTTTGGTGCAGATTCTTCAGGTGCCACACTTTTCCCTTTGGCTTTGGCAGCAACCTCTGCCTCAGTGTTGGTTCTGGGAGCTTGTGACACAAAGAGACGTCCGCTTTGGGTGAAGCATCCGCCTCCCCCGACATTGTCTACTTGCAGGGTAGGAACTGAAGAATCAAGAAAGACTTTTTCTCTGTTGCAGTAAAGGTCAGCACCATAATGCCATGGTACAACACTGTCTTTTTCATATGGAATCGGCCCTGGCACCATGATGGTGACTGGGCTTACTGCGGTAGAAGTTGGGATCGTTATTGTTTGTGGATCATAGAAAATGGTGATAGGACTTCTGGTGGGTGTTGGTGGTGATGAATTAAAGCTCGGTTGTTGCTGAGATTGTTGAAAGTTGCTGGAGTTCGGGACCGCTGGCGGGTCATAATAAATAGTAATTGTGGAGATATCATTGTTGGTGGTTGCTGAAGTTGTAGAAGGAGGTGCAAATGAATTGTTGCTTGTTGAAGTGATGGAAGAAGTGGTTGCTGAAGTTGTAGACTAATCAGTAGGAACAATTGTTGTTGTAGTTATAGAAGAGTCATTTGTTGTTGTAAAAGGAGTTGCTAGTGTTGTAGAAGCAGTTGTGGTTATTTGCAGAATGCCTTCTTTAATAAAGACATTGATGCCATTCCTCAAGCTTGCACACCCGTTCTCGGAAAGCTGGCAAGATTCACAACAGGCCTCACAACCTGGATACACTTAGCATTTCAAAAGCTTCGCTTTAACTTCTGCCAGAGGTGTCTGAATACTTGCAATATCTTCTATTAAACTCATGGGTGAGCCTTCTTCTATAGCATTAATCCTTGGCCCGCTGTGGCTCGGCATAGGATTTTTCATGACATTGGGATGTGGTGCAAAGTTTATGGCCTTTGAATCTACCAGATCCTGGACCTTCATATGCAGAGCCCTGCATTTTTCCGTGGAGTGACCAGGTGCATTAGAATGAAAAGCACACCTAGCGTTGACATCGTATTTTCTTGGAAGGTTCTGAGGATCAGGTGGAACCAATGTCCTCAACTCAACAAGATTGAGCTTTAGGAGTTGTGGCAGCAGTGTGGCATATGGCATTGGAATAGGGTCAATCACCCTGTTGATCTGAGATGGCCGCTGTTGAAAAGGGCGTTGTTGTTGATTGTTGTTATTGTTGTTGTAAGATCTCTGTTGAGGAAACTGTGGCGGTTGAGGAAAGTGTTATGGTTGTTGAGTATACTGAGGAGGTGGAGCAGGAATAGTAACGACAGCAACTGATCTTGGCAGATATTGGGGTCTTCCTCTTCCCACATGTACAAAATTGGTTTCGCCATATCTACGGGGCCCAACAAATGGCTTCCTTGCACTGCTTGAACTAGCACCGTTGTCGGAAATATTTCCCATCTTCAGTAAACTCTTAATTGTTTCCCAAGCTATCACCACGTCTGCAAAGCTGGTGGAAGAAAATGCAGTCAATCTGTCAATGTAGGTACCCTGGAGAGTATTCATGAACATGTCTGCCATCTCCATTTCTGACATCGGAGGTTGCACGGCAGCAGCTAGTTGCCTCCACCTTTGGGCATACTCTCTAAAGCTTTCACGGGAAGACTGTGACATTCCCATCAGAAGGGTTCTGTTTGGAACCATGTCCAGATTATACTGATATTGACGAATGAAACCTTCAGCCAAGTCTTTCCAATTTCTCACTGTGGCCCTGGTCAAATGGGAATACCATTCTCGGGATGCCCCTGTCAAGCTATCCTCGAAGTAAAACATCCACAGCTTCTCGTCCATGGTGTAGGCTTTCAATCTCCCCAGGAAAGACTGAAGGTGGGTATGTGGACAGGATGTGCCATTATATCTTTCAAAACAAGGGGGTTTGAACTTGTGAGGAATTCTCACCCCTTCCACCAATCCCATGTCCATGACATCAATACCCAGAGAGTTTTGGGATTCAAGAGACCTTAGTTTCTCTGCAATTTCATCCAACCGACGGTCGTAAACTTCGTCTCCAGCCCCAACCACAGTAAACTGCTTTTCTTGAGGGTCTTCCTGCAAAACCCTTCCTCCAGTAATGTTATCTTGGGTGTTTCTTATGGCATTGATGTCTGGGTTCAGGTGAGGTCCAAACTCCGGGGGATCAGTGCGAGGCTGCACGTGATCGTTGTTACTGGTACCCCCTGTACATGGATAGTGTTCCTCAGGAGTTTGTCGCTCAACCAACTCCCTCAGTCTTTCCTGGCTTTAAGCTAAACCAGTCATCACTGTCATAAATTGATTCATTTGGGCCCTCATCTCTGTCCTTTCATTGGCCATCTGGGCCCTCACTTCAGTCAAGTCTTGTTGAACCTGATCCATTTGTAATCCGGAAGGTTGTTTCTTGTCGGATACCAGTGCACTCTATTGACAGGGAACACTCTTCTACGAGCAATGTTTCCTGAAAACACAACAAAGTGAGAAACAACAACAAAACAAAACCTTCAAAACAAAAATAAATGTTAGTATGCAATGCAGGATGCCTATTTGTCTTCCAAGGATATCCTGTTTGGTTCTTTGGTTTTGACCTTTCCAGACCTCGAGGAAATGATGATGTTGCAAAGAGATTAAGCCCACAAATAATACAAACCATATATTACAAAAGAGTGAAGATACATAGTTTGATTACAATAATATTCCCATGGTGGGTTAAAATACAACAACAAAACGAAGAGTACAAACAAAAGGAAATACAAATACAAGGAAATCAAATATCCAGTCCAAAGTCATCCTCTCTAACTTCCTTTAGGAGAGCCTCAGTCACTGGACCTACTGGGTGCTCTGTAATGGTCCTGATGAGGAGGTTTCTGGTGGCAATGGCACTGGTCAACTTCTTATGCTTATCCTGATCCTTTGACATCTTCAACCCCGCTCGGAGCTTTAACTCAGAGATCTCCTTCTGTGCTGCTAACAAAGTTGCCTGATTCTTCTTCTCACTAGCCTCCATTTGCTCTATCTTAGCTTGGGTCCTTTGATCTTCCTGTGCACGGACCTTAGTGATCCTGATCCACCTAGCCTGGCTCTCCTCTAAATAATGCTCAGCTCTAGCCTTCTGAGTCTTTGCTTCCTTACAAGCATTCTTCAGTACTAACACCCCTGCCCAAGCCTTTCTGATGTAGTCATCCGTCTTCTCAATCTTGGTCAAGTGCTCAATCCGGAGCTTCTCTAACCTCTCATTATCTAGACGGCTGTCATTCCTCTCCCAGAGGGTCTTCTTCAAAGCTTCAGAGAGCTGAGCATTCCTTTCCTTCAATTTGTCAAACTCCTCTAAACTGACAGTGGCTGCAGGCTGCACTGGTGATGGTCCAGGTGTATCCTCTAAAGTGAATGGCATCCGGGTGATCTGTGCCCTGGTACGAGACCAATCAAGATATTGAGCTGAAGCTATATTGTTGCACTTACCCAGAATAGTTGTCCCCTTAGTCTGAATATTGTCCCAAGCCCAGGCTGCTTGTCTGATAATAGCAGAGTTGTGCTGAATGTCACAGTAAAGGGTCTCTGTCAAGTCTTTCCATCTTGGGGGATGAACCAAAGCATACCTTAATTGCCTCTTGAAAAGCAAAGGGTTGTAGTTGATGCAACCTTTTACTCCAATCAAAGGCACATTGGGGTACTGTCCACAGTTGGTGATGATATCTTTGCCCTAGTGCTCTGAGTGCACCATCTGATGTCTACTGATGTAAGGGCAATCAATCTCTTAGCCCAATTCCTTGGCTGATGAGGGTTCAGGAAAGTGTCTGATTTTGACAAGTGTCTTAACAACCAACAATAATAGAGTGGTACACAGCATCTGACCAGTCTTCCTCTTTGCTTCTCATTCCTCTGGTGCACTGAATAGTAGAAGTCTCTAAGCAAGGTAGGAACTGGGTTGCACAGTAAGAACAGGTGAATAGCATTCTTGCTCACAAATTTTGGCTCGTCTGCAAACAAGATAACTCCATATATGCTGAGTGCCAAGAGTGCACAAACAGCATCCCACTTCCCTACGACAACATGCAGGGTGGCCTGGGAGATCAAGAAGTCCAAGTGAAGGCCTGGAATCCCAGCCTTGGTGGTCATGCTCTGATCAATGAGGGTAGGCTCCAAGTGCAAGGCCTTAGCTATGTCTTCATTCTTGGGAGCAACCATCTCGGGGTTGAAAGGAATCCCTCTCCGGATAGGAACTCCTAATAACATGGAAAATTCTTCTAGCAAAGGTGCCAACTGAAAATCAGGGAATGTAAAACATCTGAGAGGAGGATCATAAAACTGCAAGCAGGTGTGAATCATGCTCCTCTGCGATGCATCCAGGTCCATGATCATGTCCAATATGTCTCCATAATGTTCCCTGAATAATGGGACATGGTCAGGAGTGATAAGAGACTGGATCTGTCTGATGCCTGTCAGGGTGGGCTCAAAGAAATGGTATGTGATGTTGCTCTTCCTGGAAGTGTCCATGCTGATAATGGATGTTGGTGAAGGAGACTGAGAGCAACGGCTGATGAAGGCTACTGAAATAGATGCTGAAGATGAGTCTCGGATGAAGACAACTGGAGAAGAGTCTCTGATGAAGACAAGATGATGAAGGTGATGAAGAAGGAACTCTGATGAAGATGCTGGTACAGATAACTGAAGAATTCTGAGCAGCAGAATAGGTCAAAACCAAACCAAAGATAATAAGGTGGATACCCTGTAAAACAAATAGGCAAATGTTAAATGATGCAAAATGATGTATGCAGAATGATATGCAAAGGGTTTGTGATCAAGTGTTGGATCTATTATCTGCCTTGATAGGGTCCATGTGTGTTCATAAGTCCAGATGGAGGCATAGAAAACCAGTAACCAGGTGGGGGACTCAAATAAAGAGTCACAAGTCCAGGGTTTCACAAGAACTGTCCAAAGTGATGCATTCTTAAAACAAAACTGGTAATAGGGTATGATGAGGCCAAGGGTTCCTGCAAACCTGTAAACATCCCAACCCCCTCACATGTATTATTCTAGAACAAGGATCCTCAGACTTGGATCAGTTATGAGAAGTGTAAACACTTATAACCCGGAGGTACAGTGTTTACAATAACCATAAAAGATCCTCCTCTAATTCACCTCAGATGTTGAAGGTCATAAAAAGGTCATCCAGACTTAGCAGGCTTCCCAGATAGCCCTAGTACTACAGGAAATCCGTAGCACAGAGTTCTCAAGAAGAAACCCATGTCTGAACCATGTTTCATATTCTCGCACCAGACCGAACTGGAATGTGAAAGAATATGAAGCCACTCTAGCCTATGTGTCACTCAGGTCCCTGGTATGGAACCTTAATCACTCAACAAACCCTCCTACCAAGGTAAACACAGATCCAGCACAGATGATGATGATAACAGTATGAAATGCATAAAACTGTAAAAGAAAGCAATAAATAAAGCTGTACAGAAAGCAATAAATAAAGCAATAAATAAATAAGCACAAGTAGCACATAACACCCCCGTAAACACAAATCAAACAAGCGCTAGGAGGAACCCAAAAAAAGAACCAGAAACCCTGGTTGCAATATAAGGTATCCCCAACAGAGTCGCCAAGTTGTCGCTCCCTCGAAAATACACCTGGCCAGATGGGGTACAGACGCGAAAGGTCGGCGAAAGGAGAAGATGATGGTGAACTTAATAGAGTCGCCAACTAGGCATTTTTATCCCGAAGGAAAGGTAATGCTGCATAAACCTAGAAAGATATGGATAAGACGGTCGCGAACTAGAGAAACTGAGAAAGGGGGTTGGTTACAACCTGAGAAGGTGTTAGCACCTAGATTGTTCATCGTACTCAACGGGATCCACACTTAAAAGATTGTGTTCAGAGGGGTATGTGTATGTGCTATCTGTGTGCAAAAGCTGGAAAAGAAATATACAAGTGTCAGTGCAAAAGAGTGAATTGCTCAGGAACTGAGGCTTAAAAGAGAATGCTGAAAGAGAGGGAAGACACAGAGACATTTGTTCGATAACAGTTAAGTTATGCCTACGTATTCTCGCGTGCAATGAGGAAGTAAGAACACCGTAGTTTGACTCAAAGAGACTGGAAAATGAATTGACTGTGAACTGCTTACTTGTCTATGCTTAAGTGTATGACTCGTCTGGCTCGAGTGCTAACTGTCTTGCATTAGGCAGAAGAAGCAAGCTCTCGTTTATGAATGAGTGTGATGAGAAAAGAATCCCGGAGGAGACGATTATTGTTTATTTTTTTGTTTTCAGTTTTGTTATTGTTTTTGGTGTTTGTCATAAGTTAATGAGCTTAAGCCTAAATCAATGGGCTTGTAAACGCATTATATCCTCCCTGATTAGGGATAATGAGAATACTTTAAGTATGAGATAAGCATCTCAACTTAATTACCATGATGATGTAGGATTAAGATCATTAACCTAGTTGTGATTTATTAAGATGTTTTTGGGTTTTGTTTAGTGTTAAGTAATGAGTTTAATCTCTAATCACAGATTAGTGAACTCATTACACCATCCTAATAGAAGGATGATAGATGAGAACACTTAAGCTAAGGAATACTTCTCATCTAAATCCATGGTTAGGGATTAAATTCATGACAAAACAAGCCTTTATTAAATGGATTTTAATTAAAGGTGAGACTAAGAAATGGATTTTATGATTTGTAAGACAACATGAGGGGGAATTGTCCATTAAACACTAGGGTTAGTCCTTCTTAACCAGTAAAGGAAGAATTAGAACCCTAATGTAAGGCCCAATTACAAGTTAATGTCTTAGTGATTATTAGATGGATTAATTAAGAGGTATAAAAAAATTAAGGGTTTAACACTTAGGATTAAAGTTATACACTCCATCCTAAGATAAGGATGCAGACATAACCCTAATTCCAAAGTCCTAAAATCTTAAAGGTTTAGTCTCTAATTATGAGATGAGAAGAGAGACACAAAGAAGACTCAAAGGAAAAATCTAAAAGGGGGGACTAATTACAACCCTAATATTATCATGCTTGGATGTTCCTATGGTTTGTAAGGCTTGAGAAAGATCTTCAAGGAAGCAACCAAGGAGAAGCAAGATGAAAAGAGGAGGAAGCGGAAGGATAAGTTACTTACTTCATAAGAAGATAAGTAACTTAAAGGAACAAAGGAAGAGAAGCACAAGTGAGGCAAGCCCACTCAATGACAAACAAAAATGCAGCAAGGATGTAATATGAAGGTATGAGAAGGAGTGGTAGGTGAAGGCAAATCCACCTCTCAAACAACTTACCATTAAACCTGAAAAGTTAGTACAAGATGAAATATGAAAGGAATGAAATGAAATGATGCATATGCAAGGGAAAAGACCAAGATCAGAAGCATACATATGGTGAAAATGATGCTATGATATGATGCAAAGGTATACAAGATGCATATAGGTGTTCATGCAAGAGAATGAATGCAAATGAAGCATGTAGGAAGCATGTAAGCACATGGATGTTCATGAAATGTAATGCATGCAAATCATAGCAAATGCATGAATAAATGAATAAATGATCAAGCAATGTTCAAGCAATGTCCTAAGATGTCTAAGATGGCATACAAATGCTTGGAATGGTATGGCAAGTTCATATGTTCATGCAATGCAATGTAAGATGCAAATAAAGATGCAAAATTAGGGTTACATGGAAAAATGAGATGCAAATGACAAAGATAGAAGCAAATGACATGATAAAAAATTGAAAATGCACTCAAAGGAAACCTAAACCTACACTAGGTTACCATCCAAAGGGGGAGGCCAGAAGCTAAACCTAGGTGGAGTTATGAATTTCCTAAGTTTTTAGGGCTTTTTGGGTGATCTTCAATGTAAAATTCCAAATAATTTGAAAATGCAAGATAAAAATGAAACCAAAATGTTTTTAGAAACTAGAGGCCATGCATAGAACAATGCAAAAATAATCATTCACAAACTCAACTTGGTTTAAGAGTTATGAATTTTTGAAGTTAGGGTTAGAAAATGGACATTTTTAAGAACCCTAATTCATTGAGAAATCTCAAAGTGTGATCAAAACCAAAACGAAATTAGTATGGTGAGTTTGTAAATGCTTCTAAATGTCTAAGAATGCTCTTTGAATTTTTTTGTGATTTTTAAATACTTAAATGTATTTTTAATTAATTAAAATCAATTAACTAATTAAATAAAACATTTAAATGATTTAAAAATATATTTTTAATGCAAAAAATAAAAATAAAAATATTTTTGATTTCTGAAAAATTAATTAAAGGTTTGATAAAAAATTTCAGAATTTTTTGATCATTTTTGCTATTTTAAAATAAATGTGCAAAGAAAATGCAAGAAAATGAATTAAAATCAAATAAATGGGAAAGTAATCAGAACCAAAGGCCAGGATTCAAAGTTAAGGCGAAGAAGTTGACTGGCGCGCAATCTAGTGGCTGATATTAATTCTGACTTAATTAATTAAAATTAAACTTAATTAAACTGGATTAGGGCTAATCGCGGATCTAGACCGTTCAAACACGCGCGGGAAGTAAGATCTGAGGGCTCACATACAAACTTCATTAATCACAGGATTAAACTCTAATCACATTCAGATGACCGGAACAGTGCTCCGCTCATCTTTTCTGGTGAGACCATAACTCCAACTTCTTCCCAAGGCCAAATTAGGTGCTCTAACTCTCAAGATTCACTCCCCTAACCATCATAAACAAGAATCAACCCTCAAACCACATTTATATTGCATCAAACACAAGATTCGAATCAAAACATAAAAACTACAAAAGTTTCAGAAGCACGATACAAGCTCAATACTCAACCATTTTCAAAAGTAAGAAGTGCAGTGTGATCAGTGAAGCATGAAGAACATTTTTATAACAAAAAATACAAGTTCTGGAAAATTTGTTCTTGATGATACCTTAGGTGAAGCTTTCTCAATCTGAGCTATCTGGACCTCAGCTTGGTGTCAATCAACTCCAATGGACCTTTTGAGGATGCTTTGATGCTTGGAATGAATTTATTTAGCCTCTTTCTGAAGTTTAGTTCTTAGAAGTGAAAAATCGTATTTTTGTTTTGTGAGGTTTCAGACTATAATGAAGGGTGGGGAATGTTCTATGAGTGATGCTGAGTTGAATGGTGAAGAAAGTTTGAAGTTTTGATGGTTGGTTTATGAGTTTCGAAGAAGGAAAGTTTCTTGAGGATTTTGTGAATCTGAATGTATGAGAGCTTGCAAGCTTGTGTGTTGTATGAAATGTGATCCTTATGGCATGTATGTGAAGCTGTGATAGGTCAGAAGAGTTGTTGTGGGCTATGCTGATTGGTATGAGTGATTTTGCAAAAAAGTCAACATTGTGTACTTAAGGTATGGGCATGGTGCAGGCTTGAGATTTTGGGGTGTCTAGCCTTAGCATGAATCAAGGGTGGCCATTGGATAGGTTTGATGCAACTGGAACACATGGAACTAGGGTTTGTATGAGTTTTGCATATTTTCCCCCTTTTGTGTATCTTGTGATGCAAGGCATGAAATGATGTGGTTCCTTGGGAAATTCTGAGCAAAATGAGTCATGTGATGTTGTTATGATGTTTAGAAGTCAATTAGAGGTCACTTAGAAGCTTGGCAAGTGAATTTGCAAAAATCCCTCTTTGGCATGAATGTGAGAATTATGTGATTTTTGCAAACTTTGAAGGATCATAACTTGAGTTTCATAATGAATTAGAACATGTTCGTGTACTTTTTGAAAAGGTAAAGGCCTAATCTACAACTTTCATGACCAGGAATTTTTCATTTGAAGCATTTTTGGATGAGAAAGAGGAGGTTGAAGAACTTTCCCAAAATGGAAAGTTTCCATTACAAATCATTTCCATTTTTGGCAACTTTTGGTTTAGCTCAAATTTCTTCAATTTTGTGAACTTCCAACCTCTTATAAGATCAAATAAAGATCATAGAACTTCAATTTGATGAAAATACCCCTTTGGTTCCATTGTTAGGGGCCTCAGATGCCCTGATTTTGACTTAACTTGCTCAAGAAGTTACCCAGTGAACAAACGACTTCCACAATGAATTTCTTCATCAAACATGTTACACATGATCCTTATGACATCTTAAGAACATTATAAACAAGAATGGCCCAAATTTTTTGAGTTGAGGCCTCTGAAACCAAAACCCTAATTTTGGTCATCTGTGTAGTGAAAACCCTAGCTCTGCTTCCATGCTTTGCCAGTTCTTGTGATTTCTTGACTTCCATTAACTTTGAGGGACATAATATGATGATATAAAACACATGGACCCTCCTTGTAATATTTGAGGCCTTTGGGGTGGCTCAGATGGAATCTTGGATTGCTCAGATCACAAACCCTAGATGCAGATGAACTTGAACTATGCAGATGAAACAAATATGCAATGTGAGATGTAATGCTTATGCTAATGCAAACATGAAAGATCACAAGCCATGGTGTGATATAGGTTAGGGAAAATTTTGGGTGTTTACAGTCGCAGGCTCTCGTTTTGTACAACGTTCCTGTTTGCTTGGGCTCTCGTTTATGTAAAACGATCCCATTCCATTATCGAGTTCCGTTTTGTATAATGGTCTTGTTTTCAAGCCCTATTTGGTACAACAGGCCCCCATTTCATGGCTTGATTCGCTCAGCAGTCACATCGCAGGTTCTCGTTTTGTACAACAGTCCTGTCTGCCTGGGATCTCGTTTATGTACAACAATCCCGCTCCACCTGGTTCTATTCCCGCTACCTATTCAGAGGTCAAAAAGGAAAAAATAATAACAACAAAAAGCAGATGACAATTTTCCTCATCCACAGAGTCCAAATTTCAAGGTTTTATTCGAGTATTCAATCATTTCACTCCTTGAACGTCTAAAAGCTGTTTTAATTATTCGTTCAGGCTTGCAGATGATTGAATAGGGGCAGATGTAATACCTCAAAATTTTCCCTCTCATTTTCTAAACATTTTGCATAGTATTTGGCATAAGTAAATCCATGAAATAATAAAAAACATTGCACCATATTATTCATAGCTGAGGCATAGGTATGCGATCTTTCATTGGAGCAATTGAAGGCTATACAAAGGCAACCAAAGATCCACAAAGCTTATCAACCTTGTGAAAATTGTTCACAACATCCTACAAGTCCTTACTTGAAGCCACAAGCCATGGAAATATTTGATTTGATCAAAGGAGGCAAGCAGTGCATCATCTCCTGATGAAAAGGGCCAAATTAGGGTTTCACTTCTACTGGGCTTCTCAATGAAATTTTGATTCAATATGGATTCCATTGTCTTATATATGATGTCAAGTGCTTAGGGTTCAAATTTCATCCATAGAAATATTTTTGAAGAGGTTCAATTGGCCAGATGACTGAAAATCAGGGATTTGGGGAAAAGTCAACCATGCTGAGAAAACGGTCAACTTCTGACTTTTTGAGATCAAAATCATGAAATTGGGGTTACAAGGGTCATATGGTTCAAATTTGATCAAGAAATGATGGAGTAATCAAGAGAAATCAAGAAAACCAAAACTTACCATTTTTGGAAAATTAGGGTTTCCAAAAATGGCAAGTTTTGGCCATTTTTGCAGCATCTTCGAGAGAGGCCTTCTCCCAAAATATGAGGTTTATCAAAATTCTACCTCCAGCCAATTAAAGAGGGCATCTTAAGCTTCAAATCCATAGATGGAACTCATTCATAGCATCGAAATTGAGTGAGATATGATCATTAAAAGTTGGTGCAAATTAAGGCCAGCTAGGGCAAAAACCAAGGCAGGCCTTGCTTCCTGTGCGCGTGCTAGGCAGGGCATTTTATCAAGCAAGTGGTGGGTGTTAGACGATAGCACGGATCTTGAAGGGGGGTTTAATAGATCCCTTTTTCAAAAATTACTTTTCAAAAATTAATTGAAATTGTATTGCGGATGTTTCCCGGAAAATCGTCTAATTAAAATTGAAGTCACCAAAGATCGGATATACGCTTAAACCAAATGGAATTTGAATGATGACTAGAAGAATTAATACTTCACAAATGATTCACTTGATAATTCAACACTTGATGAATCTATTCTTAATAATGATATAGAATAAGAAAATAGGCATAATTAAATTGATTTTGTGTGGTTAAACGTTTTACCAAACACTTGGTGTGCAAAAATTAACGTATAATTTTGTTGTATCAAGTAGTGCAGAATTTTACACAATATAATTATCACTTTTGAGTGTAACAATTTATCGCACACCTTGAGTGCACTTATTTGATACACCATAATTTTAAAGCACACAAAATCAAGATGAGCAAAAGTAAAATGCGAGAATCGTAAAGAACACAAGGAATTTGTTTAGGCAGTTCCTTCGTCGTCCTCGCTCGAAGTACTCTGCCCCCAATTCACAATCGAATTGGGCAATTTTATTAAATTGCAATTGTTTTACAAGAAGAAAAATAGATGAACCAACAAACCAAACCACGTTGAATATGTTGTCAAATCTTCTTCTTGTCCCTTGATCCAAGTAGAATAAAGTCCTCCACGCGTGTCGAGAAAGCCTCTGATTAATTTCTCCCTTCTTGCAAGGATTTACGATCCTCCAAACTTTGAGAACGACTGAGTTTCTTCAACACTTGTTAACCCATAAAGATCTTCGTAATCCTATGTCTACCGTGATATGAAAGAACGATCCACTTGATCGTCAATCTACCTTACTCGGCTTAATCTACGAACAATAGTTGTGTGCAAAACCCCCAAATCTTCAATGATCTTGGAGGAGAAAATCCTTAAGATTTTTCCAAGAAAAACCCACACTCTCTAGACCCAATCTGAAACTCTAATTCACGATTGAACGTTATCTTCGAAGCAAGCACCTTAGTCAACAAAGATTATTGTGTGTGATTGTTGATGGATGCAAGAAGGAAGAAGATGAAGAGAGAAGTGTGTATATATTTCACTTTTCTTGTTAACCTCTCAAAAGAAATGAAACCTGCTATTTATATTGGTTAGTGAATGAATAAAAATAGAAAGGAAAATTAAAAAAAAAATTTAGACAACACAGGAATGCGCCGACTCAAATCACAAAATGAGCCGGCTCAAATTGCTTGGTGAGTCGGCCTAAATTGACATTGAGTCATCCTGTTGAGACCCGTACGAATTGAGAAGTAAAATATTTTAATGAGTCGGCTCATGAAGGAGTTTGAGTCAGCTCATCCATACCAATGAGTCGGCCAAAATGTTGCCTCAGGCATCCTTTTGGGACCCGCGTGGTTTGGGCATCAATCACACTGAATGAGTCAACTCAATTTTGAATTTAAGTAGACTCATTCGGTTCATTTTCCTAAAAATTCCATTTCTTCCATTTTCCTTGAGAACCACTTATACTTTCAATCATGCCAAGTTTTTGACACATTAAAATTCATGCCATATCTCACAAACTCCCCCTTTTTGATGATGGCAAAAACTTGATGAATCAATCGCCATATGTTGTTAAGCTCCCTCTAACTGTATGACCCGATCTTATATGCTATCAATATCATTTCCCCCTTTAAAAACATCAAAAAGAAGATGATACATATTAGTTAACCACCAATGGAAATAGCATGTGAAACATAATTTCAATATGAGATACCAATTTGGAAGAATATGAAGAAAATTCGACAATAAACAAAAAAATAATCAACAAAAGGAAATATGAATTCATACATAAGCAACCCATAAACAACATTATGCATAAGTGCACTCATAAACAAAATTAATTGAATGTCAAATATTGATAGAAAGCATTTGATGTGCCGACCTAGGGAAGAGTAAAAGCAGACAGCGCGTCTTAAATTTGAAATGAGTTAGCTCAAAATAGCAAAGAGGTTGACTCATGAGGTTCCATGAGCCGACTCATGAGTCGGCCTATTGGGACTCGACAATTTTGAATGAAAATTTTCACTAAAGTGCACTTAAACCACATCAACTCATGATAATATCATCTTTTATGCTGATCATTTGACAAACAACCAATTATAACCCAAAAGAAGAGAAGAAATAGATAAAGACACGAACAAAATAAAAGCCACACAATTATATTAGATATCATGGATGAATATAGATAACTAAGTTTAGAAGGATATTACCTCGAGTATATGTGAAAGAGAAGTACGATAACAATATACTAAAAGAGAAGTTAGAGACAAGATGAGTTGAACCAAACACTAATATAAAACAAAGCAATGATTATCAAGATCTATCCGAGATGTCAAGAACACCAAGTTCCCTACGGATATAAAAGAAAGGATCGGTAGCAAGTGGTTTTGTAAAAATGTCGGCTAGTTGATTTGAACTATCAACGTGCTCAAACACCACATAACCTTTCTCTACATGATCCCTAAGGAAGTGATGTCTTATTTCAATATGCTTAGTGTGTGAATGAAGAATAAGATTTTTGTTAAGATTAATTGCACTAGTGTTGTCACACAAAGTTGAAATTTTTTTAAGAGAGATATTGAAGTCAAGTAATTGTTGTTTTAGCCATAAGATTTGGGCACAACAATTTCTGGCTATAATATACACTACCTTCGCAGTTGATAGAGCAATAGAAACTTGCTTTTTGCTATGCCAACTAACAAGAGAGTTTGTAAAGAATTGACAAGTTCCACTAGTGCTTTTCCTATCCACTTTTCAACCGGAAAAGTCGGAGTCGAAAAAACCTACCAAAGAGCAATCACTACCCTTAGGATACCACAGGCCAAACTTAGACGTACCACAAAGGTACCTAAGTATGTGTTTAACTGATTTTAAGTGTGATTCCTTAGGGCACAATTGAAACCTAGCATACATACATACACTTAACATAATATCTGGACGCGATGCGGTAAGATAAATAAGGGATCCGATCAGACCTCAATACCTTTTTATATCCACATCCTTACCCTTTTCATCACGATCAAGACTCGCAGCAGTGGGCATTGGTGTATCAATAGGCTTGGAATTTGTCATATCAAACCTTTTGAGCAACTCATTGCAATATTTAGTTTAACTTATGAAAGTTCCATCTTCAAGTTGTCTAATTTGAAGTCCGAGGAAGAAGTTAAGCTCCCCCATCATACTCATCTCGAATTCACCTTACATAGAACTTGAAAATTATTTGACTAACTTCATGTTAGTAGATCCAAAAATAATATCATCTACATATACTTGAACTAATATAGAATGATTTCTTTCTCATTTTATAAAGAGTGTAGTGTCAACTTTTCCTCTTGAAAAACCTTGATTGATAAAAAATTTACTTAGGCGCTCATACCAAGCTCTAGGAGCTTGTTTGAGACCATACAAAGCACGTTTTAGTTTGTACACATGATTTAGATTTTCATAATTTTCAAATCTAGGAGGTTGACACACATATACCTCTTCATTTATATATCCGTTAAGGAAAGCACTCTGAACATTCATTTGATATAATTTGAAATTTTGTGAACAAGCAAATCCAGGTAAAAGGCGTATAGCCTCAAGACGGGCAACAGGAGCGTAAGTTTCCTCATAGTATATGCCTTCCTCTTGGTTATACCCTTGAGCAACAAGACGGACCTTGTTGTGAACAATAATACTGTTTTCATCCAATTTGTTCCTAAAAACCCATTTGGTGCCAATCACTCGATGATCTCGCAGAGGTGGAACAAGGTCCCAAACCTCATTTCTTTTATTGTATATTCTATATGCTTTGCTTGAATTAGAGTATCCAAGAAAGATGCCCTCATCCGCCTTTGAATCAAATTTACCAAGGTTTTCTTTTCAATTATTTAGCACAAAACATTTGCAACCAAAGACATGAAGATGCGACACATTTGGCTTTCTTCCTTTTAAAAGTTCATAGGGTGTTTTGTTTAGAAGAGGCCGAATAGTTATCCTATTTAAAACATAGCACGCAGTGATAATAGCGTCGGCCCAAAAATATTTAGGAAGACCACTATCATTAATCATAGTTCTTCCCAATTCCTCCAACACACGATTTTTACGTTCCACAACACCATTTGGTTCTGGAGTTCTAGGGGCGGAAAAATTATGATCAATGTCATGGTTTTCACAAAAAAATCAAAGAGATGATTTTCAAACTCACCTCCATGGTCACTTCTAATGGTTACAATGTTTGTGCCAAGTTTATTTTGAGATAATTTGGAAAAAGTTTCAAAAGCCGAAAAGGTATCACTTTTACTAGCTAAGAAGATTTTCCAACAAAATCGAGAGTATTCGTCAACAATAATAAAACCATAATAGTTCCCTCCTATACTTTTGATTCTAGAAGGACCAAAAAGATCCATGTGTATAAGTTCAAGAGGTCTAGAAGTAGAGACTACATTTTTTGATTTAAAAGATATCTTTGTTTGCTTTCCCATTTGGCAAGCATCACAGAGATGGTCTCTAGTGAACTTTATGTTTGCCAAACCGACTACTAAGTTTTTGGAAACAACCTTATTTAGCAAGTAAAAGTTGATATGAGCTAAATGTCTATGCCAAAGCCAAGACTCTTCACTTTTGAAGATTAGACATTTAGGATCACTCATGGTTATCAAATTCAAATCAAGCATATATACATTGTTAACCCTCAAGCCTTTAAACATATCCTTTTTGTTTTCATTATGTTCAATTATGCAACCTTCTTTAGAGAATGAGACATGATATCCCTTGTTACATAATTGACTAATGCTAACAAGATTATGCTTAAGACCTTCAACCAAAAGGACATTAGAGATAGATGTAGAAGAGGGATTACCTTCACTACCTTTGTCGAGTATAGCTCCCTTGTTGTTTTCACCAAAGATAACAAAACCCTTCTTCTTAGCCACAAAGTCATAGAATAAGGAAATGTCACATGTCATATGTCTTAGGCATCCACTATCAAGAAACCAACGTTTCTCCGTAGTCTCAAGACACTCCACCTACATTATTAGACAAGAGAGAAAGGTATCCAATTTTCATTGGGTCCTAGAGTGTGAGTGAATTTTTTTTTTGCTTTTGGGAAACCATTAACAAATGCCTTTAGGGACCAAGTATCTCCTAAACCGACATTTGGCAATCGTATGACCATCCTTGTAACAATAGTGACATTTCCAGAATGGTTTAGACTTGTATTTACTATTTTGATCCTTCACAACATAGGTATATTTTTTATATGGGTTTTTCATTGATTCTCTAAAGTTTGAACGATCAATAGTAAAGGTCATCTTTGGTTGTGACAACTTGTCCAGTTTGGTTTGAAGAGTTTTAACTTCTTTTTTCCAAATGCAACATGTTTCACAACTATGAAAGTTATGCCATTCTCGCTTGTCTTCTACCTTAGATTCTACCATCGAGGTCTTAAGAGCTTTCATTGCATTTTGATTATCCGAGGTTCTTACTCATGTAGGTTTAAGAGCTTTTGTTCATTCTCTAGTAGCTTTCCAATGAGTGTAGTTAAATCCAAGGTTCTTACATCATTGGCTTCTTTGATCGTCGTTACTTTTGGTAACCATTCCCTAGTAAGACATCTCAAAATCTTGTTAGTAGCTACATCGTTAGGAGTAGTTTTACCAAGAGCGTTTAGTCGATTTGTCAAGTGAGAAAATCTTTTTCCCATATCACTAATGGTTTCCCCTTGGCTCATGTGAAATCGATCGAACTCTTGTTGTAGAGTATTAATTCGAGCAAGCTTTACATCATCAGTTCCCTCATGGGAAACTTGTAAGGCTTCCCACATAGCTTTAGCCGAGGTGTGATGAGAAACTCTAAAATATTCATCCGCTCCCAAAGAAGCTATGAGCATATTTCGAGCTTTCCAATCATAACTATATTTCTTTTCATCATTCTCATCCCATTGTGCTTCCAGTTTTTCAATTTGGACATTATCCGGACCGGCCATAGTTATTTGAAAAGGGGCCGTCTTGAATAACTTTCCAAAGTTTTCTATCAACAGAGTTGATATGAATGCGCATACAATCTTTCCAGTGACTATAGTTTTCTCCGGTAAAAACTGGAGCTCTATTGTACGCCCTCATTCGATCGTTGTCCATTTTCCAATAAGTTGTATGTGAAACACTAGATGAACCGGTGCTCTTAATACCACATTTTAGAAGATAGCGCGAATCTAGAGGGGGGGTGAATAGATCCCTTTTTCAAAAATTACTTTTCAAAAGTTAATTGAAATTGTATTGTGGAAGTTTCCCGGAAAATCGTCTAATTAAAATTGAAGTCGCCGAAGATCGGATATACTCTTAAACCAAATGGAATTTGAATGATGACTAGAAGAATTAATACCTCACAAATGATTCACTTGATAATTCAACACTTGCTGAAACTATTCTTGTAGATGTTTAGAATTGGCAGAATTTTTGACCAACAAGAAGTGTTGAACTTAGTTCAGGATGTCACATCACATGTTGTGACATTATCAAACAGAGTATAAGTTAATGAACTTAATTCAGAATGTCACACCAGATGTTGTGATATTTTATAAGTTAATGAAGTAAGTTCAGATTTCAGGATGTCACACCAGATGTTGTGACATCTCAAACCTGCTACCTGAATTAAATAATGCTTAACAAAACTGAGTAAATTTAGGGAATTTATCTGGAATTAATTGTGAATGGATAAAACAGTAGAAGGCGCATCTGTAGGGAGTTGGTTATATGATTTCAGTATAACAGAAGAACTGACTCACCTAGAATCAAGGAAGTAACAAACCCTAATTCAAGGTGATGACATCATGCGTATCAGGATTGGATAACCTACAGAAAGCCCAAAATCCAAGCATCTCTTTAAGCAACAGAAACTCTCAGAATAGACTACGAAATTAAGAAGACTAAATAGGGTGTTTGTGTTTTAATAGCAGGTTGTATATGTGTATCACTTTATGAGATTTTAAGCAAAAAGTGTATTGTGTCTTGATCGAAACTGTGAAGTAAAATCAAGTTGTTTTGTTTGAAGTGTGACTTCAATTTTATTAAACATTGTAACATATCACCATGTGATTGAGGGGGAATGAGTTGGTACTCATATCTAAGTTTTGTCTTAGGTAGAAATTGCCTTGGCTAGATATTAAGTGAAAGATTAAACTGAGTGGTTTAAGTCTAGAATTAATATTACTTATATTGGATTTCCTTCCTGGCTTGGTAGCCCCCAGATGTAAGTGTGGAGATACACTGAACTGGGTTAACAATTTCCTGTGTTGTTTAATTTACCTGCACTTTAAGTTTTGTTTAAGTCTTCAAGTGTTTAAACATCTCATTAGACATCACGTACCTGATCCCAGAATTTCAATTGGCATCAGAGCAGGCACCCTGCCTGTTTAACTGGGTGAGATCTAGGGACTGCAAATTTTGGGAACATGGACAGAGATGTAGGATCTGTGAATAGACCACCTATATTGGATGGATCCAACTATGACTACTGGAAGCCAAGAATGGTAGCATTCTTAAAATCACTTGATAATAGGGCTTGGAAAGCAGTCAACAAAGGATGGGAGCACCCTGTCCAAGACAACAAGGATGGGGCAAAAGTGTTGAAACCTGAAGAACAATGGAACAAGGAAGAAGAAGATTCAGCACTTGGAAATCCCAAGTCCTTAAATGCCTTATTCAATGGCATTGATAGGAACATATTCAGACTTGTGCATCATTGTGAGCTGGCCAAAGATGTTTGGGACACTCTCAAAACCATTCATGAAGGAACATCAAAGGTGAAGATGTCAAGACTTCAAC
Organism: Lathyrus aphaca; assembly: GCA_963966055.1. Classification (NCBI taxonomy): domain Eukaryota; kingdom Viridiplantae; phylum Streptophyta; class Magnoliopsida; order Fabales; family Fabaceae; genus Lathyrus; species Lathyrus aphaca. Next base: position 298,246,798 of record OZ014523.1, on the reverse strand, counting down.
TTCTCACCACCAAGTTTGAAAACTTGAGAATGAAGGAAGATGAGATAATTCATGAGTTCTACATGAACATCTTGGAAATAGCTAATACTTCTGGTGCTTTGGGAGAAAAGATGAGTGATGAAAAGCTGGTAAGAAAGATTCTCAGATCTTTACCAAAAAGATTTGATATGAAGGTTACAGCAATAGAAGAAGCTCAAGACATATGCACAATGAAGGTTGAAGAGCTCATTGGTTCCCTTCAAACATTTGAGATGGGAATGAATGATACAATTGTAAAGAAGAACAAAAGCATAGCCTTGGTTTCAAATACTGATAAAGAAGAAGACAATCATGAAGCAGACCCTGAAGAAAATTTATCAGAAACAATTGCTATGCTTGGAAGACAATTCAACAAGATTCTCAAAAAAATGGATAGCAAGTCCAGACCAAGTGGAAGAAACTCAAACTCTTCTGAGAATAAAAGACCTTATGATGCTAATAGAAGGTCAAATTATGATGAAAAGACCAATCAAATAAAAGGGATTAAATGTCATGGATGTGAAGGATATGGACACATCAGAAATGAATGCCCTAACTATCTAAAGAAGCAGAAGAAAGGTCTCTCTGTGACCTGGTCTGATGAAGACTCAGGATGTGATTCAGAAGAAGAATCAGCAAAGCACATCACTGCTCTAGCTGGAGTATGTGAATCTGAAAGTGGATCCAGTGATGAGGAGCTGACTTTAGAAGAGCTTGAAGAATCATACAAAGAGTTGTGTAAAAGGAGCACTGAAATACGCATGGAGAATATAAAGCAGAAGAAGCAGATTGAAGCATTAAAGGTTGAAAAGACAAGTAATCTAGAAATCATTGACACTTTGAAAAGTGAAGCAAGTCTTCTCAACTCCAAATTGGAACATATGTCCAAATCTGTTAGAATGATGAACAGTAGCACAAACACACTGGATGTCATTCTCAACAACAATAAGCATTCAGGGGATAGAACTGGATTGGGATTTAACAAAGCTCAAAAGGTTGAGGCTAGCACCAGCAAAACTACTTCAAATCCCATAAAGTCAAACAAGATGTCCCAACAGATGTCCCAACATCATGAAAAGAACATGATGAAAAAGAGGTATCAAAGATGGAGATGTCATCATTGTGGAAGGTTTGGTCACATCAAACCTTATTGCTACAAGTTGCATGGATATCCAAATCAGATATATCAGCAACCTCCTAAGCAGAAGATAAAGGTCACCAAGAAAGTGCTGCATGGACATCAAAATCAAAGATATCAGCAACCCCCTAAGCAAAAGACAGAGGTCATCAAGAAAGTATGGGTACCTAAAGCTAGTCTTCATGCTGATCAAAGCTACATGCCCAGGAACAAGATTAATAAACAACCATGGAGCTCTAAATATGGACACTACACAGGGCAGAGGCATCAAAGGAAACCTCACAACAAGCAAAAATGGTCAAAGAAGGGTGTTTCCTATATTGCTCATACATCTCTCAGAGTATCATCTAAGGAAGATTGGTACTTTGACAGTGGATGCTCAAGGCACATGACTGGATTGTAGAATCTGCTGGTAAACTTAAAGTCACATTCATCCAAATATGTAACCTTTGGAGATGGAGCTAAAGGAAAAATCAAGGGAGTTGGGACCTTGGACTGCCCAGATGTACCAAGACTAGATGATGTGCTGCTGGTAAAAGGATTGACTGCTAACTTGATCAGCATAAGTCAATTATGTGATCAAGGTTACAGTGTAAACTTTACCAAAACTGAATTCATAGTGGCTGATAAAGAACAGAAGGTTGTCATGATAGGAGCCAGATCTAAAGACAACTGTTATATGTGGGAACCTCAAGACTTTAGTCTCACTTCAACTTGCTCCTTAGCCAAAGAAGAAGAAGTGAAGATATGGCACCAAAGACTGGGTTATCTTCATCTCAGAGGAATAAAGAAGATCATATCTATGGAGGCTGTAAGAGGTATTCCTAAACTGAAGATTGATGAAGGCAAAGTATGTGGTGAATGTCAAATAGGCAAGCAAACCAAGATTTCCCATCCAAAGCTCCAACATCTGACAACTTCCAAAGTTTTGGAATTATTGCATATGGACCTTATGGGACCAATGCAGGTTGAGAGCCTTGGTGGAAAAAGGTATGTCTATGTGGTTGTAGATGACTTTTCAAGGTATACATGGATAAACTTCATCAAAGAAAAGTCTGATGTGTTTGATGTATTCAAAGATTTGTGCCAAAGAATACAAAGAGAAAAAGCAAGTTGTGTAGTCAGAATAAGGAGTGACCATGGAAAGGAATTTGAGAATAAAATATTCTCAGATTTCTGTTCTTCAGAGGGAATCAATCATGAGTATTCTTCTCCTATCACCCCTCAACAGAATGGGATTGTTGAGAGGAAGAACAGAACTATCCAAGAATCAGCAAGAGCTATGATTCATGCTAAAAAGTTACCATTGTACTTCTGGGCTGAAGCTATGAACACAGCTTGTTACATTCACAATAGAGTAACTCTAAGAAAAGGAACCTTGTCCACCATCTATGAAGTCTGGAAGGGCAGAAAACCTACAGTCAAGTACTTCCATGTGTTTGGAAGTAATTGTTACATTCTGGCTGATAGGGATCAAAGAAGAAAGATGGATCCTAAAAGTGATGAAGGGATTTTCCTTGGATACTCCATAAATAGCAGAGCCTATAGAGTATTTAACTCCAGAATCAAGGTTATAAAGGAGTCCATAAATGTGATAATTGATGATGCCCCTGCAGATGTTGCAGATGATGTTGGAACATCTGCTGACAGTCAGACTGAAGCTGAACTAAAGAGTGATCATCCTGACTTCACTCTAACTGAGGCAAGGACATAACAATCTAGCAAACCTCCCTCCATCAGAATCCAGAAGGATCATCCTAAATATCTGATAATTGGTGATCCCAACAGTGGTGTAATCACTAGATCAAGAGAGGTGATTTCAGGTTCTTGTTTTGTTTCAAAAATAGAACATAAAAACATCAAGGAAGCTCTTAATGATGAGTACTGGATTTGTGCTATGCAAGAAGAATTAGGCCAGTTCACAAGGAATGAAGTGTGGGATCTTGTTCCTAGACCTGATGACATAAATGTGATTGGCACTAAATGGGTGTATAAGAACAAGTCAAATGAGCAGGGAGTTCTTACAAAGAACAAGGCTAGACTTGTAGCTCAAGGATACACACAAATTGAGGGAGTAGACTTTGATGAAACCTTTGCACCAGTAGCAAGGCTTGAATCAATCAGACTACTTTTAGGAATTGCTTGTATCTTGAAGTTCAAGCTATTTCAAATGGATGTGAAAAGTGCCTTTCTAAATGGATATCTTAATGAGGAGGTATATGTGGAGTAGCCTAAGGGATTTGTTGATCCAAGCTGTCCAAATCATGTATACAAACTAAGGAAGGCTCTTTATGGTCTGAAGCAAGCCCCAAGAGCATGGTATGAAAGGATGCCTACTTTTCTCACAAAACAAGGATACAGGAAAGGTGGAATAGACAAAACCTTGTTTGTAAAAGATGAAGAAGGAAATGTCATGATTGCTCAAATATATGTAGATGACATAGTCTTTGGTGGGATGTCAGACAGGATGGTTAAACATTTTGTCACTCAAATGGAATCTGAATTTGATATGAGCCTAGTAGGAGAACTAACCTACTTTCTTGGACTGCAAATCAAGAAGATGGAAGACTCCATGTTCATATCCCAAAGCAAGTATGCAAAGAACACTGTCAAGAAGTTTGGGATGGACAATGCAAGTCATAAAAGAACACCTGCCCCCACTCATTTAAAGCTGACAAAGGATGACAAGGGTGAGAAGTTGGACCAAAGTCTATACAGAAGCATGATTGGAAGCTTATTATATCTAACTGCTAGTAGACCAGATATAGCCTTTGCAGTAGGTGTATGTGCAAGATATGAAGCTGAGCCAAAAGTAAGTCATCTAAACCAGGTTAAGAGGATTTTGAAATATGTCAATGGTACTTGTTACTATGGCATAATGTACTCTCATGGATGTAAACCAATTCTCACTGGCTTTTGTGATGTTGATTGGGCTGGAAGTGCTGATGATAGAAAAAGCACATCAGGAGGATGCTTCTTTCTAGGAAACAATTTGATTTCTTGGTTCAGTAAGAAACAAAATTGTGTATCCTTATCCACTGCTGAAGCTGAATATATTGCAGCTGGTAGCAGTTGTTCACAGTTGGTTTGGATGAAGCAAATGCTCACAGAGTACAATGTCCCACAAGATGTCATGACATTGTACTGTGACAATTTAAGTGCCATCAACATATCAAAGAATCCTATCCAACACAGCAGGACCAAGCACATTGATATCAGGCATCATTTCATCAGGGATCTAGTGGAAGAGAAGGTGATCTCATTAGAACATGTAGCCACAGATCTGCAATTGGCTGATATATTTACTAAAGCTTTGGATGCTACCCAATTTGAAAACCTAAGGGGTAAATTGGGAATCTGCTTATGTGAAATATAGAAATTATGGAGAAGTGCCAACATGTCCTATGACATCGTGTGGCATGATCACCAGATGGCAACACCAATCTGGTCAAAAACTCTATGTATTCCACTCTTTAAAATTCTCCAAGTAACGGCTTTTATAAAAGCTCCAGCTTGCTCTCAGCTATTCATCTCCTCATCATCTTCTCAAAACAAATTGCATGCTATAGCTAATTTTCAGAGCTCATCAAAATCAATCAAACCTAAACTCTTCTTCCACCACATTCAAAAATGTCTCAACATCAAAACCATAACATCACTGATGAAAACCTCAACCAAGAAGATGTGGTACATGCAACCCCAATCTCCATGGTTCCAATGGATACTACTCCCATGGACGAAATCAGAGGAAGTGTTCCTCTTGCTCAAAAGCCTAGAACTCCAAATGTGAGAAGAGCAAAGGAACCTATGTTCAGCAAAAGCAAAGGGATTCCTTCAGCCTCAAACACCACCCCCAGAGCTTCTGACTATGTGGATGAATCCATCAAGCATCTTGTGAGCAGAATACTATCTGAGCAAAGAGTTGTGAGTGGTATATCTGTTCCCCTGAACACCATGCCAGCTCCACAAGAAGAACAGAGCAATCAGGCTGAAGAGGACACTCCTGCTCAACAGGATGTCCCAATAGATGTTGAAACATCTGAGGACCAGCACAAGGCCTCAACTGATGATGATGATGAAGCCACTGATGACCAAGCTTCTGTTGATCCACCTGCTGAAGAGGGGACTACCCAACCTCCTCCTGTTGAAGACATAGATAATGACTCTGACACAGAGATCATTGCTTCTGTGGACCCTAGCATAGCTAAAAGGCTTAGGGCTAGAAAGGAAAAGAAGACTGCAGGACATGCAACTCCTGAAAAGAAACAGCCTACACCAAAGAAGGACAAAGCTAAAGTTACCTTTGGTCCTACTAAACAATGGAGCAAGGTGAATACCCAAAAGAGGAAAGCTGTAACTCCACCAGATTCAGATGTTGAAGAGGATGTCCCAACATCCCAACCAAAGAAGTAACCAGCATCCTCAAGGTCTACCTCTGCTATTCCAGAAGCTCCTCTGGACAATGTATCATTCCATCATGTGTCAAGTGTGAGCAGATGGAAATATGTATACCAAAGAAGGGTGGCACTTGAAAGAGAGATGGGCAGCAATGCACTTGAGTGCACTGAGGTAATAGACCTAATATCTTCTGCTGGTTTATTCAAAACAGTTTCAAACTTTTCACCCTGCTATGAGCTGCTAGTCAAGGAGTTTATTGTCAACCTGCAAGAAGACCGTGCTGATGGCAAGTCAGAAGAATTCAGAAAGGTGTATGTTAGAGGGAGATGTGTGGAATTCTCTCCTAGGGTTATCAATCATTACCTAGGGAGAGAATCTGATGGACCTAATGAGCTGGGGAAGACTGATAACCAGATTTGCAAGGTCATCACTGCCAATCAGGTCAAGACTTTGCCAGTCAAGGGCAAACTTTCTGTTAGCTTGCTAACAAGGAAGTATGCAATGCTGTATAGGATTGGTACTGTAAACTGGGTCCCTACCAACCATACCTCTTCAATAGCAACTGGATTGGGCAGATTCATTTATGTTGTGGGCACCCAAACAAAGATGGACTTTGGGGCTTACATATTTGATCAAACACTGAAGCATGCAGGAACATCAGCAACAAAGCTTCCTATTGCCTTTCCATCTCTGCTATGTGGAATCATACTCAGCCAGTATCCAGGTATCCTCACTGAGAAGGATTCAGTCTGCAAAAGAGAAAGTCCTCTGGCCTTCCATTACAAACTTTTCTTGAGCCATCATGCTGCTGATGTTGAAGCTCCCACTGGGACATCTGTTGGACCTTCAAAAGCAAAGACTCCCATATCCAAAGCTGCTTTGATTGCTGAACTGAAGAACACCTGCAAAGAGCTGGATGCCAGGAAGCAAAAGCTTGAGGAAATTATTCAAAGGCTGGAAATGGAAGAGAGTGCTCAGAAGGCTGCTAAATCTGATGATGACTCTGATGATGAATCTGAAGAAGAGGAAGATACTTAATATGAAGATTCTGAGTGAAAATGTGTGAGGAAAGTGTATTGTATCAGCAATGTAATTTTGACTCTGTCTTTCTGTCTGCTTATGTAATTTGGCCCCAATTTATGTCTAACAAGGGGGAGAAGAGAACAGAACAACAACAATGTCTGCTGCAGCTTACTGATTAATGAAAAAATGCCTTTTGTCTGTTTAATGTCTGCTTCTGAATAAGTTGTTTTTCATGAAAAATTTCTGTTGAACAAGTCAGAACACATACAGGTTTGAGGGGGAGTAAACTCACACATGACTCAACAGAAAAGAACTGTTGCACTCTGATAAATGAAACTCTGTTGCACTCTGATAAAACCAGAAGATTGTGTTAGCCAAAAATTAGCCAAAGGGGGAGTTTGTAGATGTTTAGAATTGGCAGAATTTTTGACCAACAAGAAGTGTTGAACTTAGTTCAGGATGTCACATCAGATGTTGTGACATTATTAAACAGAGTATAAGTTAATGAACTTAATTCAGGATGTCACACCAGATGTTGTGACATTGTATAAGTTAATGAAGTAAGTTCAGATTTCAGGATGTCACACCAGATGTTGTGACATCTCAAAGCTGCTACCATAATTAAATAATGCTTAACAGAACTGAGTAAATTCAGGGAATTTATCTGGAATTAATTGTGAATGGATAAAACAGTAGAAGGCGCATCTGTAGGGAGATTGGTTATATGATTTCAGTATAACAGAAGAACTGACTCACCTAGAATCAAGGAAGTAACAAACCCTAATTCAAGGTGATGACAACATGCTTATCAGGATTGGATAACCTACAGAAAGCCCAAAATCCAAGCATTTATTTAAGCAACAGAAACTCTCAGAATAGAGTACGAAATTAAGAAGACTAAATAGGGTGTTTGTGTTTTAATAGCAGGTTGTATATGTGTATCACTTTATGAGCTTTTAAGCAAAAAGTGTATTGTGTCTTGATCGAAACTGTGAAGTAAAATCAAGTTGTTTTGTTTGAAGTGTGACTTCAATTTTATTAAACAGTGTAACATATCACTGTGTGATTGAGGGGGAATGGGTTGGTACTCATATCTAAGTTGTGTCTTAGGTAGAAATTGCCTTGGGTAGATATTAAGTGAAAGATTAAACTGAGTGGTTTAAGTCTAGAATTAATATTACTTATATTGGATTTCCTTCCTGGCTTGGTAGCCCCCAGATGTAAGTGTGGACATACACTGAACTGGGTTAACAATTTCCTGTGTTGTTTAATTTACCTGCACTTTAAGTTTTGTTTAAGTCTTCAAGTGTTTAAACATCTCATTCGACATCACGTACCTGATCCCATAATTTCAATTCTTAACAATGATATAGAGTAAGAAAATAGGCATAATTAAATTGATTTTGTGAGGTTAAACTTTTTACCAAAACTTGTTGTGCAAAAATCAACGTATAATTTTGTTATATCAAGTAGTACAAAATTTTACACAATATAGTTATCACTTTTGAGTGTAACAATTTATCAAACACCTTGAGTGCACTACTTTGATACACCAGAATTTTAAAGCACACAAAATCAAGATGAGCAAAATTCAAATGCGAGAATCGTAAAGAACACAAGGAATTTGTTTAGGCAGTTCCTTCGTCGTCCTTGCTCGAAGTACTCTGCCCCCAATTCACAATCGAATTGGGCAATTTTATTAAATTACAATTGTTTTACAAGAAGAAAATAGATGAACCAACAAACCAAACCGCGATGAATATGTTGTCAAATTTTCTTCTTGGCCCTTGATCCAAAGTAGAATCAAGTCTTTCACGCGTGTTGAGAAAGTCTCCGATTAATTGCTCCCTTCTTGCAAGGATTTACGATCCTCCAAACTTTGAGCACGACTGAGTTTCTTCAACACTTGTGAACCCACAAAGATCTTCGCATTCATCTGTCTGCCGTGATATGAAAGAATGATCCACTTGATCTTCAATCTACCTCGCTCGACTGAATCTACGAATGATAGTTGTGTGCAAAACCCCTAAATCTTCAATGATTTTGGAGGAGAAAACCTTTCAGATTTTTCCAAGAAAAACCCACACTCTCTAGACCCAATCTGAAACTCTAATTCAAGATTGAATGTTATCTTCGAAGCATGCACCTTAATCAACACAGATTATTGTGTGTGATTGTTGATGGATGCAAGAAGGAAGAAGATGAAGAGAGAAGTGTGTATATCTTTCACTTTTCTTGTTAACCTCTCAAAAGAAATGAAACCTGCTATTTATATTGGTTAGTGAATGCATAAAAATAGAAAGGAAAATTAAATGAAAAAATTAGACAGCACAGGAATGCGCCGGTTCAAATCACAAAATGAGTCGGCTCAAATTGCTTGGTGAGTCGGCCTAAATTGACAGTGAGTCAGCCGGCTGAGACCCGCACAAATTGAAGAGGAAAATATTTTGATGAGTTGGCTCATGAAGGAGTTTGAGCCGACTCATCCATACCAATGAGTCGGCCAAAATGTTTCCTCAGGCAGTCTGTTGGGACCCGCGTGTTTTGGACACCAACCACACTGAATGAGTCGACTCATTTTGGAATTTGAGTCGGCTCATTCAGTTCATTTTCCCAAAAATTCCATTTCTTCCTTTTTCCTTGAGAACCACTTATACTTTCAATCATGCCAAGTTTTTCACACATTAAAATTCATGCCATGTCTCACAGTGGGTCACAGTGTAAGTCATTTTTCTCCATGTTAGAGGCCTCAAATGAAATTTCTTTGAACTACAAAGTTGTTCATTTCCATGTTTCAAACAAATTTGATGTTAAAATATTTTTAATTTGATCAATGGTTCGAAAGTTATGGTTGGGAAAAATGTGTGATTCATAACTGATCATGTGCATGCATCCATGGCACAAGGCAAGGCAAGGTATGCAGACCCATTATGCAGTCTCATAACATGATGTTCATTGATATATTTGAGATGTTTATAGGTCATATTCCATCTTGTATCAAACTCCAAACTTGTCCTATACATCATCTTCTTCAAATTAAGCACAAACATTATGTGGATTTGTAGCTTGAGCTTGAAGAAATCATCAATGGAAATTCAATACTTCAAACTGTGTTTCTTGTATGATAAGGCACTATAACATGAGATTGTTTGGTTCAGTCAGGTTTGCAAGCATTATTTTCATTGGTTTTGATCACAAGGTTCATGTTTAGAGGTTCTAAGTATCATGTACAAGTTCATACATGCTAGCAGCCATGCACAGTAGTAGAAATCCAAGTATGAGAATTGCAAAGAAGCATCATGCCTTGTATTCATGATGCATTAACTAGCTTCACACCACACATATCATGAAGCCTCACCATAACACCAAGTTCTTCATCACATTTGAGCAACCAAACTCAAGCATAACTGAATTGCACTTCATTACACCAAACAACTTCATTTTGTTCATGGCACCTCAGGTTAAGTTTAACCATGGTTCTAACAAGAAAATGAGTTAGTTAGCTTCTAACTGCACATATAAAAGCTTGATCTCTAACTGAATTGCACTCACCACTTTCATTTGCACAAATCACATCCAAAATTCTCTGAGTTTTCTCTTTGCACTTTGAAGATCTTTCTTCTGCATTTTGCTTCGAGGAAGCTCCATTCTCCATCAATCTTCTTCATTCTTCCTCAGTTCATCACCATCATGGCATTAAGCATAAGATCCATGGATTCCATAGCTTGATTCTCCAAGGGTCAGCCATTGCACATTCTTGTATTGCACTGCATCTTGGATTAGGTCATCATCAACTTCATCAATTCAGGATTGAGGTTCATCCAATCATCTTCATAATCAAGTGTTGCACAATTTCCATGGATCTCACAGCTTGAAGCATCAAAGATCCACTACTGTATAATACTCCATTGCATTGCACCAGATCCAATTCCTCAAGCATTCCAAGGTACAGAGTGTTTAATTCACTCTCAGTGTTCAAGGTTAAGGTCAAAGCAAAACATAAGAGCCTCATCTCTGGTTTTCCTCAACTCTTGATACCTCTGCAATTCAGGTTCCATCATGAACTATACTTGCTTGTTTCTTTCATTTTTTTTTCCAGTTTTGTGTGGTATTGAGCTCAATAGGAGCAGTGCGTTATCTGGCTAGTTGATAGACACCATATGTGTGTAGATACAGTTTTCAGGTTCGTTTTTGTTTGATTCGATTTGCATAATTCAAGAACCCTAAGCTAAAATTAAAACCAGATTGTTGATCAGTGAGGTGAGGCGAGTCTAGCTATGGTCTTAGATTGATTGTTCATGGTGGTTTTGGAAAGCCCTAGGTCAGGGGTGACCGGAGGTCACTTCCGGTCACCTGAAGAGTGCTCTAGAATTAATCCTAGTTTAAGTCATAACCCTTGGATTGTCTTGATCCTACGCTCTTAGTGTTGCCAGTAATTAAATGAGTATCATCCCTCTCACGTGCCATTTTAGTGAGTGTTGAGAGATTGTGTGCTTGCCATCCACTTTGTTGCCATGTGTCATGAAATTTGGTCCTTTGATTCACCCTACTTTGACCTCGATTGTATTAACATGATTGATCCTGTGGTCCTGGTGAAGTCAAACATTGACTGGGCATCCACCATAAGTCAGTTTATCCAGCGTGCCTTGAACCTGGGCCTTCCTTGTTATCCACACCCCCAGATTGCTCATTCAAGGCCCATATCAGTTGCTTTTGTTAATTTTGACACCCTCAAGGCCCAATGTAAAACTCAGTCCATTCAATTCAATTTTATTTCTTTTTTCATTTTAATTCCATTTTCATTTTGGCTCATTAAAAATAGAAAAACCTCATCAAAAATTCCCAATTAATTCATGAGAGATCCTTGAATTTTACTCTAATTTTCCATTATTTTTTCATATTTTTATTTTATATTTTAGTCAGAATTAGTTTCGCAAATGAATTAATTCCTTTTTTCCCATTTTTTGACCTATCATCTTGTATATTTTATTTCTTCCGAAACACAAAACATAAATGGCCCATTCTTTTTTCATTAGTCAAAAGATTCATCAAACTTCCTCACCATATTTTCGTTTTGATTTTTAGGTCCCATTAAGCCATGTTTTGATCTCATACTTTCACACACATGTTCACTAACCCTAATCTACTTCCATACACCATTTGAGAAATCAAAATGAGAATCGTTGTGAGATTTTTTGTATGCAATTTACCTTCTGGATTTTGTATTCAAGTGTCAAGTTTCATAAGTTTTCATGGGCATTTGGTAGTTTTCCAAATTATTTCAGTCACAAGTCATGTTTTTGGTCCTTCCATTCCTCTCCTTTGGTCCCATTAATGTAAAACCTTTATGGTATTGCTTTGAGGTCCTAACCTTGAGTCTCTTAGGTCATTTAGGATGTATATAAGTGTTAAGTACAATCCTTGAGTCTTCACCTTTAATTTTTAGGCTTGCCTTGAGTCCTAAGTCACACTTTCCACATTTTGACCTAATCTTCCTCTTCCTTCCATCTTATACATTTCAAATCCCATTTCCACATGAATCCACTTCATTTTATATTTTTTTTAGTCTTACAAATTTTTTGTGACTATCCATAATTGTACATCTCATCTTAGAACCTTATGCTTCTTTTTGAATTCCATTTGTCACTTAAAAGACTTTAACAACCCTAATGTGAACACCTAGCCTTAGGATGCTTCTTAACCCTTCATTTATGAAAATTTTCCAAGTATAATCTCCATTTTATTTTGTTGTCAAGCCCCTGGTTTTTGTATGGGGAAATCAAATCACTTTGGTCTTTTCTTGAATTTTTTCTAAGACATTTTGTTGCATCTTTATAACCATGTTTCCACATGCTTTCTCCCACTTTTCAATTGCACCTTTGCATACCTTTAACTTGAATCTCTTACTTATCATTTGATCTATTCATTTCCTTCACTTCCATATAGTGTTAAGTTCTGGATTTTTCATTTATCTTTGAGTTTAGGAATTGTTTTGGTTTAGTAAACACTTAGGTTATCTTTCTAACCTCATCGTTAGGGTTTAATAGTACTTTAGGGCATAGTTTGACTTCAATTCAATTAATCCCTTTAGATACTTTTGAATTGGTTTAGCTACTAACTTTTTAAGTTTTCTACCTTATAGGATACCTTAGGCTTAGGTATTAACCTTAGAGGTTCACTAACATCTTTCCATAGCTAATGTGAGTTGTTTGTGAAGTTTGCCATGTCATATTTGTTCATATTACTTCATCATGATAACATTTGTTTTGTAGGGGGAGAAGATGAGTTAATCACTTCATTCCTTATTTATTATGCATTTAATTGTCTTTGCCTTAGCACCTTGGTGCTTTGTTCATAGGTCCCCTTTTGTTCTTTAGATTCAACTTAACTTCCTTAGGAAGTAAGTTGAATTCTAACTTGTTTTTCTTCCTTAGGTTTGAATACCTCAAAAACCATAGGATCACCTTTTGTACATAATAATATAACTTAGGGTTGTGTCTTAGTCCGCCATTAGCTTTGACATTTTGCCTTTTGAGTCTTCTTCTCTCATCTTCAAACAAAAATAAAAAAGACTTAATAAATGCATGAAAGCATTTCTTGTGTATAGCCTTATTCCGTGGGGAACTTACATTCATTCCATCTTGGAATAGTGTAGGCTTGTCTAGCATGATGTACAATTCTTATCAAGAGGTTATTTCACAAATAAAAATATAAAATATACTTCTTCATAAAAGCTACAAAAACATGTAATTAAGTTCAACAAGCTAGTGAATTTAGACCCTAATCTATGGAAACAAGTCTTGGATAAATTCTCATTGCTTGATGTGTTTGTTATACTATTCAATCTTGGAATGTAGTAGCAAGTACACATTTCATGGAAAAGAGTTTGAATTCACTTCCTTGTGCCAAATTCATAAAAACTCTTAAAAAGCAAACAACAAACAATAAGCGACTATCCTGCGGGAACTTCTTTTTCTCATCTCATTCATTCTGAATGCGAACTAGCGACGACTTGTCTTGAATTCAAGACGGTAAATGTACTCGTACCAGACGAGCTTGCAACAACTGAGCATAGACATACACAGTTCCAGCTATAAAAAACACAAACAAATAGTTCCCGCCTTAGTGAGGCAAACTACGTCGACTCTGATCCTCATTTTCCTGATGAGGTACGTAGGCATCGGGGTAGGGCCCGTTCGAGCAGATTCTTTATTTTCCCTAGATTTTCCCCTTTTCTTTCCATTCTCTTTTTTCAGTTCTCTCATTTCAGTTCCAGTTTCCAGTTAGCAGTTCATTTGTTCAGCAACTTTATTTCCTCACCCTTTGAAACAAACAAGCAAGGGTGGATCCCGTCGGATACGACGGACAATCTGGGGTGCTGATACCTTCCCAGATTGTAACCGACTCCCGAACCCAGATCTTTGGTTCGCAGGACCTTGTCCTTTCCTTCTTCCTTAGGTTTGTGCAACATTACCTTTCCCATTCATTCGGGATAAAAATGTCTGGCTGGCGACTCTACCTTTTCCGGGCCACTTTCGCGTTTGTACTAGGATGAAAATCCCGGGAGCGACACTAGGAAGATGTAATGACATAAGCTATCCACTCTGAGTTAAAAAGGACTAATGTCATTGATGTTGTTCAGAGTGATGAACTCAGCAGACATCCTTTTCAGAAGAAGATATATTGTCAATCTTTGATGAACTAACTCTAAACGAGTTAGCTCAACATTGTAAGAACAAGAATGTCATTCAAAAAACCTTCGTGAATTACAACTATGTTTTGAAGACACTTGTGTTTGTTAATGATGTGCATCTAATCAAGGAGACAAAGTCAGAAGATGTTAGGAGATGTCAGTTAATTATCTTAAGCACATAACTTCTCAGAAGTTTATGTTTAAGCTAAGGAATTATTGATCTTGGGAAAAAAGCCTCTGTTTTAAATGAAGTGTGATAACATATGGATGTTCTGATGATGAAGACTAGAAGCACTGTAAAATTACTTTAAAAGTTATAAAGCTAGTTCTGAATAGAAATTGGTTCCAGTTCTCAAACTAGAGATCATCGTTTAGAAAGTGCACAATTTTCAGAATAATAATGAAAAGAATCAATCTGAAGAAAGTAGAAGCATAATGAAGCTGATTAGAAGCTATAATGAGAACAAGCCAATGACAGATTCAGAATCAGAATGGAAAACACTTAGATAAAGACTCATTATGAAGATGCCAGAATCTCAAGGTATGATTTTCTCTATCTATGACTCATTAGAAATTCTGATAAAAATACTTATACAAGTTAGAATATGTCTTCGGAAGCATATTAGATTCAAGTGCAAATCCAAATTGTAAATTTTCCGACTAATGAAAATCTCATGATCTAGAACATTCTCTCTCCAAGAGAAAACCTTATGATTGATTCTCTGGAGTATGTGAATACATATTGTGACATCTGTCATAATTTTGAATCATGTGCGATCATGATGTATCACATTGAAAACATAAGTTTTCCTTGAGAATGAGCGAAAAATTATTACATATAATGCATGACATATATGAGATGATAGTTTTCTTGAAAATAAGCCATTATGTTCAATATCCTTATCTTGTGTCAGATCTTACCTTGTCATTCTCAAATTGTCTGTTATTTTGTATCCTCATTCACAACTTTCCAGATACTCTCTTTATAAATATTGTGTCACTCCCTAGATTTCCATCCTGGTACAAACGCGGAAGTGGCGTGGAAGAAGGTAGAGTCGCCAAACAGGAATTTTAATCCCGAAGGAACGAAAATGGTAATGCTGCAGAAACCAAAGAAAAGAAAAAGGAAGGACACAGGTCCTACGAACCAAAGAAACTATGTTCGGGAGTCAGTTACGACCTGGGTAGGTATTAGCACCCCAGATCGTCCGTCGTACCCAACGGAATCCACGCTTGCAAAGAAAATGTTTCAAAGGGTGAAGAAATGAAAGCTGCTGCAAAAAGAAGGACTAGAACTGGAAAAGAAAAGAAAAGAAAGGGAGAAAATGTAAGGAAAATATAAGAGTGTGCTCGAACGGGCCCTACCCCGTTGCCTATGTACCTCATCTGGACATGAGAATCAGAGTCGCTGTAGTTCACCTAAA
Organism: Lathyrus aphaca; assembly: GCA_963966055.1. Classification (NCBI taxonomy): domain Eukaryota; kingdom Viridiplantae; phylum Streptophyta; class Magnoliopsida; order Fabales; family Fabaceae; genus Lathyrus; species Lathyrus aphaca. Next base: position 298,231,104 of record OZ014523.1, on the reverse strand, counting down.
TAGGGGTGGAAAATATTGCTTGTGTCTTAAGGCTTGAACTACCTATGTAAATTCTCAGGTGTTGCAGGCTCGGACGATGAGTGCATTATCGTCTTGCAAAAATGACATGTAGGAGCAAGTTCGTACGTAATGAGTGAGAGTGATGAAAAGAGAAGTACCGAAGGAAAGAAACTTATTGTTTGTTCGTGTTTTTTAGAAGTTTTTTTATTTGTGTGGAACAAGAAAGTGAATTCAAGTCTGTTTCCATGGAATGTGTACTTGCTACTAGATTCCAAGATGGAATAATAGAACAAGAACACCAAGTAAGGAGAATTTATCCAAGACTTGTTTCCAAGGGTTAGGGCCTAAGATCACTAACTTTTTGAAGTTATTAGCTATCTTAGTGATTAAAATGAAGAATTTTTTTATGCTTTTCTTGATGAGGATGGTCTCATGATTAGACTTGTACATCATGCTAGACAAGTGTACTATTCCAAGATGGAATGAATGCATATGCCCCATGGAATAAGGCTATACACAAGAGGCCACTTCTTTATTAAGTGTTTTTTATGGTTTTGTTTTGAGATGAGAAGAGAAAGAACCAAAGGAGCAAAAGGTAAAAGTCTAATGGGGAAAGACTAATCCTAAAGTTATCATGAAAAAGTGGTCATAAGGTTAGTACGGCTTGAAGTTTATCCTAATGAAGAAGAAGGAAAGAAGAAGAAAAGAAAACGAGAAGAAAGCTAGAGAACAACATACTCCTCTAAAGGAGATAAGTTGCTTCTAAGGGGGAAAAATGAAGAGTTGAATCACATGATGGCATAAGACTCATCAAAAATCACAAAGTAGAAAGCAAGGTAAGAAGAAGAGATGAAGAATTGAAATGTGGATAACCATCCACACTTCACTTACCATTGCACCTACAAAGGTTAGCAAAATTTCCAGCACATATTCAGCATATCATCTAATACTAACACATCAACACAATTCATGGAATTAACATGCTCAAAGTTTCAAGAAGACAAAATCAACAAACATGCCAAGCTTTGCAAATACATGAATTCACGTGTCAAGAAAATGAAGGCATACATCAACCAGCAAGCAAACCACCCTAAATTAGCATACAAAATGATCATACGATGATCCATGATGATTAAAGCAAGTAAGGGAAGCAAATAAGCTCAAAACAACCCAAAAATGTCACTTTGCTTCAGTGTTAACCGGTTAACCAAAGTGTTAACCGGTTACCATTGTGCGAACAACACTAAAACCTGCAGAAAAACTCAGTTCAAACGAGCTTAATTCACATAATCCAACAACAATCCAACAATCAATTATGCACGAAATAGCAAGATCAATTCACATTAATCGAACACAATTAGGCTCATGAACATTAACACATATATCCGATCACAAATCAACCAAGCAAATCAAGCAAGGCAAGCAAATACACAAGCACATGGTGGATCTAAGCACAAGCATGCAAATAAGCTAAAAACAGAGATAGATCTGAACTTAACCAACCTACAAAGCTGAGATATGCTTTGGTAAATGTTGTTTGAGCTGGAAATGAGGAATCTCACGAAAAACTTCGAAGATCCGGTGCTAATCTTCACACACCATGCAAAATAAATGCAAGCAAAGGATCATGATGCAAGAACTTGGCTCCAAAAGCATTTCTAACCACCAAATCAGATCTGAACCAAGTAGTGAAACCAGCAAATTGATGAAAAGAAGCTATGGATGAAGGTCTAGTTCCAAGATCCACAAAATTTTATGCAAAGTTTTATGATCTTCAAAGAGGAACTTTGAGTGATTTGGAAAATTGGGAGAGAAAATGAGAGAATGGTGAGAGAGTGGTGAAAATTTAGAAATTGAGAAGTGTGAATTATGAGAGGGGGAGTTTTGGTTTGGAGGGAAATGGAATAAATATCCTCTAGGCTTGGGGCCCAAAATTTTTGGTTTGGAGTCTAAAAAAATGGTTTGGAATTAGCTTAGAAAGGCGATTAGGATCTAGCCTTGGAATTAGGCTTGGTAAACTCTCTAGATCCTTCTCCATAATTCCTAATTAATTCAAAATGAATAAAATCAGAAATAATGAAAAAATGGAGCCAAAACACATGCTGAACCTGCTGCTGGAATTCAAAATTCACAGCCGTTAACCGGTTAACGCAGGAAAATTTTGAATTTTCCCTCCTTTTGGTGGGAAACTGCAAGAATACCCCGGCGCCAACCATTCCAATCTGATCTTGATTCTCAATCCTTTTAGGGCTTTGACCTTGATACCAAGCTTGTACAAAGGGTCCTGTGAGCTTCCAGCCAGGTCACCATGCTCTTGACTTTTCCTTGTAAGATCACGAGTTCTCAAATGATTGATTATAGGCCTTATGATAGAACATGTGAGTGCTATGCTTCATTTATCTATGCAAAATGCTAAGGATATGACATGCTTATTATGATTATGATATGATGACGATGCTAAAAAAAGAGGGCACATTTGGGGTGTTACAGCTGCCCCTATTCAAGCAACTGTTAATCTGAACAGGCCGGTAGCGCGGACTATTGACCGTTCAAGATAAACTGTGGTTGAATACCAAGAAGACTTGAAATTTGCACTTTGGGTGACTGAAGTGAAGACAAAGCAGACGAGCTCCTTCCAAATTGAATTATTACGCCGGATAAGAAAAACTTAGACAGACGAGTCTTCTCCAAGAAAACCTGTTACGCCAAGAACTGGACATACAAGCCCTCTTCAAGTAAACCTGTTATGCCAGGAACAGGACATATGAGCCCTCTTCAAGTAAACCTGTTATGCCAGGAACTGGACATACGATCCCTCTTCATACATTTTACCAAAATATATGACTTGAGACAGACGAATCTCCTTCGGATAAACCTGTTACGCCAGGACTAGTGATGCACTTACGTATGTGAGATAGACATGCATAATCAGGATAGACGGACCCTCTTCATATATCCTTCGTAGATATATGGTCTAAGAAAGACGAGTCTTCTTCAGATAAACCTGTTACGCCAGGGGCAACATTAGGATTTAATGAACCCCCTTCACAAACCTTACGTAGATAAGTAGTGTCTGAGACAAACGAACCTCCTTAGGATAACTTGTTACGCCAGGACCGGTAACCATTTTGACGTTTAATCCCACTGTCAGGACTTCAAACCTCTTCAACACAGACGAGTATTGGATGATCATCAAAAGAAACACAGACGAGGACCATAAGTCAATGATACAAACAAATATCAGACGATGATCTAAGAAACACAGACGAGCGCTTCAGGCAATGACACATACGAATATCAGCCGCTGATACAGACGAATACTAGAAATCCAACACAGATGAGCATTCGGAGTAGCAATACAGACGAGTACCAAAAATCTAACACAGACAAGTATTTAGAGTAGCAATACATACGAGTACCAGAAATGCAACACAGACAAGCATTTGGAGTAGCAATACAGACGAGTACCAAAAATCCAACACATACGAGCATTTGGAGTAGCACTACAGACGAGTACCAGGGTAACTATCAAATCAGCATATATGGATATAAACCAACATATACGAGTGTGGAGGATGATACAGACGATTATCCAAGCAATGCAGACGAACATCAAATAGACAACAAACACAGACGAGTGCATGGGAATGCAGATGAGAAACAAAAAAATATCAAACACAGACGAGTGATGGGGCGTACATACGAGCAACAAGCAAATATCAAACACAGACGAGTGTTGGGTCGTGCTTACAAGCAACAAGAGAATATCAAACACAGACGAGTGCTGGAACGTGCATACGAGCAACAAGCGAATATCAAACACAGACGAGTGTTGGGACGTGCATACAAGCAACAAACAAATGCCTGATAAGAATCACAACTCTGCCGGGGGAACCAGGTCAGGAGGTTTTGACGATGCTTAATTCTGGATGGGGAAATGAATAACTATTTGTATCATCACAATGGCCAAAAATAAATTGGCGACTTCTTTGGGGGAATATTTCAATGATGGGAGTGAATCCCGATCATGACTATGCGGGGAACAACCATCTTCAGACTTGGCTGGGGAAGAGGCTTGATCAAACTCTTGCTGAGGAGGGAATTCTGACTCTGTGGGGGAAATCAGGCGTACAGCTGCCTGCTGGGAATACTTCACTTGCGGGAAAGTAATCCGCTTGGGGATGAAAGCTCTCTAGTTATCCTTGGAATTCTGCTGGGGATTCCACTTGCTCTAGCTCAGCTGGGGAGCATTCTCTACTTGGGAAGATATGATACCATCCTGCAAAACCTGCAACAACAATATACACACATGTACCCCGGGGACTTGCATGATATGATTTGTTCATCCATTGTCACCGACACTCAAAGATAGTTTTAAATGTTTCCCTGCAATGTCATTTTTTTAGAAAAATCAACATGTCTCAAATGCAATGTTCTTTTTGCCAAAAATTCAGGACATTTTTGCAAACAAAGTAAACAAAACATAACACAAATTTTGACTGAATATTCATTTATTGAGAAGCCTCTGAATAGGAAACGTTTTACATCAAAAAGAAACTACTTGGAAAGAGGTAGCTACCATAAAATTGAGAAAAGAAACTATCCTAATGGAAATGTACATGACATTCCAATGAGTTTCCTTCCTGCTATGACCAACATGTCTTCAAGACTTTCTGTTCTTGCCTTTGATTTTTGAAGAAGATGAGGGGACTGATTCCTACCCTTCTAATATTGCCAGACTGCATGAAACAATGATTTGGTTCAGATTACCCAGATCGCAGTTGTTCGCTTATTCCCTTGTTTTGCGTGGATCGCCCTTTCGGGTTTTCAAACCACCGGGATACCTTTTTTTACCTGAGCTGTCCAATGTGGCTTTTCAACTCAGCGGGTGTACAATTTTTTTATTCATTTTCCCTAACTTTTGCCCGAGCTTTTTATTATGTTTTTTAGCTCGCTGGGATGCCCTTTTCTTGCCTGGACTTTAATTTTGTTTTTGTGTCCAGCGGGTCTTTTATGCGAAGTATTTTTTAACTGCGTCCGAGTTAACAGGCGATTGAAAATATTCTCCATCCATAGTAGTGAGCATCAGTTCCCCACCTGAGAAAACATTCTTCACTATGAATGGGCCTTCGTAGTTTGGGGTCCACTTGCCCCTATGATCTGAACTCGGAGGACTGATCCTCTTGAGTACAAGCTCGCCTACTTGATACTCTCGAGTACGTACTCGTTGGTCGAATGCTCGCTTCATTCTCCTCTGATAAATCTGAGCATGACAGATAACCGCTAATCTCTTTTCCTCAATTAGACACAACTGATTATATCGAGCGCTTACCCATTCAGCCTCATCAAGCTTCACATCCATCATCACACGTAAAGAAGGAATTTCTACCTCAACAGGAAAGACTGCCTCCATGCCATACACCAAGGAGAACGAAGTTGCCTCAGTTGACGTCCTGACTGACGTTCGGTACCCATGCATTGCGAATGGTAACATCTCCTGCCAATATTTGCAAGTGACAACCATCTTTTGCACAATCATCTTAATATTCTTCTTAGTTTCCTCTATCGCGCCATTCATCTTTGGCCAGTAAGGAGAAGAATTGTGATGTTGAATCTTGTTGTGTAAGATGGAACCATTATCAGTAATGATTCGCTCGGGCACTCTGTATCTACAAATGATGTCTCTCTTCAGAAACCTGGCTACCACTTGGCGAGTGACATTGGCATAAGATGCTGCTTCGACCCATTTGGTGAAGTGATTAATCGCAACCAAGATGAAACGATGACCATTTGAATTAGTAGGCTCTATTTTCTCGATCATGTCAATACCCCACATAGAAAAGGGCTAAGGAGTTGACATGATGTTGAGCAGGCTAGGAAGAACATGCACCTTGTCTGCATATATCTTTCATTTGTGGCACTTATGGGCGTACGAACAACAGTCTGCATCCATTGTTAGCCAATAGTACCTTGATCTCAATAACTTCTTAGCCATTGCATGCCCTCTTGCATGAGTACCGAAGGATCCCTCGTGGACTTCCTGCACTAACAGGTATGCTTCGTGTCTATCCATGCATCTGAGAAAGACCATGTCAAAGTTCCTCTTGTACAGAACTCTGTCTGCAATCAAGAAGAAACTAGCAGCAAGTCGTCTTAAGGTTTTCTTGTCATTGGATGATGCCCCAGCTGGGTATTCTTGTTTTTCCAGGAAAAGCCTAATATCAAAGTACCAAGGTTTCTCATCAAACAATGCGTCTACAGAGAAAGCATAAGTTGGTGCGTCAAACTTGGAAATGTCAATTTTGGGTGTCGCTCCCAAAGATTTACATCCCGGTGCAGACGCGAACTGTCGGCGAAAAGAGAAGATGAAAATGAATTGAATAGAGTGGCTAGCTAGGAATTTTTATCCCGAAGGAAAGGTAATGCTGCATAAACCTAGAAAAAGATGGATAAGACGATTGCGAATAATAGAAACTGAGAAAGGGGGTTGGTTACGACCTGGGAAGGTATTAGCACCCAGATTGTCCGTCGTACTCGACGGGATCCATGCTTACAAGATTGTGTTTAAAAGGGGTAAGTGTATGTGCTATCTGTGTGCAAAAGCTAGGGAAAGAAAGTACATGTGTCAGTGCAAAATGGTGAATTGCTCAGGAACTAAGGCTTAGAAAATAATGCTGAAAGAGGGGGATGACAAAGAAACTTTTGTTCGATAACTGTTAAGTTATACCTACGTATCCTCTCGTGCAATGAGGAAGTCAGAACACCATAGTTCGACTCAAAGAGACTGAAAATGAATTGACTGTGAATTGCTTGCTAGTCTATGCTCAAGTGTATGACTCGTCTGGCTCGAGTGCTAATTGTCTTGCATTAGACGGAAGAAGCAAGTTCTCGTTTATGAATGAGTGTGATGAGAAAAGAATCCCGGATGAGACGATTATTGTTTGTTTTTATGTTTTTAGGTTTTTATTGATTTTGGTGTTTTGCATAAGTTAATGAGCTTAACTCTTAATCAAGGGTTGTAAACTCATCATATCCTCCCTGATTAGGGATAATGAGCCTACTTAAGTATAAGATAAGAATCTCAACTTAATTACCATGAGGATGTAGAATTAAGATCATTAACCTACTTGTGATTATTTAGATGTTTTTGGATTTTTGTTTAGTGTTAAGTAATGAGTTTAATCTCTAATCACAGATTAGTGAACTCATTACACCATCCTAATAGAAGGATAATAGATGAGAACACTTAAGCTGAGGAAGATACCTCAACTTAATCCATGGTTAACGACTAAATTCATTATATAACAACCCTTTATTAAGTGGATTTTAATTAAAGTATGAGATTAATAAGTGTATTTTAAGTTTGTAAGTCAACTTGAGGGGGACTTGTCCATTAAACACTAGGGTTAGTCCCTCTTAACCATGAGGAAGAGATAGAACCCTAATGTAAGGCCCAAGTTACAAGATAAAGTCTTTGTAATTATTAATGTGTTTTAATTAAGAGGTGAAAACAAATTAAAGGTTTAACACTAAGGATTAAAGTTATACACTCCATCCTAAGATAAGGATGCAGGCATAACCCTAATTCAAATTCCTAAAGCTTTTAGAGTTTGGCCTCTGGTTATTGAGATGAGAAGAGATACTCAAGGAGACTCAAAGGAAAAATACTAGGGGGAACTATACACAACCCTAAAAGTTATCATTCTTGGACATCCTATGGTTTGTGAGGCTTAAGAGAAAGGATCTTCAAGGCCACCAAGGGAAGAAGCAGATGAAAAGAGAAGGAGGAGGAAGAACAAGTTACTTACTTCCTGAAGAAGATAAGTAACTTAAAAGAAAGAAAGTAAGAAGGAGGGAGCATAAGTGAATTAGATTCACTTCAAAGTCAAATAATAATGCATAATAAAAGGAAAGAAGAAGTGAGAGGTGAAGGTAAATCCACCTCCCAAATATCTTACCAAAGTACCTGAAATGTTAGTATGAATGCATAAGACATAAAGCAAAAGGAAATGAAGTGAAATGAGATACAAAGACCAAAGTTAGAAGTGAATATGCATTGTAAATGGCATATGAGATGATGAAAAGTCATACAAGATGCATATGGATGATCATACAAGGATGAGATGCAAAGAAAACATGTTTAGGAGCATGAAAACACATGAATGTTCATGAAATGTAATGGATGCAAAGCATAGAAAATGAATGAAGAAATGATCAAGAAATGTTCAAGCATGTCTTAAGATGTCTAAGATGTCATACAAATGCTTGAAATGTCATTGCAAGTTCATATGATGATGATATGCAAAGGTGAATGCAAATGAACATGACGAATTAAGGTTTTATGAATGTATGAGATGCAAATGACCAAAACAGAAGCATACTTCAGGATGAAAAATTTAAAACAAGCTCAATCAAACCCTAATCCCATACAAGATCACACCCCAAAGGAGAAGGTCAGAAGATAATCCAATTGAAAGTTATGGATTTTCTAAGTTTGCTAGGGTTTTTGGATGATTCTTAAGGAAAAATGCAAATCAAATTTAAAATGCAAGATAAATTCATGAGAAAAATAACCTAGAAACTAAATGCAATATGTGAAACAATGCAAAAGAATCAAATTCAAACTCATCTTGGTTAGGCAGAAATGAATTTTTAAAGTTAGGGTTAGAAAATATGATTTTTAAGAACCCTAATTCAAAGAAAATTGTGAAATTATGATCAAACCTAAAAAGAAATTTGTATGATGAGTTTGAAAATATTTCTAAATGTATTAGAATGGTTCATGATTTTTTTGGTGATTTTTAGAAACCTAAATGTATTTTTAATTAATTAAAATCCATTAATTAATTAAAAATAACATTTAAATATTTTAAAAATACCTTTTTAGTGTAAAAAATAAAATAAAAATCATTTTTGGGTTGAGAAAAATATTTATATCAGAAATGCAAAATATGAGATTTTTTTGATGTTTTTAACTATTTTTAATAAAATATGCAAAAGAAATAAAGAAAAATGAAGTAAAAATGCAATTAAATGGAAGTAATCAGATCCAGTGGTTGAGATTTAAATAAAAAAGGGAGGGAGTTGACTTCGCGCACAATCCTATGAACAGGGTTCAAACTGGCTAATTTCTAATTAAAACCTAATTAATTAAATTAATTAAAGATTAGGGTTTTAATGAGGCAATCTGGGCCCTCCATTCACGCGCTAAAGCTAATCAAACGGCTCACATTCAAACTGAGAGATAAACCCTAATTATGAACCCTAAGCACTTTCAGGTGACCGGAGCTAGCTCCGGTCATCTTCTCCGACAGCTCACTCTTCCTATCTCTCTCAAAACGCCATGAAATCTACTCAAACTCTCAAGAATCACTCATTAGACATCAAAGAACAAGAATCCAACAACAAATTCTATTTATATTTCAAGAATAGCATGAATCGAAGCAAAACGGAAAAATATACAAAACTTCCAAAAGTTCAATACATGCTTGATTCTTAACCTTTTTCAAAAGTAAACATATCAGGATGATCAGTGCATCATGTAGAATCATTTAAGAACTTAAAATGGGAGTTCTGGAAAAAATGTTCTTCATGGTTACCTGAGATGAAGCTTTCACAATCTGAGCTTTCTGGCCTCTTTCTTTGTTCAAACCAACCCCAATGAGCTCCCTGATGATGATGAGGAGCTTAGAACAAGTTTGAATGGCCTCCTTTGTGAATTTCAGTTTTGAGAGGTGAGAAATTGTGTTTTTGATTCAGAGGCTCTTAGGTCATGGTGAGGGTTGCTTTGTGATCCTGAGGATGTGTATGATTGAATGGTGCAAAGAGTTTTGAGGTTTGTGGTTTATGTTCAGAGAATCGAAGAGATGAAGATTTTGGTGGATTTTGTGCAATCTGACTTGTGTTGTGTTTCATGCTCCAAGAAGATATGAAATGAGGTCCATGAGGCATGTATGTGATGTCTTGATTGGTCAGAAGAGTTGTTGTGGCTCATCTTGATTGGTATGGGAGGTTTTGCAAAAAAGAAATTTGTGTACTTTGAGGTATGGGCCATGGCAGAGCTCGCTTTTTAAGGTGGCTGGCCCTAGCTTTCATCAAGGAGAACCATAGAATCAGATTTCATGAGCTGGCACAAGTGGATGAAGAGTTTCATAGCATTTTGCAATTTTCCCTCTTTGAAATTTCTTGAGAAGCAAGGCATGAAAACTTGTGATTTTTGGTGCAATCTTGATCAAAATGTGTTGCATTATTTTGGTATGATGTTTAGAAGGTGATTAGAGGTCATGAAATTGTTTGAAACTTGAATTTGCAAAAAATCCTCTTTGGCATGAACTTGAAAATTATAAGATTTTTGCCAACTTTGAAAGGCCATAACTTGAGTTCTAGCATGAATCAATACATGTTATAGTACCTTTTGAAAAGGGAAAGACCTAATCTACAACTTTCATGTCCAAGAATTTTTCATTTGAAGCATTTTTGGTCATGAAAGAGGAGGTTGAAAATCTTTCCCAAAATGGAAAGTTTCCATTACAAGTCATTTCCAAAAATGGCAAGTTTGCATTTGGCTCAAAATTCTTCAACTTTGTGAACTTCCAACCACTTATAAGATCAAATAAAGATCATAGAGACTAAAAATGATGATGATGACCCTTTGGTACCCTTGTTGGAGGCCTCAGATGCCCTGCTTTTGACTTAACTTGCTCAAGAAGTTACCCAATGATCAGATGACTTCCACAATGAATTTCTTTATCAAACATGGTACACATGATCCTTATAACATATTAAGAACATTAGAAATAAGAATGACCAAAAAATTTGGAGTTAAGGCTTCTGAAACCAAAACCCTAATTTTGGTCATCTGTGCAGGAAAACCTTAGCTCTGCTTCCATGCCTTTGCCATTCTTTGTGATTTTTAAATTTCATGAACTTTGGGGAGAATATTATGATCATAGAACACACATGGATCCTCTTGGAAAACTTCAAGACCATTGGGATGGCTCATATTGATTCTTGGATTGCTCATATCACAAACCCTAGATGCAGATGCAGATGGAACTATGTAGTGAAACAAATATGAAGTATGAGATGGTATGCTTATACAAAAATGAAAATGAAAGATCACAAGCCAAAGTGTGAGAAAAAGTGAGGGAAAATTTGGGGTGTTTAGTGCTGCCCCTATTCAAGCATGTGTTAGCTGTGCAGGATGTAAGCACTTGGCTTAACAGACAAACAAGATAACTTGTGGTTGAATACCAAAGACAGTCCGAAATTTGCACTCGCTATGGAGAAGAAGAAAAGGGATATAAATTGTAAAAGGTAGTATAGTATGATTATCAAATGAAAGTAATGGAGGACGACCATCGAGCAGAGGACGACTGTTGGGGGTAAACGGTAAGCTAAGCAATGACGGGGACAACCGACAAGCTGGGGAAATAAAGAGACCACGACGGGGACGCCCATCGGGTAAGGAAATAAAACTCTCTGGGGATTGAGAAAGGCATTGATGGGGACGACCATCAGGCTTGGAAAGTAAAGTAAACAATGATGGGGACGACCATCAGGTGAATGAAATAATGATGAGGGAAGGTCATCAAAGGTGAAGGACGATCACCCAGTTTAATCTTTCACTTAATATCTACCCAATGCAATTTCTACCTAAGACACAACTTAGATATGAGTACCAACTCACTCCCCCTCAATCACACAGTGATCTTGTTTACAAGTTTAATAAAATTGAAGTCATCCTTCAAACAAAACAGCTTGATCTTACTTCATAGTTTCAATCAAGACACAAATACACTTTTGCTTAAAAGCTCATAAAGTGGTACAATAAAACAACCTGCTATTAAAACTCAAAACACCCTATTTTGTCTTCTGAAATTCGTACTCAATTCTGAGATATTCTGTTGCTTAAATAGGTGTATGGATTTTGGGCTTTCTGTAGGTTAATCCAGTCCTAAAACGCATGCAGCTTCCACCTTGAATTAGGGTTTGTTACTTCCTAGATTCTAGGTGATTTAGTTCTTCTGATTATGCTGAAGTTTCATAACAACACTCCCTACAGATGCGCCTTATTCTGTTTTTGTCCATCCATAATTAATTCCAGATAACTTTCCTTAAATTACTCAGATCAATTAGTCATTAATTAAATCTGGTAGCAAGTTTGAGATGTCACAACATCTGTTGGGACATCCTGAAAAACTGAACTTAAATCATTTACACAATGTCCCAACATCTGGTGTAACATCCTGAATTAAGTTCTTATACTCTGTTTGATAATGTCCCAACATCTGATAGGACATTCTGTACTGAATTCAACATTTCTTGTTGGTCAAAAATTCTGCCAATTCAAAACATCTACAAATTCGTTTAAGTTGATTTTTATGTTGCGGGTTAAGTTGTGTTTGAGTCGCTTAAGCTGATTAAGTCGAATAATAATTATTATTATAGAGATAATATTAAGTTGGGCCTGGTTTTGTTGTATGAGAATAGTAATGTTAGGGGTGCTAATTAGACCCATAGTAATTAAGTGGATTAGTGGGAGTTTAGTAAAAACAAGTTGAAAAACCTAATTAGACTAATCCGAATTTTTGTAAGAAAAACAACCTTAGAGGGAGATCAAGGAGAGGCTAGGTCAAAGATTTTCGCGGGAATTTTTGTGGTAAATTCGAGCTGCCTTCAATCAAAGGTAAGGGTGGGGTTCGAATTCCATAACCGGGACTAGATGATCGTATGTGGGTCGGGATTTTTGTGTAATTTAGTTGTTGTGGTTTGTATGAATGTTGTGGTCGATGTCGTGTTGATATTTCCTGATGAATTATGTTGTTCATGTTGTCATAATTGCTGATGTTTCTGTGTTGTGAGATTGTCTGTGTTGTTGTTGGATTAATTAGTTGCAGAGATTCGTGTAGAAGAAGTCAGGGTTCGTAAAATCAACCATAGAATTTGATAGATGAATAGATACATGAGTTTTTTAGAGTAAAATCGATGTAGAAACTCAATTAAGATTGAACAGAATGAAGAAAATGTGAGAAATCATAGCAGGATTGAAATTTGAGGCATTATGGTAATTTGCGTAACAGATCTGGTGTTACGCGTAACAGACAAGGCCATACGCGTAATAGTCCCTATTACACAGGCCATACACGTATCACCTTAGGGACATACACGTATGAAGGAGGCCATACGCGTATGAGCAGGGCAGGTGAGGAAAAATGCGGTTTTTAGCGATTCGACTTGTTTTCGCATCTGTTTCAAGTTGGATTGATCTTAGACTTAAAGTAAAGATAAAATAAGTTATTTAGAATGGATTTAAGAGTTTAAAATAATTAATTTAGTAATTTAGTTGATTAAAGTCATAAATTGTCGTTTTCACGTTGAAGTGGTGTTTAAGTTGTTATAAGATGTGTTGTCCTGATTTTTCGGAAGATTAATATGATGTAGGTGTAAACAACCCAAATTTTCCCTCACTCATTTCCCCATGGCTTGTGACCTTTTCATTTGCATAAGTTCAATCATAGCATCTCACATTGAATTTTTACCTCACTGCATTGGTTCAAAGTCATCTGCATCTAGGGTTTGTGATCTGAGCAATCCCTGAGCTATCTGAGCCACTCCAAAGGTCTTCAATCATCTCAAGAGGGTCCATGTATGTTCAAGCATCATATTATATCCTCCCAAGATCAAGAAAGTCAGAAAATCACAAGAACTGAGGAAGGTATGGAAGCAGAGCCAAGCTTAACTGCACAGATGACCTAAAATTAGGGTTTTGGTTTCAGAGGCCATAACTCCAAATTTTTTGGTCATTCATGTTTCTATTAGTCATTATATGTTATAAGGATCCTTCACACCAGTTTTTATGAAGAAATTCAATGGGAAAGGCGTTTGTTCATTAAATGACTTCTTGAACAAGTCAGTGCAAAATTAGAGCATCTGAGGCCCCCAATCACCCAACCAAAGGGTCTTCTCCATCATTTTGGGTGTATATGATCTTTATTTGATCTTAGAAGAGGTTAGAAGTTCACAAAATTAAAGAATTTCAAGCCATTTTCAAAGTTGCCATTTTGGGAAAGTGACTTGTAATGCAAAATTGCCATTTTGGGAAAGTTTTTCAACCTCCTCTTTTTGATTCAAAAATGCTTCAAATGAAAAATTCTTGGTCATGAAAGTTGTAGATTGGATCATTCCCTTTTCAAAAAGTACAAGAACTTGATCTAATTCATCATAGAACTCAAGTTATGGCCTTGCAAAGTTGGGAAAAATCACAAAATTTCACTTATGCACCAAAGAGGGAAGTTTGCAAAAACACTTGCCAAAGCATTTTATGACCTCAATTTGACTTCTAACCATTACACAAACATCATACATGACATAAAATTCAGAATTGCCCAAAGAAATTCCATGTTTCATGCCTTGAACTTTACAAAATCCAAAAGGGGCCAAAACTTCATGAATTTGCAAAATGGATCAAAACCTCTCATCCACTTGCCACAACTCATCAAATCTGATTTCATAGCATTCCTTGATACTTGCTGCGCATAGCCATACCCCTGTCTCAGCCTGGCACTTGCCCATACCCCAAGTAAACCAACTCTTGACTTTGTGCA